>OX422208.1:692665701-693383201 GCA_949130495.1 Sambucus nigra
CCATTAATATTAAACACTCCCTCGGTTACATCTACATTCTATAAGTCTCTTTTCATTATGTATATAACTTTATGGGGTTTCATGTTTTCAGTTTGTTATGATGGTATCCTAATGAATTACACGGGAGTGTACTATATTACAGTTTGGTATTGATTGCCTTAAAGTTGTGTATTAATTACTTATTTGGCGTGTTTGGGTTTCTTCATTCACTTATAATTAGAGGGAATACACCAAATAGTCGCTCAAACATTTTTTAATACACATTTAGTTCAAGCCTTTTTATTTTCCTCCAAAAAGTCCTTCACCATGCCGCTAACGCGGACCTTTAAAAATAAGGGAATATCAGTTAAATGGGTGTTTGTGGGACTATTTGGAATAAAATAAAAAGGTTGGACTAAATGTGTATTAAAAAATGTTTGAGGGACTTTTTGTTATTTGATCCTTATTAATGGGTTGTGTTAGAGGAATCCTCATTTTTAAAACACAATGTACAATTTCTTTAGGGGTGCCTTTAGCATAATAAGGATAGTGTTTGCTTTAAAACACAAAAGTTATTAAAGTTATTAAAAATCGCATATTAATGTTTGTACATTAATATTAAGTAATTATATATTGTGTAAATGAATAAACCATTTTTTTCATTTTTATTTATTACAACGTCTTAAGTTTGTACATTGATATTTGACTAAAATAGTAATTTAGTAATCAAAATCACAGCACATGAACTAAATTTTTTTGGTAAATACTTGAACCATATTACTTGAACACTTGCACTTTGGTATCAAATCTCTCTCTGATTGGTCAAACTATTAATTAATCATTGTAAAATGAAAAATTCTCAAATTTCTGCATTCAAGGTTTGTCAATTACATTCAAAATAAAAAAAAGAGTGAGTTTGTTTATGCTATGCTCAGATAAACGATGAAATAGGGAAGACTTAACTTTCCCTGTGCTTATGTTGATTTCCACCACTATTTTGTTACGGCTTAATTATTGTGAATATGTTGGAATATGGATATTAAGTTTGGTTTATTCATTTACATCAGGTGCAAGTAGGCATTAAGTTGTTGAAAGTGGAACATTTGTGAATTTGATTTTTGAAGTATTAGAAGAGTATCACGTATAGCAATGTAGGTAAGAATGTTAGATAAATACGTTGATGATAACTGTTTTTCCAAACTATTTTTCTTTACGAAATGATGATAACTGTTATATCAAGCATGAGTTGGGATTAAAGGTGGTATCCACAACTATTCACATCATTTAATTTACTGAAAATGGTCAGATACATTGATTAGAATAGTTATTGAATGATTACACAATTATGTATGAAAATTGTACATGAAAATGAATTCCCTCATACCACCGTTTTGGCATGCAATTTTCATCATCATTGTAAATGATACAATGTCATGGCAGACATCAATATCTTTTAAGCTGGTGCTACTAATGTATTATAAAAATGGTAGGGGCATAAGTTTCGCAGACAGGGTCAAATGCAAACTCTGGTTGAGTACACTGCCGTTGTATAGGTATTTTGACGTATCTGAAAAAATTCTAAAGGAATTCATTATATGTTTGTGTACATTGGAGTTACCTATGGTTATCTACACTAACACATTCTATATAATAGATATACATTAATACTAACAGTTTTTTTGTGCTTTCTGTATACGATTCTTTTTGCAGATTCTCAAATGCTAACAGTTGTGCTTTCTAGATATGGATTTGCAGGATTTACCTTTTCAAATTTTAATATGACCTCAAGTGGTGTGGATTTACAATGACAAAAAGTTGAGATAAATAAGAGTTTTTCTCATATCTCACGTGTCTAAAAAAAGGAGAGACCAATGTTACACATAAAAAAATGGTGACCCAGAACTAATACCCGCATGGGTTTTGTGTTATCACCCATGTAGTGGCTGAGGGAAACATGAGTAATTTTCTTACATGGTACCACTTACATATTTTTTCTTTCTTATCATTTCATTTTTTTATGTACAAATGGTTTTCTATACGCCTTTTGTCTACTCACTGAGCATTCTATTCATCTTCTATTCATCTTAGTGTTTTATGTTTCATCACGAGCTCCCTTTTATCATGAATTAGGAGATATACTAGGTTTCTCCATTCACTTCTAATTCATGGTTTATACTATTTTGCAGGTTATTTCACAGAAATGAAAAGATTTCATTTGTAATTGAAAATACTTCTTCCTAAATTGAATGATCCATGCAACTATCATTAGAATTGGTGTTTTATACTCTCATGCAGTTATATTGTCTTTAATACTTCTTCTTGAATTATACAGTTCATATGGACCCTCCATGTTATGCAAGTATTTCCAAATGTTCTTTATTTTTGTTGTTTACAACTCTTTGTTTAATACTCAAACATTGAGTGGATATTTTTTCTATTTTGGTACTGTTTTAAACTCATTGTAGCACATTCGTATTTTTTCTGTTTTGGTGTTGTTTTTTAAATGTGAGTCTTGGAATGATATTTTAATAGATTTAGTTTTGATGAATGATCCGTATCGAAATGTATGGTTTACCCTGTCTTTTATTAACACCATGTTGTAAGTCTGACTGCTAATTATGTAATTTGTGTGCTCAATAACGTAAATGAAACTCTTTCACATTTGCTCTACTACTACAGGGATAAATATTTGGGTTATGCAGCGTGGATATAACGACTTTCATAGAGAGTAAGTCTTGGCTTATTTCACTAAGCATATTGATTATAATGTGCCAGATAACATTGAAACATGAGTTTAAAGTCTCTGTCTTTAGTTGTGCATGCCAATGCTTGCACAATTACACTAAAGAAGACTTTATACATTGGATAATACATAAGCTATTATGTTTTTATTTATTATCATTCAAACATAAGTCGATACTGATGTTATTTGTATGCTTTTGCAGATCGTCCAACTGGCATTCCATTTTCAATTTTGGGAAATGGTAGCTTCATTGACCAAAAACATTCTCGCCCGCTTATAAGGCAAAGCTTCCCAAGTCACTCAAACTCGGCAGAAGACAACTATAGTGGGCCCCAACACTACTAATGGGTAGAGAAAAAGGAAAAGTTCATTATAGGGACCTCAGCTGCTCCCATTCAATAGCAGGAGAAAAAGAAGAGAAAAAAGGATGCTTCGAGATGATCTTAAGATATGTGATGCCCATCACGGATGACACCCTGGAGGCTACACGCCTACTACAACTGGTTGTTAATGCCGATTCTCTTTTGGGGAATCATGTGAAGGCTAGGGAGGCCATCATATCGGTTGTTCCTTTTTGTGGCAACCGATATTTGCTTCCAGGTTTGAATTCGAATTTTGTAGCTCCCCTTCCTGCACATTAACACTAAAATCAATTTCCTTTAGTAGTGTATCGACAAATTACCACTTTGAGGTTCTGTGCTTTCTTTAATTTTAATGTTCAAATTTTATAGCATCCTTTGATATTCTGGAAATATTTTTTATCAATAATTTGAAAAAAAGTATACATTGTTGAATTGTAAATATTAATCTACAACTGTGGTGAAAATTTGTGTCTGGTATTGTCAACACTTTGAGTTTAGGATTACAAAAGAAAGGGTAAAATTAAATATGTGGTTCCCAAGTTGATTATATGTAGCATTTGTTAATTTATTAGTTGAGTTATTGTTGCATTGCAACTTACACAAGACTGGGTTACTTTATTAAAGTATTTAATTTAATATAATATCCTTTGATATTCCTGTCCCGCTCATAAATATCTACCTTTAACATTCATGTTCTAGATATATTGTTAATTTGTCTAAGAATAGGTGTGATTTTTAATAACGTATAATTCAGGTTTTGGAAATTTGGATGTTGTATGTCTAAGAATAGGCGTGCTTCTTAATAACGTATAATTCAGGTTTTGGAAATTTGGATGTTGTATATTAACCATTTTTTTTTATTCTCACTGAGTATTTATACTTCCGATTCAATATAATTTGCAGGTACTTTGTCGCGGGTAGTGATTTTGACGGTTGAACGATTCAATGAGATGGTGTCGATCCATATTTAATTAATTGTTTATATATTATAGTCAGTTGTTGGTATAACATTTTTTCAATTTTTGATTTTCCCTTATAGAGAATGAAATATTATTTTATTTTGTATGTTGTAATGTTGTTGTTGTACTATTTTTTAATTCTTAAAGAGGGTGGTGGATAGTCCTATAAAGAAAGGGAATTCTGTCCAAATTTGATGAATTTAGACTATTTGAAAGAATGTTGTTGGACTATTTGTTATTTCTCAAGTAAGGTGGATAGTCCTATAAACAAAGGAGATTATAGCCAATTTTTTTAAAAAATTACACTTTGTTTTGTTGGGGAACGATATTTTTGCCGTTTTGCAATTATATACTTTGTCGTTTTACGATTACGTACTTTGAAAATTTTCGTTGTGCCTTCAGGCACGGGCATTCCGCTAGTATTAAAATAAAATACATTAATATTTGAAAGATATTTTTTTAATTAAGAAAATAGTTTATTTTATAAAAAAAATTGCTTTTATATATAAAATAATTATTATCATTTTCATAAATTGCAAGCATATCATCGCAATAACATTATAGTCTTTTTGTTCCTGAACTTAATGAAAGACACAATGGTGTTACTCCATTATTCCAATCTACCTTAAACTTTTGAAATACTGTATATAGCAAGGATTGAGAGAAAGAACACCTCGCAGATATATAATGTAACCAACTAACAAACACGTGAATTTTAAAGAGAATTTCATCACATACCACCTTTCATAACTTGGAAAAATGACTTAAAGGAGAATCAATCAAGGTGCTAAAAATATATTTTCATGAAAATAAAATAGAATATGTCGAAAATATTAAATTATCTTTTGATTTTGAAATTAATTATTTAATTAAATATAAGTGTCCTACTTAATGTGGTTCACATAAGAATTTGGATTTGATTGGATTCTTTTAGATAAGTCTTTTAAATAAGTATAATGATGATGGGTTAATTTCCTAATCAAACTTTACTATGATGGATGGTATTATAGGCTAACTAAGAAATTGGGTACTCTCAAACCCTATATATAGTAGGTTATATTCCATCAATAACCTACATTACAACCCACTATATTGGAAAAAAAAGAAAATTTCGAGATTCCATCATTATTATTTTTGTCAAAGTGATGAAGCTTATGCTGAAGAAATTATCAAGATGATTCGAAGGGAATCTACAACAAAATTGATCAATACATTAGATCAAGGTAAGTTATGTTTTCTATTATTTAAGCATATTTTTATGAAAACATGAGGATCTAAGATCCTTTTTATTAAGAACAATTGAATGCTAAATTTAACCAATGTAGGTCCTAGCAGTAGTTTCCAATCTTCTTTATCTCGTACCCTCGATGTATATAGAGTGGTATGTTCTCAGTGAACATAACTCACGTACCTTGAGTTAGCTCTCCTACATACTATCCTCATGAAGTATATCGGGAGGCTCGATTCATGTACAAGTGGGTATATCAAATGACCCTCTCACACGTACCCCCGAGGTATATCGTGAGGAGTCATAGCCAAAGAAATAAGCCTTTTGACTCGTAAAAAGGCTTCCACAACCTTGTGCAGTAGAATTCTATGACACAAACATAAAATTAAGATAAGATATTCGCCAAAAGGTTACATCTCCCAAAAAAGGGTTTTGTATCCCCCAGAAAGGTATCCCAACATAGGATAGGACTTCAAGACTCAAGGGATCCACTCACTCTCTAAAGCACTAAACTAGGGGCTGCAGGACAAGTGAAGACTACCGTGGGAAATATCTCATCACCCGAGCTTACACCCAAAATAAAAAATATATGCTTGTTTAAAATCATGTTTGTTACTTTTAGAATAAACCTATGGTAAAGAATCCTAATTCCTCAATTTCACGTAACTTTGCAGTCACCATCTTGGATAAGGGACGGAAGTCGTGTCTCCTCAATTCTGGCATCTCATAATCTCGACAACATGCAGAACTAAGAAACCATTATACTAATAAATATTATAGCTTGCCTAAACGCTCTTAGGGGTAAACTATCAACCCTAAGTCCGAAGCATACCTCTCTCTAAAATCGACTAGAGAACACAGAGGGTCAAGGAGCAAATTCGAACCCTGCTAAGATCATACCCCCACCAGCTATAGTACAAGCTACCAATAACCCCCAACGTTAACTGTCGAAAGAATGGTTGTGGTCAACATGACAGATCTTCGACGCCTTATAATGGAGTTCTAAACACTCCAGCAAATTTTTAGCAACTCTAACCTACTGATGACCTTGCAGAAATCCAAAATCTTTATCTTTACCCCAATAGCAGGCTTCTAGATAAATTCAAGATGCCAGATATCAAAAATATTATAGGAATAGGACACTCGACAGTCCACCTTAAATTATAAGTCCGAGGCATGTAAGCCTTAGGGGATTCTGAATAAGTCATGGCATAAATGTTTATGCACACCTTATCAGAAGGAGCGCTTAAGGGGTTCGTGTCTAATGACAATAGGAGGACCACCAACTGGAGTGATATCTATCGAGAGTTTGTGAATTATTACAAATAAAATGATAAGTAAGAAATTACTCATCGAGACCTATAAATGAGAAAGAAAAAGATCAACGAACACCTGGGCACCTTTATAGCTCGTTGAAGAAATAAGATCGCTCAAATGGTAAATCGACCCTCAAACGAAGGACAACTGGCCATTACGAAGAAGAACTTGATTCAACTTTAACAATACATACACCCCTTCAAGGCCTTAATATATGTGAGAGTACACTAGAGAATGATTTTATGAATCGACCACCCAAGGATTACACAGAAAGTCATAAGAATATCCCTCCATTTGCAGATAAGAAGATTGACAAGATAGGCACGACTATTGTCAATGCGATTCAAACACCAACCTTAGCAATTGTACCAGCAACTTGGAATATTGAGAAGATCGAGTACCTATTACATACCTTGTATGCTTTCATAGGCACATTCTAACAAGATCTTAAGAAGAAGGGGCTTTTCAATCCCTAAGACCCTAAACCCCTGCTTGATCCATTGCCTAAAGGATTCAAGAGTGATCTTTATTGCGAATTTTACTAGATGAGGGGGCATAATCTAGAGGGGTGTCAAGGGGTGAAATTTTCCATCCAACACTTGATCAGTCAAGGGAAAATTACGGCTATAACTAAGCCAAATCCCAATGTCAATATTAACCTTCTACCCAACCATTAAACCGGGGTGAATGCTCTTACTATAAAAAATGAATCTGATGACTCTCCCTATTAATTGAGCCCATCAACTAAATAATATAAGCAAAACAACCAAGCTTAGTGATCCTTGTTAACCAACATTTGGATAATGTGGTGCCAATACAAGCCACATGGATCTTATAGTTCAAACATAATGGGCTTTAAAGACCACTGGGCTAGATCCTCTAGAGGTGAGACTATATCAGCTAATGTACTTAGTATTTCGGGAGAACTTTAATCTTTTAATATCAAACATAGTGAAAAACCATGATAACCTATATGAGCATTAGTAGTTGATGTATAATGAAGCATAACAAGCTAGAGGATATATCAGAGGACCATAAAACTAAGAAATCATCCTGACCGGGTGGGTGAGGAATTTAAATTCGAAGACAGTCATGACTCACGGCCATAGTTATCACCAGACAATTCAGAAGACGGCCTATTTGTAAGACCTACTCTTTTGCTTAGTTGATCTTCTTATTTCCTCCTTATGGGAAGATGTAGACCATATCTATACTCTGAACTTTAATGAAATAATGGTCTAATTACTCATTCTAGAATAATAGTCCATGGATGTTGACCACATAAACTGCTACAAATGATTTTATGCTATCCATAACCCCATTATTTATGGGGAGATGCAAAATCACAAAGGAAATGAGATACTCACAGAGGACTTTATAGAAGAGATCGAGGAGAACTGAGTCTTAAAACAGCTAAAGAAAACACAAGCCAATATTTCCATATGAGGACTTCTCATCCCCCCCCCCCCCCCCCCCGAGATTTATCCTAATTTTTTTACCAAAAAGTTATACCCATATCTTCCACCCAAGAAGAGCTCATGGAGATTGTCAGCAGCCTAAAATTTGCAAAAAATATTTCCTTTGCCAACACCGAGCTACCTAAAATGGGGTCGTGTCATAAAATGCCCTTGAACATTACTGTGAATATCCAAGGACAAAGAATCCCCATAGTAGTTGTGGATAATGGCTACGCAGTGAACGCCTTCCCCTTAAGAACTGTTAAATTTTTGGTAATTAAACATGAAGATCTCATGCCTACTACTCAGTCTATGAGTGCCTACTATAATGCGCGCCAAAAAGTGATGGTATCTATAAGACTGAGTCTTGTAATCATCCTGCTTGACAGCATGACCAAGTTTCAAATAATCGACATACCTGCCTCCTTCAACCTCATTTTAGAAAGGCCATTGATCCAGGAGATCGACAAATTTGCTTCATCATTACATCAGATTATGAAATTCTTCTGTGGAGAGAAACTTATCACAATGTCCAGAGACTCCAGCTTAGTCATAGGGTAAAAACCTAGAACTCCTATCCTCAAAATCAATCATAAAAGTGGGTTCATATATATCTATATATGTATATATACCAATGGTTTCCAACTAGACGAGCCAGTACATACCACTACACCAAATCCTGTAAATGGTCACACCCAGTGGGTCACGGCCCAAGTCCGTGACCAGCTGGTCGCGGACTTGGGCTGTGACCCTCTCAATATTTGGCGTGACCATATTTATTACCGCACTAAATTATTGATGCTCGTACTCAAAAGACACAAAGGAAGATATATCACCGTCGTACTCAAAATATGGGTGCTACAATGTTACCCACGTGATGAAAAGAATGAAGTTTCTTCCAGGAATGAGGCTTGGGATAAGTAAGAAAGGAATCAGTGAACCCATCCTAATACCACAACAATCCAACACGCACGCGTTAGGATACAAATGAAAAAGTGAGGATCTTGTCTCGAGAGTTCCAAAGTCCAGAATCCAAAATTCAAAAACCCAGAGGTTACCTTCACATACAGTCTCTCCAAACTCAACAGGCACTTCATCAAGGAAGGGGATAACTTTCCTTTTTGCAAATTTTTAGAACCAAGGATAGAGGCTGACATTTGAAAACAAATGTTATGATGGGAAATCTTCTTCGAGGACCATTCATCGTGGATACAAGAGGAAGTACACAAGACAATAGATCTGATCTAAAAGTTAGATAAATCCCCTTCCAATAGGGACCCACTCGAGGATCCGAAGAATATCAAAATGTTCAGAGAAGTGATGGAAAAAAAGAAAGCAACTGGACCTCCTGATACTTGTTAGACATTGATAACTCTTTTGAAGATGAAATTACATGTATGATTCAGGAAGAGACCCCAACCGCCATATGTAACCTCCCTTGTGAGGAGAAGGATATTACGGTGAACTAATTTGACATACTTGATCACGTTAACCCATTTGTTGATGAAACAGGTGTTAACTTTAAGTATCCTTGTATACAAAAGGTTGATGGTGATAAATGTGAAAATTAAAGTAATGAACTAAATTTACGTAATGAAGAACTAGAAGACCATCTAAAAGAGCTTAACAATAAAAAATCCTATCACGTGCAACCTATCGATGAAACGAAAATGGTTAACTTAGGGTCTTCTAATGAGATAAGAGAAATCAAAATAGGATCCTCATTATATGGTTTAGAAAGGTCTGGAATCATCCAACTCCTCAATGAATACATCACCATCTTTGCTTGGTCTTATACTGATATGCCATCCCGATATCATTGCTCAACGTATACCTATGTATCCAGAAGCTAAACTTGTTAAGAAAAAGATCTGGAAGCTCAGGCCAGAATGGTCCCTCAAGTTCAAAGATTAAGTCATGAAGAATCTTGGAGTAATATTTCTAAGGGTACTCTAATACCCGATATGGTTGGCCAACATCGTGCATGTCCTAAAAACGAGAGGAAAGGTGAAGATGTGTGTCGATTACATAGATATGAATAAAACTAGTCACAAAGATGACTACCCACTACCAAGAATTAATATAATCATTGATAACATTGCAAATTACGCTCTCAAGTACTTCGTGGATGGCTTAGCCAGCTCAATCATATCAAAATGCACCTAGAGGATAAAGAGAAAATGACTTTTACTACCCATGGGGTACTTTTTTCGACACAGTAATGTCATTAAGGCTCGATAACATCGGTTCCACCTACCAATAAGGAGCTACTAACTTTAACACACGAGATAATCCACAAATAAGTTAAGGTCGATAGGGATGACATGATTATCATGTACAAAATACAGGAATGGCACATTTCGATATTAAGGAAGTTCTTTGAAAGACCGAGGATGTACCAAATGCGTCGAAACCCCCAGAAGTGTGTCTTCGGAGTCACCAAAGGGAAGTTCTTGTGATTTATTATCACCAAAAATAGCATCGAAATAGATCCGTCCAAGGTCAAGGCCATCCTGCAAATGCCACCATCACACACTCAGTATATTTGTCTCTCAGATGACCTCTATATGCGAACTAATTTTTAAGATTTTCTGCAAAGAATCCACTCATGTATGGAAATTTAATTTCCACGAAGCCTTTAATATAATTAAGCAGTATCTGAACAACCCGTCCATATTGGCTCCACCACGACCCGAACATTCTCTCTCTAGTATCTCACGATCATGGACACCATTATAGGAGCCATATTGGCTCAGGAGGCCTAAGAATCCCATGAGTAATAAGTTATATACTATGCTAGTTGGAAGCTCAATGCACGGAACGATATACGACCCTGGAAAAATATTGCCTAACCTGGTATGGGCAGTAAAAAAGCTAAGGAACTACATGGTCACCTTTGAATTCAAGTTAATCTCCCGTGTGGATCCTCTAAAATACATATTCAAAAAACATTCATTGACCAATAGAATGGAAAAATAGTTGTTCCTAATTACAGAGTTTGATATGGAGTATATATGTACCTCAAAAAGCCATAAAATGGAAGGTCACCGCAGACTACTTATCTGAATTCCCTCCGGATAAATAAGATGAAATTGCTGCCTACTTTCCAGATGAGGATATTCTAGTAATGGAGGGTTAAGAAGAATACATATGTAAATTATACTTAGATGGATATGCAAATAAAAAGGGTTTTGGCATCGACATGTTGCTTATTTTACTAGATGGGAGGTAAAAACCTATGGTCATCAAGCTTAATTGTGACTGCACCAAAAACATTATTGAATACTAAGCCTACATAGTTAGAATGAATATATCCCATATGATAGGAATAAAAAAGATCAATGTATACGAGGACTCAGCCTTAATTATATGCCATATTCTAGAACATTGAAATATCAGAGAGGAAAAGTTCCTACCCTCTCACGAGTACCTGAAGGAAGTTACTGCCATATTCAATTATGTTCAATTATTTAATCTTCCTAGGACTTATACCTCGATGCACTGAATATCCCAAAAGATGTGGGTAAAGTATAAATAGACATGTGCAAGTAGGAACAACTCGGGTTCATGTATGAAAGCTGCATGACTGAGAACCTAGATAAAGGGATCCTACCCTCTCATGAGTACCAGGAGGAAGTTACTGCCCTATTTAACAATGTTCAATTATTCTATATTCCTAGGGCTTATACCAGATTTGTCGATGCACTGGCTACCCTAGCATCTATAGTGGATATCCTGAAAGATGTGGGTAAAGTACAAATAGACATGTGTAAGCAGGAACAACTCGGGTCTATGTATGAAAGCTGCATGATTTAGACCCTAGATGAAGGGCCTTGGTATCAAGACATAAAAGGACTTCTCGAAAAGGGTAATTACCCTTCTTAATACAACAAAAAGGATAATATGCCACTCTAAGTATATGTTGTCCAATTCATCGCGTGCGCAGGACATATGTATAAGAAACACCTTGAAGGCACCCATCTGAAGTGTCATGACGACCAAAGTGAAGAGAAAAATGATATAATAAATACATTAAGGAGAATGTACCCCCACATAAAGGGCCACATACTCGTAAAAAATATTGTCCACTAAGGATATTGTTGGAGTACTCGTCAACACGATTGTAGCAAATATGTCCAAAGATGCCAATAATTATCAAATTTGCAGTACTTACCTCCAAGAGAAATCTACAACATGACATCGCGATGGACATGGAGGATCTATATCATTGGAAAAGTAACACTAAAAGCATCGAATGGTCATGAATTCATCTTGGTTTCAATAGACTATTTCACTAAATGGGTCAGAATGGAATCATGAGATGTACTAAATGCGATAAAGGTAGCTCAATTCATACAAAAGAATATCATATATAGGTATGGGGTGACATTTGAATTGATAATGGGATACATTTTGAAGGGAAAGTCACAGATCTCATAAAAGAATATAGGTTCTAGTGGGATGTCGAGACTGGGATGATTGCATTTCGTATGGATTATGGGATACAGTATTACTGTCAGGATGCCCACTGGGGCCACTCCATCCTTACTTGTATATGGGACTGAAGTCGTGATACCGATCAAATTGGAAATTCCTTCCTTTAGGGTATTACTAGAAAATCAAATCTTCGAAGTTGATTGGGTAAGAAGAAGACATAAAGAACTGGCACTACTAGAAGGACGATGATTATTATCATGTTACCATATGAAGGGGTATAAAAAATGGGTCGCCATAGTCTTTAACAAGAAAGTCAAGAATATAGGTATCAATGAAGGAGAACTAGTGCTGAAGGAAGTCATTGAACCTATATGGGACCTCGGAGGCAATTTCTTCCTAACTAGATGGGGTCATACATGGTAAAGAAGTTCCTTTCAGGAGGTGCAACCTTCCTCGTCGATATTAACGGAATAGAGTTGTCTAAGATGACGAACCTAGATCATCTTAAAAGGTAATATATATATGTATATATATAATATAAGACATCAAACATCTCATAAAAACTACGTACGACTTGATCCCCCATAAAAATAAAGAAATGTATCAAAATTATTACCAAACCAATTCAGTCACACGATAAAGGTACGTAGGCAACCCCTCGGGTCCCGATTAACCACACCACCCCTTCGGGGGAGTAAAGTATTTCTATTTGTATTTTATCTTTTAAATTCCTAAGAACTAGTCCCAGAGTCCTTACGATGACAAAGAAAGGTTTGGAGCCTGCAGGGACTCATTTTATTGAAAGTAAAATACTTTAATTACAACATTCTCATTTATCATTATCAAATAAAAAAGATACTACACAAGTGTATTCAAGGTGAATTACTGCCTATTCTGTCAAAGGACTCAGAATCGTCCATTTCTTCTCCAAAAATACTCATGTCTTAAGGACCACTATTAGGCTTTGTATCATATAAGGGCTCTCTATCTTGCAAGAAAGAAATTTTACAAACATCCATAAATCCAAGAAGAGTTAAAAAAATCTAGCGAAGGCCGATATCTGATGATAATAGCATCCTTCACTTGTCCCAAAGCCATAGAAAGTAATCCTAGGGTAAAATCAGTGGCATACCAAAAAGTAGGACGAATTGGGAGAAGCAATGAGGTCTCCAATGAGGTCTCACTCCTACAAAGGTTAGAGATCATACTCATAAGGTATAGGAATAGATGTGTAATCAGATACAACTGACCCAACGGGGGTGGGATCTTCTTCCATCTCCCTAATGGATGCATTACTTGATGATGCTGGAAACAACACCACCAGGCAAGGTGTTGACAAGCTTAGCAAGTGATAACAATGGCATCACAGGAGTATACATATATGTATTTATGTAGAAGGAGGTGAGGTTAAGAGGACGAACACTTGAATATAAGTGGTTCAGCCAATCTGACATACGTCCAATGTGAGTGTGTGTGAGTAATATCTCTGAATGAAGGCACTAATGGCCATGGATACAATCTCTCAAGATTTCTCTATCTACTATATAAAATGACAAAGTTTCAGCTAGGGTTGTAAATTATCGATCCTCTATAATGTTGAGGATGACCTCAATATATAGTGCTTGGGGGGTGTAATGTACCCCCCAAGCATGCAATGTGCATGTTCATGGAGATCCAGCCAGTGAAAGGATGACACCTGGCTGATCTCAACTAAGTAACGATGACCTTAATATTGCCTCACACGGAGGGAATGATTTAGTTATAACATATTTGTCCACGTGTTCCAAGCCATACATGTGTGCGTAGATGCTTGGATGTCTTTGCTTGGTACCAACCTCGGCCTGGATGAGTACGAGGTTCGTGAAGTATAACCCTTGCCTTGGCTGAGATCAAGGTTCCATGAATACCTCGACCAAGATGGTCGGTCGAGGTTGGATATGAGGTGTAACGTTGGCCAGAGCCGATGATGACATGATGCTTGTTGATTGAGCCGGTGAGGCTTTGCTGATCTTAGGTGAAACTTGTAATGTCGGCTATGGCCGATGTTGATGCTAATGGATAACCCATGTCCATACTTACCTCAGCTGATGCCCTCATCGAGGTGATACTTATAACGTCAGTTGTGGCCGAACTGATGGATAGCTGACCCCATGAGTCGTGCAAACCTTGGTCGATGCCCAATCGAGGTGATGCTTGTAATGTCAGTAGTGGCTGACCTGATGGATAGTTGATCCCATGAGTCATGCAGACCTCGGTTGATGCCCAATCGAGGTGACGCTTGTAACATCGGCTATGGCTAACCTGATGAGTGACGATATCGCAAATGGTTAATCCTAAGCTCTTATTACCTCGGTCGTCATATAGGTTGAGGTTAATGTCTCTGATCTGGCAGGTGCACTTTAGGAATATCAATCACCCCTAGCCCTTAGTTACCTGTGTAAATAGGTGACTAAGGGGTATGCATGTCCAGGGCTGTATTTCTTTATGTGCCAATATTTCCTTAACATGTGTCAACTTCTAAAGTGGGTAGCGTGCTTGGCAATGTGTAATGATCCTGATTGTCTTTTAGGCTCCTAAGGCAATAATGGGCCTTGGGATGCGTGCAACATGATTTGAGGGTTTAAAACCCTTTTCTTCTCCTTGTTCTTCACTTCTTTCCATCTTTCCCGCCTGTGCTCTATGCGATTTCTCTCTTTACAAGAGTTCGATTGTTGCTACATTTGAGGATACCTCTGTTCCCAATCTTCTTCTTCTTCTTCATTTTGCACTCCATAAGGTATCATTTTCACCTTGCTTCTCCATTCTCGGCCTTATATTTCCATTTCTGCAGCTTCTGGTGAGGGTTTTATTTTTCTGATGAGTATTTTAAGGCTTTTCGATGGAACTTTGAATTTTCTGATGGCCGAGATAGTGATATCTGTGTCTATGAGCAGATAGTTAAATTGGGCTTCCATCTCCCCATCCATCCTTTAATCAGAGAAATATTGTCCCATATCAACCTAGCCCCCTCATAATTATCCCCTAATGCTTGGAGGTTGATGATTGGGGCTATCATAGTTTGGAGGGCAGTCCACCACTCAGACCTTCCAATTAGCATCTTCACAGTATGCTAGGTCCCATCCTTTGCTAAAAACCACCCCAGCTACTACCACTTCCTAGCTAGGAAGTCAAACAAGAAATGCTGCTGGTTACCCAGACTTCAAATCACAACTGGAAACCACGGTATTTCTTTGCCTCGATGCATGGAAATTTAGTCCTTGTTCCACCTATTCATCGTTGGAGCTGAAGACACCTCTGAGGTGGGGGATGGTGTCACTTGCTGCTAAGTCCGACCCTGGGCTTAGCTAGGATAACTTATAAAAGGTTAAGGATCTTCAAGATCAGGGGGAGCATGGTTGGCTAGTCAAGTACGAATATATGATGACCCCCTATTACCTCTCTGAGACGGGCCTGGGGTGAAGTCCTTCGACCGAGCTTCATAAGTATTATTTTTTATAAGTTTTACCTCTGAGTTTTCATACCTATGATTTATTAACTCACATGTTTCTTTTTGCAGAACGCCCAGAAGGTATTTCTGACGACTTGTGGGAGATGTCTGCCCCGAGCCTCGTGAAGTGAATGAAGAAGGCTAGGCATAATGTGGCCCCACATCCTCCCAAACAGAACGTCGGCACGTCCAAGGTCGACGTTACTAAGAAAAGGAAGACTGCCACTGAGCCGAAGCATCAGAGGCAGAGCAAGGCTAAAAAAGGGGATCATACGATCCCTATCTCCAAGGATGACGTTCTGGCTTCTCGTCTGGCTCAACTGAAGATCAGCGACAGCTTAATTATCCATGGTCTGAAGGCTATGGAGGCCATCGACTTTGCAATGACCGATGAGGATAAGCGTTTCCTACGCTCTCTAAATATCCCCTTTTTGGCCGAGTTCAGCCTTCACAGGTCCATTCAGTTACTAGTTTCTTCTATTTTTCTCTTCCAAGTATTACTTCGGCTATATTTTGTAGATTACAAAACTCATACATCTGACTTTTCATTGTAGGGTATTCTCTCCATGCACCAATTTATTAATTGGACTCTGAGGAAGATGCCCCTTATTGAGAAGGGAAGAGAAGCCCTAAAGGTCCAGGCCTCGTTGAATGATAAAGTTGAGCGTTTGAAGGAGGAACTCAAAGAGGCTGACAAGATGATCAAGTAGAGGGATAGGGACATCGCCGCCCTCAAGAAGTACAATGAAGTGGATCTGAAGGCCAAAGATGAGGCCCTTTAATCCCAAGTTGATGTTACGATCAAAGCCTCATTGGAGGATGCCTAAGAGAAGATCCTTGCTGAATACATGGTCTCTAATGAGTTCATCAATTTTGGCTTTGAATACCTTGAAAGAGGTAATAAAGCAACTGGGAAATGGGCAGCTTCTAAGGAACATGAGTCAGGGAGCTTATCTGCCTTAGACTTTATCAGCCTAGGCTTTGGTGATCCTCGCTTTGCTCAGGCCTTATAAGAGGTTGAGGAGGAAGGCGATGCACCTGCAGAGACTGCATCGTTGGAGGTTACTGAGACTGAAGATACCATTTATCGGGATGACGCTACAGAGGTGACTAACGTCGGCCAAGAGGACACCATTCCAGTTGCAGACACTTATGCCTTCCTTTGTGAAGCTTTAAGTTTTAATTTATTTATTTTCATCTGTAACTTTTGAAAACTCTGACAGCATATTTTGGTACATTGTATTTGCAACTCTGAATGTTTCATGTAATATCATCTTCTTTAGTGGATTTTACTTTTTTTAATGCGCCTTTTCTTGCATGTTGTCTTAAAGGTCTGAGGTCACCCAATATGGTGCTTACCTCATAAACTATCACCAAACTAATGGTGTTTAAGGTCTGAGGTCATCAAATTATGATGTTTACCTCATAAATTTTCACCAAATTAATGATGTTTGAGGTCTGAGGTCACCATAATATGATGTTCACCCTCATAAATTTTACCAACTTAATAATGTTTAAGGTCTGAGGTCATCAAAATATGATGTTTACCCTCATAATTTTCACCAAATTAATGGTGTTTAAGGTCTAAGGTCACCAAATCATGATGTTTCACCTCACAATTTCACCAAATTAATGATGTTTAAGGTCTGAGGTCATTAAAATATGATGTTTCACCTCATAAATTTCATCAAATTAATGATGTTTAAGGTCTGAGGTCATCAAAATATGATGTTTCACCTCATAATTTTCACCAAATTAATGATATTTAAGGTCTGAGGTCACCAAATCATGATGTTTACCCTCATAAATTTCACCAAATTAATGATGTTTAAGGTCTGAGGTCACCAAATCATGATGTTTATCCTCATAAATTGTCACCAAATTATGATGTTTGAGGTCTGAGGTCACCAAATCATGATGTTTACCCTCATAAATTGTCACCAAATTATGATGTTTGAGGTCTAAGGTCATCAAATTATGATGTTTACCCTCATAATTTTCACCAAATTAATGATGTGTTAGGTCTGAGGTCACCAAATCATGATGTTTCACCTCATAATTTCACCAAATTAATGATGTTTAAGGTCTGAGGTCATCAAATTATGATGTTTACTTGATAAATTTCACCAAATTAATGATGTTTAAAGTCTGAGGTCATCAAAATATTATGTTTCACCTCATAATTTTCACCAACTTTTTAAGGTCTGAGGTCATAAAAATATGATGTTCACCCTCATAATTTTCACCAACTTAATGATGTTTAAGTTCTGAGGTCACCATATCATGATGATCACCCTCATAATTTTCACCAAATTAATGATGTTTAAGGTTTGAGGTCATCAAATTATGATGTTAACCTCATACATTTCCACCCAATTAGTGATGTTCAAGCATAATGAAATAGTATTGACATAGAAACTTCTCTTCTCATTAATATCCTCTTCATAAAATGATATATGTATTAAAAAAGAAATAACTGCAACATCATATGTAATATTTCTTCAAGTGGTCAGCATTCCAAGGGTTTAAAAAAGGTTCCCCTTCTAGATTTTCTAGCCGGTAAGTACCAGTCACAACCTCATCGACCACTTTGTAAGGGATATGCCAGTTTAATTGGAGCTTGTTTTGCTTTTTGCAATGTCTTCTTCAGCATTAGGTCTCCCACAGCTATAGGTCTTGATATCACCCTTTGATTGTAGAACTTTGTTCTTCTCTGTTAGTAGGCTGCCTGTCTGATCTCTGCATCTTCTTTTCTTTCCTCAACCAAATCTAGGTCGAGTCTCCTCTCTTCCCCATTCTTCTCAGGGTCATAGGTCTGAACTCTATGAGTGGGGAGTCCAATTTCGATAGGTATGACGACTTCTGAGCTATAGGCCAACATAAATGGGGTCCCCCCCGTTGGTGTCCTTATCATTGTTCTGTAGACCCATAGCACTTCATAAACCTCTTATGTCCATATCCCCTTATCTTCTTCCAACCTCTTCTTAATCCCATTAAGGATTGTTCGATTCGTGACTTTAGTCTGACCATTTGCCTGAGGTTGTCTAGGAGAAGAGAAGAACTGCTTAATCCCGACTCTCTCGCAGTATTTCTCCAAGGAAGCATTCTTGATCTGCGTTTCGTTATCTTAGATGAGGGTGTTTGGGAGACCGTATCTGCATATGATGTTCTTCCAAATGAACTGGAAGGTCTTCTGCTCGGTGATAGTGATCATGGGCTCAACCTCTACCCACTTGGAGAAGTAATCAATTGCTACTATCAGGAATCGATAGTTGTTCGCAACTCTTGGCAATGGTCCCACCAAGTCAATCGCCCATACTTCAAATGGCCAAGAAGAACTGATTGACGTCATAGGTTGATGAGGGATAGTAGAGAATCTCTGGCACTTGTCACACCTTTTCTCGTAGGTAGCAGCATCTTTAGCCAAGGTCGGCCACCAGTATCCCTGCATAATTATCCTCTAGGCTAAAAGTTTTCCTCCTATGTGACTGGATCAAGAACCCTAGTGTACATCTGGCAAGATGTGGGGGACCTCTGACGGGTTCACACACCTAAGGAGAGGGAGTAAAAACTCCTTCTTATACAAGATGTCTCCTACAATTGAGAACTTAGCGGCTTTGTACCTCAACTTTCTCTTTTCCAACTTTGATTCTGTGAGCTCTCCATGTCTGATATATCTGATAAAGGGGTCCATCCATGAGTCCCCTAGGTTCAAGTTAAGGCAAGGTCTGGCAACCTCTTCTTCCTCGATGGTCGGTTTGAGCAGGATCTCAACTGGTGCTATCCTTCTGATATATGTCCTTGTTGTTGAGGCCAACCTTTTTAGTGCATCTGCACGACTGTTGTCTAACCAAGGTAGCCTCTTCATCTTCACTTATGTGAACTTCCTAGCATCGTTCTCACCCTCTTCAGATATTTGGCCATCCTTTCATCCTTGGCCTCATATACTCGCAGGATTTGGTTGACAACCAACCTTGAGTCGTTGTGGACTAGGAGTTGGATAACACTAAGAGCTTTTTCCAATGAGAGGCCTGCTATCAAGGCCTCATACTCTGACTCGTTATTTGATGCTTTGAAGTTGAATCTAAATGCATATTCAATGTCGGTACCATCCGGTGCTAACACTATCAGCCCTGCTCTGCTACCACTTTCACAAGAAGACCCATCGATGAAGAGGTTCCAAATATGTTCATTTGAAGAGAAGTTCTCCTCCGATAGGATCTCTTACTTGAAGAGGTACCTGTCTTCCTCATTCTGAGCTACTCCTTTTTTGGCTCTGCTGGATGTAACCTTTTTCGGATTTTGGAAGACGTTACTATCTCATTCATCTACAATCTCTGGACTATTCTCAATCTCAGCCTCTTCGCATGTAAACTCAATAACAAAGTCTGCGAGCGCTTGCCCTTTCATGGACACCCTGGGTTGATAAATAATGTCATACTCCCCCAACTCGATGGCCCAGGTCATTAATTTGCCCGACTTCTCGGGCTTGTGGAGGACTTGTCTTAGTGGGGAGTCAGTGAGGATGATAACAGATTGGGCTTGAAAATAGGGCTTCATCTTCCTGGAAGTGTGTATCAAGGCATAGTCTAAGTTCTCCATTCGAGGGTAGTTCTGTTCATACCCTTGGAGGGCCTTACTACTGAAGTATACCAGCCTCTATACTCCATTGTCTTCCCGTACTATGGCTGCACTTATAGCTGACTCTGAGACTGCCAGATAAACATACAACTTCTCTACCAGAATGGGGCAAGATAAGAGTAGAGGGGATCTAAGGTAGGATTTGAGCTCCTTAAAGGCTTTGTCACACTCCCCGTCCCATTCGAAGGCCTTTCTAAGCACTTTGAAAAAAGGAAGACACTTGTCTGTAGCTCCGGAGACAAACCTGTTGAGTGCAGTAACTCTTCCAGTTAGCCTCTGAACGTCTTTTATAGTTCTCGGTGTCTTCATTTCAAGAATAGCTTTGATCTTCTCGGGGTTAGCCTCTATTCCCCTTTGATTAATGATGAATCTAAGAAATTTTCATGCTCCTACTCCAAAGACACACTTGGCAAGATTGAGCTTTATCCTATATAAATCCATGGTGTTAAAAGTCCTCTCCAAGTCGGCCACGTGAGTGTCGGCCTTCTATCACTTTGTCAACATTTCATCCACATATACCTCCATGGTCTTGCCAAACTGACTCTCGAACATCTTATTTACAAGACGTTGATAAGTGGCCCCTGCATTCTTCAAGCCGAAGGGCATGGCCTTGTAGCAATAGGTCCCCTTATCGATTATGAACATTGTCTTCTCTAAGTCTTCTGGTTCCATAAAAATCAGGTTATACCCTGAGTATGCATCCATGAAGCTCATAAGTTCATGCCCTTCTATGGCATCTACCATCTGATCTATTCGAGGCAAAGGGAAGCTGTCTTTTGGGCAAGACTTGTTCAAATCAGTGAAATCTATGCACATCCTCTATTTCCCGTTAACCCTTGACACGATGACGGCGTTAGATAACCACTCAGGGTATATGACCTCTCTGATGAACTCGGCCTCTTTCAGATTTCTGACCTCTTCCCTGATGACATCATATTTTTCCCCGGAGTAAACTCTTCGTCTTTTCTTGATTGGTTTGTTTTCTTCTGCCACATTGAGTTTGTGGCACATAATCTCAAGGTCAATGTCAGGCATGTCTACATGGCTCCAAGGAAAGACACTTTGCCTTTTCTTCAAAAGTTTTACCAGCTCTTCCTTGATCTCAGGTCTTAGGGCCTTGTCGATTTGGACGGTTTTTTCTGGCTCATCCTTATTGAGGACGATGGATTCTACCTCTTCCGCGGCCTCTCCCTTCTTCAATTTTGTTTCATCCCTTGGATCAAGTCTATCAAAGTTATATGTGGTTATCGCCCTATTATGGGCCTCTCTCTCTTCCGCCGAGTTAAAGTAGCATTCTCGTGCTGAGGTCTGGTCACCTTGCACTTCCCCTACCCCATAAGGGGTCGGGAATTTTAGCATTTGGTGGACCATCGATGGGACTGACTCAAATTCCTTGAGGGCTACTCATCCTATGATGAGGTTGTAGGCCGAGAAGATGCTTTCATCCATTACGAAAAAATTAATCTTCTGGGTCAATCTCTTAGGCCACTCATCTCCCATTCAAATGTCCATCTCATGCATGCCCAACAGATGGACCTTTCCACCACTAAATCCAGTTAACGGATGATGATATGGTACAAGTCTAGCTCTTCTGAGTCCTAGGCTCTTGAAACATGGCCAAAACATTACGTCAGTTGAACTTCCCTCATCGACTAGGATTCTATGCACCTCACATCCATGCACCCTTGTGGTAATTACTAACGGATCATCGTGTGGATCTAGGATACCTTTGAAGTCAAGTAGGGAGAATCCAACTATAAGAGTATCCATATCTACCTTCTTTCTCTTCGGCTTAGCCTCTGAAGATGCCAGATTCACAACCTCTACTTTGGTCATTGACTTAGCCTCTTCCACATGAGCTTTAGGGTCAGCTACTTCGGAGCCACCCCTGTTAGTCCTCCACATATGGTGTTAACACCAAAGGAGATCATACCAACCCTCTTCACAGGGGCATTATCATCTTTCGGTAGGTGGTCTGGATCATCCTCATCATCACCATCTGAGTCATCATCTCTTCTTGCTGGGAGATCTTCTCGACATCTGTCATTTCTCTTCTTTTTAGGGTCATCTCTTCCCCTCTTAAGAGCTTTACCGTCGACATACTTTCTGAGATTTTTGGACTTCAACATTTTCTCAATCTCATCCTTCAGGGCGAAGCACTTGTCAGTCATATGACCGTGGTCTTAGTGGAACTCGCACCACAAATTCTTATTCCTCTTATGTAGAGGAGCCTTGAGCTTCTTGGTCTATCTCAGGGATCGGTCATTTTTTATTTCATTGAGGATGTGTTCGCAGCTCACAGTTAGAGCAGTATAGTGTGCAAACTTGTTGTCTGCAGACCTCTTTTTTCCATCCTTCTTCCTTTAGAATCTTTCGCTGCTACATCCGTTCTCATCCTCATACTTTGCGGCCATAGCCTCTTCAGCGTTCATGACTTTTCCTACAGTTTCTAATAGCTCTTCCATGGACTTTGAAGGGTCTTCAGCAAGATTCCACAGTAACTTACCGTTCTGGAGTCCTCCAATAAGGGTTGTCATAGTTATATTCTCTTCATAATCCTCAACCTCCATTTTTTCTTTGTTGAATCTAGCAATGTAGTCTCTTAGGCTCTCGTTCTTTCCTTGCTTGACGTACAACAGATGAGTGGTGTTCTTCTGAGGTCTTACCCCAAAGCAAAAATTGTGAATAAACCGTTCAGCCAATCCCTTAAAGTTCTCAACAGAGTTCTTCAAAAGAGAGTTAAACCAAAAATGTGCAGCTCCCGTTAAAGTCCCAGAGAAGGCCTGACACTTCATCTCATTTGGGATTGAATAAATGTCTGCAGCAGATTGGTACATTTCAATATAATGCACATGGTTGGTACTACCATCTTACTTGGGAGACACCGTAGGTGGTTTGAACTTGGCAGGGGTTAGGAAGTTCACTATTCTTGCCACGAAAGGGGAACCTTCTGAGAACCCTCTTTGCAGTGGGTCTCGACTTTTGATGAGGCTCCCTATCTTCTCTTCCATACGTTGGATGGAGTCATTCCATGATTTTGCAACATCATCTTGGTCGAGGTTTTCCCCAACCACCTCCAAGGGGTGGACTGAGGGTTCCCCAGCCGCAGCACAACGTCGGTTGTTGACCTCCTCTTGGGGTCGACCATGATGAGGTCGATGTTCCCCATCTTCCCTTTGTGAGCCTGCTACACTTCTAGATCTGGATAACCTTTGTCTTAGGTCATTGACTGGGCCGAGCCTTTCAAATGACGACCCTCTGCTCAAGCGATCAAAAGCTGACCCTCTTTGTTGGGCACCACCATATCTTTTTCCCCCACAACCTCTGCTCTGATGGATAGGACTTACTGTGTTATTCGAAACCTCATATGGCTCCCAGAAGTCCTCTGGAGCATCTTCTACCTCCATATCATCATACTATCCTCAGGGCAAGGGTTTCCTTACCTCCCTAGACGTAAACGCCTAGGGTCAGCAACATCCCTCCTCTACTGAGGGGTAGGTTAGTCTTTTCGCGATGCCTGGGGTGGTCCGTTGGCTTCAGGATGGGGTTGAACAGTTGCCAGAGTAATCATCTTCGGTGAGACACTTAGTGGCCTCATCATATTTTGACCGAGTTATGAAAATTGTTCCTTCATTACTTATTGAGTTGCGGCTAATGACATCAAAGCTACTTCCACCCCAGCCATTTCGGACTGGGATGGTACCTGACTAGAACTGGGTCCTCCAACACCAGATTGTGGAGGAGGTGGTGGAAACTCCGATGCCATATGTTAAAACTAAAGAGCTTGTAAAGAAGATGAGCTTAATACCTTAAAAGACCTCTTTCAATGGTGAAACAACTCCATGCAAGGGGTGAGGCCTGGTTCACCACCAGAGTCTCCAGTGAGGTTGAGCTAGGAAAGGAAGAGATATGTCTTCTTGTTCCCACAGCCGAAGCCAAAATGATGATGCTGGAAACAGCACCACCAGGTAAGGTGCTTACAAGCTTAAGCAAGTGATAATAATGGCAATATAGAGTATACATATATGTATATATGTAGAAGGAGGTGAGGTTAAGAGGATGAACACTTGAATATAAGTGGTTTAGCCAATCTGGACTATGTCCACTGTGAGTGTGTGTGAGTAATATCACTGAATGAAGGCACTAATGGCCATGGCTACAATCTCTCAAGCTTTCTCTCTCTGCCATATAAAATGACAGATTTTTAGCTAGGGTTATAAATTATCGATCCTCTACAATTTTGAGGATGACCTCAATATATAGTGCTTGGGGGGTGTAATGTACCCCCCAAGCATGCAATGTGAATGTGCATTGAGATCCAGCCAGTGCAAGGATGACACCTGGATAATCTCAACTAAGTAATGATGACCTCAACATTCCCTCATGTGGAGGGAATGATTCAGTTATAACAGATTTATCCACGTGTTCCAAGCCATACATGTGCGCGTAGATTCTCGACTATCTTTGCTTGGTACCAACCTCGGCCTGGATGAGTACGAGGTTTATGAAGTATGACCCTTTCCTTGGCTGAGATCAAGGTTCCATGAAGACCTCAGCCAAGATGGTCGGTAGAGGTTGGATATGAGGTGTAACGTCGGCCAGAGCCGATGATGACATGATGCTTGTTGACTGAGCATGCGAGGCTTTGCTGATCTTAGGTGAAACTTGTAACGTCGGCTATGGCCGATGTTGATGTTGATGCTGATGGATAACCCATGTCCATACTCATATCCAAAAAGTAGGATAAACTGGGAGAAATAATGAGGCCTCACTCCTACAAAGGTTAGAGATCATACTCATAAGGTATGGGAATAGATGTGTAATCAGATACAACTAACCCAACGGGGGTGGGATCTTCTGCCTTGTCCCAAATGGATGCATTACTCACCTCGGGAGGTATAAATAAATGTAGCATAGAGAAAACAAATGAATGCACGGGAACGCCATAAAGACAAGTGAAGAGTTACAGTCGGCCTCTATGGAAAATGTCGACTGGTTTAAGAATGACCAGACTAAAAAATTCATTATACCAATTCTCCTTCGCTCTCCCTCATGATAATTAACGGCTCATGAATGACATACTTAGCTTGACGATATGGGAGAGATAAATGGTCCTCGATTAGGCTCATCTTATCCAATAGACACATATATAAAAGCAAGGGTTGTCTCGCAAAAGGGCATTCCTGACAATTAAAGGTGGAAAGACCATTAATGGTCTCACCCAGAATCACAGGTATCAAGATTTTTCCCTCATTTATTTGCAAATCTACATCTTCTAGGAGAATATCGTCATAAGTATCCCCAGTAATGAAAAAGTGTTGAAATACTAAGGTTAAGGCGAGGGAACCTCTTCTACCACCCTTATGACTTCTTCCAAGGATATTATACAGAAAAATGCAACTATCACCATCAGGTCAATCACCTCATTAGTGAGAAATTCCTAAGCGCGGAGATATTCCACTTCCAGCATCTCGATAAGAGAAGAGATTCCTCCCCAGCTAAGATACAGCTCAACGATAGGTTACCCCAGTATACCCCATCAAGCAGTAATAATATTCAAAATTTGGACATGTTTCCTTCAGAGCAAAGCGGAATAAATTATCCTCTCAGTACACCAAAACAGGCAGATGATCATGTTTTTTGACAATGAACAAGGCCTATGGGTCACGTTTTTTTATCGTGATCATATTGAAGCAGATAAAACTATGGGTGGGTTAAAAACCGTGACCCTAGATGGGGGTCACGGTCCGTTGGGTGACATCAATGTTGATTGGATGATCAGAATACAATGTGATCATTTAAAGGAATGATATTGTTGGTTACGGTCCCAAATCGTGACACCTAGGATGACCACTTCAAATCATAAAATATTTAATTTATGATTTTAAATAGTCACACTAGGTATCACGATTTTGGATCATGACCAAAACTGTGACAAAATTTAAAAAAAAATATTTGGTCACGGTCCTTAGCCGTGACCAAATATTTTTTAAAAATTTTTATCACAGTTTTGATCATGTTCAAAAATCACGATCCAATTAAAAAATAAATATTAATTTTTGCATCCCAAAAAGAACATGTACATTTTTCATACTTGTTTACATTTTTAGAAATAAATATTTAGCCACTACTCCATCCATAAATCAAAATTAATAATACAACGCAAATTAAGTAACTAAAGCCATAAAGTTATTCAACACAAATAATAATACATTACATACTTACATGAAGATAATAATAGCATCATAATATCTTCATTGCCTACCAACAAGACTTCAAAATGTTCTAAAAGGTAAGTAGCAAAGGACTTGAATACCAAAATAACTTCGGAATGTGTACGTAATAAAAAATGGTATCAAAGTCCATGTAATTCGTAAGATGAACAAGGTTGAGATCTAACCAATAATTTGGATCTAGGGTGTCTCTTTTGATTTATTAAAATATGTATGAAAGTATCGAAAGTGTAGAAAATTGTGAGAACACTCTAAATTGAGAATTGTGGTATAGGCCCCTTTTTTATTTTTATTTTTTTTATTTATGAAGATATATGTGAATGTATATATGACAATAAAAATGTGGGATTAGTGATACAATATAAAAATGGAATAATAACACGAAACAAAGTAGGATTATTGATTGAAGAATATAAAAAAATGGAATTGGTGTTATAAATAATTGACTTTAATGTCTTCTGTCTCGGTGAACATCGTATAACACAAACCACTAATCGTGGTGACTAAACAAATATTGAACATCAATAGCATTCGTGACCATTTGTTTGGTTACTTCAGATTGGCGGTTTGTTATCAGTGTCACATTTAAGACTTAAGAAGACCTAGAGAATGATATTTTAAAAAATGTGTGCGATGGGGAAGCAAGTATAAGATATCTAAATATATGAGTAGAAGATACATAAATATAATAAATACGAGGGTTGTTCCATATGATACCAATAGATTTGTCATATAAGAGTCAAATGAATGGCAATAATATAATGTTTCGAAACTCAATCTTCGTATAAGTCAACTAAAAGAATGGTCAAATTAGGATTGTCATCAAGAGCAGACTGTAACTCTACAGATGCCTTTAATGCGTATGCTTGAGTAGTCAAACTCTTCACTGCATGCATAAGAACAGACCAATTTCCATCATTTATGCACTTAGAGTAGAATACCTTCTTGACATTTTGAAATGAATAAATAATAGTCTCGTCAATCAAGAGATCTCTACATTTCATCTTAGATAAATCTACCATTACAACTTTTGAGGGAGTATTAACTTTAAAACCATTCTTAGTGTCCTAAGTTTCACCTAGTTACAATAAAAAAACTATTTCTTTGAAGTCTAAGTAATCTAGTTCCAGGATTTGTTAGGAAATCCCATAATAGGTCAGCATCATGTCCTTTGGATTTTTATCGTTTTTGCAAGCTACACAAGAAGTCAAGGAAAAAATTGATATTCCGTTGTTTTGCATCAATAGTTTTTCCTCGCACGGGTATGAGACAAAATCAAAACCATTGGTGCAATTTTTTTTTAAACTCCTTTGCATGGAAACTAGGACCTTTAGCTAGGTGTGAAAGCCATGAAGACAAATCACCATTCATTAATTGTTGCATTTTTTAATGGATTTGTATTAGGGAATGTTTTACAACACATAAATAAATAATCACAGCTAAGGGGTGAAAATCACCTTTTTTTATTCCTGCGCCATAAAATCACTTCTCTTTTAATTTTTGGCCCTTTTGCGCTCACACTTCCTAAACGTGTTCATGAAATTGTAGAGTCTAGATAGTAATATAGAGAATACATGTAATCAAACAAAAATAAGTTATATATATAGTTGCTCTCTCTAATCTTCAACTTCATCTTGGGATTTGAAGACATAATGAGCTACTTTCTGGTATTGCGGATTGGTGAGTTTCACCTCTTAGGCTTCTGAAAAGGCAATTCATCCTCAAACTCATTAGGTTCCTCTATCATTCATTCTCCAAGAGGATTGAACCTACTAAGCTTTTGTTTTGGCATATATTTTCGATCATATAACGATGATTCTACTATTATGTATTATTTCGCAATTGACCCTCTAATATACCATGTATTTCTAATGTAGTCTTTGAAGGTTTTCATCAATCACTCAAAAGGACACATCTAGCGATACCTGACGGGTCCACACAACAAAGCCTCATCGCATAAATGCACAAGCAGGTGGATGATGATGTCGAAGAACGATGGAGGAAAATACTTCTCCAAGGTATAAATTACCTTAGCCTCTTGCATACAAGACATCCATTCTTCAGTTTATGTTCTTTACGGTATAATATGTAATCATACTTGCATGCATAAATAGATTTGTACATTAAACCCAAACCCTTCAAGATCTTTTTCATGCTTGAATAACGATCAGGTAACATGTTGCCTTTTAGGAGAATGTCTTTAACCCACTTAAGAATTGCATTTATGCTATTTCCCGACAAACCAAATTGACTCTTCAAATTTTGTAAATTGATTAATGCGTCTAATATCGAATGATCTTCTTTATAATTTTTATACAAAGGTTTCAGCCGTATGTATTCCCTATCTTTAGGTAATTCAGTATTAAATTGTTCATTGACTTGATCATAATTCATATTATTCGTATTTATAGGCTGGTTGTTTTGATGATGGTAGACTCCGTAAGCTTCATTAATTAGGTTGGTCAAAGGACTATGTGCTGGCGAATCATTCACCACTTCCAACCGGTGGGGTTCTGTCACATGGTCATGTACTGGAAATTCTTCCAGAACATATGGTATATTTTTTTCCATGTCATTTACATATCTTATAGTCTTGCATTATATCCCATATTAGTAAGTGCAATTCAACATCTGCCAAAGGCTTAAATTTTCTGTTTATACAAAGGTTGCACAGATACAAAATCTTATCACTATTAATATTTCTATCTATGTATTTAATAAATCCCCGAACGTCCTTTACGCAATTTTCAGATACTTTATGACCTTCCCCCATCCACTCTTTGTATTGTGTAAAAGACATTAAGTAATCTTCAAAATTTATGTCACCTACATAAATAGGTTGAAATGAAGGTCTTGTTGGATATAAGATCTCTCAGGATATAATTCAAGCAAATTTATTCAAATTGAGAAAATAAAGAAGAAAATCCATTAGACTTGATCATTTAGAAAATATGGAATGAAACAAAATAGATGTCCCGCATAATTAAAATATGACAAATTTGTTGAAAAAGAAAATATTGTTCAATGCCTAGTGTTGTCCAATATATGAACTGGCCATGTAATAAAACAATTTTAATAGTTTCTTAACAAAGGCCTTTCCCCGTGGTCAAAGTACACAGACTCATATCTACAACAATCGTATATTGTATCAACCAATATATGATCATCACCCATCTCCAAAGGGAGATTATGGATATGTATTCTGACATTCATGGAAAGGAGAGTGCACATGCCAACGTACCTATTATTGGATAAGTCCCTTATATAATACGATTCAGCATAGTCACTTTGCATTGATGACGATGATCCACACAATGTTGGAGGAGGCATTTGGGGGGGTAATGTTCGAGGAGGAAGCATTTGGGAGAGTAATGTTCCAGGATGAGGCATTTGGGACAGGAAACCTCGAGGCGTATGATAAGGGAACATTTTAGGAGGCATTTGAGATGGGTAACCCTATTATTGAGTAAAGAATCGGACCAACCTCTGGATTTCGTTCGTCGAGATTATCATGTTGTTGTTAACATTGCCTACCTACCTCCGAAGCTCTGACACCTCTCCTTCAGTCCTGGCATGGTCTTCTACCTTTCTCGATGGATGACTCCTCACCGAAGAAATCGCATCCAATAGAGGTGAAATGTGTTATATTTTATAACTTTTTATGTGTGAGACCACACCTTTTGTCCTCCCTTTATTGTCCCTTCAAAATACCTTGGTTAGGGCATCTGCTTTAATGTCATATGGGCTGCACTCGGACTAATTTCTTGACATGCCTTTTATAATTTCTTGTAACATAATATTATATTTAGGACTATGATTTTAATAATATTTTATTATAATGTGTATATATATGATAACTAAATTCAAAGTCAACAGATTCATAGCCAATTTGTCTAGGAATTTATTGGACTTTTTTTCCCATCGGACATGCAAGTACAAGTTGACCTGCTTAGGTTTTTTACCTTCTTACGGAGTCCCCCTGGTCTATCCACCCATTCACCCATAATCACAAGATTTTGCCCCAAGTTTGTGGACATCAACTTTATTTGACCTTTTCATTTTATTTCTCTCCCTTTTAGTCAGTTTTCCCACTCTATCCACATTCTCCAAGAAGTCATTCCATTGGTCCATGGGCATTTGAACATTTTAGGGAACTTTATCTTTCTAACCCAAATTATTAGAACTCCTTTCCCCCTTGAGGAATACATTCTCCTAAAGGTTCTTGTGATAGGTTTTTAATTAATCACGTACTCGAAAGAGGACCTTTACCTTCGAACTGACTAGGAATAAAAAGTCTTATCAAGTTAGTCCCATACGTCATCCTTTATGGTGGGATAAACCTTATTCCAGTTGTCTGCGCTTCCGACACCCACAGTCGTCTTTTCGGGAGAAAAACAAAGATTTTTAAAAAGCGAAAAGTTAGGTTTATTACCTCTAGGATGGTTCCTGACCAAAGAGAACCCAATGGGATATTTAGGTTTTGCTTGGGATTCCTCGATAACAAGAGGTTGGGGTGTGGGATTAATAGGGGGTTCTTGAGTTTGATGACTCGGAGATGGAGTGGTAGATTGAATCTCCGGGGGAGTAGAGTATTGATAACCTGGAGGAGATGAGAATGGAGGTTGAGGTATAGGAGAGCGCCCATTTGGCGATATTCCACTATTTGATTGATTATTTACGTTCCTGTTTAACAAATGCCTACACTTTAAAAAAAAATAGCAACGTATGTAAGAAACTCGTGTTTAAGACTCTCTCTCTCTCTCTCTATATATATATATATATATATATATATATACACACACACAGAGAGAGTCCTGCTCTTGTGCGGACCAGTTCGCATTTTAAGAGTGCGAACCAAACATGTGTCACCTGGCGGTGAACCCAGAAAAGAGAGAGTGTGCCTGTAATTTAGGCGATAATTTCTAGGCGCACCGTTAGGTGACACATGTTCGGTCCGCATTCTTAAAATGCGGACTAGTTCGCAAAAGAGCATTATATATATATATATATATATATATATATATATATATATATATATATATATATATATTTGTATGCGTGTGAGCGTGTGTGTATGTGTGTATATATATACCTTTTCAATATCTTTTAAAACATGCTCGATGTGTCTAATTTACATCAAATCAATATTACTTTGTAAAAATCTATGAAATTTTTCACGCAACCAGCTAGGTCAAAGCGTATCTATCATTAAAGTATAAAGGTCCGTGACATGTACTCGAAATCCTTTCTTATTCAACTTATTTAGAAGATGGTTTTTAATATGCATATGTCGCGAGACTTCACAATCTGGGTGAATTCTCTCTTTATGGAGTTGTATCCATAATGAATTATTTTTTTTCAGTCTTTTCCAATAATGTCACCAACGTTAGTGCCCTTTCGGGATTATGAAGGTGAAATATATTCTCTAGTCCCTCATCCCAGCATTCTGGAAACAAAAAAAAAATACAATCGAACAAGTACTCTTGGGAGAGATAAACTCTATGATTTGTAAGGTAATTAAGTTGTTCAATTTTTTTATTCCTATACTTGTAAATAAGAGCTTCTTCTATATGTCACGCATTAATGAAAGATGTTTTAGTACAGTCAAACTGTAGCCTCTCATAATCTCGTTGAAAGTAATTACTATTGTGATACATTTTTCTTGAGAAAATGTATACAAGGGTGTGAATATTAGTTATAGAGGTAATGAATCTAATTAATCCTAAACTAATTATGGGTTTCCATCCGATCAATCATACACAACAAGACCAATTTACATTTATTTTAATTAAATTTAACCTAAAATTACTATCTGCCCACCAATTTGTGTTCATCTAAACAACAACCATTTATGAAATGGGTGACAGCCACAACAAGTTAATCAAATGACTCTATTCTAAAAACTTTAATGTATATATGTGCACGTGTGAGTTTGTGTGTATGTGTATGGGTGTGTATGTGTATGTGTGCATGTGTGAGTATGTGTGTGTATATATGTCTGTAGTCATTAAGATAGGGTAGTCGTAAGTCAAATAATTAGTTAAAGGTTTATTATGAAGAATTAATAGAATGAGCATTTTAATTATCCATCATATGTATCCAACCATGATCATTCAACAAAAGCCACAACACCCAACAATCCAACACAAGTTTATCCCATACGCCTTCTAAATTGTCTACTTAATTAATTCCCTTAAGGAATAAATTTCTTTACATAATTAGTCCTTTTATATATTCCAATAACATAATTTAACAAGAAGTTTCAATTAACTTTTCAAGATCATATCACGGGGTATTCAAACATTAAATCTTATCATGGAAACAATTTCACATTTTCATACTTAGAGTTTCATTAATCAAGTATATGGTATTAAGGATATTACTCATGGAGTTATAGGAAAAACTATACCTCACATGAACTTTCTCATATTTTAAATAAACTTTAATTTATATCTCAATCACTCAATATATATTCTGATTATCACGAATCCAAGAACCTTAATATGTTAATTCTACACCAAGGGCTTCATATATGATTTCTAACAATAAATAGGGCCATATTTCAATATAAAATATGTGAGAATAATCACACACATACACACATTATATATATATATATATATATATATATATATATATATATATATATATATATATATATATATATATATATATATATATATATATATGATTTGAAAACAAATGTTATATACATTGATAAAGATAAATGTTTAACTGTGTAAGTAAATCAACAAATCCATTTCTATATTCAACTGTTGTGAGCTCCAAACAATTTGTAAATGAAACATATTAATCAACTGAGTAATAGCCAAAAACAGTATATACCTTGGAATTCTTTATGATTTATCTTTTTAAAAGTCAAATGTATATATAATATTTTAACTAACTTGAGGGATTTTTAAAAATTATTTTTCGTCCATTGCAAACTTCGACTCAATTTCATTTTATTATATTTGATGAAATATTTTTAAAAATATTTTGAGCTCCAAAGAATTTCGTGCACTTCAAACAATTTGTGTATTTCAAATTTCGACTCAATATGAGCTCCAAATAATTTCATGCATTTTGTACATTTTCTGGCTCGACCATTATGTGCGTATATATATATGCACACACACACACACACACACTCTAAAATAAACATATACACACATTGAAACACACACACACACACACACACACACACGTGCACATTAAAAGACACACACACACTGAAATGTATACACAGAGAGATAGAGATGTACCCCAGTGGTGGTCTCCGGTGGAGAGAGAGGTTCTGGTGGTGGTCTCCAGTGGAGGGTGAGATTTTAGCAAGAGATAGAGATAGAGATAGAGATAGAAATGAAATCGATGGGTGCAATATGCGACAATTTTATAGCTTTAAAATGGTCACGATTTTGAACCATGACCCATATTGTGAACAATGGAACACTGAAAGTTGGTCACAGTTCTAGACTGTGACCCCGACTGTGACCAATTAAATATCGGAAATTTTAAACTAGGGTTGGGGGTCACGGTTCATAATTTTCTAGTATTGATCACGGGTGGGTCATGATCCTGAACCATGGACATTTTAGTAGGGAATTTGGCACTTAAAGGATCATAGATTAATCATGCTCTGAAGCCGTGAACAATTACATCACAGTCCAGAATCGTGACTAATCACCTATTGGTGTCACACTTTGGCTTGATCACATGATTGGTGATGGGTTTTGGTAGTGGGTCACAGTTTGGGACCGTGACCACCTGATCATGGCTCTGGACTGTGACCAATTGACTATGAGAATCTACATGTTTCAATGTAGTGTCTAGGTACCCAAAATGAACAATCGCTTGAAAAAAATCCCAGTAAATTGACATGGTCCTCCAAAACAGCAAAGGAACCAAATCATAGCGATATTGCCCTGAAAGTGACCAATCATCGAAGTTGTGGATGAAGTTATCTATCTGATAATTTATAGTGGATTGGTGATCAAAGTTTGGAAGCGCAATTTCAAGAAAGAAACAACAGGCAGACTGTAGTATCTAAAGATTATGAGAAGAAGGATGTAGAAGGTGTGAGCTTCCAAGGCTAGATCCCTTTCCAATTTATAGAAATAGGAAATTGACCGATCGAGGCTTAACTAGATCGATCGATCATCCCATCAAAATAAAAATATCCATTCTGCTGTTAACAGACCTGCTCACTGAAATTCATCTGACGGAACTTAATACGAGAATGGTAACTACAGTGAATCTGAAAATGCATAAATAGGATTCTTTGCCAATTTGGGCCTTAATAAAATCTTTGCATATCTATTCCAATATCCTTGTCATCATTATAATATTTCACAATAACAATCCAACAACAAAAGTCTCTTTCATAAATAAACATGTATTATACATAATTTTAGGAATAAAGGAAAAACCCCATTAAAACTTCAAAGAAAAATACAAAATGAAAAACATAAAAATACAAAAATACGAAAGCCTAAAATCAACTCCAGGGTCCAATAAAGGAAGATTCACCACCGCCTCCTTAGAATCTAAATTCGAGACCGCAACCCGTTTCGCCTCACCCTCTCGAATTAGTGGATCTCCCTAGGGATGAATGGGAAGGGTAGGTACCCTATGCTTAGGGCTCACCGACCAGGAAGACTTAGGCACGTCAGTTGCTCGAACTCCCAAACATCTACAAGGCAAGGAGCCCCAAGCATCCTCGATCATTGGATATCCCTCACCTAGATTCCTCATTATCCTATAAAGATTGGCCAGATAAGTGCCCATCGTCTGGATCATTTGCTCCAATACTACCCGAGGAATAGGTAAAGCCTACAATAAAAACGATATTCAGAAGTCTAATCACAAAAATATATATATATATATATATATAAATATTAAATAAAAAAACTCGTTACAAACCTCGACTCCAGGAGGAACGGTGAAATAAGGATGGGAAAGGGGAACTAGTGTATCGAATGGATAAGCCTGAGACCTAAAGGACCAATAGAGGAGGTGAAGAGAGATATGAAGCCACCACAATCTCCGTAGAAGGTCACTCAGAATGAGGGATGAAAGAAGTAGCACGTGGATGCTCCTCTGAACCCTGGCCTCTCCAGCTTGGAGGACCGCTAGCATTAATATCTTATCAATAAAGTCTTTATAGGGTATAGTATGGTCAAAATAGGTTGCCCTTACATCCACTCCACGTGTGAAGGCCTCTAGGTCATCCAAATATAAAGACCTTATCTCATAAATAGGCACAATCAGAGTAGTCAGTTGAGCCGAGTAGGGACATTGATGAATAACCCTCTCCCCCAAATAAAGACATGCACCCCCATCATTACAGAAGAATATCTGAGAAGTAATTTTGATGACAGCCCTACTCGTAGTCTAATAACCTATAAACATAGCCCAAGTAAAAAGGACGACCTACAAGACCAACAAGAAATAATAGGAAATACATAGAAGATAGGGGAGGATGAAGAAAGTAGCATACCTCGTCAGTGGTTAAACCACTCAGCAAGGTGTGAATCTCCCCCGAGAGTACACCAAAAATCCTGGACCCTTATTTCCTTCCTCCATGCATGTGACCCTAGTGGATCCCCATAACTTAGAGAGCCCATAGTTGCATAAAGAAAATGCAAAATATCATAAATGCAGTAAAAGGGAAATTTTACAATGAAAATCAAAGGGAAAAAGCATACCTCCCAAGTGCCAATAAGGCTCCTAACCCTACATATCGAAAGGGAGGTCATGGTGGTATAGAGCAAACCTAAAACCGAACCACACCAATTATATTGGTTTATATGACATAATAAGACCTTGACTCAACTCAGGATAATTTGGGCTCTAAATGACTAAACTAAGTGTCCTCAATTCGAGTCATCTTATACAACTGGTCTGGACCGTCTTAGCCAGTACGTCTCATCTTGACTAGGAGCCGAGACAACTGGTGACTTTGGCCTGCTCAGCCTCTTACCTCGTCTACGTGTGGAAGATAGAAATCTATTAGGCTAACCTGTACTCTCGTCTAGGCCTGGATGCAAATCAGCCGAGACTACACTTGATAACCATCAACATGCAATTCAGTGATGCCTCAGTCATCTCATGCTCGGCCAAGCCAACACTTCAACCATAGTAGGATACTTTGGGCATCTTATAGGGTGCATGGAACGGAGCATGCATGAGACAATGCACGTGGGTTGTCAACCCCACGTGATCCAAACTATTACAATAGCATCACTCACACATGAGGAATATCTTATAATCATTATTTGCATGCACTAGGGACAGATGGCATCACCTTATTGGATAGTTGAAGCTATGCATGCCTCATACATGACTAGGATGCGTATAACACCACCATAGCCATATAAATATTTATCTTCTACCTCATTGTAAAGGATCTATTATTATCAACCCTAGAAAACTCTGTCAAAATACACAATAAAGAGTAAGAAAAGCTTGAGTGTTGTACTTACAGGCCATTAGTGCCCTTATTCTAGTGAAAGCTACTATTAACATTGCACAGTGGACGTAGGCTTCGGTCGAACCACTTATATCTGGTGTTATCTTCTCCTTTGCCTCATCTCTTTCTATATTTACATACTTATTCTTACACCATTGTAGTGTTGGTTTGAGCTCTCTTATTACACTGACTTAGTGGTACCTATTTTGGTATCATCAATCTGGCATCATCTGTGGGAACGAGATAGCCATTCTCTTCCTTTCTTCTACAACTGATCTACCCAATTCTCTGGTGGTGGTCCAACCTCATCCTTAGTTGAGCTTGAACCACTATTGAAAGATATCTGGTTTGAGTTGTAGCTCATTTTCTACTCATACAGCTTATTATCAGTACCTTACTTAATTTTTTTGGGCATCGGAATTCTCCAATGGAAACATATCCACCAACTATAGGTGTTACTAGTACCATCCAGGCTCCTCCATGGTAAAAAAATGGTTGAGGTGGCGACGGCCTTGTGCTCCTTTATAGACATCCAACGATAGATGCAAGCGACACTTGCTGCTTTCAGCCAGAACATGGTGTCTAGACCTACCAAAGCTGGAGAGGAGTTTATAATGCTATCCACTACGGAAGGTGCTCTATATCAAATGACCAGGGGACCACTGCAGGCCCCACTCAAGGATCCTCCTCAATAAAGGCACAGAGACATGGCCGACCCTAGCCGCTTATGCTTAGAGAGGCGGGGTCGTGAATGCCCTAATGATGAGGATGAGCAGTATGATGAAGAGGATGATAGGAGCTGTTAGGAGACTTATCATATCTTTAGAGGCACTATCTGACCTATTTAGCCCAGTCGAGGATGTTGTGGCAGGACGAGCTAAGAGTGTAGGCCAAGGGCATCAGCTCTAAACTGATTAAGTAGGGGTCGGCCTTTGATAGGCTTGGCCCAACAGCTGACAACTTGAGAAATCATCTATCCAGATCGAGAAATATAGGTGGTTCCAGAAGAAATGATAGAAATGCTGACCATTGGCCACAGCTAGGCAAAACCAATGAACAATGATAAGTAAATAGTCGACATAGAACTATGGCTAGGGACCCCTCAGTTCATCCAACCGAAAGAGAAGGGGTCAGAGATAACGTTGCTCAAGCCAAGGCTATAGCTACTGCCGAGAGGCCCTGGAATGACTCTATTCAAAGACTAGAGGATACGATTGGGGACATCTTGAAGAGCCGAGACCCCTTGCAGAGGGGATATTCTGAAAGACCTCCCCTTGTATCTAAGATTGTAAGTTATCCAAACCCAGTAAAATTCAAGTCGACGATCGTCATGCCCAAGTATGATTGGATCACCAACCCCATCCACCACGTAGAGATGTATTAGTTGGCTGCTGATATCTATGCTGTTTTAGATGAAATAATGTGTTGTGCCTTCTCAATCACGTTAACTGGAGTTTCCCATGTATGGTTTACTTCTCTCCCTAAAAACTCAATTGAGAATTTCAAACAGCTTGCAAAAGGTTTATACACAATTTCTGCTTAAGGGTAAGGCCCCAAGAAGAAGACAACTCACCTGTTGTATGTAAAGTAGGGAAAAAATGAAAGCCTGAGAGAGTATATAGCAAGGTTCAACAAGGAGAAATTAGAAGTTTAGGATTATGAAGAGAGTATTACCATAACAGCCATAATGGGGGGTTTGTAGAAAGGAAAGCTACTTTGGAAGCTTGCAGAAGATCCTCCAAAGTTTATTGCCAAAATCCCGGCTGTGGGTGGGAAGGTCATGAATGTGAAGGAAGTAATGGCTGCCAAAGGTGAAGACGAGAAGGGTACCAGTAGTGGGGGTAAGTTCTATAAGACGAACAAGGATGGCAGGAATAGGTCGGCTGATGACAAATTCGCAGACTACACCCCTTTGACTGTCAATTGTGAGAACATTTTGAATGAGATCAAGAATGATCGATCTCTAAAGTTGCCTGAGAAGCTAAAGGATACTCCTCATAAGAGGAATAGAAACATGCGATGTGAATTTCACCAAGACCATGGCTATATGATCGACAAGTGCTTTGCTCTCAAGAACGAGATTAAGAGAATGTTAAAAACTGACAAGCTGAGAAAGTATGTTGATAAAGGAAGTTCCAAGGGTGGTTAAGACGACACCCAAAAGAGGATAAATGATAAGTGCAAGGCTGATGCTCCAGTAGACCGAGACGATGATGACTTAGACGATGATGATAAAGCAGACCTAAATTTGCCTCCCCTAATTACTGATCCTAAAGTTCAATTTCATACTATCTCTCTTGGAGTTCAGATGATCTGCTGAGGATTAGCCAGAAGTTTAAAATAAGTTGCCAATAGAAAAGCTTATGTATCAGAGGCCAAGGCTCTCCCTCTAAAACCCAAGGAAGTGCATTCAGTAGCCATAGAGCCAAAAAAGGTAACAAGAACTATAGTTGATATGAATACTTTGATTGTGGGTTTTTCAAGACTAGATTTCAACGGGATTCTAACCTCGTACGATGACCCTTTGGTTATCACCACTCTTATGCATGGTTATAATGTTCTGAGGATTTTGGTGGATGGCAGCAGCTCGACCGACGTTATGTTTTGGGATTGTTACAAAGGCTTAGGTCTGAGAAAAAAGTGGCTAGTGTCGTATCATCAGTCTCTCATCGGGTTGAGTAGAGAGAAAGTACACCCTTTCGAGATTTATGAAATGGAAGTCAGAATGGGAAATTGTTGGCCGAAATGTCTCACGAAGAAGATTAGTTTCTTTGTCATTGGTGAAAATTTCTACTCACCCTACAATATAATCCTCAAAAGAGTAACCCTTAAGGAATTTGAATTCGTGCCTTCAACGGTTCACCAAATGATTAAATTCCTGACTCTTTATGGGGTAGAGGAAGTGCAGTGTGACCAGGTTTAGGCACGCGAATGCTACTTTAATTTATCCGAGGAGAGAGAGGCATACAAAAGGGATACTACAACGTACAATATTGATACCCTGGATCCTAGAGATGAGACTAAGTTAAAGAGGGGTGAGGTCACTGTGGAGGTAAGAATCCATCATCCTCAATGAGGACAAGCCGAAAAAAATTGTCTAAATCGACAAAGTCCCGAGGGAGGAAGTCAAGAAAAAGTTGATTAGGTTGTTGAAGAAGAGGCAAAGAATTTTTTTTCCTGGATCCATGAAGATATGCCTGGCATCTATGCGAAGATCCTCTGCCATAAGCTCAATGTGGTCGAGGATGTAAGGCCAATCAGACAGAGAAGGAGGGTCTACTCCCGTGTGAAATAAGATGTCATCTAAGAAGAGGTGAAGAAGTTAGAAAATTCCAACTTCATTAGGGAGTTCATCTACCCTGAGTGGTTGGCCAATGCCGTCAGCGTACCTAAGGCCAACGATAAATGGAGGATGTGTGTTGATTTTATAAACCTGAACAAAGCATGTCCTAAAAATAGCTTCCTTTTTATCGAGGATCGACCAGATGGTTAAAGCTACTGCTGGCCATGAAATAATGAGTTTCGTGGATGCCTACTTAGGGTATAATCAGATATTCATGGACCCAACCGATGCGAAGAAGACGTCCTTTGTAACTGATAAGGGGACCTATTGCTACAAGCTCATACCCTTCGGTTTGAAGAATATCGGGGCAACATACCAAAGGTTGGTCAACAAGATGTTCGAGGATCAGATAGGGAAGACGATGGAAGTTTATGTCGAAGATATGTTGACAAAGAGTCTCAAGATCGACACTCATGTGGTCGACATTAAGAAGACCTTTAATACTATGGACGAGTTCAGGATGAAACTTAACCCCCCCCCCCCCCAAGTGTATCCTTGCCGTGGGAGCAGGCAACTTTCTGGGCTTTATCGTGAACCATAGGGGTATTGAAGCAAACCCCGAGAAGATCAAAGCGTTATTGGAGATGAAGAATCCGATGACAATCAAAGATGTGTAGAGGTTAACCGAATGACTGACAACGTTAAATAGGTTTATGTCTAGAGCTACTTACAAGTGCCTTCCTTTTTTCGAAATACTTAGAAAGGCTTTTGAGTAAGATGAGGAGTGCGATAGGGCCTTTCAATAATTAAAGTCCTACCTCGGCTTCCAACTCTTACTGTCAAGACCAATCCAAGGAGAGAGGTTCTACTTATATCTGGATGTGTCAGAGTCAGCCAGAAGTGCTGCTATAGTCAGAGATGAAGATGTAATACAGAAGCCAGTGTATTTTAATAACAAGGACTTTCAAGGGGCCGAGCAAAGATATCCCAAAATGGATAAGTTGTCTTATGCTCTAATCCATGCTTCAAGAAAGATGAATTCGTACTTCCAAGCACACACCATGGCCGTCCTCACTGATTCTCCCCTCAGATATGTCATCCATAAACCTAAAAAATCGAGTATGTTGATGGCTTGGGGCAATTGAGCTAGGAGTATTCAATATCATCTACAAGCCAAGAACGACCATTAAAGGGCAGGCCTTAGCAGACTTGGTTGTCGAGTTCACATGGGATGAGGCCGATACAGAAGAAATTGAGGTTCCAGCTTATAAACCAGTATGTCTTCCCCCAATTGAGGTCGAGCCGAGTTCAATGAGAAGCAAGGTGTCTGAGAACGAGGAAGAGCGATACCTCTTCAAGATTGGAACCCTGGTGGAGGGTAATTTTTCCAAAAATGGTATTGTGTGGAGCTTGTTCATTGATGGATCTTTATGTGAGAATGGAAGTGGAGCAAGTTTAATTGTGTCGGGCCCAGACGGGACCAATATTGAATATGCTATGAGGTTCAACTTTAAAGCCTCCAATAATGAGTCAAAGTATGAAGCTCTCCTAGCAGGTTTCTCCCTTGCTCGGGCACTGAATATCGGCCAGCTCCTTATCCATAATGATTACAGGTTATTTATGAATTAAATTTTGGGGGTATATGAGGCCCAAGGCGGCAGAATGGCCAAGTACTTGGGAAGGGTGAAAACAGCACTGAAGCATTTTAGCGAAGGGAAACTAAAGAGGATACCCCGCCTAAACAATAGCCGAGTCGACGCTTTGGCGAGGTTAGCTTCTTCCACTAGAATATAAATTAAAAGGACGGTCCCGATAGGGATTCTTCATCAGCCAACCAATGAAGGATAAGTAAATATTGTGGAATTTTCCTTCAACTTGAATATGGGACCTTCTTGGATGGATCCTATCACCCGTTACATCAGAGATGGGAAGTTTCCAGAGTCTAGAGCCGAGAGAAAGAAAATGAGGTATAAAGAAGCTAACTTCTCCCTTATAGGAGACATCTTGTACAAAAAAGGGTTCTTACTTCCTCTACTTAGATGTGTCCATCCATATTAGGTAGAGAATATTTTAAAGCACATGCATGAGGGGTCTTAATCCAAAAATTTGGGAGGAGGTCATTGGCAAAAATGATCATCACTCAGGGATACTGATGGTCGACGCTAGCCAATGATGCAACTACATATGTTAAGAAGTGTGATAAGTGTCAAAGGTTTGCCACCATACCTCATCAACCTCATCATCTTCTTACTTCTATCACTTCTCCATGTCCATTTATAGTCTGGGGGATTAATTTGGTAGGGCCATTACCAAGAGCTCTTAATAATTATCGTTATCTAATTATGGCGATTGATTATTTTTTAAAGTGGGTAGAGGCCGAGATGATGATCATAATTACGGAGAAGAAAGCCTTTCAACTTATGTGAAAAAACATCATATGTAGATACGGCCTACCTAACACTCTGATTTCTGATAAAGAGACATAGTTCAAGAACATGTCCCTTGAGGAGTACTCTGAGCGGGTCAGCATCAAACAATTCTTTTTTACTATAGGCCGACCCCAGGCTAATGGGCAGACAGAGGTTACCAACAAAAAACTTCTCGACGAAATTAAGAAAAAGTTAAAGGATGCTAAGGGGAGATGGACTGAGGAAGTTCATGTAGTCCTATGCGCATATAGGATAATAAAGAGGACTCCGACGGGGGAAACTCCGTTCATGCTAGCCTATGGCTCAGAAGCTATGGTGCTAACAGAGATAGGTCTCCCAACCCATAGAGTCCAAACATACGACCCGGATCAGAATGTAGAAGAGAAGAGACAGGATTTAGATCTCATAGTGGAACAAAGAGAAGATGCTAGAGTTAGGCAAGCTTCCTATCAGCAAAAACCAATAAAGTTTTATAATAAGAGGGTGAAGTCTCAGCCACTGGCAGTAAGAGACCTTATTTTGAAGAAGACGTGGCAAAAGCCTAATAAGCTTCATCCCAATTGGATTGGTACCTATAGGGTGGTTGAAGAAGTGGTTCCAGGAACATATCGACCAGAGAATCTAGATTGTGGACCATTCTCCAATCCATGGAACACTGACCATCTCAAGAAATACTATGAGCAAGAAGTTGTGTTAAAGTTTCATTTTAGTTTTGGTTTTATTTTATCAATTTCATTTTAGTATCATTTTTCCATGTATATGAGAATCGAATTATGAATGAAAATTTTCAAGTGTTCTCTCTTACCTTTTCTATTGTTTGAATACCCGTTGCTTGTATGTTTCAACTCATCTTAAGCTATAAAACATCATTCATGGTGAAATAGCTTTAAGTTGTTGTCGGTGACACCAGAAGGGGTCGACCTCATATATTGACTCTCAATAACATCGAGAGGGGTAAAAATCACTTAAATGTGATTCATTTTAAGCATCATTAACTTGGTGGATAAACTCTCTCGGTCGAGACAACAGTGCATGGACGAGACGATTCTCATCTATGCCCTCTCAAATGATAAGAGGGCACTTGTGATATAACACCATGATTTGGTGGATTCAAAATTAAAAATCACTTAAATGTGGTTCATTTTAAATATCATTAACTTGGTGGATAAACTCTCTCGACCGAGACGATTGTGTATGGACGAGACGATTCTCATCCATACACTCTCAAAACGACGAGAGTGGACTTGTGATATAACACCAGAATTTGGTGGATTCAATATTAAAAATCACATAGACGTGGTTCATTTTAAACATCATTAACTTGGTGGATAAACTCTCTCGTCCTAGAGGATAGTGCATAGATGAGGCGATTATCATCCATTCACTCTCGAAATGACAAGAGGGGACTTGTGATATAACACCATAATTTGGTGGATTCAAATTAAAAATCACTTAGATGTGTGGTGGACAAACTATGCAATGTCTTGGCTAAGAAATAACCGATCTTCAAAATATAAAACATGTGGCCTACGTCAAGCTCGTCCAAAAATAGGATGATGTTGGCATTACTCCGTTAGTTGGTGATATTAAGGTTGTAAACCATCTTATGGTTAATTGATTTAACATAAGAAGGAGGCATGCATGAAAATTAAATGTAAGCAAATCATAACTACTAATAATCCATTCAGAGTATGATAGTAAATGATCAGAGGCATTTCCCATTCAAAACATAAAATAATGAGTGTTCAAGAGCAACTATGATGTTACTTGTCAAAGAAGTTAAAATATTTTACAATCAGAAAAGGGCATCAGGCCAAAGGTGGCTGCCCAGGAAAAAAAAAGATAGAGCTCTTGTATTCTACACCTCAGACTGCTCCAAGATACTAGTGGCATCATCGGCTTGTCTCTAGTCATCATCCATCATTTGATAATCGAACTGGGTCTGAGTATCGGCTCCTTTATCATTAGCACCATTCCTTGCCACCTCATCGGCATTCTCGGTGAACTCGATGGGGTTAACTTAAGTATTCTGGGATGGCATCTCAACCTTGTTCGGATAAGTCTCAAGAAGAGGGTCTCTAAAGTTGAGGCCTTCAAAGTCCTTTGGGGTGAGAACCCCAGTCTCGACATGCATGAGCGCTACCCATCATCCGGCTGTTCTGATCCCACGGTCCAGATACTCAAAAGTATAGCCACGAAACTCCTCATACTCCTTAAATTTAGCCATAGCTTGTGCTTTTTGCATATATAAGGAAGTTTGAACAACAACATCAATCTCCTCTCATTTATTCTCAACCAATGTTTTTAATGCCTCAGTGTGATCGGTCTTCATCTTATCCAAAGCCTCTCTGGATTCCTTCTCAGTTGTTTGAGAATTTTTAAGGTCGTTCGTCAGACCTTGTTCAAACTTTTCCGCATCCCTTCCCTTCGGAATTAAGGGATGTCTCTTCTGACCCAGCTCCCAAGATAATAGCAATAGAGCATAAACTGTAAAATGAGGTTGAGCCTAATTAGTACGAGACTACACTTGGTAAAAAATAAAGCAAAGTTCAGACAAATACCTGGACAGCCTTGTAAAGGTCGAATTCAAATAGGCTTACAGACTGAAAGGATCGTTGGTCAGTCTTAGACATCAGTTGTTAGATACATTCAATGAACCTCTTAGAGCTGCCTGAAACGCTGTAATCATTCAAATTTAATTGATAAAGACATGCAGCAAGGATGTTTGTAGAATGAATCGATATGGCCCTCTTCGATCCTTGGGCTGCCCGACTCGACTTCGCAGGACGGGATTTAGTGGAATCTTCAACTCTCTCATTTCTATTCCTTGTATCCTCGATTCAGTCGGGACCACCTGTTGTCTTATTTGTAGTACTAATTTAGGTCGATTGTTTCTTGTCGAATTTGTTGACCATGTTGAGCAGATTGGGAGGCACCATTTTCCAAATAGCGTCAGGAATATTACTTAGGCAACCTGTACAAGGCCAACGGTTATTACCAAAAATATACAAGCCAAAATTATATTTGAAAGAACGAGTCTACAGTTTAATAAAATTTTAAAAAAATAACTTACAAAGCTCTGTAAGAGGGTCAACTTGAAGACCAGCTTCTTCTAAGTTATAAGGGGTCAAGATATCCTCATATGTGGAAAGATCACCACCTTGACCTTGGGTCCTCAAGGTATTATTCTTATCCTATTGTCTAAGGTTAAACTAGGATTAATCTTAGCAGACATCGACACCTTGGAACATCGCTGGGGTACCCTCAGCTCGGTGGAAGATGAGGCATAGTTAAGTGGAAATTCCCATACATCGGACACAAAGAAGAATCTCTGCTTCCAATGATGATTGGACGTTTTATTGATAAAAACGATCTTCTTGGTGAACTTCCTAGCCATAAAGTGGTAGTAGCAAGGCTGAGACTTGGTATAAGAAACATTATATCAAGTCGAGAACATGCCAACTGGAAGATCAGTACCATGGTAAAATTTCCAAATGACTATGGAGCTGATAAGGGTTCTATAGGCATTTGGGGAAAGTTATGCTGGAGCTAAAACAAAATAAGCTAGAACTTCTCGTATGATAGGGTGTACGGTAAGGCAAAAGTCGAGTTTGAACATCTATTCATAAATTGTAATTTCTCTAGGAAGACCATCATAAGCCCTCTCAGACTCGTTCAGAACCCTCATTACGATCCCAGAGTTGATGCCATACAAGTGCCTCCAAAATAAGAGGTTGGATTCAGTCACAGTACTCTTAAATTTTAGGGAAAAAAGTGTTTAGAGGCTCATCGGCCTTATCCCCAGAGTCTGCATCATTAGCGGTTGATGCTCTAGTTGGTAACCTCTCTTGGAATTCGACATCTGTCATAGCAGTAACAGGGATAGCCATTTGGATTGGGAGTTGAGAGATAGTTACTTTCGACACAGATAAGGCCGATTCATCAGAAGATAAGTCCACCTCATTAGACCTGGTGCCATCAGTCTAGGCTGTACAAGAGTTAGGAACCTTCGTAGAGTGTATATACGAACCAACAAGGGCAGAGACCCTAGATGATAAGGGACTATAGACTTACGAAGATGATATCTCTTCAACATCATCGTACGAATATGAGGCATCACTCATGCTAGTGTAACTTAAGACGATAGTGGGAGGATAAGTGATTGAGGGGTCATCTCGTACAACAGATGCAGGGGAATGAGATAGTGAAGGACCCTTTCATCTCTCAGCTATCGAATGATGGATAACAGCCAAAGGAGGTGGATGTATGGGACATATTGGAAAGGCCTCGACCTGGAACCTAGCCTCAACTTCAATCTTGTACCGGCTGATATCTTTAAAGATTCTTTCCCTGAGGTGCGAGAATTAATCGGCTAGTTGATTCAATTTCCTTAACATCCGAAAGGACAACCCTCAACTTGGTGGAAGCACTGGAAAAGGGCAAACAATTAACAGTTTGACTTATCTTTGACTAAAAGATCTAAGCCAAGGAATGTGAAGGGTTAGAGCCAAGAACACTTAAGAAAAGCTTGAGTGTTCCACCAGAGAAGACGACCAATTTCCACCGGACAAATCAAATAAGGACAAAATAGAGGGAAGAAACCCTAAAAATATTGCCCTCAAACTTATAAACCACTCTCTCAACCCCCAAACCAAAGTTATTAGTCCTAAAACCACCTAGTAGCTACCCAAAATAGTCACTGAAAAATAATAAGCTCACTGAAAAAGATCAAGCAAACACAAAAATGGCAAAGTGATGAAATACTAAGCAAGAAAGGAAGAAATGAATACCTGGAAGGGTTACCTAAGATGGATATCGCCGAAGAAGCTCAAAGAATAGCGAAAAATGCTGGGAAGTACAACAAAAAGAGAAAAATCTCTGGAAACTGAGAAAACCAGAGAGAGAAAGTGGCATCCATAAATGGAAAAAGTGAAAGGGTTTTAGGGTAGAATATTTCTAAATCTCAATAATTATGGGGCTCAATTCTCGAGGCCCCCATCAGTAGAGAACAACTCCCAAAATAAACACATGCTGTCACTACTATTTGGGGAGCACACTAGGCCAAGGGATAGATGACAGTTGTCCCCGCTCATACACATCGATACATCAATGTTTGACAGATCAGAGATGTACTTGGTCTAGGCTACTTGACTTTTTTACCCCTCAGTCTTTTATCAACACAAAAGACTAAGGGCTAGGGGTGATTGATATGTCATAATAAGTCCTCGGCTCAACTCAGGACAAGCTCATCTCTAACCGACTCAACAAAGCATCCTAAATTTGAGTCATCTTATACAACTGGTTTGGCCTATCTCGGCCAATACATCTTATCTCGACTAGGAGCTGAGGAAACTAGAAACTTCGGCCTACTCAGCATCTCACCTGGTCTACATGTGGAAGGCCTAAAGTTATTAGGACAACTTATACTCTCATCTCTTCCTAGATGCAAGTAATTCGACACTACACTTGATAGACATCAACATGCGATTCAGCGATGCCTCAGTCTTCTTGTACTTATCCAGGCCGACACTTCAACCTCAGCAAGACACTTTGGTCATCTTATAGTGTGCATTGAACGAATAATGCGTGACATAATGCACATGGGTTGTCAACACCACGTGATCCAAACCGTTACAATAACATCACTCACGCATGAGGAATATCTTATCATCATTGTTTGCATGCCCCAGGAACAGATGGCATCACTTTGTTGGATAGTTGAAGTTGTTCATGCCTCATGCATGACTAGGGTGCACATGACACCACCCTAGCCATATATATAGTTATCTTCTTCCTCATTGTAAAGGATCGATTATTCTCAACCCTAGAAAAACTCTGTCAAATTACACAGTAGAGAGAGAGAAAACCTTGATTGTTGTACTTATAGGCCACTAGTTCCCTTATTCTAGTGAAAGCTGCCATTCACACTGCACAGTGGACGTAAGCTTCGATCGAACCACTTATATCTGGCGTTATCTTCTCCTTTGCCTCATCTCTTTCTGTATTTACGTACTTGTTCTTACACCATTGTAGTGCTGGTTTGAGCTATATTATTACATTGACTTGGTGGTACCTATTTTGGTATCATCACTTGTGAATGAAACTAAAGTAGCAAAAAGGAAAAAGCAAACCAGTATGGATCACCTCATCATAAGAAGAGTAAATAATATGGCCAAGGGAAAAGATCAAGAATCATAGGGTATACTGACAGATCATCATCGAGTCATCTTTTATGCTCCCCGCTTGCCTCTCCATATGGGTAGTCAGAGAAGTAAGAACAATAGTCACACTCGAGCAAGTGGATGATAGAAACCATAGAACTACCCTGATAACATCCCCAAAAATTCTAAAATGGTGGGGGATTATCACTAAAAACTGGCCATTTGGAAGGCCAGTCAAAACATGAAGGTCTAGGGAGTAAATGTCATATCACCCATCGATAAATGAAAGGTGGAGGTAGTTCCCCAACACCTATTTTCCAACATCCGTATTGTAGACTTACCATGAATTGTTGCCAATGAATCTAAAAAAAGACTGAATCCCATGTCTTATACCCTATCCTTGGTGACAGGATGTAAGTACTCGCTCTCCCAAAGAGCCACCACCCACTCAGGGAAACCCTTAACTTGGACGTGAATGATGTTGTTCTCCTAAATCTCTTAGGCAATGTGCAATATAATAATAAATAAAAGAAGAACAAAAAATATCACAAGACATAAGAAAACATGCAACAAAAAGAAAATAAATGCATACCAAGTCTTTATGCACAACGTCAGAAAGATGCTTGGTAGGCTCGTGAAACTATTCTATCCGGTCTCTTGATTGAGGCACATGGTGGCACACCCCTAGGTCCCTCACCATTATCTCCTTAGGAAGCTCTACACCTACCCAATCATTAATCTTGTCAACCTCAGGCACTGGCTTCACGTCAGGAATATGCCCCATAAAGATACTTAATAACTCTCCAGCAGTATCTCTCTTGGCCATAAAAGAGAGAAAACACTGACAAAAGCACTTGAAAAATAGAGAAACCTGAATCTCTGAGAAAGTAGAGAGAGAATGAGAAGTGAAAAGTGAATACAAAGGCCAAAAATCTGCCTTATATACACGGGCCAAATGCTTGACCAAATAAGAAAGCGTACGCTTGACCAATCGAGCAAGGGTATGCTTTCCCGATCAATTAAGTGGCCTCAACACTTGCCCGATCAGTCAAGTGCCCCAGATCCAATAAAAATTAGTTTTTCTAATAAATTTTACCAAAATTCATATTCATTTCCAAATTCTTATACCAAGATCCAACGAATTCAAATCCATTTCTGTCTCAAACATATCAAATTCATTTTTCAAACGATTCGGTGTATCGACAAACACTTTGTCCTAAGTGGATACCTTCCTAAATGATTTGGTGAATTGATAAACACCTTGTCCAAATCGAACAACTTCATAAATGATTCAGTGTACCGACAAACACCTTTTCCCAAATGGACAACTTCCCAAATGATCCGATGTCTTGAGAAACACCTTTTCCCAAGCGAATACGTAACACTTTGTCCCAAATGGACACCTTCCTTAACGATTCGATGTATCGACAAACACCTTTTCCCAAGCGAACATCTTCCTAAATGGTTTGGTTTATTGACAAACGCCTTGTCCCAATGGGATACTTTCCTAAATGATTCGGTGTATTGATAAACACGTTATCCCAATTGGACTCCTTACTAAATAATTTTGTGTATCGATAAACACCTTATCCTAAACAAACACTTTCCTAATAATTTGGTGTATCGACAAACTCCTTATCCTAGATGGACGCTTCATCTAAACAACCTAATATTTCACCTCACCCCATGTGGATGTTAACTAACATGTCATCATCTTTCGTAAGGCATCGTCGGGATAGAATCACAACCCCTTGCAATAATAAACTCTCCAAAAGGATTAATCCAAAAAACACCCCATCAGAGGTAAAGAAAATCCCTAAAAGTCACATAATGGTTTCTCTCTTTCCAACAATGTTTGTCCAAAATGAACTCGGTTGTTGAGGGGCTCTGTAGGTACCCCATTTTGCTCCATAAAGGTAGATACACCTACTATGGACTTCCAACGTCGCAACAGCCAGACTAAGCTCATAAGAGTCTTCCTAAAAGTCTAAATACCTAAAACAACATTACCCAACATAATCAAACCAATCAATAATGGGCCCAAAGTCCCAGTGTGAAATGCGCTTGTCGATCGGTCATGCGTGCACAGTAACCTTGATCGATTGATCATGAGCCCCAGAATTTTGTCTACAAAAGGCCTTCCCTAACCGATTAGAGGCATTAACTCCACCCTATTAAATAAGAGCATTATGTCCAGGTGCATTTTGTTTTCCCAAAACCCTTGAAACTCTATCCATTTGTCATCAAAACCCTCTTTAATTTAGATCTATTATTTTAACTTCTAACCCAAATTTGCCTTTCATCGTCCAAGTCCAAACACAACCAAAAAAACCCATTACCCCTTTTTTCCTTACTTTTTTCCTATTTAAGGTACTTTTTCTTTGAACATATCGTTAGATCTAAGATGGAACACTGTCGAAACGTAAAAGAGTTGCATAACTTTGCACGTACATGATCCTATCATTTTATTTTAAATTTTTGATACAAAAGGGTGGTGTTGATGTAACACCACCCCTAAACTGCTTTATCTGGGGTTTTTTACAGCCTGGTCTTTATACAAAGGCAATGTCTGAAATACGTTGACTTTGATAATGCATACAGTGGATACGTACGCATATTAGAAAAGCATGATATTTAAAACTCAAGTCAAAACATGTGTATATTCATCCATTTCTTAAAAATAAACAAAAATTCTTTAAAATCATGAATGTCCTCATATAGGCTGGAGGATCGTTAGATCCGGGGATTTCATCTACTATTTTGATCTTAATTATGGAAGTTCATTTATTTATTCATCATCAAGAAGTTTCATGAGTGAAATAATATTTTACAAGTTCTTTTACTAACTCAAACATATATATATTTCTAGATTTATTTTATTTCACTCTTAAGACATCTGGAATGATATAAAAAAATACTAGATCTTTTAGGTCAAGCCTCTATATGAGGTGAAATCACTTTTCACTCATTCACGAACTACTTTGTAGTTTGAATCATTTTGTGCGAGTACATAGGCTCACTCGAACTATAATCCAAGTGAACAAGTCTGACTTTGTACACACACAAACACACACACATACATACATACATATATATATATATATATATATATATATATATATATATATATATATATATTTAATCTCCTTTGTTTATATTACCTACACATACATCCCACATTGTTGTGCACAACTTACTCATATACTGACTATCTTCATATTTATTATTTCTTTTATACCGTAGAATGCTCGCACACATACTTTATATCGAAATTTGAGATCTAAAGGGTGGAGTGGGTTCCTAACACTTTCCCAAACTATAATCCAGTCAGACCTTTGAGTTTTTTATTAACACACAGATCACTTGCCATCACTAGGTTTCTACGGAGGCTTACCCCCACTTTTGTCTTTTTTCAGTAAAATGGACTGGCAACACCATTTATTTTCAAAATAATTCAAGGAGATGGAGATGACCACATGTCACTACCAATGACCTTATCCTCTATCTTATCATCCCAAAAGTAAGTGCGCGCATGGTGGGGGGGGGGGGGGAAGAAAGGAGCACTGCGTCAGGTTGGGTTCTCACACTTGTATCTTCATGTTTTCATAAAAATATGACTAAACAATAGAAAAGAGGACTTACCTTTATCTAATGCATTGATCAAGTTTTTTTATATAAAGCCCTTTGAATCATCTTGTTAATTTATCGTACATAACCTTCATCACTTTGACAAAAATATGAATGTTGGTGATTCGGCGTAAATATTTCATACTTATCCGCTTAATTTTGGCACTTTTACGGTCCCGTGAATTATAATTAGACTGCTTTATCTCATAATCATGCTACTAAACGTTTGGGTAAGTATTTCTTGTTTCGTATATTTCTCTTTTATTTTATAGGTATTTCGTGCAAGTGTATGCGAGAGGAAAATTGAAACGGTGAAAGAAATGATGGAAAGGAGATTCAAGGGAAGTCATGTAATTTTTCATCCATAATCCGGAGGTGGAAAGGAAAATTGAAGGGCTTGAAGTAACGAGCACACTGAAAGAAATGGTACCCAAATCCGAGCAACGGTTAAGAAGTTACAAGCGTTAAAAGATGAGAAGAAAATCCAGGGGAAAAAGTGGAATATCAAAATTTCTCCCTAGGCAAACCGGTTTGGAATGCAGGAGAACCAGTTCACTAGGGAAAACTAGTTCAGGGACAAGGCGAACCGGTTCAATTTACCTGTTACGGGATTTTCACTTTTATCCTTATTTTTAGCTAAAGAGTAGTAGGATTTTAAAACACTTCCAAAATGACCCAAGACGAATGTAACATCTGATTAGGGTCTAATACTTTAGTTTTACATAGTTTTTGAGAGGAGAAGAAGGCTAAGAAAGTAGAAAAAAAAATAAGACTCGATTATTGTCCATATTTGCATGCAAATTCAATATACGTATAACTTTCTTCTAATTTCCATTCAAGCTTTGATTTTCGTATGATCTTTCTCCTTTATTTATTCTTTGATATTGTTTATATGTTTAGTCGCAATAATTCCATCATCATGTCTCCATGCTACGTAAAAATCACATGCATCGTTAGAACTAACATTTCTAGCTAGGTTTTTAGAGGGTTGTGAACCCAACCTAGGTATTATGGACATTTACAAAATTGAATAGATTTAAATAAATAATTAGGAGGTTTGGCACTTTATCGTAACATGTATTATAGACTTTTTAACTTCGTTTTTCGTAGGTAGCCTGAGTATTTAAGGATATAATACGTGTGTCGACAATTTTGTCGTTCCCATTAAAAAAAATTTGACTAGATATTGCATGGAGTAAAATCCCCATATGTTTAGTACTTTGATAAATTTAAGGTTTTCTATTAATTGTATATTTAGTTCTTGACAGTCTTATATCCAACATAATTACTGACGGTTCTGAAGAGTGTATCCCTGCCCTATTTTTCTCAAATAGTTTATTTCAAAAATCAAACGTTTAGTCTTGCATTCATTTAGTTAATTTGCATTTATTAGTTAGCTTGAATAAGTTCGTAGAAATTCTCATAAAAAATTTCATCACCTTTTCTTATTTCTTTTGTGAGTCGATAATTAGGTTTTGGACACCTTTCCTTAGTAATTTTCATGACCATTATCCTATTCCCTGAGTTCGACACTCGACTTATCGAGTTTTTAACTTGAGCAATTAACTTGCACTTGTGCCGTAGTTACACGCTCTGCACACAATTTTTCAGCCGCGTCAGTTAGAATCTCAAAATTTTCTCTCTCTTTCCCAGTATGGTGTGCTTAATGTAGATTATTGAGGGAATATAACCTACTATATATATGGTGAGAAAGGTCCTAATTTCCTAGTTAGACTAGAATTCTACCATCCACCACAGTCGAATTTGATTAGGAAACTAATCCACCATTATTATCCTTAATATTTAAATAACTTATTTAAAAGAATCCTATCAAATCCAAATTCTTATGTGGACCACATTAAGTAGGAAACTTATATTTAATTAAATAATTAATTTTGAATTATCTTAATTTGGAAATTAAAAATAAATAAATATTTTTATAAGTTTCCCACTTGGTCCATATAATAATTCCACTCTATCATTTGATTCAAGGAACATAAAGCACACAATAAACTTCGAAATAGACACAATCAATTAATTACCTTGATTAAATAATCCACAAATATGAGTCACAACGGTTCCATACAAATTCAAGAGCATAGTTCCTTCCATGTACAACGTCAATGTCATGTTTAATTAGGCCAAAATTCTGGGTGGTCAATAATGGTCCATAATGTCTTTATAAAAATACTAATTATGTCACCATCATTCTTTCACATGCATGTATACAATAAAGACACATATATAGAATTTACACACACCTTATCGATATTATAATGTAGTGTAAAAATAAGCACCAACAATCCACAACATCAAGATTTTATTGGCTAAAGTTTAGACCCATATCTTAAGCATGCTTCATAAATGTCTTTTGTGATAGCCCATTAATGTGGATTTTCTATATTAACACTAGTACAAATGTGGTCAAGTGACACTCGTTGTTTACGAATTTCTTCTTTAATTGAAAGGTATTTACATTCAATGTGCTTAGTTACTCTTAGAATACCTAACACTCTTTATAAATAAGATTGATGCGACATTATTATAATATTTTTGCAGTTTGGTAATAGTGTCGACAACTTCAAGTCCTGAAATAAAGTCATGCTGCCATAATACATAAGGTGTATTCTTAAAGCATGCTACAAAATTAGTTTTTATAATAGTTAATGGATTATTTTCCACTCTTTCATTATATTGAACATTAAGCCAAAACAAACATACTTAAGCAAGAGTGTACTTCATACTATCCATAAATCTAGTAAAATCTGAGTTTTAATTATTGATCCTCTTTTAAGTAAAAGTCATTATAAATGTGAGCATATAATCTTTTAAGTATCTCATTACTTTATACATCGTACTCTTAAAAACCATATAAAATATTTTGTTTCTCTACTTTCTAATTCCTTGCTTTTATAATAAGAAATTAAATATCTTAACTTACTCCTGTTGATCTTAAGGTGTATACATATATACAACGATTAAATACATAATGATATTATTTCTAAAAATACCGTTCATGGGAACTTACTTAAGTTCATACAATTATCTTTGAATACATATACACGTGGTTGAGTGAACTTTAATAAGAAAAATAGTTTTCATATCCACTATATGTAACTCTCAATCAAAATCAGCTATTAAAGCCATAAGAATTCCGTGTATATTTATAACCTTTTCCTCATTAATGGTGAAATATTTTACTACATGTTTAATATTATATCGTTAAATTACCATTTGCGCCATGTTAGGTCTTTAATGACCCACTCGTACACAACTCTTGTGTGTTAATTAGGCAATTCAACGAGATCCTAAACTTAATTGTAGTCCATTATTTTCCTTTCTTCTTATGACTTATGAAAATAAAACCAGATCATTAGTTATCCCTTTGCCAAATTCATATTCATGTAGATATACCACATAATCATTCAGGACTATAGACTCCTTTTAGGATCTTTTTAATACCATTTCTTATGGTTTTATCTATATTTGTCGGTGACAATACCATTATCTAGTGGTTGATCATTTATTTGTTCTTTGTTGTTATACAACACAACAACTGAAAGAACAATTATTCAAGAAAGTTATGGGTAATGGGATTAGTACCTTGCATCCCATTTTAACCATTTTTCATGATTTGCTAGTCCTGCTAATTTCACCATTCATAAGAAATTTGACATTTTTGATTCTCTTTAATGAAACAAGTACATGTCTATGACTTTTATATGATCTATATAGGCCCACTTTAAGGTAATTTTATCATAATCTCCCACTTGGGCCACATATGGCATCCTTATATTAGACATCATAACACCTTAAAATCATAACTCGACTATTATGATTTGTAAGAGATATTACGAAAATTTTGTCCACTAAATTCATAAAAGGGAGTCTAGAATCAATTTTGGTACAAGATTAAAGAGTTTCATCAATAAGGCTGCGATTATAATGCAAGATCAAAACAATATTTAAAAGAAATATGTCAAAATTTTATTTTATACAAAACATCAAATGAAAACTATAACATTTGAAAAGGGTATTCTTATATATATATATATATATATATATATATATATACCGAAAGATTCTTTAGAAACTCAAATAAAAATCCCTCATGATTAAGTCTAGACAAACATTTTCCAAGAAAACTGAAAACATTGAGGGTTTATGAAAAAATAAATGGGGATTTGATTCCCCAAGAACATAAGAATACTAAACTTATTTTCATTTCTTGTTTGTTTTGTAAGTAATTGTTCCATTGAATCTAAACAATTTCGTAGCACCCTAAGTTTAATTTGAAACATACACAATTCAAACATTTAAAATTCTTTTTGAACCATACATTATGTTTCACACAATCTACCTTAACGTGCTTGGGTATGTCACATAATAGGTATCTACTAGTATGAAAATGATAGCGCATATATACATTTAATCTCTAGCATTATTATTCTGAGTGTGCAACATCATTTGCATTAAAATAACACTTAATCTATTTAATCTCTTCAAACTTTAGATGGAATGTTCCACACATTGTTCATCATGAATAACGTGTTCATATTTAAAAGTTACATATAAAAATATAACATAATTACTTCATTATAAGAAGTTAGCCTCGAGAGAATTAAAATAAATGAGATATGATTTGTAGAGAAACAAAATGAGATACAATAATATGATAAAATAATGGGATAAATTTCTAACTACATTAATGCCTTGATTTGAAAATAAATACATTAATAACTTTATACTATATAGAGTGCATAACAGTGTTAATTCTTCAGTAGTAACCATGGACTATCAATTTATGATGCTTGTAGATTACTTTACTAGGTATAATGTTAACTTTATTGTCCATTCAATCACTCAAAATAAATTCCTTCTAAGGAATAATCTTGTTTAAAGAAATTGTGACACCCCGTAATATTTAATAATAAATTGATTAGGTCTAAATTAAACCATACAGGAATCTGAATAATTAAGTACCATTCTAAGCATGGGAAAAGACTAAAATATAAAAAAAAAATAAGAGGAAAACTAAATATAAACAAATGAACTATCGATCAACTCTGATACTATAATAAATGCCCAAAAAATCTATATAGTTAACTATAACATACAAGTCAACTCCCAAAATATGAAATGTATAAGTACTATGTACGTCTTTCCATGCTACCAAAAAATAGTAAAAATGGTGACTATATATGGCGCACATGCCAGGGACACCTATATCCTAATGCGTATCAGCAACGAGAAAGATGGGTGACCATAATGATATCTATCAAGGCTATGGCATGGGCATCATGAGTAAAGGATGAATCACCACGCCTACCAATCACCCATATAGTCTACCATACCCAAGGCTATATGATTAAATCTACCCTTAAATTCATCTCGAATATGAGTACTTAGACGTGTGACCCAGGGGTTATATGATCAAGACTTACTCGTCTACTCACCGAGGTGCCATCACCGTCCACGTCACATGTACCCCTATAAAGGAATCCCCCATTGGTATGATATCCACGAGTATACACATTGTATTCATTTTACATAGGTAAGATAATAAAAGATATTATCAAAACATGGAAATCTAATCAAAATTTAGAAATTAATCACTTTTGTATTTTTATAAATTTAGATAAATAATAAATTGACCACGTATTAAAAACATAGGAACTACCCTAATAACATGCTTGAATAGAGTTAATTAAATCCAAAGGCAAACCTAAATCATCATCCAAACCCAAATATCCAATCCAATAACCCAAAGTCAAAATTTCCAAATACATGTCAATGTCGATCGATTGTTCAATTACCGATCGATCGTTCCCTACAGATTTGCCAAAAAACCCACTTCGAACTTCATCTTTCCCAACTCAACATAACTCAAACCAAAACTTCATGAATGGACCTGAAATTTTCATATAATATTTATATAACATCTAAACAATAAATCCATAAATAAAATATGATTAAAACATGACTCTATCGTCAAAATCCCAATTTCAATTCAAGATTTAACATAAAATCCAAATCTATATCAAGAACCCTGAAAATTCAATATTTATCAATTTAATTCCAATCTCTTAGGATTTATGCATATATTCAATAGGTTTATGAATGATTCAGACTAAAAGTCAGTTCCTATACATAATTTAACAACCCCAACTCAAATTTAAATAGAAATCAACCAAACTAATGCAAATTGACACACATTTCTACTATATTAGTTTAGTTACGAATTTAGTAAAATTAATTTATATAAATGAGATCTAAATTACAATTAGGATTTAGAGTTACATAGATAGGCATAATCTAAATCAAGGTCAATCATACAAATATTCTAATTACACTTGCCTTAAAACTTGATGAAGAAAAAGGGCCAAGATCTTCTGAGATTCAATCCTCTTCATTGAGTATTCCTCTCTTTAAGTCGAAAGATCACCAAATTATGTTTATGTGTTAAAATGAACCTCCCAATGATTCATTAAGACCTCTTAAAAACGAAATTGAGCTTTGGCCTAAAATAAGCCCTTAAGTAACTTGCCTAAATTAACCCTTAACTAATATAAAAATCCCACAATTCATTATACTAACCCAATATGCCCAAAAAACCTTAGTTTACGTTAAAAAAACATTATTTTAAATTTACCAACTCTCATAAATAATAAACCTTATGAACATTATTTATAAATGTCATACATACAAAATATAATCTAATTTAATTTAAAAATCACTTAAGTCATAAATAATTGGTTTGGTGTAACACAACATTATAGTTCACTACTTCATAGTCATTTGGACCTGTCATCGAGGGGATGGTCCAAATAAGAAAACCATCAATATCAAATTCCACACTAATCCATAATCACTTATAATACTCACTCACGTTCAAAATATTTATTAATATTTTACTGTGTCTTAATTTCTAATATATATATATATATATATATATATATATATATATATATATATATATATATATATATATATTTCACCATTTATTTTTTTGCTCAATCATTGTAATTGGTCTTATAGGCTACCGAATCACAGTGATTGAGTAAGAAGTAATATGTATGTAACATTACAAAGTATCAACACCCTAACATTCAATATATCATAAATGGACCCGTAAGCAACCAAAACATGCATGATATGAAAGCATATGTCTAATATTTGTATCTTATGTAATGGAGCACTATAATGAACATCGAAACTTATATTATATAAATATTAGAGATAAACACGCATGTGTTCATAAACACCCGTAATACATGAATAAATTATATTGTTGTTTATTGCTTAATTTGAAATTCATGAAATATTTTAATTTGACTAATGTGAAAATCAAATAGACAGAGTACTTACACGAGACATTAGGTGAATAATAATAAATGAGTGAGACATAATTAATTTACTTTCACTTCATCGTCCATAATGTCAAAACTTATGTATATATGGGGACCAAATTATATAGAAATGGTCCAAAATTCTTCAATGGTTATATTAATACGCAATATTATTGTATCGAAAAGAGCGTTAAGTTGTTGATTTTTTTCAGGATACTTGATTTGGTGGCAAGCTAATTAATTTTAGAAATCATGGCATCTGCGTTTGATGTCCTATAATTTCTTATTAAATTAACATACGAGTGGCATATGATTTTGATGTCCACTAATATTAATTATTATTAAGTGATTGCACATAATACATCAACAATTTAACATTCTCATACATGAGTCTAATGTTCATTATATCATATTATATCCTGTGTTTGGCATCTAATCTTATCTAAACTTAAACATTAGAGTTAAAACTTTATTATACGTTTAATGTCAGCACATTTGAATTATAGCATGTGTTTGGCATTTAATCCAACTTAAACGTGAATATTAGTATCCAAACGAAATCATAAATCTAATATCCATACATATGAATTATAGCCCACGTTTGACATCTAATCTAAAATAAAAATATTAGTATCTGAACGAAATCATAAATCTGGCATCCACACATATGAAGTGTAGCATGCATTTGGCATTTAATTCAAGTTAACATGAATACTAGGTTTAAATAAATTAATTATGCAATATTCACACATATGAATTGTAGCATGCATTTGACATTTAATTCAACTAAACATGAATATTAGCATTAATAATAAACCATACATCCAATATTCATACATATGAACTATAACATGCATTTCTCATCTAATTTAACTAAACATGAATATTAGTAATAAAACTTAATCATACATCTAATATTCAAAAAATTTAAGTTATAGCTTGCATATGAGATATAATATTATATAAACATGAATATTAGAATCAACATGAACAAGAGAAATAACCCTTTTGGGAAAAAACTACATAGTAGCTGAAAAAATCATAACTTTTGCTAAAAAAAATTGAGTTAGCACCATAGGGATGTAGATAATTACACCATGATATAGCAAAACAATTTACAAAATTCAAAATTTAATTTTTTAGAGTGAGATATTGACATCAACATTATTACAAAAATTGTGAAAACTTAATTTTAAGGGCCTAAACAATGTCAGGACGCAAAAATAAAGTGGTTCCCACTGCATACAATCGGTTTTGTTTATTTAGTTCTTTATAGTCAACCATGTGAGTTTTGTCAAATTCCGAATAAGTTTAGACCTCTTGTTACAACTAATGACTATTGGCGATAGAAGAAATAACGTCACATAATTTCATAGACATACGTTTTGATCAGATTTAATGATAGATCCGGTAATAGACATACGTCTCAGGCTCACAAAAAAGAAATTTAATGTATATTTCATTATAGGCAAATATTAATAAAGGAAAATCATGAGATCTTACACTTTAGCTCCGATACCACATATATAACCACTCTTAAGAACACCTCAATATTAATCAAGAACAAAAATCATAGCTAGGTTTTCCAGGGTAATAGAGTATGTATTGATATAAAGATGTTATGCTTGTGAAGTAGTGTCCGTCTTTTTTTGGGGGGGAAAATATTTTATTTTTCGGTAAGATCCATTTTCACTTGGGATTATTACGTATCTTGGCATATATGTCATAAACAAGGTTCAAAGGATGCCTAAGGTGTATCCTTATCCCTATGGGAGCATGAAATATTATTGTTTTCCACCTAGTCAAGTATCTAAAAAGGATAAGAATCAATGGCAAAAGAAGCAGAATATACAGGCATGTACAGGAATATCATGCTAAAAAGAATACAAATCTACATTAAAATAGGTCTAGTCGTCTTAATAAATAATTGTTCCCAATGGAGTCTCCACTATGAGAACCCGGACACGGGGCAAAGCGCCTCTCTCCTACCCCCACCCTACTCGTGTGTTTCCTTTTGGGACTGTTATATGGAGGACAAGGGTCATTATCGATGACATGTGGTCATTAACTTGTTCTCTTTTGAAAAAAAAATGGATTCTCTGATCTAGTTTACTAAAAAATGGACAAATGTGGGTGTAGGCCTCCGTAGAGACATAGTGATGGAAAGTTATCTGCATGTTAGCTAGAGAGTTAAAGGTTTGGGGACTGGGTTACGGATTGGGAAGGTGTTAGGCACCCGCTCCACCCTTGAACGACAGTCTGTAGTGTAGTGTGGGATGTATGTGTAGGTAATATATACGAAGGATAAATATGTAAAAAGTCAGACTTTTTCACTCGAACGACAGTCTGAGTGAGCCTACGTACTCGCACAAAGCGATTCAAAGTCCACATAGTTCGTGAATGAGTTAAGAGTGACTTCACACCATATAGAGGCTCGATGTTAGAGATATAATATTTATTTGATCATTCGAGATGTCTTCAAAGTGAAATAGAAGAATAAATGAAAATATATATGTTTTGAGTTCATGAAACAACTTGGACAAAATTATTTCACTCGTAAAAATTCTTGATGATGAAAGAATAACTAAACTTCCATAATTAAGATAAAAATACAAAATAAAATCCCCGAATGCAATGATCCACTAGCCTATATGAGAACATTCATGATTTTGAAGCATATTTGTTTAGCTTTGAGAAAATGGATGAATATATAAATGTTTTAACTTGAGTTTGAGCGATCGTTCTTCTTTAATAAACCTACGTATCCACCATAGGCATAATCAAAGTCAATGTAGTTCAGACATTATTGATACCAAAATCTACCACCCTACATGGACCAGTCACAAGCCACCACGTGTCATCCAATGTGGCACAAGTCCAAGTCAGCCTGGCCAAGTCAATGAAGCCCAACCTACAACGAATCCCGACCAATAGGGAAGCCCGACCAATAAGGAAGCCCGACCAACGGCCTGTATTGATAACAAGGCGACGACAGTCCTACAGCCTGTATTGCTAATGAAGCGATAACCTTCATGCAATTAATTCTCATTATATATTGATGTAAATGCCTAACAGATAAAGGCATTTCATCCTTGAACACGACAACTATCAGGAGCCCTATTGGGCTATAAATACTTTGTATCACCCTCATTGCAAGGGACAGAAAAATAAATCAAGGCAGTCAATACATAAGAGTGGAGGTAGGCTATTTCTTTGAGCCGAACCACTTTAAAATATCTTATGTCTTATTTGTTTTAATCAATTTATCTGTGATCAATTAATTAGGCCTAGTCTAGTTTTTTGCATCAACAGATTGGTGTCGTTTGTGGGAACTTATTCCTAATATTTTCACTAATTAATCATTCATGGCTGAAATACCTGAATCAAGTACCAGAAATGAGGGAATTCTGCCTAATCCCTCTGCCCCTGCAAACAACAATGATCTAACAGTAATTTTGGCTCGTTTGGCTAAAGGTCAAGAGGCTATGAAGGATACTATGCGACAATTGGCCTAAACTTTGCAAGCTGGAGTTCTTACACAATTTAATCCAAGGAATATGCCACCCTTGCCATCCAGGAGTGTTGGGCATAGCCATTCCAGAACTTCAAGTGATCCTTCATACCTTCCTGGAGAAACTTCTTCAATCAGGATCACTAACTCCACTGATGGATAGTCCCTTGTCCCAGAAAGATTGAGTTCCTTAGAAAGGATAAGTATGGCCTCTCCTTTCGATTATTTGGGACCCCAGAGAAATGCCCTAGGGTTTGCATCGAGAAATACTCGACGACCAAGCGATTTAAGGAAAGGTTCAGCCCAATCCAGATTAAGCACCCGATGAATTGATTGATCCAGCCAAAGGGAAGGTTCGCAAAAAGAAAGTTTAGTACGGTCTGTTAATCGGCATAAAAAAGTTGCCACCCATGGTGCTGGCAGTGATGCTTGGAAAGGTTCCATTCAACATTTGGAAGATAGATTAGGAGAAATGGCCAAGGTTAAAAATCCCCTCCAAAGAAGTTTTATTAAGGGATCCCCCTTTGTGCAAGCCATCGTAGATTTCCCCATACCGACCAAGTTTAAAGCTCAAGTGGTCACTTCCAAATATGTTGTGAAAAATGATCCAGTTCTTCATATAGAACAATATTAAGCAGCGACTGATATCTATGTTGTTCCTGATAAGATAAGATGTAGGGCATTTTCAGGAACAATAACTAGATCTGCTCAAATCTGGTACAATAGTCTTCCTCAGGAGAAGATTTCTTATTTCCAATAACTCATCGAGATATTCATTGGTAATTTTTGCTTTGGGGCAAAACTAGTGAAATAAGTAGCTTACATAACTCGTTTCAACAATGAGAAACTGGAAGTTATTGATTATAAAGAAAATACCGCAACCATTACCCTCATAAGTGGTTTGCTCCCTGACAAACTGTACTATACCTTGGCTAAAGATCCCCCGAAGATGATGACAGAATTAATGGCCAAGGAAGCAAAGATTACGAATGCAGAGGAAGCTATGGCTATTAAAAAGAATTCAGATGTAAAGGCGGAAGCAAAGATAGAAGGAGAGTCAGATAAGAAGGAACACAAGAATCACAATGAACACAGGAGTTTGAAGGTAAAGGAGGGCATAGACCGGCTTTAAAAATTCACTAATTACACTACCTTGATAGTGGATATACGTCACGTGCTGGAGGAAATCAAGCACAATAATGATTTAAGTTGGCCTAAAAAGTTAAGGTCACTTGTTGATAAATAGGATAAATCCAAGTATTATGAGTTTCACAAAGATCATAGTCATACTACCAACTGCTGTATTGCCCTCCAGAATGAGATAGAAGCACTCATCTAAAGAGAAAAGTTGCACAGGTTTATTGATCGGCAGGCCGGTGGAAGAATTGGAGGTAGAGGTCGGAAGATATCTAAATCACTAGTTAAGCCTAATGAAGACACTAAGAATAACCACAATGAAGGTCCAGAAGATGATCCTGATCTCCTCAAGAAGCCTAGACAACCGAAATATGAGGTATTCACACTCAGTTTTGGTTCTTTTGATTGCCACATGATTACAGGTGGAGATACAGGATGAGGAGATCATACAGCAGAAATGAAATCTTACCTCAATGAGGCCCAAGTTTGCTCCTATATTCAGCGAATCAACCTCCCCGAGGAAGACCGATCGAGAAAGGTTAACAAGGATAAGCTCGTAATTGGCTTTTCCAAAAATGATCTATCTAGAGTGTTGTATCCTCATGATGATCCTTTAGTGATCAGAGTCAGGATGAAAGAAGTACTGGTGGCAAAAACATTAGTGGATAACGAAAGTTCAACAAATATTATGTTTTATCCTTTTTTTGATAGTTTGGGATGAAAACTCAACCACCTGGAGCCTTACCACAAGCCACTTATTAGCTTTTCTAGCGAGAGTATTTCCACTGGGGACAATCAAACTAGACGTGTTGATCGGGACATGGGCGACGAGCAGGTCAGAGAAAGTAAAATTCTTTATAATGGGAAAAAATGTTCATTCCTCCAACAATATGATCATGGGAAGAGTTGGTTTGAAGAAATTCAAAGTTTTACCCTCTATTTTTCATCAATGCTTAAAGTTCCCAACCAACTTCGAAGTTGGAGTAGTGAAAGGAGATTAGAAAGTATCTTGAGAGTGCTACTATTCCTCTATCGAGGAAGAAGATATGTTGGAGACAAAGAGGAAAACAACCACTTCTCAAGTGGATATATTTGAGCCGAACAATGATTTTGAGGTTGAAACCTTAGATCCATGAGACGAATGTGAGCTTGTAAAAGGCCAAGTGATGGAGGCAACAGAAAGCATTGTTCTGGACGATGATAAACCAGAATGAACAACTCAAATAAGAGCATTATTGGAACCAGTTCTTAAACAGGAGTTGATAGCTTTTTTAAGGAAAAGAAAATAGGTGTTCGCTTGGAGTCATGAAGATATGCCAAGCATAAACCTAAACTTTTCGTTCCATGAGCTAAATGTTAATAAGGAGGTTAAACCTATGAAGCAACGAAGAAGAGTTTTTAGCCTAGATAAGAACTAGGCTATACAGGAAGAAGTGGATAAGCTTAAAAAAGATTCCTTTATTGAAGATGTGAAATACCCAGATTGGTTGGCCAGCGTAGTTATGGTTAAGAAGAAGAACAATAGATGGAGGATGTGTGTAGATTTTACTGACTTGAACAAAGCGTGTCCAAAAGATCACTTTCCTTTGCCATGAATTGATCAATTGGCAGACGCTACTTCTGGGCATGAGCTACTGAGTTTTATGGATGCATATTCTGGTTATAACCAGATCAAAATGAAGCCCGAAGATAGAGAAAATACTTCTTTTATCACTCCCCGGGGAACTTATTGCCATAATGTTATGACATTTGGTCTGAAAAATGCAGGTGCTACTTATTAGAGATTGGTAAATAAAATATTTTAGGAGAAGATAGGCAAGAATATGGAGGTCTACGTTGATGATATGCTCACTAAGAGCAAAAAAGTTATTAATCATATTATCGACCTCAGCCAGACGTTTGATCACTTGGAGAAGCACCAGATGAAATAAAACCCCATGCATCTTTGAAGTGCAAGAAGGAATGTACCTCGGGCATATAGTGAATCAAAGAGGCATTGAAGCTAATCCGGATAAGATTAAATCTCTAATCGAAATGCAGTCCCCGACCTATAAAAAGGATGTTCAAAGGTTAACAGGATGTGTAGCGACACTCAAAAGATTCGTATCTCGAGCAACAGATAAATGCTTTCCATTATTTAATGTGCTCAGAAAAACCTTTGAATGGAATAATGAATGTGATAAAGCCTTCCTATAATTGAGGAAGTACCTAGGAGAACCACCACTACTCTCCCGACCAGTGTTGGGATAAACGTTTTATCTATATTTAGTAGTTTCTGAGTCAGCTATTAGCTCTGTCGTGATCAGGGAAGAGAATGGAGTCCAAAATCCAGTTTCTTCACTAGCAAATCTTTTCGAGGTGCAGAAGTTAGATATCCCAGATTAGATAAATTAGCATTGGCTTTAATTGAGGCTAGTAGACGAATGAAGCCATATTTTCAAGCTCACACTATAGTGGTATACACTGACATGCCACTAAGGCAAGATTTGTATAATCCAGAGAAATCCAGGAGATTGATGTATCGAGCTGTGGAGTTAGAGAAATATGACCTTGTATATGAACCAATGACTGCTTTAAAAGTTCAAGCTGTAGCTGATTTTATTGCAAAATTCACTTACTCAGAGGTCCCCGAGCAACAAGGGACTCTAATCGAGCAACAGGCAAGAGTCAGCAAGTCTACTGAAGAGACGCCCGACCAACTCCAAGTAAGGGAAGATGCAGAAAAAGTTATCACCAATCAACCAGAACCCTCTAGTGGAGTACAAGAGATGGAGAAGAAGTATGAGGAAGTGAAGGATAAAATTTTCCATCATGGAATTCTAACAAACCAAGCGTTCGACAACGCTATTCCTATATGGAGCTTGTATGTTGATGGGTCATCATGCTCAACTGGATGTGGGGATAGAATCATTCTCAATACCCCAGAAGAGAAAGATGTAGAGTACGCTCTACGATTCCAATTTTAAGACTTTAATAACACTACACTAAAAATCGTGATTTGGCACACTCTGATATTAAAAATTTAGCACAAGTTTAAAGTTGTGGCAAATTCTGGCTCGGTTTAATGACAATCTGACACACTTTAAAACAGTGCCAAAATTTGGCACTATTTTAAAGTGTGCCAAAATTGAGTACACTTGACTAAGATATAAAACACCCTAAAAAAATTCACCAAACTCATACTTTGGTATCCCGCTCTATCTTCCCGCTCATCCCTATCTCTGCTTTGACCTCTCCACTCATCTCTCTCTCTCTCTCTCCCTCCAGCTCTCTCTCCGCACAACTTCCTCTCTCCACGCAACTCTCTTTATCTCTCCACTCGTCCCGCTCAGATAACCTCATTCTTTCTCTTTACTCCTTGCCTCTTCTTCGGTATCCATAGATCTTGTATTCAAGTTTCAATTGTATCTTTTAATCGATATTTTACTCTATTTTATCTTGCCTCTCTATAAATTTCCCAACTACATACATATCATATACATACATATACAAATGTAAAATGTAGATGTCTACATGTATTTATATACGTTTTTATATGTGGATCGTTTATATTATTTGGTAATCAAAGTTAGTTTCAGCTTAAATTAGTGTCTGTGCAAGTATTGATTCTTAGTTTGGCAGATATGTGGTTATTTTGGCAGTAGTCTGTTTAGTATATACATTTGGATTGCTTGATATGTTGTCCTTACGGATTTTTTTTATTGAAAAAGTATTATAATACATTAAAAGGTTTATGGTGATCTACTGGGCTAATACTGGATAATAAATATATTACGAGTCTGTAAAGTCGAAGATCACAAATGTATGTACTTATGATGTCAGAATGTGTGCCCTGAGTGTTTGCAATATTATAAAGTCTTGACCGTATTCGTTATAAGATGTGTGCTTTTGTCTTCATATTTTTTATAAATTAAATGCCATTTTAGGGAATGGCTTTTGGGTTGTTGATATGGATGACAAAGGTTATTTTCTTAGGTATGTTTATTTTTAATTTGCATATTTGTCTATTGCAAAATTTGTTGATTATGCTTTTAATTAATACTAACATAAGTTATAATTCAAGGTGAAGTGTTGAAAGGAAAAAAGTTGGTGTTGACGCTTACATAGCTACAATCTTGGTAAGAAATTTTCATGTCTTTTATGTTATGTATATATATATTTGGTGTTGACGCTTGCATAGTTGCGAGTTCGAATATGGATCTTCAATGAATTTAAGGTGTTCTTTTACTGATTTGAATATCATGTCTGATAAAGATACTGAATATTCTAATGTGTATAAATATAGCATTAGATTACTATTTTCATACATGCCTAAGGAGTTTCATTTTAGGCATAACATAGTTGGATCCAAATTTTTGGTGTGGTATGGGTGGTAGTCTCTAGAGAGCATTTGCATCAAGAAAATGCACTTTGTTTTCATTCTTCCCCCATCAATTATTTACTAGTAATGTAAATTTAGTTTTTAAATTAGATGTTGGGCGTCTACATTTAAAACACATCTCTTTTTAGAGAAGTAATTTCTTATTTATAGCCCTAGCTAACAACTGGTAAAGACTTTACCATAGTGAGTAATATGTCAATTCTTTGTTGGTCTTTATCACATACTTCTCATGTCATAGTGTGAATTTGTTGGTAATTCATTTATTTGGCATTCTAAAAAGGCCTAATTAACATTTTTTTTTCAATGATGTCTTGGCCTTAGCTAACAACATTGTCTTGAAGCAATGATGTCTTGGACTCTTTGAGATGATGTAACATCTTAATGCCGAGGTATTAACATTTATTAATTTAATCCCTCCAATGAGATATAACTGTGGTGACGTTGTTAATTTTACCTGTGAAAGCAATACTTTGATTAGTGAAGGTCCTTGGTTATTTTACTATCAGTGCGCTTCAACTCTAATTTATATTTCTAAAAAATCTTATGTTACGCATACTAGACGGACAGTAAAAAAACATTCCCAAGTATGCTCCAGCACAATTCTACATTGACAATGTGTTTTCTCGGATCAAGGAGTAAAAGATAATGTCCCTAAAACCTTTTGTTGATCGCCTTGGGTAAGTTTAATGATGTCATTCAGATCTGCATTGTATTTAGCTTTTATTGAGGTTAGATTTTGGAATTATTTTGATTTGTTTTCATGGATGTAAATAGAAGGGTTTCCATACATGTGCTTGACATACTCCAATAGTTCTTGCATACCCGAGGGATTTACAGGAAATTACTTTAAAACATATACAATGAAAAATAGAGATGAACAAATATTCTTATGAAGCTGTATTTCAGCCCTCACATGATCTGGTGGCAAGTCACCTTGAATCACTACAACCAAAAGTAAGGAAATCTATATTAGTTCCCTAAAGTCTAATTAATTTATCCACAAAAAGTGATTGACTTAGCTCGATCAAGTACCACAGTTAGCTCTTCTAAATTGAAAATTGAAAAGAACATATATCCAACAAACCAAATCAAACATAAACACTATTTATAAGGAGGATAACTAATAGGAAGATACAATGCTAAATTCAAACATGAGCTAGGTAGAGTTGATTCAGTAAGGCTAATCAAGTTCAAGTCATTTGCAAGTATGTTTTAGCACCGAGCAACTAGTCTTTAGTTAACATACATGTAGACTAAATGGCCATGTTTGCCTCTAAGTCCCTGTTATCCATTTCAAGGTTCCTAGATTTTTCCTTAACATAGAACGTGACATAATGGTTCAGTATGAGGAAATCAAATGAACCCTTGATTTTCTTAGATTCATATTTGGTGAACGCTGGAATTCTTGTGCCTGCATTCTTCTTTATAATATCGGGATAGTTGCCAAACACCAAGGGACTTACTAGCCTGAAATACAAATCATGAAACAAACAGCTACCAAATGACAATCCCCCTTGTGTAAAATATGGCACTTCACTTATTGTTCCAAATATTACACGCATCCCTTGTGTTAGATATGGCACCCACGTTCCCTCGTGTTTTAATTTTGTAAAACCTGCTACCTCTTCTTGCCCGAGTAGCGAAGGTGCAAATTTTGAAACAAGAGACGATGTGAGCATAATATTTTAAACAAAATAAGAGTTATCTGTAATTATGATATAGGGTGGATCCATGTAAGTTTACCCTTTAAAAGAACATAGATACAACTTATATACATAGGATTTTTTACTCACCAACCAACCCAAACATCAAGGGCTCATTGCGTCGTAATCACATCTATCGTTGCATTGGTATAAGGAAAAATTGTATCCTCATTCGTCTCAATTATGAGGAGCATTACCCACGTTTATGGCTTCATGAACAATGGTATATCCACAAGTCGCCAATGAAAGTTTTCAAACGGTCTACCACTTCCAATGAAAATAAAGATAGCACCAAAGCCCCGATTTGGGTATTTCTCCCATATCTACCAGTTCACTTCTTCTCCAAGACTGTCTTATTTTTAATCACACAAATTATTGGGACTCCGCTAAAATTAGATGAATCAACAGCTAAAATCATTCGTCCTATCCAAGATCGGGTTTCTGTGGAGGTAGGTCTTATCAAACTCTTACCTAAATGGTTTGATTGGAAGAGGGGAGCTTGAAGAATGATTCGATTGATAATACTTCCTTAATAATGATACAGTCTGTTTTTATAAGCAAAAACACTAATATTATGGGCTCCGTAGATATTGGGATGGGAGAATCCAATCCTATGGACTCTACTATTTCTTGTATTGGTTCAATGGGCCTCAATCAAGTAAATTGGAAACTCAGAGTCTTAGAATATTAGAGGTTATAAGAGTAACACATAGCTTTCTAAATTTAGGTTATATATTCATACAAAAGGCACTAGGTTTCATCTTCATGCCTCTTATAAACATCCCTTAAAAGAATTGCCTTAATGTTGTGGACCATCATCTATGTCAGCAGTTCTTATTTCAATGATCAAGTCCACTACTGCATACAAAACAACATCTCAACTGGAAATTTCCACTCCACCTACTGCCTATGTGTTAATCCAAGGCATTGGATAAAAAGGGAATATGAGTTTTGCTTCATGGTCTATTTGGAACGTGCACTGATTCTACCATATCCGTGGAAAACATGGGACTCCTTGGACTGACCCGAGTTGGGAGTCGAAGAGATGTTCAAGTTTCTGCTAGCTTTATGAATTTTTATATATCTTCGAGAATTTTGGTTCTATTTTTTGCATATATACCCTTCCCATATATTCGGCATTATATCATGGTCTTTTTGGCCTTATAGGTTCAGTTGGCCTATCTAGGCTTTGCCTTTTAATCTTAACAGATTCTTCCGACGCACATAGCAAGGGTCGTCATAACTGCTGAAAGAAACTATTTTTTTTGAAATCCAACTTCATTTAACTTGATTGACCCTTGAAGCTAATTTTTGCAAGCAAAATGCTAATCTTTTTATAAAAAAATCAGGTATTTTGAACCTAGTTATCACCCAATTGATGTTCCACGAGAGTCTATATGGTATCTTCCAAGGGCAACTCTGTGTTGTGGAACCTCTGCATTAGGCCTATGTGGAGGTGAAAAATCACTACATTATGCCCTTTAATACATTTTGAACTGTTTTATGAAGTTTTTTTTGGGTGGCTTATGAATTGCTATTTTGTTAAGCAGGATTATCAACAGAGGAAATTCAGAGTTGCTTTTTGGGAGGTACAAAATGACCACTGCATTTGATAGCATATTATCTATGCAAGAAATATATACCGAGTACTTTTCTATGAATTTATTTGAGATGAACTACAAACTTCTATAACCTATAATTATTTAAACCCATACAAGAGAGAAAAGTGCATGTGTGTCTAAACATATGATTGAGAGGTCTAGTTGTGTATATTTATCTTACCTTTAGTGCCATAATAAAGGGTAACATAAATATACACTACTAGACTGTATAGGTATTATTGGTTTTGTATGTGTTTTTCTACATTAGTGGTGTGTGCCTGGACTGTATAGGGGGTTGTTGTGTTGCATCCCGAGAGATCTTAGTAAAGTTTTGGTGAGATAAACAGGTTATATACTATATCTCCTGCTCAGGTTTTGTTGTTCTTATTTTTCTCATTATAACCTTAGTTTTGTGTTTCTATGAAGAGCTACCCTGTAGTTGTGATGTGGTTTATGTGTGTTGACAGGCGTGTAGTGATATGGTTTAATTAGCCTCAGGTTTCTTTGGCTATATAGAGTTGTAGAATTTTCAAACAATTATTAGTTGTGTGCGGTTGTGTTTCTTGGCCAATATTAGTTGTTGGTGTCAACTTAAAGTTCTAAGATTTCATTAAAAAAGTGTTTGTGGCTTATTTTGATGAAGTTAAGTATCATGGATTATTGATTTTATGGCTTATTTTGTGGGTATATTTTCATTAGAACAAGTGACTTTTCATATGTGGTTGGTGAGTCCTCTGTACCATGGATTATTGATTCTGGTGCCAGCACTGTCAGTCAGGTATTTCCTTTATTCTCTCCAATATACGGTCACTAAATTCTTGCATTGTGTTGGTTGATCGGTCATTTAAACCTGTTCCTGGTACTGATGATATTCACGCTATTCTACTTTGTCCTTAATTCTCTCTTTTGGTCTATTTGTTTCTCAATTGTCGTTTAATTTATTGTCTGTGAGTTAGTTAACCAAATCTTCATTGAAGCTTGTATGCGATGATATATACACATTGAATCTTGGACTACAACCAAGCTGAAGAGGTACTTTTAAATGATGGATTTACTCAAGATAAAGTTGTTTGCTAATGTAATACAATAGGTCCTATAGTATAGAGAGAGGTGTAAAACACTAGGAAGAGATGGGAGAGTTCAATTTTTTGATTTTCAGATACGAGCCAAAGACTTGTGCAAAATAGAAGCTCATGGTTGAACGCATATAGATTTTTTGAACGCATATAGATAGCCAAAGCCAAAGACTTGATTTTCAGATATGAATTTTTTAAACGCATACAGATAGCCATGGTTGAACGCATATTGTCTCATCAGCATTGTTCTCACAGCTTTTGCATGCCACTGGTCCTATTCTATATATGTTCACTTTTATTTGTTTCGCATAGGTGAACTTCAACGAAATTATCTCGGGAGTAATTTAGTTATCCATCCACGGCAGACACACTACCTTTTACTTTTAGTTCATATACCATTTAAGTCTAATTTCCCTCCTTTTTCCCCTTGTGCACCTGAAAGATATTTTTTCTTCTTCTAAATACTATATAATCTTCAATTTACTATTGAAGTGAATACTTACTCCAATTTACTTATTATTTTATCCTCATGTATATGGCATTTCTCACTAGGAAGAATAAGCCAGTGCTTGGTATCTTAGGTGTTATTTTAGCAGTTGAAACTGAATTTCCTTGAATTCTCACTTATTTGGCCTCTGCATCGTATGAGATCTCATCATTCACCATTTGGGATGCTGCTCAAGGTATATAAATTGCCTTTCTAATTTAAATTAGCACCATAATTAAATTATTACAACTTCTGTTGTATCTTATTAGCACCAAAAACTGAGTGAAAATTAAATGGCCAAATTTATCAGCTTAGCATGCCTTGTGCAATTGACTCTTATATAAATTAAATGTGCATAACTGCAGGAGGATACTTTCACACACCATATGATCTATCTTATGGAGTGAACATGAAGCGTATCAGATGGTTCGGCATCCTCCAGGTACCTCACTCTTGTTTTAAAAATTAGCAGCTTTACTACTTACTATTATTTTAGAAGTTGAGAAGCTTTGTACCACCGTAGATTTTTCCTTTTTTAACTTTCCGATTCCATAAACTAAGGATGAGAGAGACTCCTTTTTGTGCTTATTCTTTATGGTTTCATTGATCACTCAACCAATTACAAATTCTCATGGCCTAAGCAATTCTCATGTAGTTTTATAAAAGAAATTCTCGTGCAGGTTTAACAAAGAGATTAGTTTACGCAAGTGTTAGGTTTGTAAAAGTTAAACCAATAACTAAACGAAACCTTAGTTTAATAAAAAAAAAGACATATTTTTGTATGATTACGACTATATAACGTTAATCGATTACAAATATAATTTATTATTTATTTTTTGTTTTTTGTAGGATAATACTTGGACGTTGCGTGGTGAAGAGGGGTTATCACTTTGTGCGCACCATCGTCATACACTCCATGCAGGCCGCATGCCTAATCAATGATCATTTAATTGATGTATTTGAACATGATTGTTGTATTTTATATGTATTTCCCAAATTGAATTATGTATTGAGATGAATTTCATATGTATTGAAATGAAGTTTATATTAATGGAATTTGAGCCATTAATTTTTATTGGGCTTATTGTCAGGATGTGTATTTGTGTTGTTGTGCACTATTTGTAATGTTGTTATACTATTTTTGCCGTGCATGATTTGTATTATTATTGAATTTTTGTTATGGTAAAATAGGTACAAAAAATAATGGAAATGTTGCTGATTTTTGGGGGGTAATATTATTTATAATTTTTTTTTCTTTGATCCAAAAATTTGGCACAGTTCAAAACTGTGTCAAAAGTGTGCCAGTAATTTAAAATTCTGACACGGTTTAAAAGAGTGCCAGAAGTGTTCCTTTTGGCCAAATCTGGCATACTTTTAAGCTGTGCCAGAAAAAAATGGCCATTTTAGAACACATGATTCTGACACAGTTTAAAACCGTGCCAGATTTGATCTGGCACAGTTTTAAACCGTGTCAGATTGTTGTTTTTGGTGTAGTGTAATGAGGCAGAATATGAAGCTGTGATTGTTGGGTTAAATGTAGCAAAATCACTAAACGTCGAGCAAGTTGTGGTGTATAGTGACTCACAGTTGGTGGTAAATCAGGTATTGAACTTATATGCAGCAAAATGAGAACTGATGACCAGATATTTGGCCAAAACTTTAGAAATAATTCCCACTCTGCTAGCTGTCCAGATGGTCAGAATTCCAAGATTATAGAATGCACGAGAAGATGCACTTGCTCGGCTAGCTTTAGCAAACATAATTGAGTTGCGAAGAACTATTCCTATTGAGCTACTTGCAAATAGGAGAATAGATGAAGATCCGATGATCAACTTTATTGCAGTAGATATGGGTCTATCTTGGATGGATCCCATAATAGCATATATTGAAGAAGGGATTCTTCTAACCAACCTACTTGAAGCTAAGAAGTTAAAATACAAAGCTGCAAGATATGTGCTAGATGGCGGTGTGTTATATAGAAGAAGATTAACTGCTGGTCTAAAACGGTGTGTGCATCCAGCTGAAGTGAAGGATTTGATCGAAGAAGTCCATGAAGGGTCCTGTGGAGCCCATGTAGTAGGAAGAACGTTGTTGTAGAGAATACATAAATAAGGATACTACTGGTCAACTATGTGAGCAGATTGTGCAGATTTTACCAAGAAGTGTGATAAGTGCCAGAGGTTTTCCAGCATACACAAGGCTCCACAAGCTCTCCTAGTACCAATTACTTCACCTTGGCCCTTTGCTATGTGGGGAATTAATTTGGTCGGGCCCTTACCGACCACCCGAGGAAGGTTCAAGTACCTGGTCGTAGCTGTTGATTACTTTACTAAATGGGTGGAAGATGAACCATTGATCGATATGTCCTACGAAAAGGTTTATCAGTTCATTTGGAAGAGTATCATATGAAGGTATGGCTTACCCCATGCCTTTATCACTGATCATGGCACACAGTTTGACAACAACGAATTTGTTGCTTATTGTGTCGAGTCCAACGTCCAAAAGATCCACTTTGCTCCTGGACATCCTCAAAGCAACGACCAAACATAAGTAACTAATAAAACTTTGTTGAATGGGATGGAGAAAATGTTGGAAAACGCCAAAGGAAATGGATCAATGAACTACATTTTGTCTTGTGGGCACCGAATAACTTTTAGAACAGCGATTGGAGAAACTCCCTACCTATTGGCATTTGGTACTGAAGCCGTAATTCCTATCGATCTAGGTTTACCTACGCATAGAGTTCTTAACTTCAATACCCCCGTCAGTGATTTGATGAGAAGGCTGGATTTAGACATGCTGGAAGAAGTCCGTGAAGATGCATCTTTAAGGAATGCAACTTATCAATAAATGACTGCACGTTTCTATAACAAGAGGGTCATGCCGAGCAACTTAAAAGAGGGTGATTATGTTTTGAAGAAAGTGATTCAGAAGTGCAATAAGCTAGAAGCCAATTAGCATGGGCCTTATCGTATTACTGCAGTTATCCGACCAGGCACATATCGGATTGAAACTTTGGAATGGGAAGAATTCAAGAACCCATGGAATGAAGAACACCTAAAGAAGTATTATCAGTAAATGTAGTTATGTTGCACTCAGTTCACTTCAATATTAATAAGAACATGACTTTCCCAAAATTGTTATTTTGTTATTTTCTTTTTCAGAGTACTAGTGATATGCACTTGCAAACACAATGAAGGCCACCAAGAAAGTTGGTCGGAATCAACAAAGGCTACTAACAAAGTTGGTCGACATCAACAAAAGCCACCTGAAGGCCACCAACAAAGTTGATTGGTATCAGTAAAACCACCAACAAAGTTGGTCGATATCAATAAAGGCCACCAATAAAGTTGGTCGGCATCAATAAAACCACCAACAAAGTTGGTCAGTATCAATAAAACCACCAACAAAGTTGGTCGGTATCAACAAAGGCCACCAACAAAGTTGGTCGGTATCAATAAAGGCACCAACAAAGTTGGTTGTCAAACGTATAAAATCACGCAAGGCAAAATTGTAAGTCCTAAATGCTTGGTTAATGAAGACCCGGATGAATAATTTTCATCTAAACTGGGTTAAAAGATGGACAAATGCTCCACTCACGCCTAGTAATCAAGGTAACTAATGCAATTACCATAAAATTTAGGTACATTAGTAGAATCATGGTGAAGCATTGGTATAAAACTTAGGATAATCCTAAGAATATCAATAAAATCGATGAAAAACTAGAGATTAACTAAAATTTGACCCAATCATAGACAAAGACTAAGAAAATATTCATATACGCAAAGATTAGCTAAAATTTGATCTATTCATTCAATAAACTTGTCATTACATATTGTTTTTTAAATATGGAGAAACAAAATACAAATGATTATTTTGTATGACGTTTCCCTTCAGCCTTAGAAACAAGATCCATGCCAGCAGGAGGATCATCCAAGGTAAAAGGAGAGTTGATGAAGTTCAAATTCTAAAGCATTCTGGTATTGCTACTACTAGGACGATCAAGCAGGTGAGGTGGTCGGACGATCTCTAGTCAATCATGTAACTCATAATCTCCCAAGTATTTTAGAAGCATTGAGGAAGCATTGAGGTATACGATGAACATGTATCCAATTAACATCTAACTTGAATGGAGGATTGTCAAGCTGCGGCAATCCCGGATCATACCAATCCCATAGAGAGTTGTTCTCATCCACCTTCATCATAGTTAAAGCGTTTATCCAGCCCCATTTGTAGGATTCGTTATGGGCCTATTGAAGTCTATCGTCAAAATGTCCCAAAGCTTCATTATACCCATCCATCCAAACCTCCCTTGGTTATTTATGGAATTAAAAGGTTATTTTATCAACTTGTGATTCCAGCTTCTTCAGTACCCCATCCTTAACCTCTAATTTGGAAGATTAAGTGGATAGTTGTTCAGATAAGAGCTTTTGGGACATCTCAGCAATAGCTCGGTCTTTTGCTTTTAACTACGCAGCTTGATTGTCAAGGGCCTACTGAGTCCTAACTTCTTCTGTAGTTCCTCAGCCAGGCTTATTTCTTACTCGGGAAGAGTATATACGCTTAATATTTTTCAAGGCTTCCAATTCATCTCTCAATGTGGCATTCTCAACCTCTAAAAAGGAGTAACCTTCATCCGTAGTAGTAAGAACAACTTTAGAGGCAGACTTCAAAAGATTTACTTCATCCCTCAAATTATTATTCTCCTCTTCCAGGAGTTTGGAAATAGTCCTAATTTCTTCAACTTCAAGCTTAAGTAAAACTTCCTTTTTATTATAAACAGAAACAAAATTATCAAAACCCCGACCTACACGTAAGCTCTGATATTTCTGCTCATAGCTCTGATGCAACAGCGCAGTAGATTTTTCATATTATTCTTGAAGCTCTTATATCATCTCATAATAGGCAACATTGTTTACTACAAGCTTCCTTAACCTGATTTGAGGTATTATCACCGAGCAACTAAGTGATTTCTTCTTCGGATAATTCTGTGTGACCAGCTTTGAAAAAAGCATTGCACTTTCTCAATAGCTCGGTATCATGGGGAGATAGTTGTTCCATCTTTGAAATAAACTAGCAAGAAGAAATAACCACCAATCACAAACAAGAATAGAGAAAATATATAGTCCACAAAAGACAAAGAGGAGCAAAAGGTTCTTTTATCGATAAAAACAAGTTTTAAGTACAATAAATATGAAGAAAAAGAAACAAAAAGTGCAAATGCCGAAAAACTTTACACCTTCTTCCTATTAACCCTCTTATCCTGCTCAAAATAAGGGATTATAGGCTAAGGTTTCTCGATTTGCTCGACCGGAGGAAGAAAAGACTCAAGGATTTCAGGTTATTTGGCAGCAGACTCAACCACAAATGAAGACTCTTCAGAAGCAGCGTCATCTTCAACCTCATCCTCTATGACTGGAGGAGGACTATGAATATACCTCTGAAAAAGTTCAGAGTCTTTAGTTGTGTCTAACTCTTGAAGGGCAGCAACCCAACCATCTCTGAAACATTTTTACTTCACATACTCAATCTGAGCAGAAGCAGTAGAAATGATTTTGTTTCAGCCCTTGTCCCAACCAGCACTGAAGGAGGCCTTCATAACAGACTTTCTCTTAGCCCTGCCAGAGGATACAAGCTCTTCTGCAGCCTTTGTCCTGCGCTCATCTTCCTCTTTCTGGCGCTCAACGTCCTTCCCCTTGAGCTCAGCTTCAAGGGCTCTGCGCTCAGCTTCAAGGGCATTCTCATCAAACTTCAGCCAAGCATCTTCAGCTGTCTTTAGTTTCTCTGCCCAAGTGCTCTTTTTAGTCTCTAAGGTCTTCAGTTTCTCTACCCAAATGCTCTTCTCAGTCTCCAAGGCATGCTGATATTCGAGCAGAGATTTCTTCAAGCCATTTAAGGCTTCCTCCACCTTGTTTGAAGAAGAAGAAGAAGAAGAAGAAGCCTTAATTACATCATCCTTCTCCAACATATTATTGAAGTGTACCAAGAACTGCAAAAGATAAAGATCAAAATGAATATATGAAAGATATAAAAGACAACCAAACTAAGAAAATGAAATTACTTATTGATGTAAGGTTCTAAGCAACCAATTCAGAAACCCTCATTCTAGGGAGCATAACATCCACCCCCTGGGGTCAGGAAGAGTACTAGACTTGATCAACTGCCTGGCCAAACCAGGAGTAATAGCTGCTGGAGGAACAACATTAGAAGAGGGTAAATCAACCAAGGAGAGTTGATCAGTCACCTACTTTTTTGCAAGCCCTCTCCCAAGTCTCCGGAGAGGAAATTCAACCTCTTTGGGAGCTACATCCTTAGGAGCCAGGTCTTTGGGGGTTGGATCTTTAGGGACTGGATCCTTAGGGGCTGGGGGCTTCATGGTATCCCCTGTTTTTTTCTTGTCCCCTTCAACACATAATTAGGACCCAGAAGCACTACCGCTGTAAAGGTTAGGAAACTTCCTCTTTTTCATAATTTCAGACAGAGGAGTATCAAAACCAACAGAAACCTCTTAGTTAAGATCAATTACCAGAGTAGGAGAGGCAGTAGGTTTGGTAATAAAAGAAAAAATAGTGTTTCTATACTGAAGCAGATAGGAGGCAGACTTAACGTGCTCTTCAGCAACTACCTTGTGAAGTCCCCAGATAAACTTCAACTCTCTCAAATTTACTTCACTCTCTTTGGGGCACTTTCTTTTTTGCTCAACTGCAGTACAATTTATAAAACAACAGTCAGTACGACATTTTATCAAACATAAACAGGGTAAATTTACTAAAACATAAAACAACCTATTTTGTTGCCAAAGAGCGGACATTTAGGTCCTTGATATTTAGCGCCTCCAACGAAATGGGCATGTTGCCAATTTTTTACAACTAACCCATGATCAAAATAATCCCTATTAGAATCAGGGAGATTAACTACTAAAGTTTTACTAACAACCCTAGTTTTCAAATAAAATGTGGTATCATTAGTTACCCATTTATAACAAAACATAATTTTCTGAAATCCCTAGATGGGTTCCATAAATTTGATTTAACCTATAAACTATATTTACAACTCTCCAAGTGTTAGGAGCCACTCTTGCAGGTATAATGTCAAAATATTGACAAAACTCCAAACACAGGGGATTGGGAGGAAACGTGAAACCACATTCAGCAATAAAGATAGAAGGAAACCAATGACCCTCAACAAGAGAGAAAAAATCATAAGAAAAAGTAGGATGCTCTAATATAACCCAAGGTGGAATATTAAAATCGATCATGAACTTATCAAGGGACTCAATAGAATAAACCATGATGAAGAAAACAAAGAAGAAGAGAGGAAAAATTCTTACGAAGATTTAAGGATTCAGCAAGAACTGAAGAAAAAAAAGAAAGCGATCGCACAAAAAAGCAAAGAACACCACTACAAAATCAGAAGTAAGAGGTAAAAGATGATCGAAGTTTTTATCGCCCTTTTTATAAGATGCATCGGAAACTAGGAAAAGTAATGATTAAAGAGAATGACATTTGGGCTTACGACGGATAACAAAGGAAAAGACGTAGATACCCCATAAAAGTTTGCTAAAATTTGAAATATTTACAAAATTTCCATTTGCGCTCAAAAGTCGTCAATCAAGTGGATAAATTTCACAAGTCTGGAAGGTCTGTAGCCAAACCAAATAGCCCAAACTACTGATGAAGCATAATATTTCACACTTTCGCATCAGCTCCAAGTATGAAACATTGGGGGCTTCTGTTGATACCAAAATCTACCACCCTACGTGGACTAGTCACAATCGAGTAAGTGTCATCCAATGTGGCACAAGTCCAAGTCAGCCCGACCAATTCAATGAAGCCCGACCTACAATGAAGCCCGACCAACGTCCTGTATTGATAACAAAGCGACGGCAGTCCTACGGCCTATATTGCTAATGAAGCGACAACCTTCATACAATTAATTCTCATTATACATTGAAGTAAATGCCTAACAAATAAAGGCATTACATCCTTTCACATGATAACTGTCAGGAACCCTCTTGGGCTATAAATACTTTGTATCACCGTCATTTCAAGGGACCAAAAAACAAATCAAGGCAGTCAATACATAACAGTGGACGTAGGCTATTTTTTTTAGCCGAACCACTCTAAAATCTCTTATGTCTTGTTTGCCTTAATTAATTTATCTGTGATCAATTAATTAGGCCTAGTCTAGTTTTTTGCATCAACATACATGGCCTTTAGACAAAGAGTAGTCTTTACATGATAAAGAAATACAAATAAAGTAGGCTGGGGTAGTGTTGCAACACAACAACACCCTTTTGTATCAAAACTTCAAAACTAAAGGGTGAGATCACATACCTGCAAAGTTATGCGAACTCCTTTTTGTTTTGGCAGCGTTCCATCTTAGGATCGACCTTTTCAGAATTAGATCTAAGGATACTTTTAAAGAAAGAGTACCTTTAAAAAGAAAAAAAAAGTAAAAAATAGGAGAATGGGCTTTTTGATTATTTTTGAACTTATACGATGAGAGAGAAATTTAGACTAGAAATTAAAACACTAGATCTTCAATTAGAAGAGAGTTTTAATGATAAATGGAGAGAGTTTCAAGGATTTTTGGAAAGAAAAATACTCCTGGACATAATGTTCTGCATTTAAAAGGTGGAGTTAATGCCTCTAGCTAGCAGGGGAAGGCCTCCTTTTATTGGCACAATTTTGGGACTCATTACCGATTGATTAAGGGTATTGTGCACCAAGTTCAATCGGTCAAGAACATTTCATCCTTGGCCCATTCTAGATTGGTTTGGTTATGTTAAGTAATTTTGTGTCCTGTTTTAGGTATTTGGACTTTTAGGAACGTGCTCATGATCTTAGGCCAGCTTTTGGGCCTTTGGAAGTTCGTGGTAGGTGTGGCTACCTTCATGGAGCGGAATGGGGTGTCTACACCAAGATCCTTTTATTAAGAACAATTGTATGTTAAAGTTTAATCAAATTAATGAATTCTTGATTATTATTAAGGTGTTCTTAAAAATGATTTTACAAAATAATTAGGTATTAACTTTCTCAAAAGAACCCTTCCGAAATAAAGAGAGTTTTTTTAACATTTAATAAAAAATACTTTAGGCCAAGTGACCCTAAATAAAATAAAAAAACAATTTTTATATTAAATGTTAAAAGCTAATTTTTATAAAATAAACTATTTTTAATTAAAAAGTGTCTTTTTAAATATTAATGTATTTTATTTTAAATCTCTCTCTCTCTCTCTCTCTCTCTCTCTCTCTCTCTCTCTCTCTCTATATATATATATATATATATATATATATATATATATATATATATATATATATATATATATATATATATATATGTGTGTGTGTGTGTGTGTGTGTGTGTGTGTGTTAAAGATATAAATTTAAAAGAGAAGGCTAATAATTGAGGGTTAAGGGTAATTTACTGTTTTGTTAAATAGAAGGGTGTTTTTGGGATTACACAAAAAAAAACAAAGATTGGATTTAACGTCAACTATATTGACCAAAAGGTTTTCCCCCAAAATCAGTGTCAAACCTGCATAAACAAAAAGAATGACTGTCAAACTATACACAAAATAAATTAGCGGATGCCAAAGGCCAAATAAACCATTTTAGCGGAGGTATATCCTAGTTTTTATCTTTTCTTTTCTTTTAGATTTAGATTTTTTTTTAGTTTATTTTTATTAGAGTCAAAGGTCAACTAATTACTGGACAAAAATTAAAAAAATTCAACATAAGTATCAAAGTCAGCAACACTCCATCAACATTCTTAACGGAAATGTAATGGTAGTTTTAATTGCCTCAATTCTTAAACATCATGGTTAGTGTTGATACAAAAATTAGTTAGCTGACGTGGACCAATTATGTTAAGACACGTGTCATCCAGCATGGCATAAATATATGTACCGAGCAACTTAAAGCGCCGAGCTACTCAGCGTATCGAGCTACTAGCTAGGAAGATTAAACGACCAAGACAGATTCAATGAATATTCTTACTATGTACAGATGTATATGCCTATTTAATAACGACATATTGTCTATTCATACTGGTAGCCCAAGGACTATAAATACATTGTAATACCCTCATGGCAGGGTAAGCTATCATCAGCAAGCATAATCAAGATTGAAAGCAAGACACCCAGTAACACAAGACAGTGGATGTAGGCCATTTTATTAAGGTTGAACCCGTTTAAAAATCTTTTGTCTCATATCTTTATTCGTATTTATCTGTGATTAATTAATTAGATCGAATCTAGTTTTTTACATCAACAGATTAACGCCGTCTGTGGGAACGACTATACTTAGCATTTTCACTAAAAACTTATCATACATGGCAGATATCCCAGAATCTAGCAACGGGAACAATTATGGGAATCCTGCAAACCCTTCCGCTCATCCAAATGCTAACGAGATCATTGGAATCTTGGCAAGGTTAGCCAGGGGATAAACGGCTATGCAAGAAACTATGCGACAGTTCATTCAAACTATTCAAAATGGAGCATCTGCACATTCAAGCCAACGAAGCATTCAGAGAAGCAAGCGTCCATCCTATCAACTTGGTTTGACTTCTCCCATAAGAATTGTGGATTCTCAAAAAAATGTCACCTTAACTCTAGAAAGAACAAGCGCTCTGGAATGGTTGAGCAGAGTTTCACCCTTCGACCATTTGGGCCCTAGGAGGAACATAAATCCTCCTCTGATTGCGTTGAGAAATTCTCAATGACCAAACGATTTAAGGGAAGGCTCAGCCCAATCACATCCAAATTCCAAGTCTGCATCTCGTATAAAAAGATCCCAATAGGGGAATTCTGTGTGATTTATTGCTCGTGCAAACATAAATAAATCAGAGATTGGAAATGATGCATAGGATCTATTCAAAGATTGGAGGACAGGTTAGGGGAGATGGCTAAGTCCAAAACCCTCTTCAAATAACCTTTATCAAAGGAACCCTATTTGTACAAGAAATTATGGATTTTCCCACACCCTCAAAGTTCAAAGATCCTGCGGTCACACCAAAGTACGATGGAAAAACTGATCATGTACTCCATTTAGAGCAGTACCAAGCTGCAGCAAATATTTATGCACTCCCAGGTGAAATGAGGTGCATGGCATTCTCAGAAACCATTACTGGATCTGCTCAGATATGGTATAATAAACTTCCTCGGGGGAAGATTGCAACCTTCCATCAACTGGCAGAGCTCTTTATAGGAAATTTTTTTTTTGGTGAAAATCCAGTCAAAAGGGTAGCACATCTGTTAAGTGTAAGGCAAAAAGCAGGAGAAAGTACTATGGATTATATCACTCGTTTTAACAATGAGAAACTGGAAGTCATTGATTATGAGGAAAAAATTAGCCATTACAGCCCTCATAAGTGGTCTTTTACCAGACAAGCTGTACTACACCTTGGCCAAGGATCCCCTTAAATCCATGGATGAATTAATGGCTAAAGCAGCCAAAATTATGAATGTAGAAGAAGCTATGGTTGCGAAGAAGAATGTTGAGGAAAAGGTAGAAATTAAAGCTGAAGGTAAATCAGAGAGGAAGGATCATAAGCATAATAGTGGGAGCAAGCAGTCGAAAGGGAAAGAAACATTAGAGCACCTAAGGAAGTATGCAAATTAGACTCGTTTAAAGGTGGATATAAACCACATTCTAGAGAAGATTAAGAATAGCGAGGAACTGAATTGACCAGAAAAACTAAGGAAAACCCCCGAAATAAGGGACAAGTCCAAGTATTGTGAGTTCCATAAGGATTATGGTCACTCGACCAAGCAATGTGAAGCTCTCCAGAATGAGATAGAGGCACTCATTAGATGAGGAAAGTTGAACAAGTATATTGATCTCCAGAATGATGGGAGGACCAACAACAGGACTCGGCAGAGGTCCAAATCTCCTTGCCGACCAAGAGACGATAAGAAAAATCTCCCAAAAAGGCCAAGACAACCTGAGCGTGAGGTATTTTCAATTCGTTTTGGTTCATTCGATTGTAACATGATTATAGGTGGAGATGCAGGAGGGGGTGATCATACTGCTGAGAGGAAAGCTTACCTCAATGAGGCAAAAGCTTATTCCTATATACAGCGGATAAATATTGCATAAGAGGATCACTCGAGAAAGGTTACCAAAGATAAGGTGGTCATTGGTTTTTCCAAAAATGATCTGGAAGGCGTTTTGTATCCTCACGATGATCCTTTAGTGATCAAAATGATAATAAACGATGTAATTATCTTAAGAGTACTTGTGGATAATGGCAGCTCGACAGACATCATGTTCTACCCTTGCTTCGATAGTTTGAACTTAAAAATTAGTCAATTGGAGCCATATCACGGGCCCCTCGCTTGGGACGATCAAGTTAGATATGTTGATTGGTACCTGACCTGCTTTCAGATCAGAAAACATACGCTTCTTGGTGATGGATAAAAATGTCCATCAGCCTACAATATAATCATGGGGAGAGTAGGTTTGAAAAGGTTTGAGGCAGTTCCATCCACTGTACATCAATGTTTAAAGTTACCGACCAACTTAGGGATAGGAATCGTGAAGGCCGATCAAAAAGTAGCTTGGGAATGCTACTACTCATCTGTCGAGCAAGAAGAATTGGAGGATGCCATGAAGAAAACTACTACTTATCAAGTGGATGGATCTGATGAGTATGAGATTGAAACCTTAGACCCAAGAGATGAAACGAAGCTCGTTAAAGGCCAAGTCATGGAGGCAATGTAAAGCATTATTCTAGATGACAAATAACCAGAAAGAACAACCCAGATTGGTGCTTCACTTGATCCAATATTGAAGTAAGAGCTAGTGGCATTTTTGAAGGATAGAAAATAAGCTTTCGCGTGGAGTCATGAAGATATGCCTGGGATAGATCCAACCTTCTTATGTTACGAGCTCAACGTCAATAAAGAGATCAAACCAATGAAATAACGAAGAAGAGTCTTTAATCCGAAAAAGAATCAGGCTATTCAGAGGAAGTGGAAAAGTTACAAAAGGCTTCTTTCATCGAAGATGTCAAATATCCTTATTGGTTGGATAATGTTGTGATGGTAAAGAAGAAAAACAATAAATGGAGAACGTGTGTGTACTTCACAGACCTAAATAAAGCTTTCCCAAAAGGATCATTTCCCTTTGCCCAGGATAGATAAGCTAGTAGATGCAACTTCGGGGCATGAATTGCTAAGCTTCATGGATGCCTACTTCGGATACAATCAAATTAAAATAAAGCCAAAAGACATGAAAACTACCTCTTTCATTACCCCACGAGGAACATATTGTTACAATGTTATGCCTTTTGGCCTTAAAAATACAGGTGCTATATATCAACAGCTAATGAATAAGGTGTTTACAAAGCAGATTGGAAAAAATATGAAGGTGTACGTCGACGACATGTTGACCAAAAGCAAGAAAGTTGTTGACCATATAACTGATTTGAGCCAAAACATTTGATAAGTTGGAAAAGTACCAAATGAAAATGAATCCGACCAAGTGCATTTTTGGCGTACAAGAAGGCATGTTCCTTGGGTACATTATGAATCAAAGAGGAATTGAATCAAATCCTGATAAGATAAAAGCTTTGCTGGAATTACAAACTCCAACCACCAAGAAGGAAGTGCAAAGCCTTACGGGGCGCATTACTGGTCTCAACAGATTTGTCTCCCGAGCAACTGATAGATATCTTCCATTCTTCAAGGTGCTCAGAAAAACCTTTGAGTGGAACGAAGAATGTGAGAAGGCATTCTTAGAATTGAAGAGATACTTGGGGACACCTCCTTTATTGTCCGGGCCAGTGGCGGGAGAAAAATTATATTTGCACTTAGCTGTTTCAGAAAGTGCAGTCAGTTCAGCTTTGATAGAATAAAAAGCGGAGTACAAAAACTTGTTTACTATACGAGAAAGGCATTCAGGGGAGCAGAGATCAAGTATCCAAAACTGGAGAAGTTAGTATTAGCACTGATTGAGGCGAGCAGGAGGATGAGACCATATTTTCAAGCCCATATAATAGTGGTATATATTGACTTGCCACTCAGATAGGCTCTACACAATCCAGAAAAGTCTGGAAGATTGATGTATTGGGAAGTGGAATTAGGGAAATATGATATTATCTATGAGCCAAGATCTTCTCTCAAATGGCAAGCGGTGGCAGGTTTCATTGATGAATTCACTTATTCAGATATCTCCGATCAACAAGGGGCCAATGCAGAGCAACTCAAGAATGCTAGAGGATCAATAAAAACTATCCCCGATCAACTCCCCACAGCAGAATTATCAGATGGGATGACAGTCGATCAACCAGAATCTTCTAGTAAGAGGCTAGAGTTGAGGGATAAAGAAAGGAAGAACGAGATATTCCATCAAGGGATTTTGTCAGACCAAGGTTTTGATAAAAATATCCCTATATGAAATGTATACGTTGATGATTCTTTATGTGCAACATGTTACGGAGTTAGAATTATTCTCAATAGTCCAAATGGAATAGACATAAAATATGCTCTGCATTTCCAATTCAAGGCTTCCAACAATGAAGCTGAGTATAAAGCCGTAATTGTGGGCCTCAACTTAGCTAAATCATTGAATGCAGAGCAAGTTATGGTATTCAGTGATTCGTAACTAGTGGTAAACCAGATGCTCAGTCTTTATGCAGTAAAAGGGGAGTTCATGTCGAGGTATTTAACTAAAGCTATGGAGAATGTATCCAATTTGGCAGCTGTCCAAGTGATTAGAATACCAAGACTCGAGAATGCAAGGGTAGATGAACTTTCTCAATTAGCTTCAGCTATGCGCACCAATCTATGAAGAATAATTCTCATTGAGATACTTGTGATCATAAGTATTGATGAAGATTTTATGGTGAATTTTATCGCTTTGGATATGGGACCTTCGTGGATGGATCCCATCAGGTCTTATATCGAAGAAGGCACTTTACCGACCAACCAACTTGCAGCCAAAAGGTTGAAGTTTAAGACTACCATATATGTCTTAAACAATGGAGTTCTGTACAGAAGAGGTGTGATAACTAGTCTACAAAGATGTGTTCATTCAGCGGAAGTTAAGGATCTAATCGAGGAAATTCATTAAGGATCTTTTGGAGCTCACGTAGCACGTAGAACTCTTTTACAGAGAATAAATATGCAGGGGTACTATTGGCCAACAATGCGGGTTGATTGTATAGCTTGTGCCAAGAAATGCGACAAGTGCCAACGATTTTTTACTATACGAAGAACTCCTCAAGAACTGTTAACACCAATCACTTCACCTTGTCTATTTTCTTTGTGGGGAATAGATTTAGTCGGGCCTCTACCAATTATAAGAGGACGATTCAAATATTTGGTGGTAGCTGTTGATTACTTTACCAAATGGGTGAAAGATGACCCTCCCATTGATATGGCTTATGAAAGGGTCTATCAATTCATCTGGAAGAATATTATTTGTAGACATGGTCTGCCACATGCTTTTATCATAGATCATGGTACCCAGTTTGACAATGATAAGTTCGTCGCATATTGTATGCAGTTTAACATTCAAAAGATTCATTCTGCTCCGATTTATCCCCAAAGTAACGGGCAAATATAGGTGATGAATAGAACTCTAATGACTGGGTTGAAGAAAAGATTGGGTGATGCTATAGGGAATTGGATCAACGAGTTGCACTCAGTGTTATAGGCTTACCGAACAACTCCCCGAACAGCAACTTAGGAGTCCCCTTACATGTTGGCTTTTAGGAGTGAAGTAGTCATACCTGCTGAATTAGGATTACATACTCATATGGTGCTTAATTTGAATCCCCGATAAGTGATTTGATGAGACGCTTGGACTTGGATATGCTAGAAGAAGTCAGACAAGAAGCAGCAATCCAAAATGCAGCTTATCAGCAAAGGACTGGCATGTTCTACAATAAAAGAGTCAAGAAGTGCGATCTCAAGGAATGAGATTATGTGCTCAAGAAAGTAATTCAAAAGAACAATAAGTTAGAAGCCAACTGGCATGGGCCCTATCGTGTCACAGCTGTTATTTGACCTGACACCTATAGAATAGAAACTCTAGAAGGGGAAGAATTCAAAAATCCTTAGAATGCAGAAGCCCTGAGAAAATACTACCATTAATGTAACTGTACATATACCCCATTATTCCAGTATGAATTAAAATGATGATTTCCCCATATTCATTTGTGTTATTTTTTTTTTGGAGTACTAGTTCTACACAATACATTTACTTTTTCTCTCCACTAAAAGTTGGTCGGCATCGGCACAAACACCAACAAAGTTGGTCGGCATCAGCAATCACCAACTAAAAGTTGCTCGAAATTAACATAACCAATAATGTTGGTACAACAATCGAGCAAGGCGACGCCTGTTTGATTATGGGTGACCCGAGTGGCATCTAAACTAGGCAAGAAGATGGGTAAAATATCCACTACCTAGGTACCAGGGCAATTATTTACTTAAATGATTGCTATAACTAAGCAGGAACATGGGATAAAAATTCCATTGCTTAGGCATTTATGGGTGATAAGTTGCTACAACTAGGCAAACACATGGGGCAAAAGTTCCATTGTCTAGGCAATATCATAGTCGATCTCATAAAGATTGGCAAGATAAAAATCATACAATTAATTTATTTCCAAGGAAACAAAATTACAAAAAGATGATTTTTCTTCGTTAAACAATCGCTAACAAAATATAAATTGCCTATTTTATTGGTCTCTTTCCTTCAGATTTAGGTACAAGATCCAGTCCAGATGGAGGATCATCTAAAGCAAAATAAGAGTTGATAAAGTTCAAATCTCACAGCATTCTGGTATTGCTTGTATTTGGTAGGTCAAACAGATGTGAAGATCGGGATATTTTAAAATCTTCATGAAGATTGTAATCACAAAGGTATTTGGAAATCAAACACTGAGGAATGGAGCTAACTGGAATCAATCTAACATCCAGTTTGAAAGGATGTACTAGAAGATCAAGTAATCCAGGGTTATACCAATCCCACAACTCGGTTCCCTCCTCAACCTACATCACAGTTAGTGTATTCAACCACCCCTGTTTGTATCCTTCATTATTTGATTGCTTCAACCTGGCATCAAGATGACACAAAGCTTTATTCTATCCCCCCATCCAAAACTCTCTGGGTTTCTTATGGAATCGATAAGTTAATCGTTCAACATGCTGATGAAGCCTCTTCACCAAACTTTCTTTATTCTCCAACGCAGAACTTTGATTGGAAAGTTGCTCGGTAAGAGTTCGAATTTTTTTGGACATCTCAGCTAAATCTTGATTTTTTGCCTTCAGTTGAGCAGCTTGATTTTATAAAGCCTGTTGAGTCCTAGTCTCTTCGATACTGCTCCGACCAGCTCTTACTCTGCCCCGGGAAGAGGATGTAGGTATGGTACTTCTCAAAGCTTCCAATTCTTCTCTTAATAAAGCATTTTCAGTCTCCAAAAAGGAAAAACCTTCATCATTGACTGGGATCAGAGCTCCAGAGGAAGAAGCAGATTTTAGATGTCTCAATTCTTCTCGTAAAGCAATATTTTCTTCCTCTAGCAGCTTAACAATATTTCTATATTACTCAACTTCAAGTTTTAGTACACTCTCTCTCTTGTTATGGGCTGAGATAAATTTGGCATAGCCCCGATCAGTGCTCAGCTGTTGGTACTTCTTCTCATAACCTTCATGTAGAATAGCAGTGGCTTCCTTGTATTGAAGTTAAAGTTATTCAATCGTTCCTTAAAGATCTTCAATCATCTCATAGTACGCCACGTTATTTGCTACAGCCCGATCAAGTAAACATTTTAAATATTGGTAAGCATTAATTTCTCTCTTAGAGGCATCAGATCCAAGAATATCAATTATTTATGCTTCAGGGAAATCTGCAAGACCAGCTTTGAAGTAATCAGTACACTTCTTCATCAACTCTGTATCATGAGTTGATAATAATTCCATCCTGGCAATAAACTAGTAAGAAAAAGTAAAAACAGATCAACAACAACATAGCTTTAAAGGAGAAACTTAGAATAAATAACAAAGTCCATTTTATTGATCATAAGAGAAGAGGGTACAACCAAAAGTACAAAAAAAAAGGGAAAAAAGAGAAAAGTAATAAATTTCCTAATAGCTTTACACCTTCTCCTTATTCCCTACAACATCCTCAGCTGATTTTGAAGAAGGAATTCGCTGCTCAGTGGGCAGTTGGCGTTGCTCAGTACGTAGAAGTTGTTGTCATCTTAACTTGCTCGAAGGACTGGGGGATAATGGTAGCAGGTGTTTGTTCTACCATCAATAAAGAAGATTCACCAGATCCAACTTCATTATCTTCTTCTTCTTCTTCTTCTTCAATAACAGGAGGAGGGCCATGGATATGTCTCTAAAATAATTCAGTGTCCTCAACAATGTTCAGCTCCTGTGACCCATTCGTCCCTAAAGAACTTCAAACTTGCCCTCCATTTGAGTAGAGACAGTAGTAATAGCTTTATTCCATCCTTTGTCCCAGCCAGAGCTAAAGGACTTCTTCACAACAACTTTTCTCTTTGCCCTCTCCGAGGAAGCATTTTCTCTAAGAAGATTTTCAACATATTTTACTTTTTGTTCAAGATCTTTTTTATGCCGTTCAGCCTCTTCAAGCTTGCCCTAAGTTTCTTCCTTGCTGGAAATGGCAATCTTTAACTTCTCCTCTGCCTCCTGGGAAGCATTTATATCTTGCTGCCGAGCTTGATCAGCCTCTTTTGTGGCATCCATAGATTTTTGCACAGCTAAATCAGCCTTCTTGGCAGCCTCCACAGCTTATTGTTGAGATGTCTCAGCAGCATTGTACGAAAAATCAAAATGACAAGTATAATGACACTTACTAATGCAAGGTGTTGGGATGCCAATTCAGTGACCTTCTCCCGAGGAGTAGAAGTCTCAGCAGCTCGGCAGTCAGGAAGAGTTTCAGACCAAATCAATTTCTTGGCCAAGCCAGGAGTAATGAGTGTTGGATAACTAGCTCTCAAAGAAGGTACTTCAACCCCAAAAGGTTGAGAAGCAGCATCCACGGTCTTATCAGCAAGACCCCTTCTCAATCTTCTCAGAGGAACAACTTCAATCAAAGGTGTTATCTCTTCTTGGACAACAATAACCCCTTCAATCAAAGGTGCTGCCTCTTTTGGAGCAACTGGGGGCTTCTTACTGACTTCCTTGATAATTGTGACTGCTCCCCCAAATGGAGCAACATCATTTTTCTTAATCCCTTCAGCTGGGACATCTTCTTTGCTTTTTTTTGCCCCATAATCACCAGGGACAACCTTGGCAAAGAGATCAGGCATTCTCCTCTTCTTCATCATCATGTCAATAATAGAAGTGCCCAAATCAAAGGAAAATTCTTCAACAATTGAAAAAGATGCTGGAACCTGCTCAAGATCAATCACCAAAGGAGGATTAAGAGGCCGAGCAACAAAAGAGGAAGTGGTGTTCTTATATCTCAGCAAATAGGAAGTAGACCTCACGTGTTCCCCAACAATTGCTTGATGCAAACCCTAGATAAATTTCAAATCTTTTATATTAATATAACTCTCTTTTGGGGATTTTCTCTTGCTATCAACTGCAACATAAAAAACTAAATGTCAGTTATATATTTTATGAAACAAAAACAGAGTTAATTTGAAAAATAAAACAACCTATCCCATTGCCATAAAGTGAAGATCTGGGACCTTGGTGCACGTCTTTCCCCTTTAGTGGGGGATGTTTCCAATTTTTCATCACAATCCCGTGTTCAAAATAATCCCTATTAGCATCAGGGAGATTGACCACTAAAGCTTTGTTAGAAAACCTAGTTTTTAAATAAAAGTGGTGTCGCTGGTGACCCATTTATAACAGTACATAATTTTAGGAATCCCTAGATGAGTTCCATGAATTTGATTCAATCTATGTACGCCATTAACTACCCTTCATGTATTTGGAACTACTCTTGCAGGAACAATATCAAAATATTAGCAAAATTCCAAACACAGGGGATTAAGTGGGAAAGAAAATCCACATTCAGCCACAAAAATAGAAGGAAACCAATGTCCCTCAGTGAGAGAAAATAAATCAGAAGGGAAAGAAGGTTCTTCCAGAATAACCCAATAAGGAATCCCAAAATCGACCCTAAACTTATCCAGCGATTCGATAAGGTAAACCATGATGGCTAAAATAAAGAAAGAAGAAAGAAGGAAGAAGTTCTTACAGGAAATTAAGAAATTAGCTAAGCCAAATGACAGAGAAGATGATCGTAAGAAGAAAAATGAGAAGACAAAGAGTTTGGGAATATAGATGGCAAAAGGTAGACGACAATCTGATTTTACCGCCTTTATATACGCTTATTTGGAAAACGGGAAAAGTAATGATCACAAATGACGATGATTGCATTTTCGGCGGCTAATCAAGGAAAAAGACGCAAGTACCCAAGCGTTTGCCAAAAATTCGAAATATTTACAAGTTTGCCACTTCTTGCTCAAACCTGTTATGCTAAGAGGAAAATTTCACAAGTGTTGAAGGTTTGTGACCAAACAAGACATGGGAAATATCCCCGAGTAGCTTTTGGGTATAATATTCCACACTCTCGCATCCAACCTCAACTACGAAACATTGGGGGCTTCTGTTGATACAAAAATTTATCAGTTGACGTGGACTAGTTATGTTAAGACGCGTGTCATCTATCATGGCATAAATATATGTACCGAGCAACTTAAAGCGCCAAGTTACTCAACGTACCGAGCTACTTAGTATACCGAGCAACTAGCTGGGAAGATTAAACGACCAAGGCAGATTCAATAAATATTCTTACTATATACAGATGTACATGCCTATTTAATAACGGCATATTGTCTATTCATACTGGTAGCCCAAGGGCTATAAATACATTGTAATACCCTTATGGCATGGTAAGTTATCATAAGCAAGCATAATCAAGATTGAAAGCAAGACACCCAGTAATACAAGACAATGGATGTAGGCCATTTTATTAAGACTGAACCACTTTAAAAATCTTTTTTCTCATATCTTTATTCGTATTTATCTGTGATTATTAATTAATTAAATCGAATCTAGTTTTTTACATCAACAGTTAGAATTGCAACTTTTAAAGCATCAGGTCTAAAATTAAAAATGATCTAAAACTTTATGATTAATTTTGCATTTTTCTCTTGATTAATATATGAACGTGTAGAGAATGTATTACGTGTAGGCCACTCCTATGATTAATATTATTTGAAAATGTCATTCAATGAATTAGGCATTTGTTTCCTTATTTAGAGAGAATATGATTTTGGTCTAAATAAATTATTGAATTTAATTGTTAGACAAATATAATTTTAATGAAAATTAGCATCTTATTGGTTTTTTAATGGGTATTCTTCCAACCTATTTTATTAAAAAAATTATGACCAAAGTGCCCCTAATATTATCCTCCAGTCACATAACACAATCTCTCTCTCTCTCCCTCTCAATATATATATATATATATATATATATATATATATATATATATATATATATATATATATATATATATATATATATGTGTGTGTGTGTGTGTGTGTGTGTGTGTGCACGTGCGCATGCGTGTGTGTGCGCGCATGCATACCACATTCTCATGAAGATCATAAAATAGGTCCGCAGCATACGAGCCATTAATTAAGAATGGCAAAAAATAAGAGGGTGATTTTTTTTGTGCGGGTTTTAAACATTTTAGGGTACCTTTAATATAATTGTTACTTTGAAAAAATGGGTCAATGTTTGATTAGTTTTCGAAAAATGTCAAACATTGACCCCTTTTTTCAAAAATAGGAAAAAAATCATTTTGAGTTGATTTTTTTAGCGGAATGTTTAAAACCTACAAAAAAAATCAATCAACCAAAAATTTATTTTGTTGATATTTAAAAAATATTATATATATATAGAGAGAGAGAGAGGGGGGGGGGGGGGGGGCTCATGTGCACACTAAGTTTGCACACGATTTTTTTGAAATAGTAAAAAAAAAATTGAGCTGATTTTTTTGTGTGATATTTAAACATTTCAAGGAACCCATATAAAAAAAATGAGCTCAAAAAACGTTTTTTACTATTTTAAAAAAATCAGTCAAACTTTCGCAGTTTTTAAAGCACTTAAAAGCTACAAACGTTTGACCGATTTTTTTAAAATAACAAAAAAAAATTTGAATTAATTTTTTTATATGGATCCGTTGAAATGTTTAAATATCACATAAAAAATCAACTGAAAAATATTTTTTTAATATTTAAAAAAAATAAGTGTGCACCAGCACATGTGCAAACTTAGTGTGCACATGAGTGTACCTCTCTATCTCGATATACATATATATAAGAGAAAGAGAGAGAGGGAGAGAGAGAGAGGTCATTTTAAGTGAAGACCTTTCCTTTTTTTAAATAGTAAAAAAAAAAAAAATTGATAATTTTTTTTTAAAGATGATCTCTATAATGACGATATCGTCTACAAAAAAAATCATAAAAAAATCAAGAAAAATTACACCTATGTTGCCCAGAAAAATACTCAAGAGGGGGGGGTGAATTGAGTTTTTACAAACTTTTCGGGTTAAACTAATATTTCAGAAAATATTTAATTTAAAACACTTAATACAAATTTCAGATTAAATAAATCTTAAATGATTAAACCAATAATGATTAAATAAATGTTACCAATAAATTTAAACAATATAAATCAGAGATTATAACACACAATAAATAAATTATCAAATAAATACTTTCAATTGATTAAACAAGAGATTACAATATCCAATAAATAAATAATCAATTTTCGTATTTTATATTCTGGATTTAATCTAAAGTGATTCACACAAGAATATCAAATAATACCACCAATTAATTTAAACAAGATAAATCACAGATTTCAACACCCAAATAAATATTTAATTAATTTTTGCTTAATAATAATTTATCTTCTAGAATTAATCTTAAATGATTCAAATCAAGAATAACAACCAAATATTCTCAATAAATTAAACAAGTTGCTATATTTCAAGATTATAAGACCCAATAAATTTATAAACAATTTTCGTATTTAATAAAAAATAATATTCTGGAATTAATTAATTATTACGAAAATAATTATTTCTGTCTTAAAATAAAATTATCAAATTTTCAGAATTAATTCAATTGCAAGTGTAAGTGCTTAAAATAAGAATAACCAATCACACGCAAGCAAATAAATAAATAAAGATGCTGAAAATAAATGACACCGTATTTTAACGTGGTTCGGTCAAAACCCGGCCTACGTCCACGCGCCAAGAGCAAGCTTCCGTCTCCCGCGCTTCACTAGTCCTGATCCACTTGAAGGTAGGATCAAACCACCTCTTGTACAACCGAGCAGCAAAAACCAGCTACTAGTACAACCACCGAAGCTAAAAACCCAAGCTTCAAATCTTTACACAAATGGGGTAGAAATGATGTACAGTTCTTGAAACTCTTCTAAAGATACAAAATGAGTCCGAGTTTCTTCTTGGTTGAGACACCAAAAATAAATCTAATTTTTGGTCTCTTAAACTTCTCTTGAGATTATAGCAAAATGGAATTGTTGTGCTCTGTTTCTCTTGATCTTCAACGAATGGAAGAATGCTGAAATTATTTCTTTGCAGAGCTGATTGCAAGTTTGAGTTGCTCTCTTTTCTGTGTGTATATGGAGCTGAATAAAAAATTCTGTTTGCTCTCTTTTCTGATATTTCGTGTGTTGTGTTTTCAACTGAAAATGGTCTTCTTTTTGTATGAAAAAAAATAACCGTTAGAGAAGCATGGGCTGAACTCAACTTCAACTGGGAGCAATAAATGTGAACTGATAGAGAGAGAATGGAGCATCTGATCAACTTGGAGTTTGCATTAAATGCAACTGATTTTCTGAGATGAGAGAGGACAAAAAAATCTCCAAGATTGAACTGCAAATCTATGTTAGTCCAAGAGATAATATCCAACTGATATATTAATGTGGAACTGATGTGTAAAAATTATAACTGATGTGTAAACAATAATTATTTTGTCAAGATAGTAAATGGCACAAAGTAAGTATAAGTACCAAAAAAAATATTTCCCACACAGATATAAATATTTTCAGAACAGATATGAAAATAAATTAATTTCGGACAGATATAAAAAATTATTTCTGATATGAAAACATATCTATTTTTCGAACAGATATAAATGAAAAAAAAAATTCAATGCAAGTGGACTATAGCAGGTACAGTTCGGTCACAAGCCAAAGGCTATAACAAGTCTATGTGTATAAACTTATGAAGGGGTCAGATCAACTAAGGACGAAAGCTAGTAAGGAAGCAGGCTGTCAAAGACTCGGTCAAGTACAGGTCATTTCCAAAAGGAGATTTCGTACAGATATAAAACATTTCTGACTGATATATATATATATATATATATATATATATATATATATATATATATATAAGATTTTTCGGAACAGAAAAATATTCATTTCGGAACAGATATTTGAACAGATATATATACGAAAAATTCGGACTGAAATATTTCTATAAAAAAATTTACAACCAGATATAACGTCAAAAAGAAATCGGACTTCAGATATATATATAAAATAGATTTCCGAACAGCTATATAGAAAAGGATTTTCGTACAAAAAAAAAGGGTTTCGAACAGATATAAAAACAAATTTTTTTTTTTTTTGGACATAAAAAAAAAAAAAAAATTCATTTCGGAACAGATTTTAAAATTCGGACCAAGAAGTATATATATATATAAATATATAAGATATCTCGAACAGATAAAAAATTCATACACTTTGTGAAGAAAGAGAGAGAAGCAATTTGTGTTCCCAAAACCAATCCAATTTTGTTTCTTAGAAATGACCATCTGACAAGTTGATTGACAAGTTGGTAGACTATATGAGATGGCAAACTTGAGTTGAACCAAAAGTCTTCAAATAGTATATATGCACTGTATATAACACTTATCTCGGATGGTACAAATAACAGATAAGATTTTATAATTAGATATATAAAGGTTTATTTCTTGTAAAGAGAGCACAAGTCAGTTCATTATAAAAAATCTCTGTGGCCAAGTCTTTATGGCAGGTATTATCAGATATGGGGGGACTAAAGAGATATACACGCATGCATTTAAATATATATATATATATATATATATATATATATATAATATATGCTATCATTCGTACAAACAAAGTCTGATTGCAAACATCAACTTTATTTTATGTGCCACCTAAGGCCAATAAAAAGTTTATATATATATAGAGTAGCAGGTATTGAGTCTTGGTATAGAACTTAGTTGAAAAGCAATTCTTGGAAAGGAATCATGGCCATAAGGCTGACGCCTGCACATGGCAGGAGCGTCCTTAGCAGGTATACCAGCTAAGGCATCAGTTAAGGGTAAAAGCGAACGTGATCAGACTTGGGAGAGAGAGGAAGTACACACATGGATTTAAATATGTATATATATATTATAAGTATCAGAAGATCACGCGCACTAAAAAAAATGATTATGCAACTTTAAGGAAAATATGCAGTGATAACTTACTTTAAAATTATAATTTCATTAACAAAAATTTTTGCTCAAAATTGATTAGTCACACAATTAAAATGATAGATCAAGATATGCATGTGTGCCTAATGTGTCAAGTGCAAATGTGCACCACACGTGAATACCTTTTCTCAGATATGTCATTGAGTAGAGTCGAGGTATGTTCAGTAGGAAATAAACAGGATAATACCATAAGAAATATTTATAGAATGACTTAATAAAAATGTGTTTGGAATCATCAAAATCAATAAATTAAGTTAAACTAAAATGTACATTAATTAAACTAATTTAATTAATTAGGGATAAAATATATTTTCGTTAACAACCTAGTTCCCTTAAACTATTTTCGATTTGTGGGTCACCCCCCTAAATAAATATGTGACAAACTCATCCCCTTTACATTCAATTCATTTCATTTAACACAATAAATCGAGTTCCCTCCATTTTTTAACACAAAATGACTAAAATATTCCCAGCTAATTTTAAATTCTAAAAAGAAAAATCGAGGACAAAAATAAAATAAAAACCTGTCTAGACATTTTCAAATATAAAAACCACTCTCTCAAAAATCAAAATCAAAACCATTTTCAAAAATCAAAAGCGACTCTTTCAATGCCAACACCTACAGCAATCCTCCCCCACCCATCTAGACACACTACCACAATCTCTGCAACCACCACCCACCCCCCCAGTCACCACCAGAGATAACCAATCACCCACCACCACTATAATACCAACTCTGGTTAGATTGAGAGGATGAAAACCCAACACACGTACACACAGAGAAACTTGAGATCTCCAACACATACACATAATCCTTCATTTTTAGATGTTGAATTGATTTTTTTAGACCCAGTTGGAATCGATTTTACGGCCCGATTGGAATCGATTTTTTTTTTTTGTTTTTTTGGTCCCAGTGCTAGACTTTTTGGTTCCATCTTTTTGTTCTGATTGTTGGGTTTCTCTATGTGTGTGGTTTTTCGAAGGTGGAGGTGGGTTTTTCTACGTGGTGGTGGGAGGGTGGGCAAAAGGGAGATGGTGGTGGTGGATTTTAATATGGTGTTATGTTAGGATTTTTTACCGATTGAATGGTGGTGACTGGTTATGGTTTGTGGTGGTTACGGAGAGTTCGTTGGGGTTGGCTATTGGCGGGTGGAGAAAGACAAATATTTGGTTCTTGAAAATGGTGGATGAGGGGGGGGAGATTAAATTTTAAAAGTTTTGTTTTGTTTTTTATTTTTTTGTTTTGTTTTTTTCAAGGGCATTTTAGTCATTTTATGTTCAAAAATGGAGGGAACCTGATTTGTGGTGTTAATTGCAACGAATTGAAAGTTAAGCCCCTTAGTTTATTAGGTATTTTCTTTTAGGGGGTGCTCCAAAAATTCGAGACTTTAAGGGATCTAGGTGTAATTTTACCAAAAATTAATTCAAAAGTGGGTGAGGTTATCATCAGAAGTTTTAATGACAAAAAATGCATATGTTCAACATTTTTGCATATCATTTCAAACAAAATAGTAAATAATTGAATTTTTAAATAGTTAATAGATTTTTTTATAGATTTTAACCATATTTTCACTATATATTTTGATTTAGAAAAATTATATATACATTTTTTATACGTTCTTTGTAGAAAGGAAGAAACACTACAAACTTTGAAATTTTGAGTAATTTGCAATCATTACCGTAATGTTTGACATGTGAATGGTAAACACTAAAGTACTTTTGGTAATGCTTGGAACATTTAGGCTCCGTTTGATAGAAAATTGGGAAAATGCAAATGATTCCAGGACATTTGATTCCAGGGCAAACAATTTCAAGGCAAATGAATATTTTCCAACTTGTGTCTGTTTGATACAAGTTGAAAAATCATCAATTTTCCACATTTTCTATCAAACGCAAAAGCTGGAAAATAGATATAAATGTGGAAAATTTGTTTACGGAATATATATATATATATAATAAATATATATTATTAAATATAAAAAATATATGAATATATATTATATTATTTGTGAATATATATATTTCGAAAATTAATATAAATTGCGGAATATATATATTTCGTAAATTATTATTAATTTCCGGAATATTCATATATTTAGTATATTTTTTCGAAAATTAATAATAATTTACGGAATATATATATTCCGTAAATAATATAACATATATATTCATATATTCATTTTGTACATTATTAAATGTACAAAATCTATTAAATATATTATATTTTCATAGATTTTGTATATTTAATAGATTTTGTACATTTAATAATGTACAAAATGAATATATGAACATATATTATATTATATAATGAATATACTAATATATATTATTTACAAAATATATATATATATATATATATATATATATATATATATATATATATATATATATATATATACATATATATATATATATGTAAACATATATTCTGTATACATATATTTGAATACATATATACATATATATATGTATATATTATGTAAATATATACATATATATGTAAATTATATATATACTGAATATTCTGTAAATATATACATATATACATATATAAAAAATTATATATATACTGAATATTCTGTAAATAAATTATATACATACTGAATATTCTGTAAATATATACATATATAAAAAATATATATATACTGAATATTCTGTAAATATATACATATATACTGAATATTCTGTAAATATATACATATATATAAATATATACATATATACATATATATTTACATTTATATATGTATATATTCTGTAAATAATATATATTTAGTATACATATATATAATATATATGTATATTATATTCTGTATATATACATATATATTGTATATATACATATATATAATATACATTATTATATATATGTATATATTCATAAATACATAATATATACATATATATTCATATTATATATGTATATATTCTGTAAATAATATATATATTATATACTAAATATATATTATTTACAAAATATATACAAATAATATATATATTATATTTTTTAAATAATATTTATTTAGTATATAATATATATATTATTTACAAAATATATACATATATAATATGAATATATGAATATATATTATGTATTTATGAATATATATTTTGTAAATAATATATATTAAATATAATCATCCTTCACACTAATCATTCCCTCCAAAACAAGGTGACTTATTTTCACTATCCTTGTGTATAAATTTTGGATTTTATTAGATGAAGCTTTAGATATTTGTTCATCACTATTGGTCAATTCAACAAATTATGGATAGGAGGTTTTGATGGGGTGCATTGCCTAAAGTGAAAAGAATATCTTCGACTGATTTAAATCCATATAGAATATTTAGAGGTTGGTCGAATTTTAGTGTAATTTTCAATCTTTTTTTGTTTTTTCCCCTTATTTATGTTGTAAAATAAAGGGATAGAGAGAGTTTAGGGAGAGTGAGAACTTTTTATTTCATTGGTATGTCAATACTCAAAGGGTATCACCCCTATTTATAATACGGAGTAAATCATTCCAAAATACATTTATTTAATGTGTGATATAAGTGGACATCCACTATTTTGTATAATTTATAACACTTCCCCTTGTATGTATACTATTTTTTCCATTTAATGATTTTTGCCTCGTTAAAATCTTACTAAGGAAAACTTCAGTGGAAAAAATTTCAAAGTGAAGGAAAATAAGTGCAAGTTTTGTGATCATTGAATCGGTATTAGATGCGCTTACTGTTGTCTCATTAAAAACTTTAACAGGAAAAATCAATGGGAAAAGGATAATAGAAGGAAAAACAGTACAACATGCACATGTCCAAAATGCCATGTTATTTGATTCTTCCCCTGATAAAATACTCTCCCTGATTGGGTATTTTTCCTAATTATGGCATTTCTTTGATGATTGAGTAGATGCATTCTTATTTCATACACAACCTTCTAAAATGTTCCTTTGACTTAGTGAAAATATTTGATAGGTTTTACTTCAATCTCATTTTTCTTCTAAAGCTGGATTTTGGTAAAGAGGGGTGAACATATCACTTTATGGGATCTATTTGACTTCAATTAATTCCATGACTCTTTTAGACTTCTTCTGTGTATAAAGATTGAAAAATGCCAGTTATCTCTCTCTCTCTCTCTCTCTCTCTCTCTCGATGTAACCTCGTTGAATTTGGGTTATACATGCATCATTTCCTTCATAGGTATTGGTAGTAACATATGTTCCTTGAGGCAAGTCATAAATACATATTTTTAAATTGATTGCTCCTTGTGAGGATCCCATAAATAACACATGTACATTACTATCGAGATGTGGATAATTAGATTTAAAAGCATCACATCAATTATTTCATGAACGTATCACATATTATGATTGTTATTTGTCACATGCTTTGTAATGCAATGGTAATTGTTTCTTTCCAAGAGATTGATTACAACTATAATATTCAATATCTGACATTGCGTTATGTATAAAAATTTAACAATATAATAATAACATGCGAATATGGTACTTTTGGACCAAATTTATACTAGTCATCCTCTTTAGGATGACATAGATATTTTAATATCCAAAGATTGGAGACCATGGGCATAAGAAAATTGCTTGCTTAAAATATGTTAAAGCATTGCAGGACTTGTCAATACATTTCACTATGGACATGTGCTTAACATAAATTATGCTCGATCTATAGGTTGAGACAATAACTAGTTTCCCCAGAGTCATTCATTTCCTTTTGAATTCTTTATTTTCATATTTTACATTTCAATTGATCTCTTCACGAGAACATCCTTTTAAGGATATTTTTATAATGGCACATTAGTATATATGATTGTTTCCATACCCTTCTTTAGATAAGTATTTTCTAAGAAGATTGTACCCATATATGTCTGGATTGCCTGCTGTACAATAAACGTCTTAGTGTATTTAAGTACGTACTTCTTATCTTTGCTTCAAGCAAAGAAAATCCTTCTAAAATTTTTATATGTATTCTTTGTCTAAGTCTCGTATAAAGAAGCCGTTATAATATTCATATGTCTCATATATATTATATTTGAAAACTGTTAATCTAGTCATATATTTGAAAAGTATTTCCGGGCATAACGGGATGACATGTTTTTATGTAATCAATACGTGGTTTCTACAAGAAACCACCTGCCACAAGTTGTGGACTTTTTAGTGAATTTCTCACTTTGCTTTCTTATAAACTCCCATTCGTAACCTTCAGGGTTAACGTGTCATGGTGTTTGTATTATAGGTCCGAATACACCACGTTTATTAAGAGACTCGAATTATGCCATTATGGCATTTTCACATTTTTGCTAATATATTATATATCGACATTGATTTATATTATGTGGATTTGTGCTATTATTCATAACTATTAAATATAAAGATCTCATTAACATTAGGTACATTTGCCTACTTTAGGGGTGTTATAGTCATTTCGAAGACTTGTGTCTTTTCATAGAAAATAACATTTTCTGGAGTTGTAGAGAACAAGGGCATTTTTTCATAGCCTCTTCTGGGATGTTATCTATAACCTCTTTTAGAGAGTTATTTATATATGAGTTTATTTGACCTCTACCACTAGGGAGTCAAGTAGTTGGGGAGCATAGGTTTTGCCAAGCTTCTGGGATGTAATAAATTTATTTTCCATTGAATTTATTTTTTCCAAATGGGACAATAATTATGGAAAGCACATTTGCATCTAGTTCATGTGACTACATCAAATATTTTAAGTTGCATAATCATTTGATATTGAAATAAAGTTTGTCATCGACTTGGCACCAGGAACGAGACCGATTGCCAGAGCACCCTATCGCATGGCTCCTTAAATGCGAGAGTTGAGAGAGAAGATTCAGCAGCTCTTGGGGCAGGGTCTTATTCGGCGGAGTACTTTTCCTTGGGGTGCTCCAGTGTTGTTTGTGAAGAAAAGGGATAGTTCATTTCACATGTGCATGGATTACAGAGAGCTGAACAAGGTGACGATATGGAACAAGTATCCGTTATCTAGGATTGACGAGTAGGTGTTGCATACTTCTCTAAGATCGATTTGAGGTTAGGCTATCACCAATTACGTATTCAGGAGGAGGATGTTTCTAAAACCTCTTTCCTATCGCGGTATGGATCCTATGAGTTTAGGGTGATGCCATTCGGTCTCACCAATGCACCTACAGTGTTTATAGATATCATAAACAGAGTATTCCAAGATTTTCTGGATTAGTTTGTGATAGTATTCATCGATGACATCCTAGTTTACTCACGGATGGAGGAGGAGCATGCCGAGCATTTAAGAATAGCTCGACAGAAGTTACGAGACCATCAGTTATACGCTAAATTTAGTAAGTGTGGATTTTGGCCTCGGTAGGTACAGTTTCTTAGCCACATTGTGTTCGGCAGGGTCATAGCTGTTGATCCGAGTAAGGTATCAGCAGTAAGGGAGTGGGGCAACCCACGACATCTACCGAGATTCGCAGCTTCTTAGGGTTGGACGGATCCATCAAGGGGTTATGAAAGATTGTTGGGCCTTTGACGAACCTGACTCGTAAGGGGGTACCATTCGTGTGGAGCGACCAGTGTCAGTTGGCTTTTGACGAGCTGAAGGATAGATTGACACCAGCACCGGTACTTGCATTGTCGAGGAGTGGGGTGGAGTATCGGGTCTACACAGATGCATCCTTACAAGGACTTGAGGGTGTGTTGCAGTAGGAGGATAGGGCGATAGCTTATGCGTCTAGAAAGATAAAATCCCATGGAAAGAATTACCTCACCCACGACCTAGAGTTGGTAGCGATCATTTTTGCGCTGAGGATATGGAGACACTACTTATTGGGAGAGCAGTTCACTTTGTTCATGGATCATAAGTCACTTCAGTATCTCTTCACACAGAAGGATCTAAACATGAGGCAGAGGCGGTGGATAAAATTCATGAAGGACTACCAGTTTGATATACAGTATCATCATGGTAAGGCTAACGTGGTGGTAGAAAAGTTTAGCTGACAGCCTACTGGAGATTTAGCTGAGGTGTGGAAAGAAAAGTGGAATGAGCTCTAGCAGGAGGATGAGGTGGCCAGGGCGTACATGGAAGTTATGACTATCACTCCTGAGATCGTTATGCGAGAAGTGAAGGCTCGGGCAAAGGAGAGTTCTGTCAGGATAGGGTGCGACAATTATTAGCTAAGGGTTCAGAGTCTTACTCAGTCACCTCATAGGGAGGCCTGCGCTTTAATGGGAGATTGGTAGTGCTCGAGGATAAGGAGTTAAGGCAGGCAGCGATGACTGAGTCTCACAGTTCCAGGTTTGCGGTACATCCCAATGGGGTATAAGATGTACCAAGACATGAGGAGATAGTACTGGTGGGTCAGCATGAAGAGAGACATAACAGAGTTTATCTCAAAGTGTATTACTTAGCAGCTGGTTAAAGTTGACCATCTGAGACCTTTGGGGATGTTAAAGCCACTTAAGATTCTCGTGTGGAAGTGGGAGATGGATTTTATTATTGGGCTACCTACGTCGCAGGGGGTCACGATTCGATATGGGAGATAGTGGATTGGTTGACCAAGGTGGCTCACTATTTTCCATTTCGCACCGACTACGATACGATAAAGTACGCGTAGTTATTCATTTTAGAGATTGTTAAACTTTACGGAGTCCCGATAAATATTGTGTCTGATAGAGACAAAGTATTTGTGTCACATTTTTGGCAATGCTTTTAGGAGGCCATGGGCACAAATTTACGATTGAGTAAGGTGTACCATCCGCAGACTAACGGACAGACGGATATGGTGAATATGATGCTCGAGGATATATTGAGGATGTGCATCCTAGATTTTGGGGGAGGATGGGAGAGATACCTCTCATTGGCAGAGTTTGCATATTACAACTCTTACCAATTTACTATCGGTATGGCACCGTTAAAGGCATTATATGGGAGGCCTTGTCATTCACTTGCGTGTTGGTTAGAGGTGGGGAACAACAAGTTGTTAGGGCCCGAGATGATTCAGGAGACTAAAGCCAAGATTTGAGGATGCATTCGGATAGCTCAGGATATGCAGAAAAGTTATGCAGACGCCGACACGAGACATGTGGAGTTAGAGGTTGGCAACCAAGTGTTAGTCCGAGTATCTCCTATGAAGGGGATTATGAGATTTGGCAAAAAAGGGAAGTTAGCACCGAGATATGTAGGGATGTTTTCTATTATAGAGAGGGTGGGACCGGTAGCCTACAGACTGGGACTTCCAGAGCATCTTCAGCGAATGCACGATGTGTTCCATGTGTCACCAGTGAAAAAATTCAGGTGGAGCGATTCTGGCACGTTTCACTTGAGGAGATTGAATTACAGCCAGAAGTCTCATATGAGGAGAGGCCCGTAGCTATTTTAGATCATGGTGTAAACTGTAGTCCAAGGTGGTACCACTAGTAGGAGTTCAGTGCGGACACCATAATACTGATGAGTCGACTTGGGAGCGAGAGGATGAAATGCGAGAGTAGTATCCAGAGTTATTCACCGCAGGTATGTCTTAATTTTGGGGATGAAATTCCTTTGTAACGGGGGAAGTATGTAATACCCCGTATTTCTGCGTATTTTAATTTAAGTGATTCGAAAATTAATTAGGAAAATACATTTTACTTAAATTACGCGAGTGAAGTAATTTAATATAATTTATTGAATAAATGTGATTATTAAATATTAATCGAGAGATAGTTAATGATTAATATTTTGATGAAATTTATGAGAGTAAATAGAAAATAATAAATGGTTATTATTATACGACATAGCGAGTGATATGTGCATATTTTAATTTATCTCAACATGAGTCATGTGTAGACTAGTTTGAGGTGAGAAATGAGAAATATATTTTTAGTGACTCGTATGATGATTTAGAGGTCACGGATGACTCCGATAGGGTCGAAATAGTGTACCTGGGGATTTAGTTTGGGTCCCGGGTAAATTTTGGACCAAACTGACACCTATTAGGGGCATTTTGGTCATTTTAAAAATAGAGGGCAAATGACCTACGAAAATTAAAGTCATATATCTTATGGTTAGGATCGTAGGTTAGGGTTCATAACTCACAGAACGTGGAGAATTTATTAGAGAAAATGGGGAAACAATTCCAAAAGGCCTAAGGAGAATTCTTGACGTTTGGAAGGTATTCTTGAACCCTAAGCACCTAAGGAGTAAAGATCTGAAGAGGAAGCATATAATACATCACCTCCTTCACGAAATCAAACACTACAGTAATCAAGGGAAGTTGTTTATTGCAAAATTTATAAGGTTATAATACCCATGTGTAGGGTTTTAAGATTTGTTTGTAAATCCATATTCTTGGGAGAAAAAGAATTATGTTTAGCATGTTGGGATAGAATCAGCATGCAGAAGAATTTAACATATGTAGAGGATTAATAATCAGAGGAGACTTGATCATTAATACGAAATAAATCTGGGTTTTGATTGAATATGTGGGAAAACACAAAACTAGGGTTTTAATGAAGCTCTGGGTTTCAATTCATTCTTGGTTAAATTACGTGATAATGGAATATGTTTAGAACTTTAGAAACCCTCCTAATACATGTAGAAATGATTGGGAACGTTTAGTTGTGATTTTGGTGTGGAGTAATGTACGTTGGTATTATATTTAGAGAGAAGAAAACATGAGAGACGAAGCTAGTAAGATACAGACACTGGACCGATTTGGTACTGGACACATCAATTTGGTTCGTTTATAGAAAACAAATCGGTCCGGCCCTCGGCATCTCGGTTCGGTCCGAGTCCCAGAAAACATTAAATTTCCCCTTTAGGCCTAGACTTTGTAAACAGTTATCGTGGAAAACTCTTCGAACTTTGTTAGAATATAATTGTTCGAGTGGAAAAACCGAGCGTCCGTGTAATATGCTAGTCGTTGTTATCGGCTTCCAACCTCAATACAAAAAAACCTAAACTTGTAACTACACTCTTAAGGAGTATAGTGGAGAGTCTGGGTATCGAATCCAGAGGGAATGTTTGATAGAATTTAACTTATTTATTACTTCTAAAATAAAAGTGAAAAAGATGATGATGGTTGAAGAGGGAAAAAATAAAAAAGTTAACTATGCATGCATGAGCAAACTATTTAAGATGAATGAGAAAGTAGGTTGGAATACAATCCCCTAACCCTAATAATTTACCGTGTAGAATACTAGAATTGTAAATTATAAATTTGAATGAATCCAGTCTTTATAGATCCTAAGCATTACATATATGAAGGAACTAGCCCGCATCATATGAAATCAAAGGTAAATATAAAGCGGTGATAAATAATTTTACGCACATCATATTCTTAAACATCCCAAGTACCTAGGGCAACAGAGATTAAAAGATCTACAATGGTTGTAAAATTGTCTCGCACGACTCTTTCAAATTTTTAATTTAAATTCTATTTTCTACATAAGCAATTTACATTGGGATGGGTTCATGCATCCCAACCCTTAAAAAAACTTAACTAGACATGGTTTTATGAGAAGGCAATTTCATAACAATGCATGTAATTATGAATCTAAGAAATATTCTTACAAAATTACAATACTAGTGAGAATTGAAAATAGAATTGAGATAAAATAAGAGAAAGGGAAATTGATACTTGAAATCTGCACTAAGGAATAGAGATGATTGAATCCAGAAATACTTCTTCTTCAACCTTACAAACTAGGGTTTATGAAAATTTCTATGTAAAGAAAAACTAAGAAAACTCTCTAAAATCTTACTTTCTCTCTCTAAAATGCTATTTTACTCTCTAGAATTTGTCTCCCTCTCTCTAGAATTCAACTCCTCTTGAAAATGAGGTAGGGCTTGGTCTTTTATAGCACCAAGTTGCATGAATTTGGCATCAAATTTCGCTTGTGGCACAAGTTTTCCAAGAGTTGCACTGCTTTAAATGCATAATTAATTGCCTGGATTTCGCATGTCCATTTCTCTTCATTATCGCGCAACTTCAAAATATCGTAACTTCTTCACCGTAGCTCGGATTGAGGTGCCGTTTTTTCCAGTGTTCTTGTAATTTAGAGATCTTCAACTTTCTAGTTGGACCCACCTCCGGACTAAGGCTGAAAAATTACGAAAATGCCCTTCAACTCTCCATTTCTTGGTTTCTTTCACTGTTTTGATTTCTCTTTCGCACTAACTTGCATGAAATACCTGTAAAACACATGAGAAATACACAAAACACGAAATACTTGCCAAAAAAGGTTAGTAGCATAAATACGAGACAAATACGAGCTATTTACACTGTACGGGATCATAAAAATACCGAAATTAAGGGGATAAATATGAAGAATATGTGCCTAATCACACCCCCTAACTTAGAACTTTGCACGTCCCGAGCAATGTAAGTGAATCCTATCTAGGCTTAACTCTTGAAAATCATTTTATTGGGATAGAATACCTTTTTCGCGGGCAAGCGATTGCATTTAGCGTATGCAACAAGCCTTTAAACCCCTAGGTTACCCTAGTGGGACGAGTTTTGCCTCGTGAGGGTTTGCAGTGAATACACCCACAAAATTCTTTATTGACTAAAATAAATATCAAAATACTTAAAAATTGTACAATTTAAACTTTTCGAAAAATAATCACCATAAATTCATATTCAAATGTCTCAAACCATAGTGTGTGTGAGCAAAGCCAGAAATTAAACCTCAAATTTCCACCGATTGAGCATTACGTTACTTTCCGAAAATTCGTGTTGATTCAAATTCTTACGGATGCACTCACAAACGAATCACTCGGATTGTGACTATTTTCTCTCGGTATGCATGATATAAAGAGTAAATATAATGGACATAAATTCACGCATACAAAATTGAAAAGAAGGAAATATATGGTGAAAAGATCTCATCATCGGAATACAGTTATTAGAAAACGGGAAACATCATCTCTTAATCACACCATTTTAATCTCTTGTATTATCTTTTCATGTCTTAGCTCTCCACGCGATAACCAATTTCGCCATTCGGACTCGGTTAGGACTTTTCGGGTTAAAAGTGTAAAGGGTAAAATTGGGAATGGACGGAATGTTCGGAATTGAAAAATGTCCTTATGACGTCCATTAGTGCTTTTTCGGGCATTTGCTCATTTTTCTCTTTCTTTTTCAATTTTCATTTTTTTCTTCACTATTTTTTTTTTTGAACATTTTTTTTCTATTTTTCTCTTGCCCCTTTTTATTGCACAATTTGGACTTACTTGATGAATTTTCTCAATTTTCACAATTCCGGGCTATTTGGGTTTTTCGGGTTATCAAACGAAAGGAAAATATTTTATTAGGCTCAACTTGGGTTGCAAAGGGATAATTTTTTCACAATATTTTTTTTATGGCTAATATTTTTGGGTTAAACAAACGAAAGCCTACTTCATTGTCCAAATTGCTAATCACATTACCATATGCATCTCGAGATTAATTAAGTTTAGAGATATATTTAGCATGAATTTCGAGACAACATTTCACACATTTCCCATAACCGATCAAAACAAAGGATTGAGATCATCAACGACTTATTAAAATGCTGAAAAGAACTTTGAGTTAATCATAAACTCGGATTGATTTAAAAACTCATAAAAAATTGAAAGGCTTAAAATCTCACCGGGTTTGATCAATCTCCACACTTATTCGTTAAGTCGTCAATTTTCTTTCAATTTCCATCTTCGGTCAATTTTGGCTTAGTGCAATTGAGATTTAACAATTTGAGACTTTAAATAGAATAAAAGTGATATTTTTGAAAAATTCAAATTCAAATTTTTATTTATTTTGAACAAAAATATTTTTTACTTTTTCTAAATTTTTCATTTAAAAAAAAAAAAAAAACACACTTGGAAAGAACATGTGATCGAATCAATGAATCTAAACAATAAATGGGAAGAATATCCCACACCCCCTAACTTAAATGTTGCATTGTCCTCAATGCGAATCAAGAACACAACATAAAGAAAGGAAAAGAAAGATATTACCCAAATGGAGCGATCCCCGATGAGTGCGAATCCATTGAATCTACAAAACATGTTAGTACCAAGCATAGCAAAAAGAATAACAAAAACTTTAACTAATTACTCTACACTATAAAAAAAAGGAAAGAAAAAGAAAAAGAAAAAAACTAATTATGTACAACCTACGATTTGAAATTCTAATAACTCATACACTAGAAGTCGAAAAATTTGAGGGTCCACCCAAAATACAATTTGACTTTGAGGGATTAATAGTGTACCCTCACTATAAAGCATGCCTCCCGAAAAATAAGAATTCCGTTTGAAAAATGGAAGGCATGTGCAAATGTTAAAAAATGAACCATCACCAATTAAAAAATTTAAGGGGATAATGAGGGATTTGGGTGCAAAAGAGGACAAGTCCCATTGGGATCCAAGAAATATAGAATCACGTTCCAAAGATTTTTCAAGTAGTATGGGAAGCGGATCACACAAACAGAAAGATTCCATATTGGAAAACAATTCAAACATAGAGTCCTTGTCCTCAAAATCTTCTCCCTCAAAATTTTCAATTGGGTCTGGTGGAGTGACACGTCTAAGTGTATGGCCCGTAAGATGAAGCATCTCAAAATAACATTCCCATACAATAATCGGATCAACATCCTCAAGACATTCCTCCAGTTCTTGTGATGGATTTAAGGGTTCGATAATAGTGGGGACACAAGGAGACAAATGATCTTCAACCTCAATAGGTTTTGAAATATTTATAAGAGGTTGATATTCAAAAGTACTTGGATCACTCTCAATGATTTCATTCTCAAAAGTATTAGGTGAAGCACAAGTCTCGACCTTCTCTAAGTTGTCCAAATAATCATTCAACTCCTTGCAAGTTGCTAAAATTTTCAACTCGGTAACAGCAAGGTCATCAGATTGCTTTTTTATATCAAGCAAGAGTTCTTCCAAAGTAGGCTTCCTTGGTTCTAGCATCTCGAATTCCTCATTTGGTTGAAAACTTACTTCATCTTCAAAACTATCGAAAAAAAAATCCTCATTGGGTTCAAATAATGCATCTAACTCTTGCTCCCAATAACGATTTTTTTCTCGATATTCTTTTTCAAGTCTTTCTTCTTCAAGCAATTGATTTTGATAAATTTGGATTTTCTTAGCACTGGGCTTGTATTTATGAGACTCATCTTTAGTGATATTGATCCAATGTTCATAAATCGTGAGTTCATTCTCCTCCTCACTATTAGCATACAATTAAAGCCACCCAAAGAGTTAAAATAAGACATTTCAAAGTGGGCAATTCAAAAACGTGACACACATTTTTCTTTTTTCTTTTTTTTTTTAATTTACTTTTTTTATTTTTTTATTTTTACGAAGTAGTAAGTCAATTATAATCTATAACAAACACTCCCCGGCAACGGCGCCATTTTTGTTCGAGTGGAAAAACCGAGCGTCCGTGTAATACACTAGTCGTTGTTATCGGCTTCCAACCTCAATACAAAAAAACCTAAACTTGTAACTACACTCTTAAGGAGTATAGTGGGGAGTCTGGGTATCGAATCCACAGGGAATGTTTGATAGAATTTAACTTATTTATTACTTCTAAAATAAAAGTGAAAAAGATGATGATGGTTGAAGAGGGAAAAAATAAAAAAGTTAACTATGCATGCATGAGCAAACTAATTAAGATGAATGAGAAAGTAGGTTGGAATACAATCCCCTAACCCTAATAATTTACCGTGTAGAATACTAGAATTGTAAATTATAAATTTGAATGAATCCAGTCTTTATAGATCCTAAGCATTACATATATGAAGGAACTAGCCCGCATCATATGAAATCAAAGGTAAATATAAAGCGGTGATAAATAATTTTACCCACATCATATTCTTAAACATCCCAAGTACCTAGGGCAAGAGAGATTAAAAGATCTACAATGGTTGTAAAATTGTCTCGCACGACTCTTTCAAATTTTTAATTTAAATTCTATTTTCTACATAAGCAATTTACATTGGGATGGGTTCATGCATCCCAACCCTTAAAAAAACATAACTAGACATGGTTTTATGAGAAAGCAATTTCATAACAATGCATGTAATTATGAATCTAAGAAACATTCTTACAAAATTACAATACTAGTGAGAATTGAAAATAGAATTGGGATAAAATAAGAGAAAGGGAAATTGATACTTGAAATCTGCACTAAGGAATAGAGATGATTGAATCCAGAAATTCTTCTTCTTCAACCTTACAAACTAGGGTTTATGAAAATTTCTATGTAAAGAAAAACTAAGAAAACTCTCTAAAATCTGACTTTCTCTCTCTAAAATTCTATTCTACTCTCTAGAATTTGTCTCCCTCTCTCTAGAATTAAACTCCTCTTGAAAATGAGGTAGGGCTTGGTCTTTTATAGCACCAAGTTGCACGAATTTGGCATCAAATTTCGCTTGTGGCACAAGTTTTCCAAGAGTTGCATTACTTTAAATGCATAATTAATTGCCTGGATTTCGCATGTCCATTTCTCTTCATTATCGCGCAACTTAAAAACATCGTAACTTCTTCACCGTAGCTCGGATTGAGGTGCCGTTTTTTCCAGTGTTCTTGTAATTTAGAGCTCTTCAACTTTCTAGTTGGACCCACCTCCGGAATAAGGCTACAAAATTAAGAAAATGCCCTTCAACTCTCCATTTCTTGGTTTCTTTCACTGTTTTGATTTCTCTTTCGCACTAACTTGCATGAAATACCTGTAAAACACATGAGAAATACACAAAACACGAAATACTTGCCAAAAAAGGTTAGTAGAATAAATACGAGACAAATACGAGTTATTTACACTGCACGGAATCATAAAAATACTGAAATGAAGGGGATAAATATGAAGAATATGTGCCTAATCAATAATAAGGGATTTATTATATTACACTAATCTTATATTGGGTTGTGATTTAGTCTTATTGAGAGGATTAAGACAAAAATAAAATGGGATGAATTATGCCAAAATGTATGGGAGAGAAAGATAACGAATTACGAAAATTTCGAATGAATCAATAAGTAGATCAATGGTGTAAATATTGATTTAACTATAGGAATTAATAAAGGGATAACTAGGACCCTTAGAGTTGGGTGAATACTCGAATTAATACGATAGTGAGATAAATCGTAAAAATAATGAGTACGATGAGTATGCGAGAGAAAAATACTACGTACTTAAAATACATGGTTAGGTGTTATGTGCACCTACTGATTTACTTCTAGGTGGAGTGAATGCCTAGTATGTACTTGCATGTGATTTGATTGTTAGGTTTGATGAGACATTCCAAACCGTGTTCGATGAGACATTTCGAACCAAGTTTGAGGAGACATTTCGAACTAAGTTCGAGGCGACATTCCGAACTGATAGTCCTTAATGTGTGATACGGGGACGTTACAGTAAATCATGCACTTATAATATATATTGTGTGTGAAATATATACTTTATGATTATTCTACTTATGTGTGATAGTAGACTGACAAATGTGATACATAGATATATATATGTAAAGTAAATTAAGTAGAGAGACTTAATTGACAGATTAAATATAGATTATGAATATCTAAGAGATTGAATTTAAGTGATGAGACTTAATTATAAAGATGGTAATATAACATGTGCGAGATGTTACATGAGAAATAATTAACAGATGAGAGATGTTAATAAGATAATGTACTGTATGGGTAGTACGAGAACTTAGACGTGTATATAAGTTTAGTTAGTTTGGGTAGCATAGCTAGGTGGGATAAGTATAAAGCGTTAGGCGTGCATATGAGAGGTGATGAGAACTCAAGAGAGAGTGTTTATGAACATGTGTAAGAAATAACCGATTTTAAATTGTAATAAACGCTTGCTAAATATTTTCAAAATGTTTTGTGTACTAACACCTACTATAAAATATTTTTCAAAATCTTTTAGGTGTCCATCCATAGGGACGCCAGGCTTGACTTCATTCCAGGGACTCGGAGCTGTAGCATTGTGGATGCTGACAGGATTGATTTGATTAGACGATTCCTTATTTCAGATCTAGTGTAGGATCTCTTTTTATATTCTATGTATGGACATGTTGTTGGTTAACATTTATTCAGATATTCAGTTCTTTTGTTATTTTTGAGTGTTTGGTTTTTGGATCTTAGCCGATGGTTTTTTCGACAAGACTCTATTTCCTTTATATTGTGATGTTTGGACTCTAGTATATTGTGGATGTTAAATTAAGTTTTTCGCTTTGTTCATTTATCTATTTTAAGGAAAGATAAGAATTGGCACCGATGTAATTTCACTTAAGTGGTTAGTAATTAAAAAGTTTTTAACAGTGATGCTAATAATGAACCATATGGGAAGCCTATTTTAATTTAATGATGACCTGATCACCCTATGTTTAATTAGGCAGTGTGTCACATGACTATCATTCAACCATAATTTAGACGATTCATTAACTCAGCCTTAACCCTTTCAAATAGCTATATAACCCCGTCCTTCTCCAATTTCTTTATCTTAAATTGCCTTTGAAAAAAGGAAAATCATCCTAATTATGAATTTAGGGTCATCCATATCAACAATTGCATTTTTTTAATCATCGATCGAAGTTGATTTCATTAAAGAACCAAAATGTGGAAAAAAAAATAAGGGCCATGCGTATGGCCTACAGGCAGGCCCAAGACACGTAGCATCAAACCAACTTCAGCCCCTAGAATGTATTAGACTACATAACCATTAGTCAAAATCAAAACAATAAACAAAAAGCATCGTCTTCCCCAAAGAGAGAGAAAAGGGGAACCCAGAAAACCGAATATCTCAACCAACTAAGCAAATGCTGCCTTAGCTTAAAACCTATGTATACCCTTGATTTAGTGCTTAGCAGACTCAGCCCACCCCTTCAGTGGGTAAATCGAACCAGAAAATGGACAAAAGAGGATAAGGGGGACACAACACCCAATCTTGAGGCAAACTAAGCCGGAGCAACGCTTCACCACCCTGTTAGCTTCTCTGTTGACGATTCTTGGGATGCACAAAGGAGATGTCTGTACAGTGACTGGTAAGTCTCTTAACCATTAGAACAAGTATTCTAATCTCCGATCTAGGACTATTAATACTTTGTAAGATATGAATTAACATAGAAGAATATGATTCAAAAATAGTCTTATCAATCCCCTTTTCATTAATGAACGAGGCAGAAGAGCATACCGCTAGAGGTTCCATCTGGAGGGCTGAGTTTTCCCTAAGACTTAGAGGAGTATTTCCCGAAGATAGAACCCCTAAATGAATTATCACAATTGTGACACCCCGCCTAATTAAATATCGGGTGATAAGTCCTTTATTAAATTAATTCAGAATATCTAGTTGGTTCAGAATCTACATCACTGTCGAAAACTTATTATTAACACTAACCACCTATTATTTAAAAAGGTTGATGTCAAATTTGTTTAATCTTTTAATTAACATAAAGTCAAATTAACCAATTATTAAATATCCACCATTCAAACTAATCACATATGGAATAAAATGACTAAATAAATGTGACTGGAGTATACATTTCTAGCCTCAATACGAAATATTATAGTCCAACAAAATAAAACAACATCTGAAAGGAGTAAATAAATAAATCCCCAATCCCTGACTGTCTGAATAAGTAAAAGGGGCAACATGCCTGAACTGAAGTAAATAGCTTAAGATGAAGAACAGAAAGTCATGGAGGCATCTACTACTAAGTCCTGTAAGTTCCACAGCAGCTACAGCTCGTCAAATGATTGGAACTCCTATACTTGGTGTCCCTGTGTCTGGGCACCTATAATAATTTGACAAAAAAATGAGATTTGCAATAAACGGGTCAGAACCCGAGTTGAAAACAATTTAAAAATCAGCAAGTGCTTAAATGAAAAGAATAGCACATATAGTGTAAATGTTAGATTTTCATACTCTGACTTGAGATACTCACCTCTCATCTAATGTGCACATCTAATGCGTATATTTAACCCATCTTAGTCATGCTACCCCGCCTAACTGGCCCGAAGATGACTATTATCTCACCAATAATCTCATACGTTTACCTATATCACCCGTATCCCGTATTACCATATGTTTAAGGATAGTTATACATATACACAACCGTTATCCTCCTAGGTATTCCTTTTTCGCACTAAGAATATATTTGAATATCATTAATTCCATATCTACTAAACACGCATAGTAGAATAAGTAACATGTATACATATATTTATCTCTCTATATATATATACAATTCCATCACCCCTGGGTTAGGGCCCCTTTAGTGCAATGCATACTCTGCTATCATGTCCTGGCGCATCGCTCATTGCAAGAAGGACTATAGGTTCAATCTCTCGTGAACCGTCAAAATAAACACACATATTGGAGGAGAACATAGTTATAAGCCCATGGGTTACACACATACCTATGTACCCATATGACCGTTAACACTATCGTTCTCATTGATAGCTCGTACCTAGGTTCTATGTTCTAGTGTTACGAATCAAAAACCCTCCGAAGGCTCCTCAAGTTATGATTGTCCATAATACACAACCACCATCCGATGATAAGCACCGTAGGTATGTTATACACATAATAATTCATTCAATAGGTGTACACATAACCTATAATAATCATTAGGTATTCACGCAACCCAAATCCCCGAATTTATGCGTAGTATTATTATCTTTAATAATCACGTTACTCTATCCGTACGATTGATCTCTCTATCGTATGTATTCCATAAGCCCCTCTTATTCCAACATATTCTCTTAGTAGTTACACAATCATCTCACCACTAGACTATGTAATAAAGTCACCCAAGAATAGTGTAGGTCATTCTCTCTCACTCAAATCAACCTTATAAGATTTTAACTTGTCCGGGAAAAAATTTGAACTTCTGAAATCTCGTTCACTACACCAAAACACGCCATTAGTAACACAATTTTACCATTACTAAATATATTAGTAACAAAATTTTTCTGTTAGAAAAAAGGCGTGGGGCACGAAGCTAGTAACGGTAAAATTTGGTTACTAATAGTAACGGAAAAAATTACAATTAGTAATGGTAAATTCTGTTACTAATAGTAACGGTAAAAATTAGAATTAGTAACGGTAAAATTTTGTTAATAGTAACGACAAAATTCAAAATTTATAACGCTCAAGTTGTGTTACTAATAGAAACGAAAAATTCAAAATTAGTAATAGTAAAATTCTGTTACTGATAGTAACAGAAAGATCAAAATTAGTAACAGTAAAATTATGTTACTAATATTAATACATATTAAAAAAAATTATTTAAGATCCAATATCCTGAATTTAAACAAATTCAATTATTCTTATCACACTATTTAAATCCTAAGAACATATACAAAAATAGTCCACAAAAAAAGGGCATTATATTCAACATTTACATTTATATAAGCCCCGACTCTTTATTTACAAATGAAGCATATCATAACACAATCGTCCCGAAAGTTACATTATTTTAATAAAATCATCCAATATAACATCATAATACAATCATCCCAAAATGAGATATTTTTATATTATAACCAATCAAATAAAATATAAAAAAAAAGTTTGTTGTTGTTGACTATCAACCTTCGTTCTATTATCATCGCCATCAATGCCTCAACCCGCAACGCTGGAAACTTGATGAGGATCCAAAAATAACATTCTGTCAAACAAAATAAAATTATTATATTAGTTGTAATATCAATATTTAGTCCTATAAAATTAATTTAGTAAAAAAATTAATTAGTTATATTCTCAAAATTGCAATATCGACACAAGACTTGTTCGATACAAGACTTGATCTCAAAATTGCAATATATAAAAGAAACTCTTTCAAGACTTGTTCGAAACAAGACTTGATCTCAAAATTGAAATATATAAAAGAAACTATTTGATTCAACAAATAACTAAAGTGTCTACTCTTAAAAGAGTCCAAGATGAATATGAACTAGAATTACTCAAGAGGTTAATGCATTAGAAATGTGGAGTCGTGATTCAAACCACAAAACAAAATGAAAGAAAAAAAATAATGAATGAATGAAATAATAAATTAATGGACGTGACGATGATAGATAAAGATGAGATAAGGAGCACATATTAACACAGATAAGATTTAAGTTTGATAAAGATGAGATAAGGAGCCTATATTAACACCGACAGAACTTTGATAATAATGAAGATGAAAATAATGAAAAACTCAATATCTCATCCTGGATTACGATCGACGTGCTTTGTTCAATTTAAAGAATTATTATATGGAAGTCTAGATCTATCGCTGACTGTGCACTGGAAGCTTAAAGGTAGATTATGAAATCAAATCTATAACTTTTAGTTAAACTTTTTAAAATCCACTTTTTACATTTTTAAAATTATATAATTTTAAAGGTAGATTATATAATTATATAATCCACTTTTAGTTAAACTAAAGAAATTAAAGGAAGATTATAAATTTTTAGTAGTCTTTTGATTCTTCTATTAGTAGGTTTGTTTGCTACTCCTCTCACATTCTAATACATAAATTAATCATACAAAAGAGGAAGAAGAAGCTATTACATTTGTCTTACATGTTGACCTTGTGATTCTTTTGAAAGGGGGATAAAAAAAGGATTAGCTTGGGAGGCTTAGTTTGTTTGAAGAAATTTGGAATGTCATCATTATTTGAAATAATTTTATTGCTCAATATTTTAAAAAGGCTGAGTGATGGTCCTATCTGTGCAATCTGTGCAAAACATTAGGTGGAAAACAGTCTCAGTGATGGTCCTATCTGGGGACCAGTGCTCGAGCAATGTGTCCTAAGATAATAATGTGACCTATAGTTAAACAAAAGATATGTAGATCAAAAACTAAGGAAAATATGTTTGATGAATAAAGGAGTTAAGAAAGAACATGTACCATCTCATCAGTTAGGCTACTCAACAAGGTCCTTATCTCTTTATAAGAGTATGTGAGAGCTCCTAACTAGAAATTATCATGCCTTTATCATATTTGAGGAGGCCAGCTATCCTCATCCTCCTCTCTCAGTGTCCCCCAATAGAGACCAAAGACCTCGAAGACCCATAACTGTGCGAAGAAAATAGAAAAAAACATAAGCAGATAAATAAAAAAGCATAAGTAAAAATGTAATAAACCAAGGCATACCTCCCAGATCACATGGTAACCCACGGGACTTTGAGTCAACCTCAAGGAAACGATACTCGTGCTAGCATGTAGCAAACCCAAAATAGAATTACACCAGTCATAGTTCTTGATGTAACTAAAGTATCTGAGAGAGAATAGAAGGTCCTCATGGATCGTATCATGATGAGATGCATAAATGGCCTGACCCAGGAGTTAAAGCATGACAACTCGGGTAAACTGATGAATTTGCACAGCATTCTCCCTTAAATTTCGTATACGACTCTAAATCCATCCTCAAGAGAAGGAAAAAACAAAGTTTCCCCTGAGCGAAGAGATGACACAAAGCTCAAGGAAACCTTGATGGACGTATTTAACAATCAGGCATGGTGAGGAATAATCATCAGGTATGCCCCTAATGGAAAACCAGTCAGAACAGGGAGGTTAAGAGGAGGGAGTGTCATCTCCCCAATCGATAGGTGGAAGGTCAACTGCCATGGCCTAACACCTCTCAACAAGTATCATCACCACAAATGTAGTTTGAACTATCACTATAAACTCCACAAAGAGGCTAAAACTTCACCCAGTGATGACCCCCTAAAGCTCTCAGGGAAGAACTCATCAGTTCATAGATCCACCACTCGATTAGGGTAACTCCTAAGCCGAATGCGTGGACTTCATCCCACATAGGAGCACCAGAAAAGAACGTGCAGTCAATAGCATACAGTAATAAAAATAGGCATACATGTAAATATTTACAAAATAAAAAACACTTTGAATCTGAGAGCATCACCAATATAAAAAATGGACATGTGTTGATAATAAATAAATTCAGAACATAATAGATACCTCACCTCTATGAATGATGGTGGAGATGTGGTTATCGAAATCCCGAAGAAAATTAGCTCCATCGACACATCGATGTCCACCCAATCATCTAGCTCTTCAACCCTAGAGATTGGCCTCACTACCTTAAGGTCTCCCAAATGCATCTCCAAGATATCCCCAGCATCCATATATGCCATCCTTAGAGAGTACCAAGAAAAAAAATCAAAAAAATCTGAAAATTTGACTAATAAAATCTAGAGAGAGTAAGAAAGTTGGATCAAACCAAATGATGGAAAATGGCCTTTTTATAGGGTCTGGACGCCATGACCGACTGGTCCTTCCCCTACCTAGCCTAAATTATTTCCCACTCATCTAAAATATTCCTCCTTACCATTTGACTAGTTCCACTCAAACCCAACTCATTCTAACGAGTCTTTCAAATGTTTTTATGATTTCGTGCACTCTCACGATAGCACGAATCATTCTAATGAGTCTTTAAAATTTTTATATGATTCCCCATGCTCGCATGATGACACAACTTTTGATTCTTCTATTACAGGAAGATTATTTAATTTTAAAAAGTTTAAAATCCACTTTTAGTTAAACTAAAGAAATTGCAGGAAGATTTTAATTTTTAGCAGTCTTTTAATTCTTCTATTAGTAGTTTTGTTTACTACTCCTCTCATATTCTAATATATAAATTAATCATTGAAAAGAGGAAGAAGAAGATGTTATATTTGTCTTACATGTTGACCTTGTGGTTCTTTTGAGAGGGGGATGAAAAAGGATTAGCTTGGGAGGCTTAGTTTGTTTGAAGGACTTTGGAATCTCCTCATTATTTGAAATAACTTTATTGCTCAATATTGTCTTTGTGGTTCTTGCTTTCTTCTCATTGTACTTATTCTATTTGTTGTCTAAGATACTAGCAAAGCTTTTGAGTTCTTCTATAAGGGGCACTGCAATCACATCATCTTCATATATGAATGCACAATAGTTTCTACCAGACGACACTCTGTTTCTTAATACACGCACACTTCAGCACACAAGCACGTACATACACACAAATGCACACTGTTTTATAGCTATAAATCGAAAGGTTGTTATACCTATTAGGCACGTTCCTTATTGTAAATGTCCACTAGCCATAAGAATATGAAACCTGTTAAATGCCATCTGATTGAGGGTCCACCGCGTATACTACTCGGAGAACTACCTCCCTTATTGGCGGATTTGAAATTATAGGACTTTCATTGTATGACTCCTATATAAAGCCACAATAGACTAAAAGTAAGGCAAGTGAAAAACATTATACGTTGTAACCTTGTTCCTCTGAGTAATAAATAACTCCCCTCCTGTTTTTCCCATGGGCGTGGGTCACATTATGACCGAACCATGTATATATCTCATTTACTTTTCATTACCACTTGCATAATATTCATATTTATCTCATAATAAATTTTTTACCTCAACACATCATATAGAGGGCGACCCCCTAAACATGAGGTCCAATGGAAAACACCCTTTTTAAGTCCGGGGTCTAGGAGACGAATGCTATATACAATTTTAAGGACACATGACAACCTATGAACAGGTTTAAGGGAATACCAACCTCACCAATCCAAAGGACCTTGAGAGGTCTTCTTTGGCTTAGGTCGATGAAATTTAAATAAGTTGTGCCGATAAAACCCTCCCTCATCTCACCATTTAAATCAACAAATTTGTTGATTTAAATGGTGAGATGATGGTGGTTCGACGCCCTCAGCGGGTGAAGGATTAACGTGCTCAAGTATATGTTGCTCTAGTGCCAAATAAGATAGACTAGTGCCAAATGGGATAAACGCTCGTATCCCCATAACTGTGAATGAAAATAAACTTTAATTACGTATAATTATCTTACTAATATGATGCCATTTAAAACTCAAAATTTGTAATGTAAATGTCTTGTACCTGATACTTCGTTTTATGCAACCACTGACACATTCACTACTATTAAGAACCGCGACAGCCTTCATCATTATTATTTGTGATCTAAAGAAATGATAATAAAAATTCTGTATCTGTAAGATATATGGGTATGTGTTTGTTTGTGTGTTGTTGAAATCCCACCACGGGTAGAATATAAAGGCCAATTATCTAATAATATAGTAACAAAAAAGTGAAAAATTAGTGTTTATGTCAATTGGTACTGACACACTTGATCTCAACGAAAAGGAGGGAAATCGCAAAGAATAAGATGGACCTTAGATCGTATTGATGATTACTATGACTCACTTCTGCTTATGCATTTTTACAAAAATGAAGTTTGTGCATCATCATGCTATGAGAAGGAAAATAAGTCAAATGCAATTATTAGCTTAAAAATCTCATAATACTTGCCATTTCCCCTCAAGCAATCCCGAAATAACAACTAATGGCTTATATTTATAGTAAGTCTAATAGGATAATCAAGGAAAAGAAAGGAGGGATTCAGATCAAATAATAAAAAATATTTGAACAAAATATATTCATCAATGTCTTCTTAATTTAACAAAGAAAATTTCACCTTATAGTTTGTGATGATGTTTTTGAGAAAGGTAACTGTGATCATCATCCTAAATCATAATGAACTGTAGGTCTGGAATGTAGATAACACTTCCCCAACCATGTTGAGGGAGTCCAAAAAACAACATCTAATCGAAGGATGTCCTTATATATATTCGTACTCGATTGAAGTTCAACAATACTGTTCTGACACAAATGATTTTCTAGTATTAGACTACATGTTCATAGTTTACAAATCCCATCCTTTTGTCAAATGTGGTGCATATGACAGTTCATGTGAAATCTTTATGCTTCTTTCTTTTTGTTTTCTGATGGTAATACTTTTTCAAATTCTTGACACCATACCAGGACTAAAATGAAAAAATTAAAATACACCTGAATTAGCAAAGGATAAAGAAATATAATAACCATTAACTGATGCCCGTGCAAACATCCAGTCAAATTGTATTAAGAGGTCCCTTGTAAATAACTAAGTGAGGTCCACATGGTTTTTGTTTCACAAAACAGTCCTTGCGATAAAATGGAACTTTTGGATGCGATCCCTACACCAACTGTATACTGATAGAAGTATTTAGACTTTTTGCAATTATTGTCTCCCTCAGATTCTAATTGTGAAAGACCCTAAAACTTGTTGTTCGACCTATGATGACCATGCAAAGAAACAGAGCCAATAAAGCACATTTTTCCTCCAAATACAAATTAATGAACACCTCAGAAATACTTTAAAGCAACTTAAGAAACTACATGACCTACCTCATGAACCAAGACCAGCTTCACAGCCAAAGCAAGAACAAACTAGATCTGTAGCCCTGTTTAACAGAAATTTAACGCATTTATTCAACATAAAACACTGATTCTTTTACAATAATTGATCATACAAAACAAACACTAACCTTGAAGTTTATAAATTCACCTATAGGGGGTCAAATGAAAGCAATGAATCATCTATAACAACTTCAAGCTTCAGGGTACCTGGTAACCGATCATCTTTCACATTATTATAAGTTATAGCTTGAAAACCCTAGTTTTCAAGCTAGAACACCATCATTATAACTTGAAAACCCTAGTTTTCCATGAGATCTATAAACCGACAAATCAAAATTACAATCGAATAATGGAGTTTTAACAAGGAAAAATGAACGTGATATTACCTGAGACATTGTGACATCGATTACAAGATAGAAAAAGAGAGAGAGAATTTTGGATTGGTGTGATGGAGTTTGGGTACCCTAGATGGAGGAGGCGTGAGTTTTGGAGGAGACGTGAGTTTGAGAAACCCTAGATGCACAAAGTGGTAGAGAAGGTTTTTCATTTGGATGTGTGGAAGTCGGGGAGAGTTTCTCTAGTTTGGGGAGGAACTTTTTCTTTTGTTTTTTTATGTTCATTTTTAAAATAATAAATTAGAATTAGTAACACTTATAGTTGATTACTAACGGTATTATAGGGTAAGAAATAGTAATGGTTTAATTGTGTTACTAATCATAAAATTAGTCTGTTACTAAAAGCTTGTTTGGGTGTAGTGGTTAGAAGCTGGGAAAATTCTCGTTCGAACGAAACTTTGAACGAACTAGGGTCTGAATTTTCATTAGAATCTCGTTCGAAGGAACCTACTCTGAATTCTTGTTGGATAGTTCGTTGGAAATCTCGTTCGAATGAAGTCATTCGAACGAGAATTCCGCAGATCGTCCCTATCCTCTAAAAACTGCGTCTTCTCAACTTTTCAACACCCAAATCACATAGAATTTTACCCAACTCAAAACCAACGATTTTAAATCATAACCACTAGTAATTAAATGATTTCTAACACATTTTTAACATCAAATCCTTACAATTTCATCATAGATTCAGATTAATTTCCTAAATCCTCAAAAAGCTCTAAATTCATATAATCACCATTAATCACAATTAAACCCAGATCTAAATTCATGATTTCAACATATAAAATTCACATTTCTAATCCCTAATAAATGGTTATTCAACTACATGCAATACCTATACCACAATCATGGATTAATACCCAATTTGAATCCCAAATTTCATAATATTATGAATAAATCATCAACTAGTCTAACATGGACATTATGTGCTCTAAATGAAGTAAGATAAACACTTGTCTTTTCATGAAGGTCTGATTCGTCACTTGAAATTGGTATAGATGAATTCTCCTCTTTCCGATCTACACGTTGATGATGTTTTTTGGTGAAAGGTGATTGGGTTTAGTCTTGGACTCTTCTCATTTTTCCTTTTGTACTCTCTCTTGGGTTTACTAGTTATTTACCCTAACTCTCCCTCGTACTTGCAGATATATTTCTTAATTTTTGTCCATTAATTGATCCCAATTTTTCAAAAGATAAAAATACCCCTCTGGGTGTCGAGTTGGCATAAAGTTTCCCCAGACTCCAAACTAAACCCCCGAGTAGACTTTTTTGACTATCTCAACCCTTCTGGACACACTGGCGTACTCAAAACGACCCTCAGAATGACCAAAAAAGAAAATTACATTTTAAATTCCTCATTTAAGTCCCGACATGACTCACAAGTGCATCCCAACTAAGTGTACTATAACTCCTATATTTTTCACACGATTATTATAATATATTCATAATCATGTATTACTTTACTCACTATGTAATCTTCAACATAATTCTCACCAATAAATACTAACTCTCATCACGATAGTAATTATTTACTTAAATTCGGATTAATTATAAATAAATTTCCTATTTGAATTAATTAATGCCATAATTAAAATAAAATCTTTCAAAAATACGGGGTATTACATACTTCCCCCATAATAACGAAATTTCATCCCGAAATTCAAAAAAGAGTAAAAATAATGGTATACCTAGTAGGAATAACTCTGGATACTTATCGCGCATCTCATCCTCGTGCTCCTAGGTAGACTCATCGACATTGTGATGCCGCCACTGAACACGTACTAATGGCACTACTTTTGACCTCAATTTCCTCTCTCTATGGTCAAAGATAGCAATTAGCCCCTCCTTGTTGGAACTATCGGGCTGTAGGTCAATCTCCTCTAAAGAAATATGAGTGTGGTCCATGTCATCTTAAAGATATATCCTCAACGAAGAGATGTGCAACACGTCATGAATCCTATGTAAGTGCTTCGGTAACCCAAGTTTGTAAGCTACTAGCCCAATTCGCTCAATAATAGGGAATGGCCCTACGTACCTCGGTACCAACTTCCCTTTTTTCCCAAATCGTATTACCCCCTTCATAGGAGATACTCCTAACAACACCTGGTCCCCCACATTGAACTCCCTTAAGAACATCTTGGCATCGGCGTAGCTCTTCTTCCTATCCTGAGCAACCCGAATACGGCTCCGAATCATCTCAATCTTGATCGAGGTATCCTGAATTACCTATGGCCCAAGTAGCTTGTTGTCCCCCACCTCTAGCCAATACGCTAGAGAATGACAAGGCCTACTATATATCACCTCGAATGGAGCCATGCCAACAGTAAACTGGTAGGTGTTATTATAAGTAAACTCCACCAGTGGAAGATATTGCTCCCAGCCCCCGCCAAAATCAAGGATACACATTTGTAGCATGTCCTCTAACATCTGATTTGTTCGTTCTGTCTGCCCATTCGTCTGCGGGTGATAGGCTGAACTTAATCGTAACTCTGTACCCATAGCCTCCTGGGAGCTCTCCCAAAATCTGGACATAAAAATCTTATCCCGATCGGACACAATATCAAGGGGCACCCCGTGGAGTCTCACTACCTCTACAATGAAGATCTGAGCGTACTTCCTCGTAGTATAATCGATCCTGACTGGCAGAAAATGAGTTACCTTGGTCAACCGATCCACAATCACCCATATAGAATCGTGACCCCTCTGCGATGTAGGCAACCCTGTGATGAAATCCATGGAAATGCTCTCCCATTTCCACATAGGGATTTTTAATGGCTGTAGGAGCCCTGATGGTCTCTGGTGGTTCACTTTTACCAGCTGACAAGGGGCACAATTTAAAACAAACTCGGTGATGTACTTTTTCATTCCACTCCACCAGTACTATCGCCTCATATCCTTCTACATCTTATCCCCCTCCGGGATGTACCATAAATAGTGAACCATGCGACTCCACCATCACCGCATGTCATAAATCCTCCCCCTATGTAACTACTAGTCTTCCATTGAAGCGTAATCCCCCATCTGAGCTCACAAAATACGACTCTGTCCCCTCGACTAGAAGCTGTACAACCTGATCCTAACCCTAGTAATGATCTCGGGTGTAACCATCATTACTGACATGAATGAGCGGGTAACCGCTTCCTGATGTCCCAGTTCTTTCCATTTCTCCTTCCACACCTAGGCCACCTCACCTGCTAGACTATGGCTCAATGCGTCAATTACCACGTTAGCCTTCCCCAGGTGTTAATGGATGTCGAACTGATAGTCCTTCACAAATTCAAGCCACCTCCGCTGACACATAATTAACTCCCACTGCATGAATAGGTACTGCAGTGACTTGTGATCTGTGAATAGGTGGAATTTCTCCCCCAAGAGATAATGTCTCCATACTCAAAGTGCAAACACGAATGCCGCTAACTCTAAGTCGTGGGTGGGGTAACTCCTCTCCTAAGGCTTAAGCTTATGGGAAACATAAGTTATAGACTTATCCTCCTGCTTAAGCACACCCCCAAGTCCTAGTAAGGATGCATCAGTATAAACCAGGTATTCCAGCCCCGGCCTGGGTAGTGCTAGAACTGGTGCTGAAGTCAGCTTGTCCTTCAGCTTATCAAAAGACATCTGGAAGGCATCATCCCATATAAAAGGCACCCCTTTGCGATTCAAATTTTTCATCGGACCCGCTATCTTCAAGAATCCCCGAATAAATCACCTATAGTATCCGGCCAGCCCCTCTGTCAGCATCGGGGGCTGTCCCCACTCCCTCACCGCTGACACCTTTCTCGAATATATGGATATCCCTTCTTCATAAATAATATTCCCCCAAAAATAAACCTCTCTCATATAGAACTCACACTTCTTATATTTTGCATACAACTCGTGCTCACATAGTGTCTGCAAAACCATCCTCAAATGCTCGGCATGCTCCTCCTTAGTTCGAGAATAAATCAGGATGTCATCAATGAAAATAATGACAAACTGATCTAAGAACTCTCTGAACACCTTATTCATCAAGTCCATGAATACCACCGGTGCATTGGTTAGCCCAAATGGCATAACCCTGAACTTTTAGGATCCATATCACGTCAAGAAGGAAATCTTAGACATGTCCTCCTCTCTGATACGTAACTGATGGTATCCCAAGCTCAAGTCTATCATTGAGAAGTAGGAAACACCCCTTAACTGGTTGAATAAGTCATTAATTCGGGGCAATGAATACTTATTCCGTATAGTGACCTTATTCAACTCCTGGTAGTCAATACATAATCGTAGTGACCCATCTCTCTTATTTACGAACAGTACGGGAGCGCTCTACATAGAGGTACCCCTACATATGAAGCCCTGTCTTAATAAATGCTCGATCTGATCCTGTAACTCCCTCATCCCCGCCGAATCCATACGGTAAGGTGCACGGGCTATCGGCCGAGTGCCTGGCATTAAGTCTATCACAAACTCTATTTCTCTACTAGGCAGTAGCCCTGGTATATCCTGAAATACATCAATGAACTCCCGAATAACCAGAATCAAATCTAGTGGAATCACCACCTCCTTAAAAGTCTCATCCTATATATAGTATAAATGGGTGGACGAACCTCCCTTAGGATGAGGCATCGCCGCTAAAAACATCTCCTGATCCGGTATGGTGAAAACAATACTATGACTATAGCAGTTAATCATTTCCCTATACATAACTAACCAATCCATCCCGATAATATCATCATACTCGTGCATATCTATGACAAGCATATTGGTCGATAAGATCAATCTCCCAATCTCTATGCCCACTCCCCGACATATAAAGAATATCAATGACCCATATCCCAATGGTGAGTCTACACAAGTAACGGTGCTCTCTGTCGTGTCTGGTAACCCCGTGGCGCATGCAAAACTAGTCGCAATGAAACTATGTGAAGCCCCCGTGTCAAATAATATCTGCCCCAAAGTTCACTGGATAGAAAATGTACCCTTAACAGCGGGTGAATCCTGGTGAACTGCGGCCTGGTGGACGTTGTAGACACCCCCATGCTGCAGTTTTCCCTGCTGGATCGGAGATGCTGAACGGATGGCAAAGTTGGTATATGTGGTGGTGCTGGGAGGGCGACTGGAAATATCTATTGCTGGGGCTCCTGATGAGTGCCCTGCTTCTACTGCTACTGCGGGGCTCTAACCTTCTGAGGACAATCCTGACGTTTGTGGACATTGTTTCCACAAGAGAAGAATCTCCCTGAAAAGTGTCCTCCCCTGATGCCCTCGGCCCTGATGGCCGTTACCACCCCTCCCTTGGCCTTATTAAAAGAGCTGCTGCCCCTATTGGCCCTACTGGCCAGGCTGGCCCTATTTAAATCCTCCCTGTCCCTGCCTGTAGTCATTTAATCTGAACCTCTTAGTAGGATCCCCTTGGTGGGAACTCTAATTGCCCTTTCTTTGCTGACCCTGAGCTGGTTGTGCCCCACTTGCACCATTATCTCCTGTCCTGTCTTGCTGGATGAACTCCCCCACTCGTTTTCTTCCTTTTTGATGGAAGCAGTGATCCTGACAGTGTAGTAGGGAAGCATTAAGTACATAACTATATATACCCAACGAAATATTACCCAAAAGGTGCTGATGAATCCTCCATGTCAAACCGTCTATAAACTTCTGAATTTTCTTCCCCTCAGTAGGTACCTCATCTGGCACCAGATTAATCAATCTCGTAAACTCTTCCTCATACTCCGCAACGGTCTTCCCTTCCTGGGTGAGATCCAGTAGTTTTCACCTCATCTCAGTGTGAACAATGAAAGGAAATATTTGCGATCGAATTGCACCCAGAAGTCCTGGATAGTCTCTCTTCTAAGCAGTGGTAATAGACTCCCATCATTGCAGTGATGCTCCCACTTGATTAAAAATAGTTATTATCTACATATGAACCTCAGTACACTCATACATCCTCAAGTGCCACTGAATGTCCTTTTTTCATTTGCTTGCTACCACAATATCAGAACTCCATGCGAACTCCAGAGGGTGTGACTACTGGAAGGCATCTCTGACTCGCTCCTAAGCAGAAGGGAATGTGTGAGCTGGTTCTGGGGTGGGGCTTGCTGTACCACGGCCAAAGCTGCATTTACTGCCTACTCTATGATAACGACAACCTCCACAACATTCATCGTACCCTGGACATGAACTGGCAGGTGCTCGGGCTGGGCATCCCTAAGAGCTCGTTGTGTACATCTGGGAGGCATCTGAAATGAGTGAGAAGCTTTATAAGTCCACAGTAAATATCTCAAATAGCTGAAGACGTAAAATGCACGATTAATGAATACCACAGTCCTAGATATAGGGCTCTATATCAAAGAAAGATACGCTGGAAGCATAACAAGCCGCACAGATCCTAAGGACCCTAGATACTGATGCTCTGATACCACATGTGACACCCAGTTGGTTCAGAATATGCATCAATGTCGAAAACATATTATTAACACTAACCACCTAATATTTAAAAAGGTTGATGTCAAAAAAAAATTATCTTTTAATTAACATAAAATTGAATTAACCAATTATTAAACATACACCATTCAAACCAGTGTTCTAAAAGACGCGCCTAGGCTCTGCCTAGACACACCTAGGCTTGAGGCTTGGGTGAAACTCCCCACCTTAAGACTTTTACACCTTATTCTTGGTAAAAGGCTTAAGGTGCACTTTTAAAAAAATGATCTAGTGAAACAATATCACCACAAATGGTGTCCCATGCCTCTCTGCTTTTCGTAAAAAAAATGCATGTTTTTTTTCCATAGTATTTAAAAAAATAGTATGTTTGTTTTCAGATATTCAAACATATTTTATGGTATGTACCATTTTAGTAGTTTTAATAGCCTTGTTATAGTTAAAAATATTAAAATATATTTTAAAAAGGCCTAAACGCCTTTTTACGCCTAAGGCCCGCTTAGGCTTGGCCTCCACGCCTCGATCACGCTCCACATTTTTTAGAACCTTGATTCAAACTAATCACATATTGAATAAAACGACTGAGTAAATATGACTATTGTAAACATTTCCAGCCTCAATACAAAATATAATAGTCCAACAAAATAAACCAATATTTGAAAGAAGTAAATAAATAAATCTACAATCCCCGACTGTCTGAATAAGTAAAAGGGGAGACATGCCCTAACTGAAGTAAATAAATCAAGATGAAGAAACGAAAGTCGTGGAGGTGTCTACTACCAAGTCTTGTAACTTCCACAGTAGATACAACTTGTCAAATGAATATAACTCCTATACTTGGTGTCCCCGTGGAAGGGCACCTAAAATAATTTGACAAAAGAAAGAGATTTGCAATAAACAGGTCAGAGCCTGAGTTGAAAATAGTTTAAAAATCAGCAAGTGCTTAAATGACTATTATCACATCTAACTCATATATTTGATCCATCCTGGTCATGTTACCCCCGCCTAACTAGCCCGAAGATGACTATTATCACACTAATAATCTCATAAGTTTACCCATATCACCCGTATCCTGTATTACCATATGTTTAAGGATATTTATTCATATACACAATCGTTATCCTCCTAGGTATTCATTTTTCTCACTAAGAATATTTTTAAATATTTTTAATTACATATCTACTAAACACGCATAGTAGGATAAGTAACAGGTATACATATATTTATCTCTCTCTATATATATACTTTTCCATCACCCCTAGGCTAGGGCCCCTTTGGTGCAATGCATACTCAACTATCATGTCCCAGTGCATCTCTCATTGCATGAAGGACTATATGTTCAATATCTCGTGAACCATCAAAGCAAACACACATATTGGAGGCAAACATAGTTCTAAACCCATGGGTTACGCACATACCTATGTACCCATATGACTGTCAACACTATCGTTCTCACTGATAGCCAGTACGAAGGTTTTATGTTCTAGTGATATGACACCCCCTTTAATTAATTATCGGGTGATCAGTCCTTAATTAATTAATTTCAAAATATCAAGTGTGTTCAGATAATGTATCAGTGTCGAAAACTTAAATTTTAATTTAATAAAAACTAACCACCTAATATTTAAAAAGGTTGGTGTCAAAATTTTATCTTGCTATTAACTATCAACATCAAAGTGAATTTATAAAGTCATCATCATACACCACAATATCGTAAGGAAAACTAACTGAAGATAAATAAGGAACTGGAGCAAACACATCCAATCAAATCCCATACAATACTCCAAAGACATGAACATAAAGTCTAATGATGAAATAAAACAACTCTAAATCTCGGAATGTATATAGGATGGACGACATGTCCAACTGAAATAGAAGACTGATAGATAAGGATCAATAGACTCAGAAACGTCTACTAGCAATATCCTGTATTCTCCATGGCAGCTACAACTCGGCAAATGAATAGAATCTTCTAAGTCTCGTGTCCCTGTGGCTGAGCACCTAAGATAATAGAACAAGAGAAGAGATTTGCAAAAAAACGGGTCTGAGCCCGAGTAGAAAACAGTTTAAATACAACAAGTTCTTAAATTGGTTTAATTAGCACATATATTATCCATGTTAACGTTGCGTACTCACTTGAGATGGTCACCTCTCATCTAATGTGTACACCTAGTGAGTCTAACTACCCATACTAGTCTCGTCACTCTACCTGACATTTTGTAGGATCATCGCTATGCCGGATACAATAACTAATAACCTGTAACCAATATATTATTATTATTATTATTATTATTATTATTATTATTATTATTATTATTATTATTATTATTATTATTACTATTATTATTATTATTATTATAATTATAATTATTATTATTATTATTATTATTATTATTATTATTATTATTATTATTATTATTATTATTATTTCGGAATAGGTTCAAGGATGTTATAACTCATTCTTATAGTATTATATATTCCCAACTGGTGACCCAATAAGTGTACGCTATAGTAAAGTAGCCAATAAGAAACACAGAATAGGAACTCTGTATACATATATAAAATCTCACTATGTATACATACAAATATGTCAATACAGCACCTATGGTTAAGAAACCCCTCGTGCTAGGCATACTCGGCTATCTAGTCCTGTTACAATGATCACACATAGAGGACAACAAGTTCAATCTCTCAAGAACCAATGAAATATATACACGTATTAGAGGCGAACATAGTCCCAAGCCGACGGGCTACGCACATACGTACGCACTCATACGACAGTTATCACTATCATTCTCACATATAGCCCGTACCTAGGTTCCATGCTCTAGTGGTACGACTCAAAATCCCCCTAAGGCACACAAGATATGGTCATCCATAATGTGTTAACCCCCGTTCAATAGCCAGTAGCTAGGTATGCCATACACATGATATTCCAAGTAATAAGCATGCACACAACTTATAGACATTAACAGGTAGTCACATAACCTAAATATTATAATCCGTAAGTACTATTAACGCCATTATTCTCCTCGTTACCCGTATATATATAAAGCCTCTCTAGGAATTACATCCCCTCATAGGTTTCCACCCAAATTCAATACCCCAAGTACCATTACTCCTTAATTCCTTAATGCTTTGGAAATTTAAGTCACCCGTTACTCACGAAAGTTAATACACTTATATAGATAAGCCTAGGAAGATTTTTAACCCAAACAAACCCTAAAAACCCATTCTGGAATTTCGTTAGAAGTTCAAGATTCTCGTTCGAACGAGGTCGTTCGAACGAGGTCGTTCGAACGAGTTCGTTCGAACGAGGTCGTTCGAACGAGTTCGTTCGAATGAAGTTCCCACTTCGAACGAACTCAGCAACTCGTTAGAAAGGTCGTTGGAAATCTCGTTAGAATTCTCGTTCTAACGAGGTCGTTCGAATGACCTGGGCAGGTCTTCTAATGAAAATTCCGGATAGAACCAGTTCCTCCCCAACTTCGATTTTTCTCAACTTTTAATCCTCAAAAACATATGAATACTCAACCCAATCCAGATCAAATGTTCCTACACTAATCCCAATCACCTTAAGACACTTTTTAACACGAATTAAAGGTCAAATTCTTATAAAATCAATCGGAATTAAACAACCTCTTAAACTTCCAATAATTCTCTTAAATATGAACCTAGAATTTTAATTGTCCAAAACTCTTATTATAATTCGTGAATAAGACATAAAATTCCCAGATTTTATTTGTCTAATCAAGGGAAAGACCTCTACATGCATACCCATCTCCAATTCATAATTTTTCTTTGTCATTTATTCTAATTAAACCTAAATTTTCATTTCACCAAATTTATATCATCAAACCTAAATTAACAGGAACAATATATGCTAAAAGAGGAGCAAGATGAACACTTGCCTCGAAATGAACTTCTAATTCTTGGGCTGAAATTGGTATGGGAACGATCCTCTTGACACGATCTACGCATCGGTGTAATTTTTGGAGTGTAAGCTTGAGTTCTTGGCTTAGGACTCTAATAAAGTCTTCTCCTTCCTTGGGTCTCTCTCTCTTTTCTCTGTTTCTCACGTAAGTTGAAACTGACAGACCACTAACCCTCAATGCTTTTAATTAAACTCAATTTTCGTCCCTTTAATTACCTAAAAATCCCAAAAGACCAAAATATCCCTTCGGGGTGTCATTTTTTGCTAAAATGTCCCGGACTCCAATTTAAATACCCGAGTAGTATTTTTTGACTATTTCGACCCTTTTGAACACTCTGGCGCACTCAAAATAGTCATCCAAGTTATATATAAATAATTTACCTTTTTAACCCCCAAATATATACTAGTGACGCGACTCATACGCGTCCCAAATATTTATAACATAGCTGTCGTGTATCTCATCCCCGGCCATAATATTATTTCAATAATTGCTAACTCTCACCACTCTAGTAATTATTACCATAAAATCGGATTAATTACAATTTAAATATTCTCCCTTTAATTTAATTAATCCCCAATTTCCATAATTTCATAAAAATAAATATGGGTAAAAATACGGGGTATTACATACTTCCCTCCTAATAACATAATTTCGTCCCAAAATTTGGAAAAGAATATATATATACCTGGTAAGAATAACTCTAGATAATGTTCACGCATGTCATCCTCTCGCTCTCAGGTTGATTCCTCAACATTATGGTGCTGCCACTGAACACGGACTAGTGGTACTATTTTTTACCTCAACTTCCTCTCGCTACGGTTGAGTATGGCAATCGTCCCCTCCTCGTTGGAGCTATCAGGCTGTAAGTCTATCTCCTCCAACGCAATGTGTGTGTGGGCCAAATCATCTCGAAGAAATCTCCTCAGCGAAGAGATATGGAACACGTCATGGACCCTATCCAAGTGCTCCAGTAACCAGAGTCTATAAGAAACTGGCCCAATCCTCCCGATAATGGGGAATGGCCCTACATACCTTGGCGCCAACTTTCCCTTCTTCCAAAAATGCATAACTCCCTTCATAAGAGACACCCGAAGTAACACCTGATCTCCAATGTTGAACTCTTGAAATACCATTTGGCATCGGTATAACTCTTCTATCGATCCTGAGCAACTCGAATATGGCTCCGTATCAACTCTATCCTCGTCGAAGTATCCTGAATCACCTCCGGAATAAGTAACTTGTTGTCCCCCACCTCTAGCCAACATGCTAGGGAATGACAAGCTCTATCGTATAGTGCCTCGAATGGAGCCATACCGATAGTAAACTGGTAGGAGTTGTTATAGGTAAACTCTACCAGTGGAAGGTACTGCTCCCAGCCTCCGATAGAATCAATGAAGCACATATGTAACATGTCCTCCAACATCTGATTCGTCCGCTCGATCTGGCCATCCATCTACGGGTGATAGGTTGTGCTCAGTCGTAACTCCGTACCCATCGCCTCTTGAAAACTCTCCCAAAATCAGGACACAAACACCTTATCTCTGTCAGACATGATATTAAGAGGCACTCTGTGGAGTCTCACTATCTCTGCTATGAATATCTGGGCATACTGTCTCGTGGTGTAGTCTGTCCTGGCTGGTAAAAAGTGGGCTACCTTGGTCAACCGATCCACTATTACCCATATCGAATTGTGACCCCTATGAGATGTAGGTAATCCCGTGATGAAGTCCATGGAAATGCTCTCCCATTTCCACATAGGATTCTGTAATGGTTGTAGAAATCCCGCCAGTCTTTGATGCTCCACCTTTACCAACTGGCAAGTGGCACATTTTAAGACGAACTCGGCAATATCCTTCTTCATCCCGCTCCACCAGTACGGTCTATGCATATCCTGGTACATCTTATCCCCATCGGGATGTACCGCAAATCGTGAACTGTGTGACTTTGTCATCACCTCATGTTGCAAGTCTTCTCCCTCAAGAACCACCAATCTTCCATTGAAATGTAGACGTCCATCTGAGCCCACGGTATAAGACTCGCCCCCCTCTACTAGAAGCTACACTATTTGACTCTGGTAGAATGGATCAGTTGCCTGAGCCTGTACTACTCTCGTAATAATCAGGGGCGTAACTATTATCACAGACATGAAAGATCGGGCCACCGCATCCTGGTGTCCTAACTCCTTCCATTTAGCTTTCCACACCTCGACCACCTCACCGACTGGCCTATAGATCAACGCATCGGCTACCACGTTAGCCTTCCCTGGGCGGTATTGGATATCAAATTGATAATCATTCATAAACTCAAGCCACCGACGTTGACACATATTTAACTCCTTCTGCGTGAAGAGGTACTGTAGTGACTTGTGGTCCGTGAATAAATGAAATTTCTCCCTTAGGAGGTAATATCTCCAAATTCGAAGTGCAAACACGACCGCTACAAACTCCAAATCGTGGGTGGGGTAAGTCCTCTCGTGAGGCTTAAGCTTACGGGAAGCATAAGCTATAGCCTTATTCTCCTGTTGAAGTACACCTCCAAGTTCTAACAAGGATGCATCAGTGTAGACTAGATACTCCATTCCCGGCCTGGGTAATGCTAACACTGGTGCTGAGGTTAACTTATCTTTCAACTCATCGAAGGCTAATTGACAGGCATCACTCCAGATAAATGTCACCCCTTTGCGAGTTAGGTGTGTCAACGGACCCACTATCTTTGAAAACCCTCGAATGAACCTCCTGTAGTATCTGGCTAAGCCCAAGAAACTGTGTATCTCGATCGGTGTCATAGGCTGTCCCCACTTCCTCACCTCTGACACCTTCCCCGGATCCACGGATATCCCTCTATCGGAGATGATATGCCCAAAAAACTGGACTTCCTTCAGCCAAAACCCATATTTCTCGTATTTTGCATACAACTCATGCTGGCATAGTGTCTGCAAAACTTGCCTCAAGTGCTCGGCATGATCCTCCTTGGTTTGTGAGTAAACTAGAATGTCATCTATGAATACAATGACGAACTGGTCCAGGAACTCTCAAAATATCCTATTCATCAAGTCCATGAACACGGTTGGGGCGTTGGTTAACCCGAAAGGCATAACACTGAATATATAGAAACCATATCTCTTCAAGAAGAAAGTCTTCGACATATCTTACTCCCTAATACGTAACTAATGGTATCCCAATCTTAAATCAATATTCGAGAAGAAAGTCGTTCCTCTCAACTGGTCGAATAAGTCATTGATTCGAGGCAACGGATATTTATTCCATATCGTGACTTTATTCAACTCCCGGTAATCAACACATAACCTCAATGATCCATCCCTCTTTTTAACGAACACTACAGTAGAACCCCATGGCGAAGTACTCCTACGGATAAACCCCTGCCCCAATAACTACTCAATATGGTCACATAACTCCTTCATCTCTGCTGGAGCCATACAATAAGGTGTGCGAGCTATCAGTCGAGTATCTGGCACTAAATCAATAATAAAGTCTTTCTCTCTACTCGGTGGTAACCCCAAAATCTCTTGAAATACATCGATAAACTCTCGAACTATAAGAATTGAATCAAGAGGTACGACAACCTTCGTAGAGGTCTCCTACTCAATATATTATAAATGAGTGGACGATCCTCCCTCAGAGAGAGGCATCGCCACCAGGAACATCTGCTGTACGGGTATGGAAAAAACTGTACTCTTACTAAAACAATCAATCATGGCCCTATACCTGACAAGCCAATCCATACCTACAATCGTGTCATACTCGGACATGTCTAATACGAGCATGTCAGCGGGTAAGATAAACTTCCCAATCTCTATACCCACTCCCTGATAAATAAAAGAAATAATGGAACCCCTACTCAACGGCGAATCCACACAAGTGACCGTACTCTAATGATGAAATAAAACAACTCTAAATATCTGAATGTAAATAGGATGGACGGCATGTCCAACTGAAATAGAAGACTGATAAATAAGGAGCAATAGACTCAGAAAGGTCTACTAGCAATATCCTGTAGCCTCCACAGCAGCTATAGCTCGAAAAATGAATAGAATCTTCTAAGTCTGGTGTCCCTGTGGCTGAGCACCTAAAATACTAGAACAAGAGAAGAGATTTGCAGAAAAATGGGTCAGAGCCCGAGTAGAAAATAGTTTAAATACAGCAAGTGCTTAAATGGATTTAATTAGCACATATATTATCCATGTTTACTTAGCGTAATCACTTGAGATGCTCACCTCTCATCTAATGTGCACACCTAGCGAGTCTAACTACCCATACTAGTCTCGTCATTCTACCTGAAATTTTGTAGGATAATCGTTATGCCGGATACAATAACTAATAACCCGTAACTAATATTTTATTATTATTTAGGAATAGGTTCAGGGATGTTATAACACATTCTTATAGTATTCTATATTCCCAACTGGTGACCCAATAAGTATATGATATAATAAAGTAGCCAACAAGAAACACATAATAGGAACTCCGTATACATATATAAAATCTCACTATGTATACATGCAAATATATCAACATAGCACCCATGGTTAAGAAACCCCTGGTGCTAGGCATACTCGACTATCTAGTCCCATTGCAACGCTCACGCATAGAGGACAACATGCTCAATCTCTCAAGAACCATTGAAACATATACACATATTGGAGGCGAACATAGTCCCAAGCTGATGGGCTACACACATACCTACGCACTCATAAGACCGTCACCACTATCATTCTCACAGATAGCCCGTACCTAGGTTCCATGCTCTAGTGGTATGACTCAAAATCCCCCGAAGGCACACAAGATATTGTCGTCCATAACGCATTAACCCCCGTTCAATGGCCAATAGCTAGGTATGTGATACACATGATATTCCAAGTAATAAGCATCCACACAACTTATATACATTAATAGGTAATCACATAACCTAAATACTATAATCCGTAAGTACTATTAACTCCATTACTCTCCTTGATACTCGTATATATATAAATCCTCTCTAGGACTTACATCCCCTCCTAGGTTTCCACACAAATTCAATACCCCAGGTACCATTACTCCTTAATTCCTTAACGTTTTGTAAATTTAACTCACCCGTAACTCATGAAGGTTAATACACTTATATAGATAACCTTGGGAATATTTCCACCCCAAACAAACCCTAAAAACCCATTCAGGAATTTCGTTAGAAGTTTCAGGATTCTTGTTCGAACGAGTTCGTTTGAACGAAGTTACCACTTCAAACGAACTCATCAACTCATTAGAAAGATCGTTGGAATTCTCATTAGAAGTCTCATTCAAATGAGGTCATTCGAACGACCTGGGTAGGTCTTCTAACAAAAATTCCGAACAGACCCAGTTCTTCCCCAACTTCGATTTTTCTCAACTTTTAATCCTCAAAAACATATGAATACTCAACCCAATCCAGATCAAATGTTCCTACACTATTCCCAGTCACCTTAATACACTTTTTAACACGAATTAAAGGTCAAATCCTTATAAAAATAATCGAAATTAAATAATATCTAAAACTTCCAATAATTCTCTTAAATATGAACCTAGAATTTTAGTTGTGCAAAACTCTTATCTTAATTCGTGAATAAGACATATAATTCCCAGATTTTATTAGTCTTATCAAGGGCATGACCTCTACATGCATACCCATCTCCAATTCATTAGTTTTCTTCATCATTTAATCTAATTAAATCTAATTTTTCTTTGCACCAAATTTATATTATCAAACCTAAATTAACAGGAACAATATATGCTAAAAGAGGAGCAAGATAAACACATGCCTTGAAATGAACTTCTGATTCTTGGACTGAAATTGGTATGGGAACGATCCTCTTGACACGATCTACGCGCCGGTGTAATTTTTGGAGTGTAAGCTTCAGTTCTTGGCTTAGGGCTCTAATGGAGTCTTCTCCTTCCTTGGATCTCTCTCTCTTTTCTCTCTTTCTCACGTAAGCTGAAACTGACAGACCACTAACCCTCAATGCTTTGAATTAAAATCAATTTTCATCCCTTTAATTACCCAAAAATCCCAAAAGACCAAAATACCCCTCCGGGGTATCATTTTGGGCTAAAATGTCCCGAACTCCAATTTAAATATCCGGGTAGTGTTTTATGACCATTTCGATCCTTCTGAACACTTTGGCGCACTCAAAATAGTCATCCGAGTTATATAGAAATAATTTACCTTTTTAACCTATAGAAACCCCATTCCATTACCCCCAACTCTCCTTAGGTCCCTAGTACCTCCCTTCATCACTACAAACCCAGGTCATGTCCCCAGTACTGACCTAGAAGCCATCGGGCACTCCCCAGCTCAGTTTGACCAAAAAGTCAAACTCTTCATCTTGATTGGGACTGAATGAATCCTCAAAGGGAACTGAATACCCTTTCCAATGGTCCATCCAGTGCGCGATTCCGACTTACCATGCGGACGAACGATCCATTTGCGTCTGAAACTTGACCTAGAGGCCACCGAGATCTCCCGAGCTCTGTTTGACCTAAGTTAGCTCTTCATATTGACCGAGGCTGAATGAATCTTCGAAGGGCATTGAATACCCTTTCCAACGGTCCATCCCGTGCGCGATTCTGACTTACCATGCGGACGAACGATCCGTTTGACTCCAAGAGGTCACCGGACGGTTCCATGGGCATATTGACCAAAGTCAACTCCCCAAAATGGGTCAAACTCTTTGGAATGTCTAATTACATCTCCTAACCTTTCCAATGGTCCACCCCGAGCATGATTTGGACTTACCATGCGGACGAACGATCCGTTTGCGTCCGAATGATTTCCCGTCCAATGGATCGACAAATGCTTCTGAGCCATATTTGATCGAAAGTAAACTCCCGAACTCGGGATCGGTCCAAAGGACTTTCAAAGGTCTCTAAATTACCTTTACAACGGTATGAACCGTGCACGATTCTGACCAATGATTTGCCCTCGGCAGCCTATTTTCAGAAAAGGCATGAAACACACTGCCAAACGGCAGGTCCTAGACTCTACCTATCGGCAGTTGCCGATAGGCAGGACCAGGTCTATGCCGATCGGAAGTGACTTGGGCCTATAAAAGGAGGCCTTCACCTCATTTTCAAGGGAAGCCCAGATCTGATAAAATTTACTCTCAACGAATCCTAGAAACCTCTCTCGAAGGCAGCGTGATTTCAACATCCAAATCCCTTTTTTACTTACACTTTTCATCATCCTTTTCATCAAACTTGGTGAATTATCCACTCTCCATCATCATCCAAGTGCAAGGGATTCTCTCCAACATTCAAGATCAAGATCAAGATCTTCAAGAAGGTCCAACTTTCTCAACTTTCTCTAAAATTCTCTTAAATTTGCAATAACTTGTTTTATTACTTAGCACTTTTTATTATCTCATCTCACACATCCTAATATACTTTTTATTTAGTATTATTGCACATATCTTATTTTCATACAAAAACCCAAAAAAATAAGAAAAAGAGGGTTTGCTCATAAATTCCAAATAGGGATCCTCATATTTTTCTCACAACTAAAACACTTTTTCTACCCACACACACACTCACAAATAAGAGATCCTCCCATTTGGATTTATGGGATAAACCCCACCCCTCATTTTGTATGCGAACTACGTGGACTTTGATGCCTTTATAGGCTACGTAGGCGTCTCGGGGTAAAACCCAAGACTCGAGTCCTTTTTCTCACTTTTTCTCTCATTTTCTATCTTCTCTAAATCCACTTTCCTTATATTCTATATATTTGCTCTTAGTGATGTATTACTCCATATGCGTTATCGTTCCATTATAACGATCAACGTAAGGGTAATCACATAAATCTTATTTTTTTAATATTTTTATATCTTCCTACGGATGACTCACTTTATCTTTTCCATGATATAAGTCGAGGATTCCTACCTCCATTATATATATACACATGCACACATATCACCGGGGCGGAGGAATATAAAGAAAAATAGAAAATATCCATGAGAGACCGAAAGGGAGGAATGGGTGCTTAACACCTTCCCATTTCGTAACTAAGCCTCTGAACCCTTCTCGAATCTTTTTGGTTTCGCATGCACTAGTATGTCTTTGGATGCCATCCTTCGGGATGGCTTCCCCTTTTTCTTTTATCTGTTTTGAGTAAAATAGACTGGCGACTCTGAATCTCTCTACATTTTTACACCTCATCTCAAATGACGCCGGCCAAAGCGCTCCCAAGAGGGATACGCGGGACCCGAGGATCCTCTCCCTTCGCGTGCCCCCCCGCGCGGCGAGGATCGAGGATGGCCACAGTGGCGACTCTGCTGGGGATATGTGTATTTCTTATGAGGGCTTGAATCTATTTACATGGATGTTATATTTGTTTATATTCCCCCTATATCTGCATGTTCCCTTTTTTTCCATATGTATCCCATGCTTATGCTTATGTTCACACACTTGTAGAAAATTCTCCATGCACCCTTCACACCACGTGCACCCAAGATCACATATATCCATATGTTGCACGCATCACCTATCCATACTTGGTGTACCTTTGGTACTTGTACTTTGCTCCCTGTTTGGCATAATCAAGAAAGGCATTATCATCATAAGATACTAATAAGAGAATTATGCATGATTCACACGACATCACCAAAGAGCATTGTTATTGACCAAATTTTACCCAGTAACTAGAGGCTCACTTCGTGATGGGCGCTGGTCTGGCAGGTCGCAGTTAGCCTAAGCGATATGACTCTCACCTTCCATTGGCCAAGTACCTTCGACGTATATCGAACAGTTCCACCGCATCGTACCGCTTGACCTAAGTCATGATGGGAGGTATATCGCAGGGAATTCGTTCACGTACGCCGAGTATATCGAATTTGGTCTCACACGTACCGTCCCCACGAGGTATATAGTGAGGCAATTCACGTACACTCAGGTATATCAAATGGCTTGTCCACACATACCGACTGCCTGCAAGAGCAAGACGTATATTGTGGAAGTCACGCCAAAGGGGGGAACCCATTCCAATTCACCCAACCAAACTGCATACCCGCATATAGGTGTCAAACCTAGGACACGCACTTTAGATTGCCGGTTTTGACCCGAAACTTTGCCGAAATTCCGGGTCGATCTGTCGCTTAAATTTTTACGCATTTTTAAAACGGTACCCTGTCCGTGAGCCTGGTTACAAGTCCAGCCATAGCTTTGCATATATTAAAAACCCACTTTTCTAGGCTCGGGTCCCATCCGGCATTGCATTTAGGAGAATTAAATACAAGTGAGAACATAATAATCATAATAATCATGTTGAGTTCCATCTCCAAAAACATTTCTCCCTTCTTTATCAAAAATCCAAAAATATTTCTCCCTTATTTATCAAAAATCCAAAAACATTTCTCCCTTCTTTATCAAAAATCAAAAAAATAGTTTCTTCCCTTTTTTCTCAAAAATAAATCTCATCCTACGCCTTCTCAGGTCGATTGCAAGCCCTTGGTCTAGCTCCCTATTGACATTGGTCTTCAGTCAAATCATCTCGGAATTTCATCCGTTCCTCTACTACTTCTTCTGAGTCCGAAATCCATCCACTTTCCATGGAGAATACAGATCAAGCACCAGTCATACAGCCAGATCTAACGACAGTCCTAACTCAGCTCGTGTCCAAGATTGGCAACCTCCAAACTGAGTTCCGAGAGATACAACGAAACGAAGTTCCAATTCCTCAAGAGCCCGAGGCCCTATTCCCTCATTCTATGGGTCCACTCGAGCCTATTTAGGTTCCCGAAGAATATCAGCACGCTCCACGTGCCCCTCCTGTTAATGGGTCGTCGCCTGCCCAGCTTCCTATGCTAAACATTACCCAGCCTATGGCTAACCTGCCTGTAGTCGTTGATCCAAAGGAGGAGGGGTTGAATAAAGTCAAATAGGATCTCAAGATGCTCACCAAGAAGTTTGAGCAAGTCAGGATCTCTGGGAATTACATGGACGACACCCATATGTCTCCTTATCCTAAAGCGAGGTTACCCGAGAAGTTCAAGATGGAAAATATTGAGAAGTTAGGAGGGAGTGGACCCCCGATTGTTCATCTTCGCAGTTATCATCGTTCCATGACTCTACTAGGGGCTTCTAAAGGAGTGATAGCCCAATTATTTCAGTAAACTTTGAAGAATAGTGCCCTCCGATGGTTTTTATCTCTTGAGGAATCTAGAATTCGTAGCTGGGAGGATGTAGCTCGAGAATTCATGTCGCAGTACAAATACAACGAAGAGCTTGAGGTCACCCGTCATGATTTAGAGATGCTCAAATAAAATCCTGGGGAATCAGTTAGTAACTTCATAACCCGGTGGAGGGAACAAGCAGCTACCATGACCAATCGGCCATCCGAGGAAGAACAGGTCAACATAGTGAAGAAAAAATTCTTGCCCCATGTCCAAGCGACGATGGGAGGACAATACTATCCCCACTTCCGAGCTCTCAGAGAGGCAGGAGTAGAAATTGAGGAAAGACTTGTTAAAAGAGAGGTTGAACCGAATAAGGTTTTCGGATAGTTCACCCCTAGAAAGTATGACAAGCTTGCTAGTGCTACAGTCTCAACCATCAATAACATCTCTCAACCAACCACATCGTGGGCACCAGAAAACCTCCCTGCTCCCCTCTCCAAAGTTTACCAAGCCCTATTAAATCGAAACCTCATCAAACCCTTGGATCCCCGTCCATTACCAAATCCACTCCTACGAAACTTCAAGGCCGATGCTCATTGCGCCTTTCACCAAACTGTCGGCCATACCACCGACCAATGCTTTCACCTTCAAAACATAATCCAAGATCTCATTGACGGGGGTACCATCGCCCCACCAGCCAATCCTAAGCCAAACACTTCTCACAATCCACTCCCAAATCATACCAATGCCATCTTCTTAGAAGAAAACCCAAATTTTGATCCATCAACTCAAATCACACCCATATACTCTCCTAAACCTCTTCAAATTTGCCCATATTTCCTCCTACACCCTACTAGCATCGCTGATTAGGCACTGTCACTCCTTACCAGAGCATGCATCGCTGTCCGTACCCATTCTGAAAATGGAAATATGGAATTGTCAGAGGTGTTAAACCAACTCCTAGAGTTCGGGCTGAAATTGCCCTCATAGATGGTCATCGATTGCCAGAGGTTCAGCAAACTGTTCTTAGAAGCACAAAAGTGGGCTCGATATTCAGACAGGTGGGTGGTACCAACTGACAAAGTCAGTTTAAATGATGTTGTCCAGATTATGGCAGAATTATTCAGGTAAACCAATAGAATTTGTAGTATCACGGGGTTACTTGACACTTTGAAGCTACAAGGGTGCTTGGTCCCTTCAATCACACATATCCCCTTAGAATGGGGGGACCTGTCTGAAGAAGCCGTTGAAGTTATGGAATGCATTAACTTTACATGGAAAGACATAATTATTGCCACCGGATGGGGGGAAGAATTCAAAAATTCGAGCGAAGAACAAGCTTCAGGAAGAGCTGGCCTAGTAGCTGACATATGTGGGATGATATCATTTGAATAACTCCTCGGAGAAATAAACAGGGTGGCAGAACAACCTGAGATTGAAGAGGAAATGGAATTCATGTTCTTTCCCTCTTCAGTAAATCACATGACCAGATCAGGGAGACATTACCAGGTTCCAAGCTCACTGCCAGCAAATGACAAAGGAAAGGGCATTGAAAACCTTCCTATGCCAGAGATGACCATTAAGGAGAGCAAGATCCTCGATCAACTGAAGAAAACTCAAGCTAACATTACTCTATGGGGACTTTTCATGTCTTCCCAGCTGCACAGAAATGCTTTAATCAAGCTGCTCACTGGATCCACAGTTCCTCCTTCTACCACACTGGAAGAAGCGATAAATTTGGTCGGATCCTTAACCTCTGCCCGAATGCTATCATTTTATGAAGAAGAAATCCCCAGAATTGGGCCAAATCACAATCATGCACTCAACATCTCCGTCGAAGTTATGGGGAAGGCCGTGCCACTCTCCCTTTTCGATAACGGATCCGCCTTGAATGTTTACCCTCTGAGAACCTTCAAGTGTTTAGGCCTGAAAGAAAATGACCTCGCTCCAACCTCCGCTGCTATACGTGCCTACGATAATACCCGTCGTGAGGCGATGGGATCCATAAAACTGTTAATAGGGGTTGGCCCTATAAACCCTGTCGTTGAATTCCAAGTCATAGACATCCCAACTTATTTCAACCTGTTGCTCGGATGACCCTGTCTCCACAGTATCAAAGGCGTGTCTTCCTCACTCCATCAGAAATTGAAGTTCTTCACCGACGGGCGAGTTATCACCATTTTGGGCAACGAAAAAAATGTTGAGGGTGCAAGCACCAGCAGTCCAATCCTTGAGATACAGCACGGGTCAAATGATATGCTCCTATCAGGATTCCAAGTTGAGCCACTCCTACTCCCAGCAGGGGACGGTTTCAAAGAAAGGGTTTGTCCAGAATATGACCCTCATGGCAATATCAATGTAATTTAGATGTTCAGAAACGTGTACTTCATTTCCGGACTGGGGCTAGGGTAAAGGCAGCAACGGATACTTGAGACCGTCAAACTAAAGAAATCTTTTCCTCCTTGTGGCTTTGGGTATCAACCATCAGAACAAGAGCTCAGAATGATCCACTAATCTCGACCAAAGAGAAGATTAGACTGCACCTGAACTATCCCAGAAGACTCCTTGAATGGAGGATTCATCAAAGAAGGCGAAGACTTCCACTTTTGCGGTTTTCCAGAACCATGGTATGACCACACAGACAAGAAGATGAGGTTGAGAATGGAGATATTTTTCCAAGATAGCTACCCATGGGCCGAAAGTTTCCAACATCGCATATAACCGCTCATTAAAGATACCAAAAAGACTGAGGAAAGTGATTTTGAAGAATCCTTCAACTTATAGACTCTGGGGCTGACACTCTGCATGGTTCATTCAAGCACTACATCAATGGATCCATCTCGTCTGATTAAAGTTATTGATATACCTCTCCTCAACTGGTATGCTGCGCCAGTTCTACCTCTTGAAACCCCCCAACCCCAATGTTCACCTTATTTCTTCTTCTACTATCTATCCTAGTTCAAATGTAATCGAGACCTCTTTTGATAAGGTTCTCAATGTTGTTTTTCCTATCAATGAAATAAACGAAGATTTTGAGTATCTTGTTGTGCCTTACATTAACTGCTTGGATTCTAATCAAACTTTTGATGATGATGATTTTGCAAATGAACAATTCTTAACTGATCTAAATAAGGTTAATAATAAACAACATAATCGCGTTCAAGTTAATGAAGAATAGACTGTTGTTATTAATCTCGGTTCTAGTAGCCAACTGCGTGAGATTAGGATAGGGGCCACCCTTGACGAGCATGAGCGCGCACAACTCGAAGAATTGCTAAAGGAGTTCGTGGATGTCTTCGCATGGTCGTATGATGATATGACCGGCATTGATCCTGAAATAGCTCAGCACGAGATCCCCACTCTCTCAGATTACAAGCCGGCTAAATAAAAATTGAGAAAGCTTCGCACCGAATAGTCGCTCAAGGTCAAAGAAGAGGTGGTCAAATAGTTAAACGTGGGCTTCATTTGTGTGATCGAATATCCCACATGGCTAGCCAACATAGTACCTGTGCTGAAATCAAGAGGGAAGGTTCGAATGTGTGTAGACTATCGAGATTTAAACAAAGCTTCTCCAAAGGATGAATATCCACTACCCAATATCGACATTATCGTGGATAACACAGCCAGTCATGCTCTCAAGTCATTCGTCGATGAGTTTTCTGGATATAACCAAATCAAGTTGCACCCCGTCCACCAAGAAAAAACCTCATTCATCACCCTATGGGGAATCTTTTTCTATACCGTTATGCCATTTGGTCTCAAGAATGCTGGGGCTACCTACCAAAGGGCTTCCACAACCATCCTGCACGATCTGATTCATAAAGAAGTCGAGGTTTATGTTGATGATATGATTATCAAGTCCAAACCTAGAGAAGGTCATGTTCCCACTCTCCGGAAGTTCTTCGAATGACTGCGATGGTATCAGATACGACTTAATCCACAGAAGTGTGTCTTTAGCGTTATAAAGGGAAAAATCTTGGGATTCATGGTCAGTGAGAAGGGGATAGAAGTAGATCCTGCAAAGCTGAAGGCCATATTTAGGATGCCACCACCCCGAACAGAGAAAGAAGTCCGAGGTTTTCTTGGGAAATTGCAATATATCATCCGGTTCATTAGCCAGCTAACCTCCATCTGTGAACCGATCTTCAAGCTCCTTCGAAAGGATTCAACCAAGGTTTGGAACGAGGTATGCCAAGAAGATTTTGACCGAATCAAACAATATCTGACCCAACCTTCAGTGCTCATGCCACCACAGCCCGGTCTCCCTTTGCTCCTATACCTAACCATAACCGACACTGCAGCTGGGGCTTTACTATCCCAATACCTTGAAGACTCCCGCAAAGAAAGAGCCATCTATTACGCCAGTCGTAAAATTGGTTGGGTACGAGGTTAACTACACTGCTTTAGAAAGGGCATGTGTCGCACTTGTCTGGGTCATCCAAAAGTTGTGACACTACATGCTCGCCTTCCCCATCAAACTTATATCCTGAATGGATCCCATCAAATACCTGCTTGAGAAACCCACCTTATCCAGTCAAATGGCCTGATGGTTGATGCTCCTAACCGAGTTCGATATCGTGTACGCCACACAAAAAGCTGTTAAAGAAAGAGCCATCTCTGACTACCTCACTGATTACCCCGTAGAAGAAGCAAATGTCTGGATCTCTAAATTCCCAAATGAAAACATCCTTTGCACCGCTCAAGACCGCCTTCGATGGAAAATGTTCTTTGACAGCACTGCCAACAAAAAGGGATATGGCATTGGGATATTTTTGATCGCCCCAGATGACTCCCACACTCCCATCGCCATCAAATTGGATTTCCCTTGCACCAATAACATGACGGAATACGAGGCATGCACAATAGGCCTCAAAGTTGCTCTCAAGAAAGGTATTCAATACCTTGATGTCTACGGGGATTCTACCCTTATCATCGGTCAAGTGCGCAGAAAGTGGAAAGTAAAGGATGAAAAGCTCCAACCCTTCCATGCCCATTTAGAAGAGTTAACCTCCCGATTATGAGATATCACCTTCCATTACCTACCCCGAGCAAAGAATAACCTAGACGATGCTCTCGCCACCTTGGCCTCCATGGTCGACAAGCCCAAGGGAATAATAATGACCCCCTTCCTAGTCCAAAAGCAAGACAAACCGACCCACTGCTACCATATTGAGTTTGTCTCCACCGAAGATCCCGAACTAGTCGATTACTTGTACTATGATATCTGGTGCCTCCTCAAACATAGTAGGTATCCCGAGGGTTCCAACAAGAAAGACCGAACAACCCTCCGAAGACTGGTCACCCAGTACATCATCTGTCATAAAGCTTTACTCAAGAGGAACTTCAATGGAACTCATCTACACTGTATCGCAGAAGCTGAGATTGATAAAATAATGCAGAACATCCATAATGGGGAATGCGGGCCCCACATGAACGGTCACATGCTTGCCAAGAAGATCATCCGACAGGGCTACTACGGAACCACCATGTCCCAAGACTTCACCGCCTATGTCCGGAGATGCCTCAAATGCCAACAGTTCTCCAATCTTCAACACCTGGCTCTACGAGAATTATATAACATGACCTCTCCCTAGTCGTTTTCCACCTGGGGTATCGACATCATAGGGAAGGTTACGCCAAAGGCTTCAAACGAACATGAGTTCATCCTAGTTGCCATTGATTACTTCACCAAATGGGTCGAAGCTGAGTCATACGCAGTATTAAACGGCAAGAAAGTGACCAAATTCCTTAAAAAGAATATTATATGTCGATATGGGGCCCCGCACGAGCTAGTGTCAGATAACGGGTTGCATTTCAAAGCAGAAGTCACAGAAGTAGTCAAAGAGTACGGGATTCAGAGACACAAATCTTCTCCCTACAGACCTCAGACCAACGGTGCAGTTGAAGCCGCCAACAAGAACCTCAAAGCTATCATCAGCAAGATGATCGAAAGTTATAGGGATTGGGCCGACTGGATCCCGTTCGCCCTCTGGGGATATCGACCCTCAATTCTAGCCTCTACTGGGTCTACCCCTTACTCCCTGGTCTACGGCATGGAAGAAGTCCTACCTGTGGAGATGGAAATAGCCTCGCTACGCATCATGCTCGAAAAAAAAAGTTAGCGAAGAAGACTGGTGATAAAGCCGTCTTGATGAGCTAGCCCTCCTAGATCAAAGAAGATTAAAAGCTCTTTACCACATACAGGGGTACCATCGCCGAATAGCGCGATCATTCAACAAGAGAGTCAAGGACCGCGATGTCTGGGAGGGGGATTTATCCTTCAAAGAGATAATAGAACCCATCTGGGACCCCAGAGGGAAATTCAAGCCCAATTGGAGCGGCCCCTACATTGTGAAAAAAATCTTATCCGGCGATGCCGTCATGCCCACTGACCTAGATGGGGAAGAGATGGCTCGTCCAGTCAACCTGGACCGTCTCAAGAAATTCTACCCCTAGTCTGAAATCTTGGCGCACTATGACTCTTATCATCTTCCTTCTATTCTAAAAAAAACTCTTCATTTCCCTCTACCCAGAACTACGTGGGCCTGATCCTCTTTAAAAAAAACTATTTTCAAACAGATAAAAAACTTTTCAAAAACCCCAGAGGTACGTAGGCAGATCATACACCTCACATGAGTGCAGCCCTTTTTTTCACAAAATACTATTCTCTTCTTACCTTCGAGAACGACGGTTCATTCTAACAAATACTTGAACAAAAGGATTATGTATGCCTTAGCGATCGCTATAGATTATTCAAAAATGCAAAATTCATCGAAAGGCACAGCTGAATGATCAGAAACTTGTGTATTTCATCAATAAGAAATTACAGTACGGATTACATAAGAAGAGGAACGGATAACTCCCTTCTCCCTACTACCATAAAAAGCCAAATAAAATCCCCACATCTATTCCCTATTACACAAATAAACTCTCCAAGAGTCCTACCCACAATTACCAGAGGGGCCTGCACCCTCATCATCTGCATCCTGAGGTCCCTAAGTTTCCCATGCCTGAATAGAGTGCCATAAACACTCCATAGACCGATGAGCCTTAACCATCTTCGAAAAGACCACAACACCCCCTTCCATGGTGTTGGATAAAACAAACCATCTTCGTCCAGTCTCCACTGCCAACATCTTGCTGACTAATTTCCTTCACAACCACTTCATATAATCTTTGGGGACATGCCAAACTTTCCCGACAGACGGGGAGGGACGGGTCGACGGATGCCAATTTTTCCACAGAGATCCAAGCAACAGACGCAGGCGCTCAGTCAAATCTTCTACCGGAATGAAATTTGAGATCCGAGGTGGCACGACCTGGGCCCAGCCAAATTAGCGAAGAAGACGCCAAGGGAAATAAAAGGAGGTCTGCCTGAGACCAACCAACCGCACATATGAATACTCTCCTAGCTCCAGAACAGGCTGCAACTGCCCCCACTAAGGCACTAACCAATACAGACCACGAGCCCCATGCTCCACAAGCCAATGCTCCCAGTTCTCAACATACAGACCAACACTGATGAAGTAGCGTGAAAAAAAGTTAGGTACGACCGACAGGGGATATTCTGGAGGAGTCGCCAAGCAAAATCTTTTAGACAACCACATGAACAGCATCATGGGGCTACCCCTCAAAAAGACAGAACGACCTTCTCTCCAGGCATCCAGGCCATTCAGGGTCTCCGCCAGTATCACTGCCGCAGGATTGCGACGGTATTACATCTATAAAGTAATAGCTGCAAGTTGCGGGTCCACCTATAATTCTCCAGTCACCAGCAATAATTTTGAAACCAAACCCAGAACAACGGCTCCATCATAGCCAGCATCACCTACTTCTCGCAAATGCATGAACTGCAACACCGCCGGGAGGGAGATCATTCATCTAGCAACCAATGATTTGGCCGCCGAAGGCGAAATATGAAAAAGCCCGACCAACAAATCCCTAGGAGAACGGGAGCATTCGGGCAAAGCCGCAGCAACACTGGGATTTACACCCAGCATGGCAGAAAATTCCTCGTAGGTAGGACAAACTTCCTCTAACCCAAAGCAGAATACATGGTCTTCGGGGTACCAGAATTGTACCGCCGCCATCAGCACGTTCCACTCAATAGGCCGATTGCGCCACAAAGAGACTCGACGCATGTTGAAAGCTTCGTAGTCGACATTATAGGAGCACATTATTTCCAAAGCTTCGAGGTAGTTAGTAAACTCATTGCTACCAGGGAGATCCATCTTTCAAACCTAAGAGATAATGGGTAAGTAGGTAAGAATGCAAAGGTGTGATGAAAACACTCCACCCTTACCCATTTTTATACTTGAGAACCCTCACAAGAGACATAATTTCTGCAGAAATCGGAGGGAATCCTACCCCACAAAGTGTAAAAGGCTGAAGAGGGTACCAATCAAAGCTTTGAATTGATGGGACTGGACTGAACTACCGATAGGCAGGTCAGGGTGCTTGCCGATTGGCAACCCCCCATTTTTAGAAATTTCCCTTTTTTCCTCTTTTGTCAAATCAGAAAACTCAATAAAAAAATAAATTGATATTCTCAACAGAATTTCAAATTCCCTTTATCTCCTTATAAAATTTCCCTTTTTTAATCAAAAACTTTCCTTCAAAAAATTTCAAAAATATTCCTTTTTTACGGTCTCAGCAACAAAGTAAAAAGCGCATGTACATGCATTCATTCATCATTAATAAAAGATAATAAAAAAACTCCATTGCATTGCATATATCTGTTTTCTGTGTTACATCATTTTTGCAGGAAATAAAAAGAAAAGGCAAAAACAACGGGACTCATCCCGAACCCATATTCTCTCTCTCTCTCAAGAGCTTCCACCCCTGCGACGTGCTCTCTTCCCCCATACGGCGAGACGACGTATCACCACTACTCGAGCCAGAGTCATCTAAGGACGAAGCAGACGGCACCAAGCAAGAAGGAATAGGAACTGCATCTCGAATATGGGCAGTCATCGAGGATATCCAGTCTCTGATGTCCCTTAGCCAAGTGGTCGACACCTGAACTTGCTGCAAGAAAAGGTGAAATCAGTATCAAAACAGAGATGACCAAAATAGAAAAGAAAGAAAGAGAGGGACATAAAGGTATAAGTAGGTCGGAGGACCTCCTCTGTCAAGCCCAACTCCTTCGGATCCATCGTATGAGGACGGTGCAACATAGGCACCATCCCTCCATCAGTCCGGTGAATGTTGTACGAGGGGGTATGCAACCGCATAAAAGGGACCTCTGAAGTCGCCGCCGCCGCAGATGCCGTCGAACCACTGCCACTATGGGAAGATACCACCGCCCGACTCGAACCTGCAGGAGGTAAAGGTAGGGCATCATATATGTTGGGCGCCATCAACCAGCTCGTCACAAAGTCCATATAGTCATACGGCGCGGCCGTATCAGTGTACAATAAGTAGGACTCTCCGATCATAACCGCGATCATCACATCCTCTGACAGAAGTCGCTCCCACCTCATAGACGTAGGAGGCTGTGCAGGTGGCACCACCACCTCCTCCTCTGCAATCTGGCGAACAACCCGCTCCCCGAGGTACCAGGAATGGCCAAACTCATGCGCCAGCAAATGCCTCATCCGCGCATTCACCCCAGTCGCCCCCACATCCTGAATGGCTGTCCCCCGAGAATAAAAGGTCACCTGAAAATATCCAAGCAGGCACAAATCAATACAAGATCAGAAGGTGCAAAAACTAAGACTGAAATGGAAAGATCCTTACCCTACCACTGGTCAGGTCATTCAAGACCTGACGCACCGCCTCCAGAGAGAGAGATCCCTTCGACTGCCGATTGGCCTTACGCCATCGATAAAATCGACAGAAGTCCCCAACAGTGTCGTCCTTCAGAGAGATCAGTGGGGTATTGCACCCAATCACCTCATAAAACCACGTCTGAATTCACAAGCAAAAAGAGACGCGTAAGAAAAAATACGAATGCATTAAAGGAAAATGCGAATGCATGAAAGGGAAATGTGAATGCATGAAAGGAAAATGCGAGTGCATGAAAAGAAATGCGCAAACTAAATAATACCTCAATAAGGTACGTGGCCCTAGTAAAGGTCTGCCGGCAGCACCGGCTGAATGCATCCAGAGAAGAGTAAAGGGTCGCCAAAGTCAGACTCCCCCAATCATAGAAATGGATGTTCGAAAACATCCTCAGGTACGGCAATAACCACAAATGGACGACGTCGTCGCTCGACGCCACCATGAAATCTCCCAACACCAGCAAAACATCCTTTTAGCCCGTCCTCCACATCAATCACCCTGCTCAACAGAACATCCTTCAGCAGGGACAACCGGATAGAATCCCCAGAGACTATCCTCCCTACATCACCAAGTGCCGCACGCACTACCTCCGGTCTCACCCGTAAAGAGCGATCCACCTCTATCTGCTCTCCGTCACAATCCAACCCCAACAGCTGCTGCACATCTATAGGAATCACAGTCATCTCCCCGAAGTCGAAATGGAAGGTGTGGGTAGTATCCCACCTCCTCTCTCCCAAAGCGCACAGGACCGCTGTCGAACGAGGCATGTCATCCAGCACCGATGCCAACCTCCCAAAACCCGCTGATGATACCACCCAACACACCACAGGTGGGAGATGCTCCCAGACATCCCTGAGCCCCATCGTCCCGCGGGTGCGCATGTTCTTTAAAGAAAAATCAGACTGGAAAAAAGGAAAAGTCTCATCAAAAGTCAAGAAAGAAAGAAAAATCACCAAAATGAGAAGAATGCCAAAGGTCAGGTTACTTACATAACCGTCGAGACTCACTCTCGAAGAGCGATGACGCGATGGCTCCCGCAGCAAGGTCCGCTCATCTGCAACAGGCTCAAACACATCAAAGGAGTTCTCACTCCCCAAAGCAAGAGGCGCCCTGGCCCTCCAATCCACATTCGCCCAGTCATCAATGGTCAACCACTCCCAGTGGACTGCAGCGCTCACAAAGGCGGCCATTTCTTGAAGATCGGAATGCTAAAACGATTTGCAGAGGAATCGCGGAAAGAGAGAAAGCAAAGAAGCTGTGAAAAAATGAAGGGATTCGCCCCTTTATATAGGATGCCAACCGCCATGCCGATCGGCACTTCCCCCCACCATACCGATCGGCACTGACTCCTTACCTTCCCGAGGTAGTCCAAAAGTCTGTGCCATTGTCGAATGGTACCCCTCATACCATGCCGACCGGTACCCCCCCTTAAATTTCGTACAGAAATTCCCAGAAAATATCAGAAAGCCTAAAAACATCCTTTGAAAATTCCTAAAAATCCCAGGAAGGATTTAGAACATTTTCACCAAGAAAATTTCGCATTCCCTTGAGCGGAACCCCTCTTTCCCAGCGGAATCCTCAAAAATCAAGTGAATCTCCTCCCGGCAAAGCACCAGAGGATCTCTAAGGATCGCTTGATCACTTCCCCAACGGATTTTTTTACAGCACCAAAATAGGTTGTCCCCCCCCCCCCCCCCCCCGCGAGGTCTCCTAGAGAAACAAAGGCTTCCCCAGTTATCAGCTCCCCAGCTCAAATCAAAAGGCACTTTCTCAAGCGAAATAAAAATCCAATATTTATCCACTCTTAGGTCAGAATTGACCTCGGTCTTGGATCGTCACCTGAGTTGGGTCAGAATTGACCCCGGTCCTCGGTCGTCACCACTTTGAGGTAAGAATTGACCTCGGTCTTGGATCGTCACCTGAGTTGGGTAAAAATTGACCCCGGTCTTCGGTTGTCACCACTCTTAAGTCCGAATTGACCTCGGTCTTGGATTGTCACCTGAGTTGGGTCAGAATTGACCCTGGTCCTCGATCGTCACCATTCTTAGGTCAGAATTGACACCGGTCTTAGATCGTCACCTGAGTTGGGTCAAAATTGACCCCGGTCCTCGGTCGTCATCATTCTTAGGTCAGAATTGACCTCAGTCTTGGATCGTCACCTGAGTTAGGTCAGAATTGACCCCGGTCCTCGGTCGTCACCACTCTTAGGTCAGAATTGACCTCAATCTTGGATCGTCACCTGAGTTAGGTTAAAATTGACCTCGGTCCTCGGTCGTCACCACTCTTAGGTCAAAATTGACCTCAGTCTTGGATCATCACCTGAGTTAGGTCATAATTGACCTCGATCCTCGATCGTCACCACTCTTAGGTCAGAATTGACCTCGGTCTTGGATCATCACCTGAGTTAGGTCAGAATTGACCTCGGTCCTCATTCGTCGCCACTCTTAGGTCAGAATTGACCTCAGTCTTGGATTGTCACCTGAGTTAGGTCAAAATTGGCCTCGGTCCTCGATCGTCACCACTTTTAGGTCAGAATTGACCTCGGTCTTGGATCGTCACCTGAGTTAGGTCAGAATTGACCTCGATCCTTGGTCGTCACCACTCTTAGGTCAGAATTGACCTCAGTCTTGGATCGTCACCTGAGTTAGGTCAGAATTAACCTCAGTCCTCGATCGTTACCACTCCTAGGTCAGAATTTACCTCGATTATTAGATCTTCACCCTAAGCCCGCATATTTAACTTTGACCCACAGAATTGGTCATCCCCCAGCACCACTTCAGGTCCTCAGAATCGACCTAAAACTTTGATCATCATTCCATCCCCAGCACACTCCTTAGGTCCTCAGAATCAGCCTCGACCCTCTAAATCGGTCATACTCCCTCAAAAGCATCATGCGGTGTCTATTCGACGGTCATGATTTATTCCAAACTCACCCGTCGAGGGGCTCTGTAGACACCCCATTTCGTTACCCCCAACTCTCCTTAGGTCCCTAGTACCTCCCTTCATCACTACAAACCCAGGTCATGTCCCGAGTACTGACCTAGAAGCCATCGGGCACTCCCCGGCTCATTTTGACCAAAAAGTCAAACTTTTCATCTCGATTGAGACTGAATGAATCCTCGAAGGGCACTGAATACCCTTTCTAATGGTCCATCCCGTGTGCGATTCCGACTTACCATGCCGACGAACGATCCGTTTGCGTCCGAAACTTGACCGAGAGGCCACCGGGCGCTCCCGGGCTCTGTTTGACCTAAGTCAACTCTTCAGCTCGACCGAGGCTGAAAGAATATTCGAAAGGAACTGAATACCCTTTCCAAAGGTCCGTCCCGTGTGCAATTCCGACTTACCATGCGGACGAACGATCCGCTTGACTTCAAGAGGTCACCGAACGGTTCCAGGGCCCGGTTGAGCAAAGTCAACTCCCCAAACTGGGTCAAACTCTTTGGAATGTTGAAGTACATCTCCTAACCTTTCCAACGGTCCATCTCATACGTGATTTGTACTTACCATGCGGACGAACGATTCGTTTGCGTCCGAACGATTTCCCGTCCAATGGATCTACAAACGCTTTCGAGCCATATTTGACCCAAAGTCAACTTCCGAACCCGGCAGGGATCCAAAGGACTTTCAAAGGTCTCTGAATTAAATTTCCAATGGTGTGACCCGTGCATGATTCTGACCAACGGCTTGCCCTCGGCAGCTAATTTTTCGAAAAGGTCTGAAACACACTGCCAAACGACAGGTCCCAAACTCTGCCTATCAGCACCTGCCGATAGGCAGGACCAGGTCTATGATGATCGACAGTGACTTGGGCCTATAAAAGGAGGCCTTAACCACATTTTCAAGGGGATCCCAGATATGATAAAATTCACTCTCAACGAATCCCAAAACCTCTCTCGAAGGCAGCATGATTTCAACATCCAAATCCCTTTTTTACTTCCACTTTTCATCATCCTTTTCATCAAACTTGGTGAATTATCTACTATCCATCATCATCCAAGTGCAAGGGCTTCTCTCCAACATTCAAGATCTTCAAGAAGGTCCAACTTTCTCAACTTTCTCTTAAATTCTCTTAAATTCGCAATAACTTGTTTTATTACTTAGCACTTTTTATTATCTCGTCTCACACATCCTAATATACTTTTTATTTAGTATTATTTCACATCTCTTATTTTCATATAAATAAAAACCCAAAAAACAAGAAAAAGAGGGTTTGCTCATAAATTCCAAATAGGAATTCTCATACTTTTCTCACAACTAAAACACTTTTTCTACACACACACACTCACAAATAAGATATCCTCCCATTTGGATTTATGGGATAAAACCCACCCCTCGTTTTATATGTGAAATACGTGGACTTTGATGCCTTTATAGGCTACATAGGCGTCTCGGGGTAAAACCCGAGACTCGAGTCCTTTTTCTCACTTTTTCTCACTTTTTCTATCTTCTCTAAATCCACTTTCCTTATATTTTATATATTTGCTCTTAGTGACGTATTACTCCATATGCGTTATCGTTCCATTATAACGATCAACGTAAGGGTAATCGCGTAAATCTTATTTTTCTAATATTATTCTTATATCTTCTTACGGATGACTCGCTTTATATTTTCCATGATATAAGTCGAGGATTCCTACCTCCATTATATATATACACATGCACACATATCACGGGCGTAAATATAAAGGAAAATAACAAATATCCATGAGAGACCGAAAGGGCGGAATGGGTGCCTAACACCTTCCCATTTCGTAACTAAGCCTCCGAACCCTTCTCGAATCATTTTGGTTTCGCATGCACCAGTATGTCTTTGGATGCCATCCTTAGGGATGGCTTTCCCTTTTTCTTTTGTCTATTTTGAGTAAAATAGACCAGCAACTCTGAATCTCTCTACATTTTTACACCTCGTCTCAAATGACGCCGGCCGAAGCGCTCCCGAGAGGGATGCGCGGGACCCGAGGATCCTTTCCCTTCGCGCGCTCGCCCACGCGGTGAGGATCGGGGATGGCCACATAACCCCCAAATATATACTAGTGACGTGACTCATACGCATCCCAAATATTTATAACATAACTGTCATTTATCTCATCCCCAACCATAATATTATTTCAATAACTACTAACTCTCAGCACGCTAGTAATTATTACCATAAAATCGGATTAATTACAATTTAAATTTTCTCCCTTTAATTTAATTAATTCCCAATTTCCATAATTTCATAAAAATGAATATGCGTAAAAATGCGGGGTATTACAGTGACACGAATCAAAATCCCCCCCGAAGGCTCCTCAAGATATGATCATCCACAACGAGCAACCTCTACCCGACAACAACCAGCATAGGTATGTTATACACACAATAATGCATTCAATAGGTATACACATAACCTATAATAATCATTATGTATTAACGCAACCCAAATACCCAAATGTATACGTAGTATTATTGTCTCTAATGCTCATGTTACTCTATCTATACGATTAATCTCTTTATCGTATGTATTCCATAAGGCCCTCTTATTCCAACATTTTCACACGATAATTATAATATATTCACAATCATGTATTACTTTACTAACTAAGTAATCTTCAACGTAATTCTCACCAATAAATACTAACTCTCGTCACGCTAGTAATTATTTACTTAAATCTGGATTAATTATAAATAAATTTCCTATTTAAATTAATTAATCCCATAATTAAAATAAATGTTTTCAAAAATACGGGGTATTACAGCAATAAACCCATGAGAACCAGTTTTAGTTTCTTCCTTGAAGGATCCATCACAGTTTATCTTAACCCAATTAAAAAGGAGGGGGGGGGGGCGAACATCATTTGCTTACACTCCTAGGAGGTAAGGGAGGTTTTAGCCTTGGGGACAACTTAAAAACCTGTAGACTTTTATTGTAGTCTTCAGGTAAGGTCGAAGCCTTTAATAACACATTGGATATAAGGATATTAGCCTTCCTGAAAACATCCTCATTTCTTATTTTACATATAATCCAGATGTACAAGCCATAAGTAAACAATTCTCCCGAGAATGGCAAAGAACATTCTTCATCATCCTTAAAGACATAAGCACCCAACTTTCAATTCTATCACAAGGCCCCAAACACACACAACCATCCAGTGGTGATCTCTCCCAAATTTTCTGAACCCAAAAACACCCCGTAAGCAGGTGATCGATAGTCTCCAGTTTCTTCCCACAAATATGACAAATAGGGTCATTCCTAAGTTTCTTCTTCCAAGAACTCATACCATTTTCATGTCTCATCTCTTGGGATTTCTTCATATAAAGAAGTTAAATTACCCAAATCATCACTGAGTGAGTAATCATTATCCTCATTATACTCATATGCCATTAACTCATCAATCTTATTTACCCTCTCCCATAACCCATCACATTTAGACTCTTTATCACAATTTTCTTCAATTAACATCACTGTGTTGTTCATATACTTGAACCTCACTCACTCCCTTACCTTTATCTAATCCACAAATATAAAGAGACATCGGCATACTAAAACCCATGTTTCATGCAGACACTAACTTCTTATCATTATCAAACTCTATCTACTTGTCATCATGTTTGAAACAATACTCAACTGGCCCACTATGACCTATGACAAGAACCCAAAATTGTAATATCTATGTCCTATATAATCTCATTTTAATTGCTATTTTTTGCTAAATTTGGCCATAAATATTTAATTGTTCACTTTGTAGGTCAATATGCGATTGCGATTTAAAAAGACTTAATTCAAGGCACTTGCAATAAAAATGCAATAAAAAACGCCAATGCAAATTTCATGTGACGAGACACACTGTATAATCTCCAAGAAATCGAGTCCCACTGTTTCCTAGCCAACCCCAAATTCTCAACTCTTGTGTTTTATATATATATATATATATATATATATATATATATATATATATATATATATATTAATTAAAGAGGGTCAGATCCCCTAAATTTATTAAATAGAGGAGAAATAGCCTCTCCCAAGTGGCATAGAAAGCTTAGATACAAGTGAAGTTTCTTAAAGCAGTAAATGAGGAGCTTTATGATAGCCCCAATGCACTTAAACAAAATTAAAATCATTAAAAATTAGATCTGATATAGAAGCAACCCATCTTGTCCATCTTGTAAGCACCTCTCGCCACTTTTGGAAGATCCAAGAAATTGTTGAAAATAGAAAGGGATTAAAGAGTGGTCCCATAATTGGCAAGACTATCTGCTACCATGTTTGACTCCCTGAAGGAATGATGTAAGGAACAATTGAGATTGAGGAGGTTAGATTTGATTTCTTCCACACATTTATAAAGGTTCTGAGGAGGTTTCCAATGTGTATATTTATTTGTATTTATATTTATGTATTATTCTTTATGTTGTCATCTATGTATTTAATATTACTTAAGCGCGTGTGTGTGTCTCTTTCATATTTAAGTATTTTAATGTGCAATATTATATTTGAACTTATATATATATATATATATATATGTAAATATGTGTTTATTAGTATTAGTATTGTTATACTATTTTTATTGCCATTACTATATATTATTTATATATCAATATTATATGTATGTATTTTTTATTTATAAGTATGTATTTATCTATATATTCTTATGTATCTATACACACATGCCCCACCATCATACCAACGTGTACCCTACCCAAAACAGATAAGGAAGTCACAAAATTCTCATCTATGTCCATATTTTCTCCCATACCTCACATCTCTCCCCCTTTTTAATCACATTTTCTTCTATCTCTTGTACCTGCAACAACTGTTGTGATTGCATTTTAAAATACAAATGGGAGATCCACTTTACCCACATCTCTCTCAACTTTCGACTGAAAATTAGCCAACCTCTCCCACTATACCACATTTTATTTCTCTTTTGTGTACCCACTTGCTACACACATAATTATTACTCTTCATCCGACCAAATAATAGGAAGTGAGTGAGCTACACAGTTTTTTGAGTTTGTAAGGGAGAAGAAAGCATTACATGCTACAAAACTAAAAATGAGAAATGGGTTTCTCTCTCAAAATGCTCTCTACGAATTTTTCTCAAAAAGAAAAATAGAAAAATATTTTCTTCTGAAAATATTTATTTCCCAAAAATATTCTTTCAAAAATTGAGCAATTTATATGGAATGGGTGTTAGTATGACATATAACTACAATGCATGGTTATATGATACAAAGGTGATTTTGGGCTTGTTTTTATCCTAGGGACGACGTGACTGTAGACTACTTGCACAAAAAGGGTAGAACCGCGAAACGTCTTAAAGAGAGCGACCTAGTCCGCAACTCAACCCAAGAATCGTCTACGATAAATTTTATAAACAATTAAGGTAATGTTGTTTATTTTTATTATGCAGTAAATATTTGGATTCAATGCATGCGGTTCATATTTGCGATAATCATATAAGGTAATAATTTAATTTTGAGTAGTAGACTAAAATTAAATTATAATTTTTATTTTCGATATCTCCATAAAACTCTTTGATGTGATTTTTAATCACATTGTATAAATTGTACCAACAACAACAGCTAGAAGTTATCACCGGCCTACCTTATATCCTCAACCTGCTCATATCTTCCCTTCTCGCCATATAATCCCCCCACTCACTAACCCGCGTAAAGCTCTTAACTTAAATAACCCAAATCATCTTCTCTTCACTCGTCTTTTTTTTTGGTGCAATGGAAATGAAAACATCTAGAACTAGCTCCTCCTAGGATAACAAGTCCCTTGCTAATCTGCTACAAGCGGCTCCTCGAGTCCTCAATCTCATTTGGTGGTAGTTCCACTTCCACATAATTAAACTCATGTTGCTTTCCCAACTTAACCATCTTGTCTGTGCACTTATTTCCCTATCTCAATATGTGATTTACCTTCACATTATTGAGAATAACGAGTACAAAACTCTAATATTCGCAAGAAATGATTATAAGGAAGTACTCACTAAACTACTCTTTCAAAACACTTAAAGAAGACCAACTCATAAAATAATACACTCAAACTAAGATACAAATGCTGATTGCCTTATTGTTTTACTTGTTCTTGGATGATTATACAATCATAGGACATGGATTATTTATAGCATGGCAAATACATTTTATGCCACACATTAAACGAGTAAGGAAAAATTACAACCACACCTTTCTACCTAACACACTAATTTATCACTAGTGAAATATAGGTAAGCAATGACATAACACACACTAGTTTACCACTAATGCAATATAGGTAAGCAATGACATCATATGGGTTGTGATGTTGAAACTTAATACTCCCCCTCAATATCTACTCTCATTCCTTTCACCATATCGAACTGACGACGAAAGTTTTCAAACTTTCTTGTACTTAAACCTTTTGTGAACAAGTCTGCAATTTGATCATCTGTCTTGATCCGTTTCATCTCAATCTCTTCTTCCAGAACCTTTTCTCTGATAAAATGATAGTGCACTTCCATATGTTTAGTTCTTGCATGAAAAACTGGATTTTTCGTCGAATGAACTACCGACCGGTTGTCACAATATAACGAAACTGCATAGTCTACTGGTTAATATAGATCGTTCATCAACTATATTAACCACATAATCTCTTGAGCTACCATTAATGATGCTTGATACTCTGCTTCCGTAGTTGATAAAGATACCGTCGGTTGTCTCTTACTACACCAAGAAATTGCTCTAGATCTAAGCTTGAGTACGTACCCAGTAGTTGATCAGCGAGAGTCATGATCTCCTGCATAGTCAGTGTCACAATAGCCAACTAACTTTCAATCTTCACATTTCTTATACAAAATACCATAGGTAGTTGTACCCTTCACATATCTCAATATTTGTCGAACTGCTTTCAAATGAGACTTCTTTGGATTTTGCATGTACCAACTCATCACATCAGTTGCATAAGAAATGTCAGGTCGAGTCAAGGTTAGGTAGATCAGACTACCTACTAATTGTCGATACATTATGGCATCTTCCAAATCTTTTCCTTCATGCGCACACAACGTGCCATTTGGTTCCATCGCTGTCGAGATTGGCTTACATTCGAGCATCCCGAACTTCTTCAATAAATCTTTGGAATAATTTTGTTGACAAAGAAATATTCCTTGTGTATGATCAACCTCTAGACCAAGAAAGCACTTGAGTTGTCCAAGTTCCTTCATCTGGAAATGACCTGATAATTTCTCCTTTGTTCGAAGAATTTCTACCTCATTATCACCGATTATGATCAAATCATCCACGTATACCAGTACGATAGCTAACTTTCCTCCATTAGCTTTGACAAATAATCTAGAAACTGTAGGTGTTACTGAAAAATCACTTTGAGTTAAAAATTCAACAATCTTACCATACCACGCCCTTGGTGCCTGTTTCAATACATAGAGTGCCTTTCGCAACTTACACACATGCTCAGGATGATCTTGATATGAAATCCATTAATTGAATCATGTATATCTCCCGATCCAACTCCCCGTGAAGAAATGCGTTCTTCACATCCATTTGCCATAAGTTCCAATCTTTGTTGGCTGCAAGTGCAAGTAGGACTCGTACAGTTGTAAGCTTTGACACTGGGCTAAATGTTTCATTATACTCTAGTTCATATTATTGAGTGAACCCTCGAACCACCAGTCGAGCTTTGTATCTCTCAATTGATCCATCTGGATGATGCTTTATCTTGTAAACCCATTTACATGATATGGCTTTCACATCTCTTGGATTCGACACGAGATCCCAAGTCTGATTTTGCTCTAGTGCCATGATTTCTTCTTCCATAGCTTTAATCCACTCAAAATTCTAGGATTCTTCTTCAAACGTATTAGGTTCTTTTACATTTGCTTCTTCTTCTATGGCTGCGTTGGCGTATTTGGGATTTGGCTTTCTAATTCTTGTTGACCTTCTGAGTTGTGATTGTGGAGTTGATACTTACGTTTCACTAGGTCCACCTTCTTCATCTGGTTTGTAATATACACCAATTTGCCAAGGATTCTGAGTTACTTCTTTCTCGATATTATCATCATCATATGAATCTTCAGCTTTGTGTGAGCTTGATAAGATTTGAGGAGTCTGCTCTCCCATTGTCTGTTGCAGCTTCTCTTAAAATTCCTTCGAGTTTAATAACACATCCTTTTTCTGAGGACCACATTCTTCATCAAACACCACATCTCGTGATATGTAACACCTTCCAATCGTAGGATCACAATATTTCCACCCTTTCCTCTGGTTATCGTATCCCACAAAGATACATCTGATGGCTTTCTTGTCAAACTTGCTATGTAGATGGTTAGGGACAAATACATTACATACACAGCCGAATACTCGAAAGTAACTAACCGTAGGTTTCATGTCCCATAATTTCTCAAAGGGTGAAACAAACTCTAACTTTGGTTGAGGAAGTTTGTTAATCACATGGGCTATCATTCTCATAGCTTCAACCTAAAATCTTCTCGGTACATTCTTAGCATGTAGCATACTCCGATAAACTTTTGCAAGATGTCAATTCTTTCTCTCTACTACTCCAGTCTGTTGAGGGGTGTTGGCACAAGTAAATTGATGATGTATTCTACAGTCTCGTAGATACTGTAAAAACTCATTTGAGGTATATTCTCCTCCATTATCTGTGCGTAGACAAATAATCTTTTTCCCCATTTCTCCTTCAATCATCTCTCTTAACTCCTTAAACTTTAAGAACATGTCATATTTTTCTTTCATAAAGAAAATCCACACATACCTGGAGAAGTCATCAATAAACGTTACCATATACTGCATCCCACCAACTGATGATTGCTTGACTGGTCCAAACACATCAGAGTGAACTAACTCTAATGGTTCCTTTGCTCTAAACTTTTATTCCTCATATGGTAATTGATGTGCTTTACCATACTGGCATCCTGCACATACCGTGTTTGCCCTCCCATCAAATTAAGGAAGTCCCTTGAGCATCGACTTCTTCATCATCACCCTTATCTTAGAATAGCTAACATGGCCCAATCTCATGTGCCATAAATTTGTTGTCTTATTTTTTTCTTATCTTGTCTACATACGCAGACTCTGCTGACATCACGTAAACTGACTCCAATCGTCGTCCTTCCATTGTTGGCATTCACGAGATCTTGAGGTCTTGATATACCTTTAAATCTCATGGACCAACCAAGACAAAGTGGCCTGATGATGTTAACTATGCCACTGAAAGAAGATTTTTCCTCATACCCGAAACATGGTAGACATTTTGAATCGGCACCTCGATAGAACTGTATTGAGGTGCTACTACCGTCTTACCGATATGAGCTATTGGTAGACTTGAGTTGTTGGCTGTTACCATAACTCTATTTACCTTGTATTTTGACAGGCTCTGTAACTTCTATTTATCACCCGTCATAAAATTTGAGCAGCCTGAGTCGACAATCCAATCATTATCGTAGTCGATCCTCTCAACTATCGAGACCGTGAGAGCTAACTCCTCCTCTTCCACAACAAAAGATGCTTCAGTATCCCAGTTATCTTCGCTTCTCTCCTTTGAATTGGAAGTAGCAACATTGCTCTCAGTGGGCCTTTTGTTGGACCAACAATCTTTTGCCATATGTCCCTTCTTGCTGGAGTTGTAACATTTGCCCTCAAATCTTTTATCGTAGCCATGATTCTTTGAAGCTCCGCCTAGACGAGAACCTCCCTCTCCTTGATGACTTTTTGCCTTGTCATCATCCTTTTTATATTCGCCTCCGATATGCTTCTTGAAGTAGCCTTTGCTTTTTTTTGGTGTAGAGCGCTTCCTCCTCACCCTTCAACGAGACTTCTCCCATTTTCTTAGCCATATCTTCTTGACTGGAAAGAAAATTTTCAAACTCAACAAGTGATGGTTGAGTCATCCATCCTCGTATAGCAGCAAAAAAACTTTGGTATTCGAACCTCAAACCATGGATAATTATTCTTTTTATCCTAGTTTCACCAATAGCAACTGTTGGATCTAAATTTGAAATTTCATGGCATATTTTCTTCACCTTGTGAAAGTACTTGGTGATAGTCATTTCTCATTGCGCCATTGATAATAGCTCGTTCTCGAGAAGTTGTATTCTTGTGTCGCTCTTCTTTAAAAAAAGGTGTAGTGAAAGTGTCCCATGCTTCTTTCAATGTTTTGGCATCCCAAATGTGGTCCAACATTTCTTCTTCAATTGTGGTCTTTAAGGCAAACATCGCTTTGCCCGCTTTAATCTTCCATTTTTGCAAACTGCCATTAGCGCCATCAACCTCCGGTTGTATAATTTTAGTACAACCAACGACCTCCCAAAGGACTTGTCCTTGCATAAAAGACTTCATACATGTCGCCCATGTGTTTTAATTTTGGTTGTTGAGCTTCTTGATTCCTCCAACTACTTGAAGATCACCCATCGTGTCGATAAATTTTTTATAATACCAAACAAGCCTGATTTCAAGATACAAACTTGTAGAATACGAATTTCTCACCACTCAAGAAAACTCACTCCAAAAATACTTGTACACGACCGTCCCACTCTGATACCAATTGTTGATAATAACGAGTACAAAACTCTAATATTCGTAAGAAATGATTATAAGGAAGTACTCACTAAACCACTCTTTCAAAATACTTAAAGAAGACAAACTCATAAAATACTACACTCAAACTAAGATACGAATTCTAATTTCCTTATTGTTTTACTTCTTCTTGGATATTTATACAGGCATAGGACATGGGGTATTTATATCATGGAAAATACATTTTAGGCCATACATTAAACAAGTAAGGAAAAATTACAGCCACACCTTTCTACCTAACACACACTAATTTATCACTAGTGAAATATAGGTAAGCAATGACATAACACACACTAATTTATCACTAATGCAATATATGTAAGCAATGACATCATATGGGTTGTGATGTTGAAACTTAATACACATGTCCATAGCTAAGCCAATGTAGTATCCTATAAGGGCACATCACAAAGAAGGTGTTTTCTGCATTTTCCTTTGAAATCAATTGTACCGCCAGTGCTGAATCCGTCTCTATTGTATTCTCTACCCATACTTTCGCTTTGATGAGATTTAATCCACAGTAAATCCCTTCTAGATCTTCTTTGAGACTTGTTACTCTACCCTCCATCTTTCCATAGAACCTCCTACCCAAGCTCCTTGATAATTTCTACCCAATCCTCCATAGCTTCCTTGTCCCCTGTTATTTTTACATCCACTGCATTAGTAAAATTCCATGCTGTTATACTTAAGCTTGGTTCCCTCATTTGTGGTGGTGTTATTTGAAAGGTTGCTCGATGTCAAAAGCAAGGTACCTGCTAAGTTTTGCTACCACATGTGTGGAAATATCGGTATTTTCAAAGCTCCTATTTTTTTCCAAATGTTCCAAATGGTTGAGACAACTAATTTATATTTCTCCACTTATTATTTGATATGCCCCAAATATTTTCCCTAATCCACTCACGAAAGTTAATAAGCATACCTTCTTGCCATTTATCTGGAGAAAAGAAAGGTAGCCACACATATTTTCCCTTAGTGCATTCCCTAAACATATGATCTATATCTTCATGTAAATCATAAAACACATAATTAGCATCACTTGTAAGGTCGCGGGTCAACCTTAGTTGGTTAGTCACTATTTTCCCATGCAAAATATGCCAAATAAAAGTTATACATTTTAAAGTTATTTTGAGATGCCAAACATTTTTCACACATTATCTGAAGGGGAAATAACATTATCCTCCTTCATAAATATATAACAAGATTTAATATTAAACTTACCATTTGGGCTTAAAGCCCATGTGGACCTATCACTGGTATATTCGCCTAGTCCAAACACCTTTAAATTAAATCTCTATTACACCATCTTCACTAGTAATTAGTAGGAGTGTTCAGAAAATCAGTTGGATCGGTGGACCAAAACGGACTAAACCGGACCGACCTATTTTTTTTGTTTTTTTTAATTGATCCGGTCTAGATTTTTTTGGCAAACCGGTCTGACCGGTTCGATCCTCGGTCCGCCTTATTAAATAGCCGGTTTGGACCGCCCCGGACCGGTTATATATATATAAAAAAATAATCAAAGAAAGAACTTTTAAAAATGAGGGTACGCTCGTCACAATATGAAAAAAGTGAAAACAAAAGAAAAACCTAGGCTAAATAACAGTCACTCACACACGCTCGTCCCTCACTCAACCCCTCACTTTCTCATTTGTTCATCTTCTCATCGCTGACAGTCACATCCTCTCTTCTCATCGCTTCGTAGCCTCTCTCATTGCTGCTTAAGCTCATCTTCTCAACCTCTCTCACTCAGCCCCTCATAGCTTCCATCACATCGCTGCCATCACTCACAATCTCATACGGTACCAACAAACCCTCACTCTTCTTCTTTGATTATTTGTGTTTTATTTTTCTCTGATAGTTTTTTTTCTATGTTTTTGCCATCACTCAGAATCTCATACGGTACTTCCAACATTTAGGACTTGGGTATTCCCTCATACCCGAAAAAGTGCGATTGCATTTTATAGCTGATGAGCTTGGCTTTCAAGTTTCTTTTCCCATCGTCCATTTTCATCAACAACATCACGTGCTAAGATTTCATTAAATTTGCAATAATCTATTGTACCTCTGGAATTAAATCAATTAGGCCTTCAGGTATAAGTATAACACCATAATTATAACCAAGTTCTGCCCATTTGTGGATTATATTTGTAATGTAATCTGTAACATTCTTCAGTGTTTGTTTCTTATCAGCAACTTATTCTCCAATGTATTTGTAATTTCTAAAATGATTATTTTAATAAGATTAGGATCGACAGATAAACCGGACCGACCCTATAAAAAATCAGATCGACTAGGCCCGGAAGATCGGTACAATCGGTGCGGTCTTGGTCCCTTTTTTAAGACCAGTTTAATCGTTATGGTCTGTAAAAATCCTAAAAATCAGATCGGACCGGACCGCGAACACCCCTAGTAATTAAGTCATGTACTAACTCAACATTGTCGTCAATCCTCGTAGTGGGGGGTGTTAGGATCTTATTACCGCACCACCAATCGTTACGCGCATTAATTTATTCTCCAGAACCCATAATCCATTTAATGTTTTTATCAAGGAAATCAGACTTATTTTCCTCTTTATCCCCTCACCTTTTCTCTCTTTGTATGAACCTGTTGCAGAAACTAGCAGGAGACCCTCTCCTTCCCATTCTCTTGTCTTTTTCATGCTTTCACACTCACTTCATAATATCACTACTCGTTCCTTTTATTCTCATTTTCTTATTTTCGTCTTTCTCCTGCAACTACCACACATTAGCTTGTTATCACTCTTCCACTCTCTCTATCACTCTTCCACCCACCCCATTCCTTTTTTTCTCTCTCTCTCTCTATCCCCTCACCCAAATAAAACCGAACAATTATTTATGTGTGGTTTTTCAAAACACTCCCACATAAAACCTCTCTCCCTTAATCCTACCCACAAAACCAACTCACCCGATAACCTCAAAACTTCTCCACTACTTTCTCCCATTGTGTCTCATTTCAAATTTTAATTTTCCTCCAAATAACCAAACCAGACTCACATCACCTATATTTATCATGAAGGCATAAGTCAAGAGGATTCCATTCCCCATAAAAGCTTGAGAGATCAATTTTTAGGATTAGTTTGTAGTGTAAGTTTTAGGGCTAATGTAGTGTTAGATTTTGTTCTTCTTTTATTTTTTAATGAGTTAAATGTGAAGAATATTTTTTATGAGATAGAAATATTGAGTTTGTGTGCTTCACTTCAGAATAGAGGTTGAGATTGTAAAATCATTTTTAAGAACACCATAATATTAATTATTGATACATTAATAATTAAATTTTCACCTACAATTGTTCTTAATAAAAGGATCTTCATGATAATCACATATAATCAATTATGCAAAACATAAAATGGTATTAAAATAACATACCTCCATCATGTCACAACTGAAAATATTGATGGAGCAGTCAAACTTAACGATGTCCGATCAGGCTAAATTTTGGAACATGGCTTTATCTTGTATATAAAAAGAGCACACTTCAATTACAACGTATTCTGACGGTTATATCTCCTTGTATGGTAAAAACACTACTTCTAAATTTACATTCCTTGAGAATTTGGATTTCTCTCACTTTCCTATAATTTTATTGTGTTGTCTTTTTTTGAGTGCCTAAATGATGGAAATCGGTCATTTATTTATAGGTAGGGGCAGGACCTAAATCTTCAACAGTCACTTAATATCAACCGTCCATTTGACTATTGGTATTTGGAGTACCGTTTCATTAATCAAAGTGACTCTCAGTATTAATATGATTATCATTACACCCAAAATAGCAGTCTGGCACGATTTTGAACTATGCCAGAATCAGGTGTTCCAAAATGGTCATTTTTTTCTGGCACAGTTTAAAACTGTGTCAGATTTGGACAAACAATAAATACTTCTGTCACACTTTTAAACCGTGCCAGAATTTGATATTTTTGGCACACTTTTGGCACATTTTAAACTGTGCCAGATTGAGCACATTTTGATAAACTTTTGGCACAGTTCAAAATCGTGCCATAATTTGATACACTTTGGCACGGTTTTGAACTGTGACAAATTTTTGGATCAAAGAAAAAAATAATTATTTGAAAACAAGAAAATTCATGAATTGTGAATATCGCATGCTGTTGATAAACTAATGTACATATAAACTTCAAAATATTACAAGTCTTAGTAGTTCACAGACCAAAAAAAAATGGGCAGAATCTCCTATATTTTTTGGACATTCTAAAACCTGCGTAATATAAAGCCCGCAGGACCATAAAATATAAAAATAAAATTATAAAAGCTCGCACGGCCATAAAATTTAACAATAAAACTACAAAAGCCCGCACGGCCATAACACAAAAAAATAGAATCCTGAATATTAATGACATTAAATAAATAATCCCCTTGTTATAAACCATTGACTTCTCTGTGTGTTCCACGTGAATAAAAGTAAATGATAAACTATTATCATGCAAAAAAAAATAGCATACAAAAAAGAGATGATATTAGTAACCAAGTAATTTACAAAAAAATCATACTCAAGCTAAAAAATTGCATATACAAGTCACAAACATTATTCTAATCTCAAATCAAAAATCTTACACAATTTGTGACTACATGGTCAGCTCCTATGAGTTACATTAGTCCAATACGAGGTGTTAATGCCTCTGACAGGGCCGTTTGGGGGTTGGTTTGAGTTTTCACCCGTCAACGATGTGTTTCTAAGACTAATCTATATATTTTTCAATTATCATCATATTCTCAAACCGAGAGGTATGTGACTACGCGGTCAGTTCCTACGAGTTACATTGGTCCCGTACGAGGTGTTAGTGCCTTTTAAGGGGTCGTTTGGGGGTTGGTTTCAATTTTCAGCCTTTAACGGCTTTTTGTAAGCCTAATCTATATATTTTCAAATTATCATCATATTCTCAAACTAAGAGGCCCGTGACTATGCGGTCAGTTCCTACGAGTAACATTGGTCCCGTGCGAGGTGTTAGTGCCTCTTATAGGGCCGTTTGGGGACTGGTTTCAGTTTTCACCCTTTAACGGTTTGTTTCTAAGGTTAATCTATATATTTTCAACTTATAGTCATATTCTCAAACCGAGAGGCCCGTGACTACGCACTCAGTTCCTACGAGTCACATTGGTCCCACGCGAGGTGCTAGTGCCTCTTATGGGGCCGTTTGGGGGATGGTTTGGGTTTTCACCCTTCAACGACTTGTTTTTAAGCCTAATTTAAATATTTTCAAATTATCATCATATTCTCAAATCGAAAAATCCGTGATTACGCAATCAGTTCCTATGAGTTATATTGGTCTCGTGCGAGGTGTTCATGCCTCTTACGAGGCTATTTGGGGCTTATTTGGGTTTTCACCCTTTAATGGCTTGTTTCTAAGCTTAATCTATATATTTTAAAATTATCATCATTCTCAAATTGAAAGGCCTGTGACTATGAGGTCAGTTCCTATGAGTTACATTAGTCCCGTACGAGATGTTAGTGCCTCTTACGGGGCTGTTTGGGAGATGGTTTAGGTTTTCACCCTTTAACGGTTTGTTTCTAATCTTAATTTATATATTTTGAAATTATCGTCACATTTTCAAACCGAGAGGCTCGTGACTACGCGATCAGTTCCTACGAGTTACATTCATCCCGTGCGAGGTGTTAGTGCCTCGTACAGGGCCGTTTGGGGGCTGATTTGGGTTTTTCACCCTTTAAAAGCTATTTCTATGCCTAAGCTATATATTTTCAAATTATCGTCATATTCTTAAACCGAGAGGCCCGTGACTACACGGTCTGTTCCTACGAGTTACATTGGTCCCGTGCGAGGTGTTAGTGCCTCGTACAAGGCCGTTTGGAGGTTAGTTTGGTTTTCACCCTCTAACGGCTATTTCTAAGCCTAAGCTATATATTTTCAAATTATCATCACATTCTCAAATCGAGAGGCCTGTGACTACGTGATCAGTTCCTATGAGTTATATTGGTCATGTGTCAGGTGTTAGTGCCTCTTACAAGTCCGTTTGGGAACTAATTTGAGTTTTTAACCTTTAACGGCTCGTTTCTAAGCCTAATCTATATATTTTCAAATTATTGCCATATTCTCAAATCGAGAGGCCCGTGACTACGCGGTCAGTTCCTACAAGTTACATTGGTCTCACCATTTAACATCATGTTTCTAAGCCTAATCTATATATTTTCAAATTATGGTCATATTATTAAACTGAGAGGCCTGTGGCTATGTGGTCAGTTCCTACGAGTTTCATTGGTCCCCTACGAGGTGTTAGTGCCTCTTAAGGGGCCGTTTGGGGACCTGATTTTGGTTATCATCCTTTAACGGCTAGTTTTCAAGCCTAATCTATATATTTTTAAATTATCGGCATATTCTCAAATCGAGAGGCCAATGACTACGCAGTTAGTTCCTATGAGTTATGTTGGTCCTGCTCGAGGTGTTAGTGCCTCTTACGGGGCCATTTGGGGACTGATTTGAGTTTTCATCCTTCAACGGCTTATTTCTAAGCCAAATCTATATATTTTTAAATTATCATCATATTCTCAAATCGAGAGGCATGTGACTACTCGGTCAGTCCCTACGAGTTATGTTGGTCCCGTTTGAGGTGTTAGTGCCTCTTACACGGTCATTTGGGGGCTGGTTTGGGTTTTCACCCTTTAACGGCTTAAGGGGGTTTTGTTTTGCGAATCTTGGTTACATGGGATGTTTGGTTTTGGTACCTAGTATGAAATAGAATATTAAAATGAGCATGTGCATATGTATAATGTGGAATGATGTTTAAGTTTGAGCTGATTATGTCTATAGTTCAATAGTGAATTATGTAAAATGAGACTAAACTTTAGAGTTTGGTAAAATTTAGAGCTTTGACTGGGATGTTATATATATATATATATATATATATATATATATAACCTCGTCAAAGCTCCATTAATGTAGCAACATGAAGCACACCTTTTACAGCCTCGTCAAAGCTCCCTTCTTCATGCATATCAGCTTTGAACAATCTCAAACGATCATTGCCTCCACACAATGTTAACAGATGCAAAGATGCTACTAAGAATTATAAATAAGATCACATTGGTCAATGGAATATTTGAATTCATTCCATCAAATATGAGTCCAGCTAATGACTACCAAATTCTATATTGACAAATCTACCAGGTAAATAAGTGGGTTTGGTACATGTGTAGGGCATTCCTTGGGTGGAAACATAGATAAGATCACATTGGTCATTAGAAGATTTGAATTCATCATACGAAATTCTAGAAGGCATATTTGGCCCTTTGAATTCACGCTAACCCAAAACAATATTAAAGTCTCCCATATCAACAAGAGGGCTATCATTGGATGATTTGAAGTTAATGATGGAGGACCATATTGCCAAGCGAGATGAGGATGATATTGCCAAGCGAGATGAATACCAGAGAGATAAAAGGAGATAAAAGAATTATTTTGGTGAAAATATACATATTAAAACTTGTAATATGCATATTACAGTTGTAATACTCACTGTAATATGCATATTACAGTGCATATTACAACTGTAATATGCATATTACAACAGTTAACTGTAATATGCATATTACAGTTGCACATGCATATGTCCAATCAAACTTCCTGATATCGTATTTCACCTTTGGCATGGATTATGATATGGTAAGATAGTGTTGGCTGAGAAAATCTCAGATGTCAGGTTGATATTGTTGATTGTTGCTCATGGTGACATATATAAGAGGTAGAGAGATTCAGAGGAGAATGCTAATGGGAGGACAAGACTAAGACAACAAAATTATTACGTGATCTGATAGAGCTGCCATAACTGTTATCCTAACCTAAGGTCTAAGGTCATGGATAATGGTTTGAGTGCCTTGGGTAACATGGATTTATAATGGAAATAGATGGAGTCGTCAAATTTTTGCATACAATAGGAAAAAACAATCAAAATGATCCCATGGTGTAGGATAAGGTAATGAAAGTGCAACTGAGCATCTGTGAAAGGTTTGAGGTCCTCTGTAAGACTATGGCAGAGTAAAGCCTTTATTTAAAGAGATTTACAAGTATCTCTAAATTTATCTTCTCTCTTTAATTAGATAATTATAGTCTATAGTCTTTATCGCGTAAACTTCCCACAGTACTAGCACTTTTACCATTCTTTTCACTATTTTCGACTTTCAATCTATATATAAATCTTAGAAAATTTCTTATAAGTTATAAGAAATAGAATTTATGCCACTTTATTAATTAGGATGTGATTTAATGTAAACAAGTGATTTATGTCAATTCATATCAGTTCATGGCATAGAGAACAGACTGGAAATATAATTAGTTATTAACATGAATTTATGTCAGGTAATATAAATACTTATTAACATGAATTATGTCAGTTCATGGCATTTATAGATAATTTTACTTATTAATCAAATACAAACTGGAAATATAAATAAAGACAAATTTCAGTTTAAAACTTACCACAATCATTTCCCTTTCATGAACCTCTCTTTTAGATAATAAGCAACATGTTCTCTCCTACCTCGTTTTTCAGTTAATGGCACTTTTGATTTATTAATAGATCTCATGATATCACACCCTTCAAATATATCAAAAAAATGGAGGGGGAATATCATTTTTAATAAAATTTATCAAATCGAAAATCACCACAAATAGATTCACATAAAAAATAATCCAATAAAATAATGGTTAAAGAGAAACAAGGGTTGCTAGCTTCACCAAACTAAGCTGTATGTTTGTCAAGGTTTCGCACTTATCATCCCTGGTAGTGTCACTCCTGAAATATAAGGTATATTCGTGTGACCATCTATGGTACCATTCTAAATAACAAAAGAATGCATCACACAAACAAAAAACTAACCGGGTGGCACTCATGTTAGAAGTATTTATTTGATCCTCCCTATTACATCCAAAAGTTGTTCTAACAAAGCACTCCATCGTGAGAACCCTTGGTTAAATTTAGTTGTAACTTTGCATAGAAAACAATTTCATCCTACAAAATAAATATAAAAATTTATATAACAACTTCAAGCCTATAAAAACCTATCCAAAAGTTCTGCATAATGCATTTCCAGACAACCTTTAGATGATCATATGTTGTTATCCAACAACGGAACACAAATTTCTATACAACATCATATATTTCCAAATATTAACAACCTAAATTTGGTATATCCTATAACAATTATGTGTTAATACACTTTATTAACGCACGTGAAATCTTCCCCACCGTCCTTGAAAATAACTAACATTATTTTCATTATATATCATGATTTGTGACGTCCACAAAAGATGTCCAAAGCCATAAGTTTCGTAACAAGAAAAAAAATAATGATATTACCTCACATAAAAGAAAAGATACAAAACCATTGGCAATGTATTCTTGAAGAACATTAGGAAAATCTCCAAGAGGATTTTCAATAAGTGAATCAAGCATGAGGATGCAGTGAAATGCTTCTTCTTTGGGATTCTTTTTCTGGCTTAATTTCTCTTTTAGATTCGATTGACCACTACATTCATCGATTAGGCTTGTTTCCACATTTTTCGTGTATAAACGCACTACACCTTAAAAAATTCAAATGATAATAATGAGAACAGAGTTTGAAAAAAACTCAACAGCCCATTGCATATCTGATTGTCAATATCCCTAATACGACATGGACCACGGGGTATGAATACTGTCGTGTTCTTCGATGAGTTTTTGAGGTCTTTGATTGTGTTGAAGTACATGGTTATCATTATAACTTAAAAGATCCATCAAATCCTTAGCTGAGGTGCCCTCCACCTTGTTTGAGAAATTCAAGATGTACTCTCTTAAACCATTCGTTATCACCTACCTCTACCTAGTAGCACCAACACCACCTATGGAAAATCATAGGACAAAGAAAAAACATGACCTAGATGAAATACGAAACTATAATATTTACCAAGATATAAAGTAATAAACTACCTTTAGTACTCAAGTTCTTGGAGTCTTGCTTCTTGAAATAGAAACTGCAATGATCGAGGGATTTGTGATAGTTCTTCGCATAGATTTCACACAAACCTTATTAAAATCAGAACAACACCTTTCCCACTCTTATTTTTGCTTCAAACAGATTAATTTAATAGGTAGAGCAAGAGGTGCATTCCTCCTTAAAACTTCCATCCCATCAAGCCTGTGGTCACCATGCACTTTAAATGGATATCTTAATAATAACAAAGAGAAAAATAATTTAAAACCACATTAGAAATTGGATATCCTAGAGCTATCGTTTCTAAGTGGTGCTTGTCGTGATGTGCTGGGCGGAGATATATAATTAAAAAAATATGAGTTGTCACTTGGTATATGAGGGGCCTTCATAAAAAAATAGAACTATACATATATAGGTTTGTTTTATTGTCATAGATGATGGACACACCCAAGTATTATAAACTTTTTTCGTTTGTTCTATAATTTGATTTTGAACGATATTTATCTGATCCGTTTGACAATTATATCATGATCTCGCTTGACAAAAGTCTTTGCAAACTCTACTTCCTTACAATTAATTATGTGATAAATCAAAAAATAAATAAGTAAAAGCATATTAAAAGATTTCTTAAATACCATTTAGGTAATGAAAATTTTGATTTGTAGTTCACTTATGGTTGTGATATGATAGTTATTGAAGTCACAAGATGCACCAATGCGCCATTGTCTCCCTAGAGCCTTGGCGCAAGATGAGGCGTGCACATTTAACAACTATGAGTGATATAATCTTTGAAATGTCGAGAATGAATAAAATTTCATATTAACAGGACATCCAAGTACCCCATAATACACAATTTAAAACAAATACTAAGATCATCCAACCATTTTCTTTTTCATTCATAATAATACATAATGTGTTGATAAAGGGATTTCACTTTTAGTAAGTGTCAAGTAGAAAATACCAGTCCTCTTTTGGGGATAACATCAAGAGCCTCCATATATATGAAGGCACCATATTTCTTGCTAAGACTTCCTTGTGTTACACTACCCTGTCAAAAAGAATATTAAACTAATACCTAATAGCCATGTCTAAAATCATACAAACAACATTAAGTAAATAAAATAGCTCATAAATCTGGTAAATGTATGACAAAATGCATCAAAATGAAAAAACTTATCTAAATGAAAAAACAAATAAAATACGATGGAGTCTATCACTGCTAAAACACTTATCATATTAAAAGGTAAATAACATAAAAAACTGATCCAAAATAAAATATATTTCTAAATAAATCTATCACTACACCAAATGCATAAAAAACATAAACAATCTATCACTAAATTAGACATCAGATTAAGAGGTAAACAATATAAAAAATCTATCACTACCCATAAGATTAAAGGAAAAAATCATCAGTAATTTATCCAATATGGAATGTGTTCGAGAATAAACCTATCACTGCTCATAAAAAAAAAAGCTTACCCAAATCGTGAATCCCAAGATTCTGAAAAACCATAGGCTGCCAGTCTGAGAAATTATAGGAAACCCTAGGTCGCGAATTTGACAGCGATGGGTACAACAATTCAGTTTGAGAAGAAAGCTATACATGGATGGATTTGATAATGATGGAAAGAAAATTATTTTATGCCGATTTGGAGTGAGGCTCTTTCGTTTGGGTGTACGAAAGTCGGGGTAAAGAGATAGGAGTTGCGAATGAGATAGGAGGATTTGGGTTTGAGCGGGAATGAGTTGAGGATAGGATTAGTAATTTTTTAGGGTATTTTATATTTTAGTCAAGTGTGCTCAATTTTGGCACATTTTAAAACAGTGCCAAATTTTGGCACTGTTTTAAAGTGTGCCAGATTTTTATTAAACTGTGCCAGAATTTGGCACAGTTTTAAACTATGCTAGATTTTTAATATCAGGGTGTGCCAAATTGATATTTTTGGTGTAGTGTATGGAGCACATAATGGAGAATTATTTAAAATAATTCTAACAGTCTTCTACTTGATCCATAATTATCATAAAATGCGCAATAATCTTTTAGTCATCCTTAAATGGTTTTTTATAAACACGTTAATCAAACAGATCATTAATGTGAGTCATGGCGCTTATATATTAATTCAAGAGCATGATCGCTTCCATGTACCACGACATTAACAAATCATCCAATAAGTTCTATAAATAGGTTTATTCAATAATGGTCCAATAAAGTCTTTGTAAAAGACTATTTCTGCCACATTCTTTCATTCACAGGCATGTGTACAATAACAACAAAAATAAATTATTATGAAACACTGTATGATATCATATGGTAGTATTAAAATAAGTACTAAAAATCCACTACATCAAGATTCTATCGGCTATACTTAAAACTCGAATATTAAGAATGCTTCATTAATGTCTTTCATGATAGTCCAATCATGTGGATTTTTTATGTTAACACTTGTACAAATGTGTTAAATGACACTTGTTTCAGAATTTCTTCTTTAAAAGGTATTTACATTCAATGTGCCTAGTTACTCACATAATACCTAATGTATCTTAATAAAGAAGCTTGCAATGATAGTATCATAATATTTCAGCAGCTTGGCAATATTGTCGACAACTTCAAGTCCCGAAATTTAAGTTATATTGCCATAATCGATAAGTTGTAGCATCAAAGCATGCTACAGATTCAAATTTTCATAATAGTCAATGGACTGTGTTGCACTCCTTCATTATATTGGTCGTTAAACCAAAATAAACATAAGTAGTATCTCATAACTTCATCCATTATACATTAAAAATTCATGTATCATATTATTTCTCCACTTTACAATTCCTTATTGTAAAAATAAATTTGAAAATGCGGAAGCCCCCAAATTTCAAACTTAAATTTCCAAATGCGGAATAGGATGGTTAAACACACATAAACTTTTAAACTAACATAAATAAATTGTTGAATTTTTCTTTAACCATAAATTTAATTTAACCCAAGTCTTCAATTAGCCTAGCAACAATTAATTCAATTTTCAATATAGGCCAAACGAAATTTTATTAAATTAAATTCTGGACTTGAATTGATTTAAACTTTAACTTACCCAAACTTATTTTAACACCAAATTAAACGAGATTGTGATTAAACCAAATTTTAACTTGATTAAACCTAAGCATGCATTCTAAGTGAGTTTTGCAAGATAAATAAATCACAATCACACGAGAGGCGTGATGTACGAGGAAACCCCAAATGTGAAAAACCTCGAACGGCCCTTGCCTACAAGTCCACTCGGTATGGTAATTACAAATACAAGACAGACGACTTACGTCCTCAACTTTACTCCCTACAAGCCTTGATGCATCTTCTTGTACCAACCTCCGCCTAGTCGACAACTACGGACTCCACCGTAGTCTCAAAATCAACCGATGGGGCTATAGTCTTCGTCAACCCGCACACGAACTCTATCTCCATATGGGAACACCGAAGCAAACAAACTTCTTCTACTTTGTAGGTAGGGAATGAAAACCCAAACTTCTCCTTTGTTGGGGTAGAGATGAACCTGGTGCCTAACAAACTCTCCAAGTAAAATATATATATGAGCGAACTCTAATACCCCTTACTTTTGAGTATTTTTTTATATTAAATTAACGCGCGGGTTAATTATGTAAAATAAATAAAAATCGAAGTAAATATTAATTTGTGTAATTTAAGATTAATATTTATGAGTATTGCATATTTACCATTACGTGAATGTAAATAGTGTAATATTATGTTATGTTCCGTCGTTGCGCATTAAAGTGACGGTTATTGTTTTTATCCCAATCGGAGTATGTTAAGAAACTTAATATGACGTTGGGATAGGAAGTTATTAACGATATCTCGAATGTTAGTGTAGAGGGCACAATTAGTTCAGGAAGGGTCGAGATAGTCAAATTAAGTCCCATGGATGTTTTTGGGTTTCGGGGTACTTTCGGTTGGCTATGACTTAATTATGATATTACGAGTCATTTTAAGTATGTGGTAGCATTTAATGTTGGACTTGAGTGTATTTTAGCTATATTGTGTAGTTAGTCTTGTAAGAGCAATTCAAGTTCATTTGTGTTAACATAGAAAGAAAGAGAGAGGAGAAGAGATTGAGAGAAAGAAGATAAAAGAGAGAAAATTAGAGATTTGAGCTTGGAATCACATCAACGGGAAGAAATCTGAGACTTCAATCTTGAGGAAAGTTATTAAACATGCAAAACTTTATGATTGTGTTGAATAACTTGTATAAATGATTAGTGTTCTTGAGTTTAAACCATTTAGGGATTTTGGTGATTTTGTTGTCTAAATCCTCATGTATATGATATAGACATGGTTTGAGTGGTTTATATTAATGGGTCATCATGTGGGAGTGATTTTGGATGATGTTGGTTGATGATAGTTAGTTTAGATGGAAGAAGAAATAGTTGGGAGATTTAGGTTTTCGTCTAAACCAGTAGCCATAACTGGGTTGTCCAACCCAGGCGAATCGATTCGCCCCTTGGCGAATTAATTCGCTAAAATGGTAGGCTACAGGTCTGAGGTAGCGAATCGATTCGGAGTAAATCGAATCGATTCGCCAAATTAGCATCTTTATAGAAACTTTGGTTCTCTCGAATGAATCGATTCGCTTTCTGGCAAATCAATTCAGAAATCCCGTTGTTTTAAACGATTTTTTCAACTCTGTTTCAACTCCTTTTCTCTTGGGTTTAAAGCTTAGGAACCTTATTATATGATGTGTTGTAGATGTATACGATCTTATATAAGGAAATTGATACCCTAAGATAGTAAGGGGGCATCCGGGCATATTTCAGGGATTAGATAGGAGAGTATAATACCTCATGTGGTTAAGTAAACGATTGTAGGATTGGTGTATAGTCGGATTGCATAGTTTTGGAATTCGGGGGCTAGTATAAAGTGTTTATACTTTATAGCCTAAATTCATTATATATATATATATATATATATGCTTTCGGATGTGATAATTGTATATGTAATTAAGATATATCTTGTGATTATGGCATATATATGCACATACCTCTCTAAATTCTATCATAAGGGAAATTACGCGAAAGAGATGAATCCTCCTGGCTAGTGAATGCAGGGAGATTATAGTCCTCAGTCCATAGCACCTATTGTTATATTGTGTGATTATTTTATTCGAAGTGAAGTAGTTTCGGGTATGGTTACGTCCCACTATTGAAAGGTATATGGTCGCTTCCCATGCGTTGTGATTTAGGATTAACTAAACAGCGAGATATCGAATGTGGGTACCCAGGTGGTCATAATAATAGGCTCTGGAAGATGATAGCAATTAGGGATGCATCCAGTGGGGTGACTCTCGTAAGGATGGTCTTAGAACTGTTATTGTATGAACAAAATTGTTCTCATTGAAATTGTATTTTAATAAGAAGGATTAAATGGAATTGTGAACCAACTCTAATCATATGTGATCCTCCGGGATTAAATGACTTGTGAGGTTAAATAAATGAGAAAATTAGTAAACTAGGAATATTGTATATTATTAAAGTTATGCGAATCATATCATCGGTAGATAGTTAGGTCATCCTTACTAGTAGTCAAATAGATTAACTTAAAGTAAAATGGACGCGATAGGTTATGCACTTTCGAGGAGGGGTGAGCATAATTTCTTAAGTGAAGAGAGAATCTAAACTGTTTATGAAATCTTGCATTCATAGTTTTTATGCATATTATTCACTTATATATCATATCAAACCGGGCCCTGACCCGTTTATATTTTGCTCTCCTCGTGTGGTTCTTGTTTATGTTCAGGTTCTCCGCCGCAAGGGCGCCCGTTCTGACCTTCCCTTCTAGTGTTAAAGGAACTACAACATTTTACGAATGTTGTAGGATTTTTGTACTATAAGCATAAATTTCTTTTGGATATTCTAGTTATGATTCGTCAGTTATATTCGGGCATGTTGCTCAAGTTTCTTACTCATAGCTACTATTACACTTGTCGTGACCTTTTTGTATCAGTGTGCTAACCGACCACTTATTCGATTATGTTCTGTAGTAATGCCATAAAATTGTTAGTTGTATACATTAACCTTTTGTTACATTAAGTGGTTGGCTGAATTTTTTTTTATAAATTTTACATCCGTTTTTAAAATGTTGGATGGCTGTCTCGTGTTATATTTATGAGACAGTGATGCTAAGAATGGGCCATTTAAGATTCCTATTTTTATTAGAGTTGCGGGCTGGCCACCTCTTATTTTAATAAGCGGGGTGTAACAAATGGTATTAGAGCATCAGGTTCTAGAGTCTTTAGGATCTGTGCGGACTTATCACGTTCTATCGAAGCGTTCTTGGAAATAGAGCCCTATTATTAGGATTATTTTATCTATGCATGTCTACGATATTTTGCAAGGATAAATTATTTTAACTGTATTCTAATTCAATTTATTTTTATCTCAGATGCCGCCTAGACGAGGTCATCCGGTAAGGGTAAACCGAGTTGCAGATGATGTAGAGCTCGCACCACCATAAGGATACGATGGAGGTGGCTAATATTGTAGCCTAGACGGTTAACTCTTCAATGACCTCTATGGCACAACAAATTCCACAATCTCAACAACCGACAGCGCCGGTGGCTTAAGCCCATTCAGGACCCTCTGCATGGGAAAGAGTTATAGAATCCCAATGGAAGGAGGACATTTAATGCCATCTTCGAATAATGGAATGTAGCGAGGTGTGGAAACAGATTCTCGCCACCTTTAAACTAGTGGGAGTAGCTCTCCAATGGTGGGAGTCGGTGACAACTCCAGAACAAATGGATATCATGACTATCTCAGAATTTTGGATTCTTTATGATCGAAGGTATTTTCCTCCAGCAGTCGAGAAGGAGATGAGGAGGAAACATTAGGATGTTTCTCAAGGGGAGAGATCGGTGGAGGAGTATTAAGAGGAATTTACTCATTTGGAAAATTTTGTGCCGGACTAGGTAAGTACGGAAGAGATGAGGATCTCTAAATTTGTCGAAGGTTTGAATTGGAGGATAAGGCAGCATCTGTTGGGGAACCCTACCTTACAAACTTTTGGCAATGTGATGATCATAGATTTGCTCCATTTCCAGGATCACCGTCTTCACTTGAAGGGGAGTAGGAAAATAGGGGATTCTGGATAATCTATTAAACCAGGAGGGAATGGTGCCGATGGAGCACTACCACCACCACAGCAGTCGAGGAATAAACAGAAAGAGAGAGACCTTCAGCAAGGGGACCCGATTAAAAAACAACATTTTGGGGGTTTCAGATCTGATGGAGGTAGTTTTAGGCAAAATCAGGGTGCTCGGTAGTGACAAATAGTCCCACAGGGCCAAGCCGGTCGAGGGAATAATGGAGGTTGAGGCCAGTAGGGCCAGTGTGCAGGGCAATTTCGGAATAACAATCTGGGCTGACATCTAGAGAACTATGTGACCCGTTATTTTCAGTGCAGTGAGATGGGTCACATGAGGAAATTTTGTCCACAGTTGAATAGGGGAAATTTCCTGGAGGTCCTCAGAATCAGCCGGCATCTCTACAACTTCCAGCACCTATTCCAGTCATACCACAGCAACAGGGACAACTTCAGTTTTGGCAAATCTACAATGTCCAAAATGCTTTGTTTCCTCGAGCACCGCCAGCACCACCAGATATTGAGGGTAAGTTTCCCATTCATGGGTTTGTGGGTCGGGTCTTATTTGACACGGGATCAACACACTTATTTATAGCCACGCACTTTGCTCATTCTGTGGGATTATTAGAGTCTGCCGATAGTACTTTTATGAGTGTAGATTCTCCCATGGGTGATGGCTCACTTATATTATTTATTTGTAAAGGGGTGGGAATAGACCTTGGTAGATTATGATTTGAAGCTAACTTACTCGTTCTGAATATGGTCAGTTATGATGTTATTATGGGCATGGATTCATTAGTGAAATACTGGGCCATGGTAAATTGTTATGGGAGTAGTGTAGTCTTTGCCATTACGGGGACATAAATGTTTTTTGTATTCATGCGTCTTCCGGAAGGAGGTTCGAGCACTCACTTGTACTGTATTAAGGATGAGATTTCATAAGATATAGTTATTTCCTTAGACTCGATTCCTGTTGTTAGAGAATTTGAAGATGTATTTTAGGAAATCCCTAGCTTACTTCCAAGTCGTGAGATTGAGTTCGTAATCGACTTAGCACCAGGAACTAGGCCGATTGCGCGAACTCCATACCATATGGCTCCTTTAGAAATGCGGGAGTTGCGAGATCAAATTCAATAATTGTTGGGACAGGGGGTTCATTTGATGTAGCACGTCCCCGTAGGATGCCCTTTTATTATTATTCTTGAGAAAGAGAGATGGTTTCCTCCGTTTATGCAATGACTACCACGAATTGAATAAGGTAACCATCCAAAATAAATACCCGCTACCTCGAATAGAAGATTTATTTGATCAATTGAGAGGAGCGTCGTACTTCTCTAAGATAGATTTGAGGACTGGGTACCACCAGTTGCGAATTTGAGAGCAGAACGTGTCTAAAACCGAGTTCTTGACTAGGTATGGGTCCTATGAGTTTTTGGTTATGCCCTTTGGCCTAACCAATGCTCTGGCAGTGTTTATGGACCTTATGAATAGAGTATTTTGTGACTTCTTAGACCAGTTTGTGATAGTGTTTATGAATGACATTATAGTCTATTATAGAACTGAAGTTGATCATGCCGAACACTTGCGATTGGTCCTGCAGGCACTACGGGAGGTTTGAGCCTGCAGAGGTGGAAGCTTTCATGCCTTCTAAGTCAATAGGTATGATCAGAGTTTGTTTGACTAACCTCGCAATAAAATAGGTGGTTAACTTAGGATGGTCTGTAATTCTAATCCTATGGTGAATATGCCAAAATTTATGTAGATCAGTAAAATTAACATCTTGAGTGCGAGGAGGTTTCTTGTTATTGCTATGTATCAAAAACATGAAAAAAAATCATTCACCATCAGTCACATGGAAAGAAAAATGAAAAATCAAAGGTTCAATTGCCACCTAGCCTATGCCTTGCCCTTTCTGAGGGCATCTTACGTCTTTATATTCCTTTCCCTCAGGAAGGGGGGAGTGTTGTCGATTCTTTATAATGACCTCGTGATCCTAGTATTATTTATTAGAATTAAGAAAATTCACAACTAAATCTCGATTGTCTACCCTCATCTTCAAACAGTAAATATGTTTATAAGTTGTTGCCCATTGGTAATAGTACCTGATGTCAATGATACCAAGATTGATCCCATATAACTCGTTAATGCGGTGAACCCCATTAATGATCCTCTAAGTATTTGGAGAGACAGGGGCTAAACCATATTGAAGTATTGGTAAAGTCTAGAAACATTCAATTTGGGTCATTTACAAAAATTTCCTCTGATCAATGCACAAAGACTTCGGACAATTATCAACCTTCGACCATAAGAGGAACCTTTCTACTCCCACAGAGAGAGAAGACTTATTAACCGTGAATAGTTGAGTAGACGCACAAAGTACAACGACCTTAAAGAGACCCTATACTTTGGGGTAAATTGTGGGGTCAAGAATCGCACTAGCAAATGCGCTCAAGTCACTTGCACCTATAATTAATGAAGACACCAACTCATATTGGAATCCTTAAATACAATCACTTGTGACAACCAATCATGATAACAAATAGGTCCAAACTCTTAGGAATAACTATTAATGGGTCTTCGGACTCTCCTAAGTTTCCTTATAAATATAAATGCGCCCCACAAAAGAGGTTCATGTATCATTTTAATCACGAGTAGTACTAGTACTCTGCCGACTTGAGTTCTTAAGTAATAAATAACAACACTAGCACCCCGTGGACATAGGCGCGTTGTCGAACCACGTACATCTTGTATTGTGTGTGTGATCTCATTACTGACTGTCATTATTATTCTTTATTGGCTTGTTCGCATTGAATATCATCACTTGTAGGAAATTATCACCTACATTACCAAGAATCCCGATGCATAGGTGTTTAACATTCATGTATTGTCCTCACAACCGGACTATATATATATATATATATATATATATATATATAAGATCAAGGCTAATCCATTGCCTAAGAACATCCATACTCTTACATATATACCCACCTATATATGCACATATATACCAACCGAAGCATAAGGTACAACACCCTTCTGTAACTAATTGCACCCGAACTACCCAACTAATCGTGTGTCCCCTCCAACTACCTAAACACCATGTATATTACCTAATTTTACATATCAAAATTCACATATAGGATATAGCATAACAATAATATACCCTTGCATTTCTAAATCCTCATACCAAATTATGCTTCATCATTATAAATTTATTAGCTCTACTTCCTAATTTAATCACATCATAGAGTTCCCTTAATTCACCAAAGTATATATATAAATAAACCTCCCCAATTATATATAACCCAAAATTTAAGTCCCAAACTGAATTGATCCACAAACTAACAAAACTAACTTAAATTTCCATTCCTGACCGATCCCTTTAGCAGATCAATCTTTTTTTTCCCGATCAATCACCTATTTTGCATACCCAAAATGACGTAGTTTTGTTGTAACGCACCAGGAACCCTTCATTTTCATTTTTATTCATATCATATCGTAATAAAAGGTTTTTGTGACACCCCGTCTAATAAAATACCGGGCGATCACTCCTATATCAAATTAAAACAGGAGTCTCATATGGATCATTCTTAGCATCACTGTCGAAAATTCATTTAATTACTAATATCCTATTAGGCTGGAGTCAAAATTTTACATAACTACTCTTTTTAAACGAATATAATTAAAACATCCACACAGTTTTGCATAAATGAAACTGAAATGAATAAAATAACCGAACACTCGGTCAAAATATACAACCATATCGAATGTTGTGCTAAAAGAATAAATAAATGCAATTGGGTTATTAACCCGAATGTTTATACAATACCTCCTATCTAGATTACAAGAAAGGAAGCGACTATCAAGAACCTGAACGCATCCACAGCTGCTGCAACTGACGTCTGACTCAAAGGAAGTGCCATCTAGGCGTCCCTATGTCGGGACACCTATATATATATATATATATATATATATATATATATATATATATATATATATATATATATAGCAAGAAAAGGAAAAGTAGATAAACGGGTCAGAGCCCGAGTTTGAAAAATATTTAGCAAGTGCATAAATGCCTTATTTTTAGAAAAAGGTTTTATCTCATATTTAAGTTTGGTATCACACTCCCATGAGATATCCCTCACCTCTCTTCTAACAATGCACACCTAACGTATCCTAACAAATACCCTAGTCAAGCTATCCCGCCTAACTAGATTGATGCATCCGTATACTGGAAACCCATCCATCCCGAGTACTAAGGATTAAACTTTCCTCCATTCTCAACACTGCATTAAGTTTGTGCGTGGGGTGTCTCGCGAAGCGAAATCTAAACAAGGAATCCCCCCGATACACTACTACTTGGCAGGGTTAATGGTAGAGATCCATTAGGCCCTTAGTACAAAACTAATGTATACATTCTTATATATACATATCACATTCATTTTATATACGTTTTACCATATACACCCGGATAATATCTCCCGGACTGAGGTTTACTTTATATACAACTTTATAATATACGTTCGAATCTATCTCCCGGACTGAGGTGTATTCTATACTCATTTCAAAACTTTCTATTTCCCTTCTTATATCCAGGAAATATATTTAAAAGCCAATTGATTATCATGAATTGCTTTAACACATCATATAACTTTTTAAAATCCAGTTTTATTATCATAAAAAAAACGTTTTTTCCGTTTTATAACATCCCATTTTCCTTCTCATATCCAGGAAATGTATTTGAAGCCATTTTTATTATCATAAAAATTCTTTAACTATACCACATGCTTCCATTTCCCTTCTTCCATCCGGGAAATGTATCCGAAGCAAAATCAATTATCCCATTTCCCTTCTCATATCCGGGAAATTTATTTAAAGCCACTTTATTATCATAAAATTCTTTAACAAATCTAAGACCACCCCTCTGGGTTTCCCCACTGGACGCACCCTTAAATGGCTATCATCTTCCAGGGCCTATCAAACAAGACAACCTAGGAACCTACCAACTTCGGGAAGCGGCCATATGTCTGCGGGAGAGTCATGACCACACCCAGAATCACCTCACCAAAGCAGTAAAATATAATCGCTCATATGGCCTAGGACTATATCCACCCTGCATTCATTAGCCAGGGGGCATCACTATACGCACGCAACTTCCCTTATGATAGTGATTTTGGGAGGTGGGTAACCATAATTTATTAATTATGAAAAATCATTCCTTTTACATTTTGAAAACATTCATTTTTATATTTTCAAAATCATTTACCTCATATCATATATATATACTTTAATCACATAGTATATACATATACCATATATTCCTCCCCGAATATATAAATGGCCATAATTGCCAATCTCATCTAGCGATGACCAATAATCCCAAAAATTCTCTCAGAGAATCATAATCATGTATTCATATAAGCATGATGCTATACCCAAAGTATTTCCTTACTTAGTTTAATACTAATTGCCTCAATCATCTCTTAAAGATTTATTGGATATCTCCAATTATACCATTTCACTCTAAGTGAAATATATATATCGATATTCCCAAATTATCCTATTTGTCTCGTAGGATACACTAAATCCACAATCAATTATAATTATGCTTCCTATACGCATAATTATATAGACCTAAATTCCCACCGAAATATCCTAGGGATTTATCTTTCCCTAACAACCTTAAATTTAATGGGTTATGGATTTCATTTCCATAAACCCAAGGACTACATCTCGTCGAATTAGTCATTTAGGGATCCCCACCATATTTTAGGGACCCCGACATCTTAACTTATCAACTATTCTATTTTCCTCGAAAATATAGTTTAAGGGATTATGCATTAAAAAACCCACCTTGTCCTCCTAAATTTCCTCAATTAGAGGGCTATATACTCCTAAATAGTCCCTTAGGTTATCCCAAAATTAACCTCGAATCAATTAGAATCGGAGTTCATCCTATCCAATTCACCCTAGGAAAATTGCCCAAGTTCCTGTAGGGTCGATCGATCGACCCTTGGTCATCGGTCGATCGAGGCTTCGATCGATCGACCTCTGCTAGTCGATCAATAGACCATGCCGGACAGCTTCTTCTGCGAGAAGCTGTTTTCGGCCATTAAAGTTTCCTCAAGCTTTTGTCTCCTCATCTAACGTCCTACAACCTCAACCAACAACTAATACACATATAATAAGGGTTCTAAACGTCCTAGAACCTGAAATCACCAATTAATTTAGGTTAAAACCTAAGTTGGTCAAATTAATTTATTATTGGGGTTTAAGTGTTTTAACTCCCGAAAAACCTGTTTTATCCACGAAAACCCAACCCAAAATCTTTAGGGTTTATTAATACCAAACTACGATATGAGATATTTATGCAAAAAGGAAATAAAGCAAGTAAACACTTGCCTCGTGGATATAATCCGACGACCTCGACCTGAATCCCGCGGAGGTTGGCTGGAATCTCCCCTTTTTCCTCTTTTTCTCTCCTCCTCTCTCTCTTCTCTTTCTTTCTTTTTTCTCTTTTCTCCCTCTCACCCTCCTTTTATAAGGAGAAAAGGGTTTAACCCCTTAAAACCCAAAAATGACTCGTTTACTCAATTATGAGCCATTTTAACTCTAAAATTATCCGAAACCCAATTTCGATAATCGAATACTCTTTTTCGACTATCTCGGCCATTTCGAGACTCATGGCGCAGTCAAAATTCCCATCCGAGGTACTTGACCGCAACTCACTATTTCAACCCAACATATCTTAATGCGGGTTTTTCCATTTAAATCTCACCTCGTGTCGCTTTACTCAACGGCGACATATAATTAAAATATTTCGACCTATTTAATCCCAAAAATAATTACAATATCCATCGAAAATCACTTAATCCTCGAAAATCCCAAAAATCACTATTTCGGGAAAATCTCCAAATTCCAATTTATACTTCAATTTTGGAATTTAATTGTCCCCAAAAGGACGGGTTGTTACATACTCCCCCCTTACAACGGAATTTTGTCCTCAAAATTCAGATACAACCCACACCGCCAATCCTAGAGTCGCTCCAAATCCTAATACCTTAAGGGGAACGATACTAACCCAATGGTTCTCAACCATACACTATACGACTACCACGATCGTAAAGTGACTCTAATAATCTCACATTGTGCCCATCATCTATAATGCCTCTCGGCATAAATTTCAACTTTATATACTACGCCCACCCTATTTTATGCGGTATATAAAACTGTCTCACCAAGGTGCCCATACACCTTTCTAACTTGTGCACATCTGCACAACCATAGCGAACGTCCGACACGTAACACTCTTTCTAAATGATGGTCTCCTTTCCTCGATGTAATACTCACACATGGGTCCTCTCAACCCACGAAATGCAATTCTCCTAACCTCGGTGCCACTAACTCTTCTGAACTTACATCCTAATAACGCTACGATCTAAGCGTTACGCTATCTACGCAAAACGATAATCCTAAATGTCCCTAGTGCCCAATACCTCTCTCAACTTACAACATTTGCTTAGTTTCATGCGTGGGACATCTCGCAGAGCGAAATCTAGACAAGGAACCCTCCCGTTACACTACTTCCTCTCGCCGTTGGTCATCGAGATGTAACGGCCTAAGGTATACCAGCGGGACGTCCTAAATCCTACCTCGCAAATCTACTAACGTACTTCTACTACTCCATTCTATCGTCGGGTGCCTATTCTCTATCGAGATGTTACAATCATTATACCCAAAACATTACTTCTCCAAAATTTGCCTTTTCATTAAGGCCTGGCCATATGCCTCAAATCAATTTCTCTAAGTCCTACTCCACCCACCCACTTGTGGTGAGAGGACCACTTTAGTGCTTTTCCATAGCACAAGATTTCCATAAACATACTATCATCACATGGCTCAAAGTCTACAGTGGTTCATCCACACTATAAGACTTTTCCATGAAACCGACATCCTTGCATCCTATAACATCTCTCCACTCCCAACGCCGTTAAGGTTCATGTGTGGAGCGTCTCGCAAAGCGAAATCCAAACAAGGAACCCCTCCACACACTACTATTTAACTTCGTCGATCATGGAGGTCCGTTATTTCGAACATGCAACCGGGAAAATCCTATCTCCTTTCAACAAAAGGTGGTCTGAACTCCTATCTTTATAAAGAGTTACCCCACCTAGCGCTCATACTAATATTCAGTCCTCGCGTAAACCAATGATGAGCTTAATCCTACGACTCAAACATAATCCTGCGGCCTTAAATCATATCTATAAGGTCGCCACGCACTCAAATCATAATAATGAAACCTCTGCTCATCGAAGTTCCATTTACCCATATCAATAAAGGCAAACTCAACCTGTATCCAGGTGAGATATTGCAACAACAACCCGTTCCACCCTGGAACTGTGGACAAGATAGTCTTTCCATATTTAGCCTGCTATCGCTCCGAATATACTATAAAATCATATATATATATATATATATATTCAAAATATCAACACTCGCCTTTATATAGCGAATAAAGGAAAACAAAACTCCGCTATCACGGAAAACATAAAGACATACAATGTATATTGTTATCGAGACCGCCACAAAACTCAAATTACACTCACGAGTCTAGGGCTAACGAACACCGTAACTTCATCTAGCCACACCTCTTACTAGAATTTCTTAACTCTATGCCCCATCTAGGCACCCTAATCTTATCCTTTATTCCTATCGGGAAAGGGCTAACCGTGTGGCTTCGCACTCCACATCACTATTTTCATCACCGACCTTCCTGACCATGATAAAGTTGTCAACACCATCTGACTCTATAACCTTGCTCCTTAGAATCATCTTACTAGTCCTCTTAACTTCTTCGTTAAAAGGAAACTCCACTACCAATTCCAACAATCCTATTTCAACAAATTTCCCGGGTGGATTTCCACCAACGAGGTCCACGAATACACACATTCTCCGTAAGTATTAGCAACACTTTTCTAATGAGCCCATCATTCCACTGAAGGAGTCTCCTTTCATTTTACCTGCCTCACTTCGGTATAGAATTTGCTTCTCCATATCACTCTTTATCCATTGTCAGCCTCTCGCCGAACCTTATGTGAATAATTTTGAAACGACATTCTTCTCCTTTCTGCCGAATAATGGGGACTCACGGTTAAAACTATCCATAAGATCCCTTTCGAACCCTAATCGGCACTTGGAAATTCAACTTTAGTACCATTTTCTATTAGAGAAGTACTTGGATGCTCATAACTACTATACTTTAGTAGTCGTTTCAACCATCCTTAACAATTGCCATAAGGGGAGTGACCTCTATAGCGGTCCTCATCCCCCAACTTCTATCAGTTGCCCCAGCTAAGCCTCGCCTCCTGCTGTCCTCCTCACGGCCCTCCTTGGTCTCCCTTCCTCGATCAGCACACGATCCTAGAACGAGCACACAAACGATTTACTATAATCTTATGCTATGGTAGGAGAACGGAAACTCGTAAGAGAAATCAACAATCCTAATCCTGAGGCTCTATATCAAATCGAGAGCAACGCTGAAAGCGTAGTACGTCCGCACAGATTCCTAAGGACACTAGAACCTGATGCTCTGATACCATCTGTGACACCCCGCCTAATAAAATACCGGACGATCACTCCTATATCAAATTAAAACATGAGTCTCATATGGATCATTCTTAGCATCACTGTCGAAAATCCATTTAATTACTAATATCCTATTAGGCCGGCGTCAAAATTTTACTTAACTACTCTTTTTAAACGAATATAATTAAAACATCCACACAGTTTTGCGTAAATGAAACTGAAATGAATAAAATAACCGAACACTCGGTCAAAATATACAACCATATCGAATGATGTGCTAAAAGAATAAATAAATGCAATTGGGTTATTAACCCGAATGTTTATACAATACCTCCTATCTAGATTACAAGAAAGGAAACGACTACCAAGAACTTGCACGCATCCACAGCTGCTGCAGCTGACGTCTGACTCGAAGGAAGTGCCATCCAGGCGTCCCCGTGTTTGGACACCTATATATATATATATATATATATATATATATATATATATATATATAGCAAGAAAATGAAAAGTAGATAAACGGGTCAGAGCCCGAGTTTGAAAAATATGTAGCAAGTGCATAAATTCCTTATTTTTAGAAAAAGGTTTTATCTCATATTTAAGTTTGGTATCGCACTCCCATGAGATACCCCTCACCTCTCTTCTAACAGTGCACACCTTACGTATCCTAACAAATACCCTAGTCAAGCTATCCCGCCTAACTAGTCTGATGTACCCGTCTACTGGAAACCCATCCATCCCGAGTACTAAGGGCTAAACTTCCCTCCATTCTCAACGTTGCACTAAGTTCGTGCATGGGGTGTCTCACGAAGCAAAATCCAAAAAAGGAACCCCCCCCCCCCCCCCTCCGATGCACTACTACTCAGCAGGGTTAATGGTAAAGATCCATTAGGCTCGTAGTACAAAACTAATGTATATATTCTTATATATACATATCACATTCATTTTATATACGTTTTACCATATACACCCGGATAATATCTCCCGGACTGAGGTTTACTTTATATACAACTTTATAATACACATCCGGATCTATCTCCTGGACTGAGGTGTATTCTACACTCATTTCAAAACTTTCTATTTCCCTTCTTATATCCAGGAAATATATTTAAAAGCCAATTCATTATCATGAATTGCTTTAACACATCATATAACTTTTTAAAAGCCAATTTTATTATCATAAAAAAATGCTTTTTCGTTTTATAACATCCCATTTCCCTTCTCATATCCAGGAAATGTATTTGAAGCCATTTTTATTATCATAAAAATTCTTTAACTATACCACATGCTTCCATTTCCCTTCTTCCATCCGGGAAATGTATCCGAAGCCAAATCAATTATCCCATTTCCCTTCTTATATCCGGGAAATGTATTAAAGCCATTTTATTATCATAAAATGCTTTAACAAATCTAAGACCACCCCTCCGGGTTTCCCCACTGGACGCACCCCTAAATGGCTATCATCTTCCAGGGCCTATCAAACAAGACAACCTGGGAACCTACCAACGTCGGGAAGCGACCATATGCCTGCAAGAGAGTCATGACCACACCCATAATCACCTCACCAGCGCCGTAGAATATAATCGATCATATGGCCTAGGACTATATCCACCCTGCATTCATTAGCCAGGGGGCATCACCATATGCACGCAGCTTCCCTTATGATAGCGATTTAGGGAGGTGTGTAACCATAATTTATTAATTATGAAAAATCATTCCTTTTACATTTTGAAAACATTCATTTTTATATTTTCAAAATCATATACCTCATATCATATATATATATACTTTAATGACATAGTATATACATATACCATATATTCCTCCCCAAATATATAAATGGCCATAATTGCCAATCTCATCTAGCGATGACCAATAATCTCAAAGACTCTCTCAGAGAATCATAATCATATAAGCATGATGCTATACCCAAAGTATTTCCTTACTTTGTTTAATACTAATTACCTCAATCATCTCTTAAATATTTATTGGATATCTCCAATTATACCATTTCACTCTAAGTGAAATATATATATCTATATTCCCAAATTATCCAAATTATCTCATAGGATACACAAACTCCACAATCGATTATAATTATGCTTCCTATACGCATAATTATATAGGCCTAAATGCCCACCAAAATATCCTAGGGATTTATCTTTCCCTAACAACCTTAAATTTAATGGGTTATGGATTTCATTTTCATAAACTCAAGGACTACATCTCGTCCAATTAGTCATTTAGGGATCCCCACCATATTTTAGGGACCCCAACATCTTAACTTATCAACTATTCTATTTTCCTCGAAAATACAGTTTAAGGGATTATGCATTAAAAAACCCACCTTGTCCTCCTAAATTTCCTCAATTAGAGGGCTATATACTCCTAAATAGTCCCTTAGGTTATCCTGAAATTAACCTCGAATAAATTAGAATCGGAGTTCATCCTATCTAATTCACCCAAGGAAAATTGCCCAAGTTCCTGTAGGGTCGATCGATCGACCCTTGGTCATTGGTCGATCGAGGCTGCGATCGATCGACGTCTGCCAGTCGATCGATCGACCATGCCGGACAGCTTCTTCTTCGAGAAGCTATTTTCGGCCATTAAAGCTTCCTCAAGCTTTTGGTGTCCTCATCTAACGTCCTACAACCTCAACCAATAACTAATACACATATAATAAGGGTTCTAAACGTCCTAGAACCCAAAATCACCAATTAATTTAGGTTAAAACCTAAGTTGGTCAAATTGATTTATTATTGTGGTTTAAGTGTTTTAACTCCTGAAAACCTGTTTTATCCACAAAAACCCAACCCAAAATCTTTAGGGTTTATTAATACCAAACTACGATATGAGATATTTATGCAAAAAGGAAATAAAGCAAGTAAACACTTGCCTCGTGGATATAATCCGACGACCTCGAGCCGAATCCCGCGGTGGTTGGCCGGAATCTCCCATTTTTCCTCTTTTTCTCTCCTCCTCTCTCTCTTCTCTTTCTTTCTTCTTTCTCTTTTCTCCCTCTCTCCCTCCTTTTATAAGGAGAAAAGGGTTTAACCCCTTAAAACCCAAAAACGACTCGTTTACTCAATTACGAGCCATTTTAACTCTAAAATTATCCGGAACTCAATTTCGACAATCGGATATTCTTTTCTGACTATATCGGCCATTTCGAGACTCATGGCCCAGTCGAAATTCCCATCCGAGGTACTTGTCCGCAACTCACTATTTCAACCCAACATATCTTAATGCGGGTTTTCCTATTTAATTCTCACCTCGTGTCGCTTTACTCAACGACGACATATAATTAAAATATTCTGACCTATTTAATCCCAAAAATAATTACAACATCCATCGAAAATCATTTAATCCTCGAAAATCCCAAAAATCACTATTCCGGGAAAATCTCCAAATTCTAATTTGTACTTCAATTTTGGAATTTAATTGTCCCCAAAAGGACGAGTTGTTACAGTTTTCCTGCCCTGTAATCAATCCCAAAACACCCCAAATATATTTCTAAATATTCATAAACACATTTATAACATTATATGATCATTATCTAGATCAAAACATAAAACTTGAGGTAGAAATCATTGATTTAATATGATTTTATAAGGCTTAATCTTAATTTCGAGTTTCATCAATAAAGTGGATCTTTAATCTCAAAGACAATTTTTAATACATGATTCATCAATCTAAATCAGACTTATGACAGATTTAAACAAGTTCTAAGAAAATGATCACCATATTAACTAAGGTACAACCCATTAATCCGTAAAATTCATGTTTTTAATATATAATCATCATAATAACCAAGGTATCACCCAATAGTGCATCAGATTCAAGTTTTAATATATGTTTAATAATTTATTCATACTCAGCAATGAAGTCATAAATAGATTACATTAATACGATAAGTAATTTAGTATTTCTTGATTAATAGAAGTTTAAATATTGATTCTTGATTAGTTCCTCTTTAATGTTCTTCCTCCTCTCTTAAAGCTTGCCTCTTAAAACTAGGAGTTTAATTAAGGCGAGTTATGATTTTTATTGAGAGAAATAGACCTATTAAGGATATTAAATTCGTAGTCCACTATGGGCCCAAATAAGCTCAATTCGCTAATCTAATACTCTTGAAACTTAGATTAAAGGTATACCTATCTCGGGAACCAATTTGCAAAATTAAAAACACCATTTTGAGCCTCCGTACACCCCTAGTTTCCCATCGAAACATATTAACCAAAAATATCAAATTAATTACATCTTAGTTAATTTACTTTGCGAGTCGTCCACAAAAAAATTAAAATTCTCATTTTAAATTTTGGTTAATATTCAAAACTAATTAAACCCAATAAATTATCCTTTTAATTCACTCGAGAAAATATAAATTGATAATTAAATAATTATGTAATCAATCCCCAAAAATATGGGGTATTATAGGTGTCATCTCCAAAAGTTTAAACACATAGGGCTTACTTTAGTTAGATCATATGTTAAAAGATTCGAGATGTTTGGATATTTATAACAAGGTTTTCTGAAGCCTTCAAGGGCGTTAAGATCTACACCATCATCAATATATTTCTCCTCATTCGAATCACAACATGATTCACTATGGTAATTTATTTTAAACACTACGTTTAATCTTTAAACCTAGTTCTTGATTTTTACTTTTCAATGCCTAATTAATCAAAGATCTTAGGGATGAAATTTTTTGCATTTTAAATGTCAAGTTCGATTTCCTAATAATTGGTATCAGAACCCTCGATTATTGATTGATCATGTTTTGGAAACGTCTATGTTGTAGAACCTTGAAAACCTTAGTACATTTTTATGTATGGTATCGTACTAACATGGTTTTGCAGATATTCTTTTTTTTAATCCCTTATATAATGGTCACAGATGTTTTTTCAATGATAATGGATCCTAAGATTGTTTATCCGTAGTTATTTTTTACTCCTAGATTCAATATGGTTGTAATAATTAGATTTTTATAATTATTTCATCGATGTGTTTGGAGGCGATTGTGAAGGGATGTAATGTTTATTTACACTTGGAATCATATATGTATATGGGTTTTGGGCGTGAACAACATTTCGTGAAGTTGAAAATCTAGATGGCCCGTTTTATCATGCAGTTCTCGTAAAGAAGAAGAAGTTTCTTGGTTACAGGGTTGAATTGATCTAGAGGCCCATCGATTCGATCCGGTAAGGAGTCGGATCGATCTGGCGGAGGCAGTGAGCGGTGGTTTGTTCTTTTTATGGTGGTTATGGTTGATTTGTATGGTGGTTATTCTTCATCATTTTTCCCATGCCATAATATCTTATTTCCAGTAGCAAAGATCACAAAGAACTCCATGTTACATTGAAGTTTGCTTCGAGGAGGATTCTTATCTAGAAAAGATTCTACTTCGAGTGGGCATCTTATTCTTGGAGACCTCTACTTCAAGAAGGATAGGCCGTGATGGATAGGGGAATTTTTTTCGTTATTGTTTTATTTTTTTTTTGGAATTACTTTTTATATTTACTTGTTGTGTCTTTATTACTATGTTGCATAATGTCGCGTGTTAATTAATTGAGTAAATAGGAACACTTGTTTTTATGCACAACAAGGATTTAATTTTGAGACCGACCTAGATCACATTTTTTCTATTAAATCCATTTTTATTAATTCTTTTCCAAATTAAATTTAATCATATAATTAATTAAAACGTGTAAATTAATTTTTGATCTTTGAGTTTTATTTTAATTTTAAAATGGTTTTACTTTGGAAAATTAAAATGGTGAAATCGGACAATTTAATTTGTACAAGTGTATCGGGAAATTACCAAGGATTTAATTCGGGCATTTAGAATTGAATGATTTATTTTTCAAAATACCCTCAAGTTTAACATATTAAGTGGGAGATAGGTTTCAACATAAACCCCGCAGTGTCCATTGGTGTTTTATGAATGCAATGTGATTAATTCCTCACGTCAACCAATTTGGCCTCCCAACGGATGGAATTAAATAGTGCATCTGGTATTCTTAGAACTCTTTACTAATAATTTCTATAATTAGAATGTGAGTGAGTTCGATCCCCCGATGGGGAAATCCTTTACGAGTGGGTTCTAATTCAAGGAATGAACCAATCAGATACACTTAGACATAATTAATAATAATCTTTCCAATTTAGTCACTATCATTAATTGTGAGACCAAAAGACATCACTATTCATTAAGTTAAACAGAAGTCTTCTGGACTGTCGGGATAACATAATGAAATATAAACATTTGTGCAGCTCAAGGTGGGGTGATTTAAGCTTCCAACGAGAAATATCACTCCATGAGGGAGCTAGGATGTCTGGCGGAATTAATTTTTAATAGGGGTAGAGCGATGACACTTTAAAATTTAATCGAATTAATTATCACGTTTTAATTGAAAATGATTTTTTTCAATTTAATGGTTCTAATATTTCAAAAATGAATTCAACTTTTTCTCACTGTATTTTAGTCTTAAACTTTTAGCTGGAATAATTTTAAAGGACTGGAAATATAATTGGACATTGTTATAACTTAAAAGGATGATAAACTTATTTAACCCACAATTACAATCAATGTTTTAAAACTATGATATGATTAACTCCTCGTGTCACCGTGTCTGCCCCCCTCCCCCCCCCCCCCCCCCCCATTAGATGGTATTAATCATGAAATCATGATGTTTTAAAATATAGGGTGGTTCTTTTAAACTAAGCATTACATATGTAAGGTCCCCCTAATAGGAAATTTCCTTGTATGAATATTTAATTTTAAATAATTGACCGGTGGGAATTTTTAAACACCTATGTCTGTTGATGATGCTGAAGTTTCTCGAAATTATCTTCATCAATTATTGAATAAGGGATTATTTAGATTATATATGGTGGGAAAACCTGAATCCAATTCGTAAATCGGGAGTAAGCTTCATCAGTAGCCAAGGGTTGGTATTTAGTTGTCAAGAAGAGCTTTAATTTTTTATCGAAAGGGAAGTAAGAGGTAAGGCTAAGTCTTAGGTACAATAGTTTGGGGTCAAAAAAGTTTATATTTCTCGATAGTAATGAAATAAACGATAGAAAGATATTCTCACTACAAGTAATTATAACTTTTATAGCAATGTGTCCCTTTTTCTAGTTATATAAGGAAAAAGGACATGGTAATGGTTTTCTCTTAAAAGTAAATGCATGATATATGGTCCGATCTATAGGAACCTGGTGTGTAGACTCAGGAACCATAAATTAGTATTGCAATTCATTACAGAGGTTCCAGGTTACCAAGAAATTATTCAAAGGAAAGGTGTTACTAATAATGGGCAATCAGAATAAGGAAACAGTATAAGCAGTAGGAAATATTTTAATTTTTGGTGTAGACATAAAGTTAATGTAGGTAAATTATTTAATGTACTTGGTTTTAGAAAAGTTTTCAGTTTATAAATTAGTTTTGAACATATATTCAATTGTTTTATAAATTTGTATTTTTATTATCAAAATTGGATATTTTTTATCTACTACTGAATTGAAGAATATTAATGGACATATTATTAAAGAAAAAGTTTCTTACCAAACACAATTTTGGCACTTACGCTTGGTGATTCGCCCCAAATATTATATTTTATACCCCTTTATTCTTGCACATTTAAACCCCATCATGTATATTAATTCCTATATTTATGATCGTTAACCATACAACCTCTATTCTATTTTTTTATATGTTTTGTGAGGTATATTTTATCTTTTGTAGGTATATGGATGCATGGTGTGAAGTTCGATGCATTACTAGATTGTTTCATCGCAAGATGTAACTTAATGATACCACAGATATCACCACTTAAATTTGTAATGAGCTCAAGCTAGTAATATAAAGTAATAACGATAAGGGTAATAAAGTAAATAAAGAAAGAGATGAGGGGAAGAGGATGAACACGATCATATAAGTTGTTTAGCCATTGGTCTACTCCACTGTGCATGTGTTTGTGTATTTTTATACTAAACAATCTCTAATGGCTCAAAGTAAAACTCTCTAACACTTTCTCTCTCTAAGATGAGTTTAACATATCTTGGGATAGAGTTTAGTATTTCGATCCCCTTCAATGCATAAGGTGATAGGTATTTACAGCCCTTGGGGTGCACATTGTACCCCCCAAGCATGTAATAAGCATACATATGATGAGGCAACCAATTAGAATCAGTCATATGTCCCTGGCACGTGTGTGTCATGATAACGAAATATTCCATCAGTGCTCATAATGATCTTTTAATAATGATTTGTCCACGAGGGATGGTAAATCATTGAATCCACGTGTGTTCTGTCAGGTTTCAAGGGTCGGTCGTCATGGACCAGGTCAAGCCGAGTTGTCAAGTCAGTCTTATGAAGGGATAACCATCGGTGTCCTAAGTTGAGTCTACATCTCGGCCTCGGCCCCATGCTCATGGTAGAGGCCGAGGAGGTATGGAAGATAACTGAGACTATTGATATTTTCATATGTCTAAGTAGTGGTGGAGGACGAGGCCACTTCTGGTTGGACTTCTGTCGAGTCATCCCATGTTTCTTTCCCTTGATGATCTTTTAGGGTCGGCCTTAGATGAGTTGAGATCTATTGGGGATGAGACCACACTTGTGTACAAAAATCACCCCCTATCCCTTAGTCTTCAATATGAGTGAAAAGTCAAGGGGTATAGAAAGTTATCCCCCTAGGGGAGTGTTACCTCATCGTCTGAGACTTTTCAGGTCGTGAACCAGTTTGGCTGAATGTAAAGACGTCACTTCAATGTCCTTGGATGGAATTCTCTGAACTAGACATCTATCAATAGGTGTGTGGATTGGCGTGTTCGCTAAAAAAGGGAGGCGGCAGGCCTAGTAAGTTGTGCCCAAGTAAGTTGTGTCAAGTAATAATTTGGCTCCAAGATAATCGCCCCAATCATTACTTGGTTTAAATATGAAAAAACCATACATTTTCTCTATCTTCTCCAAAATTCTCATCTTAGCCATTTAGTGTACTTTCTAACCTTCTCTTCTTTCTTTCTCTACATTTCCAGGCATTTTAGCGTGTTTCTAGGCCTTCCATAGCTTTCCCCACCTTCTTCTTCACTTAGGTAACCTTTCAGTTCCCTTTGTTTGAGTTTTCTTCCCTTGATTGCCCCCATTACTTATTTTCTATTTTTTCGATCACATTTTTGTTTTTCGGCGATTGGTTTATGGGTGGTTTTAGGGCTAGTTTAGGAGATTCAGTGGTGGCGTAGTGACTTGGTGTTAGTTAGGGTCGTTGTAGCATCATTTTTATGTGGTTTGCCTCCTTTATTGTCCACTAATATTCTTAGAGGCTTTCTTTGGTGTGGTCTTTTCTTTAAGTTCTTGACTTTTCTTGAGTATTCTTGATAGAAATCATTTAAGTTTTCCCTTTAGATCTTTTAGTCAATTTTAGTTAAACCCTTGGATATTTAGGTTACTTTACGAACTTTTAGACACGACCCCCATTTAAGTGATAGGATCCTTAGGGAGATAAGAAAGGTGAGGTAGAGGTTGAGGCAAAGAGAGAAGTCAAAGCCTACCTTACACATCATATCTTTGCAATACCGTTAGCTGTCATCCCCCTCCAATAGTTCAGATTAGTGGGGACGAGATGTCTGATCACTCGTCCTCGTCTTCTTAGCCTATAGTCCCTCTCCCTCTCGAGTTGCCTTGCCAAATGCCTCTTTTGAGGAGGATATTCATGTCCCCTCATCTCGTATAGATGAGTCTGATGCAACTGAGTCCTCAAAAAGCCACCAATCTTTTGCCTCCCAGTTCTTTGAGGAGCCGAGGGTAACTGTGTCAACACCCCCTATGGTCGTTCCCCTGTAGGCTGTGACCGAGGGAGAGTTCGATGAAAGGTACAAAAGTGGGGCCCTAACCTCTGAGGTTCTTGTTGATGACTCTGATTTTGATGTTGGGGAACCACTTGATGTTTCTTATGCCCAAATGTTTCCCTCCAGCATTAGAGAGTATGACATTCTTGTCTGAAGGAACCTTTACAACATTAATTCAGATATCTCTATGAGAGTCCCAGATAAGGACAAAAGAGCCTTTAACGGTCGATAGGGTGAGATTTTTGTCTATGACCAGATGTTTAGGGTTAGCTTTTATCTCCCCTTTTACCCTTCAATACAAGTTATCCTGGATAGTATTGGGCTTGCTCCTACCCATCTGGCACTAAACTCCTGGAGGATTATACTCATCTTTATCTCTCTTTGGAAGTCAAAGTATGAAGATGATCCCTTAGTTGGCGTCTCAGCAACCAGGAACTAACTGGGATATTACCATTTGGGCGTAAGGAAGCTCGATAATAAAACTATTCACGTTAATCAAACCTTAAACCACACTGAAAGCTGAGGTACTTCTTCATATATGGGGATCGAGAGTTCACGATCGACGTTGTGTGTGCTGACACTGAGCCGAGGGTTCCTCGAATTTGGACCAATCCTTCCATGTCTAATAATTTGGACTCGGACCTCAGTGTTTACAATAAGACGAGCGGTTAACTTCTTGAGGCATCAGGGTAAGGACGGGGTATGGCCGAGTTTAAAGAATTAATGACCCTTGCCTTTCTTGAGTCTTTAGGTGTGGGGGTTATCCCATGGACGAGTTGTGTAAGTTTTCCATACTTTCTGTTTATTTATATAATTGTTTTCTCATCTCTGAATATCTGTACTAATAATCGTCTTCAGTTTCTTGCAGATCATCCTCCTAACACCCCAGATCACATCTAGAACATGATGGACCCAAGCTTTCAAGAAGCTCTGACCTAAAAAGGCAACAAGTATCCTGTCAATGTTGTCAACAAGAAGACAACCATTGGCGGCCCGAGCCGAAGCAAGGTCGAGAAAAAAATAAAGGAGCCAGCCGATGGGGGAAACCTTCCCAATCAATGCGAGATGAGGCTGATGGCCCAAACACAAGATGAGAGGTCGTCTGTTGCAGCTCAAGCCTCCAATTAAACCGCCATAGCGGCTCACCTCACCCATCTCAACGCGAGTTCTGACTCCCTAATTACGAGCGGCGTCATATCTAAGACAACCATCCTTGCCTTTCCCTCAAAGTCAAACAGGCATCTCCTTGAATCAATAAAGGTTCCCCAAGTCTTTGACTTCAGGCTTCACCACATGGCTCAGGTATTCATTTCAGCTGACTTTACTTTCTTCTTTTCTTTCTAATTTTGTGTTCTCTTGCTTTGTCTCATACTAGCTTTTGTGTTGGGTTTTTGTAGTCCATGTGTGCCTTTGCTCGCACCACAGAGTGGATGGATAAGAATCTCCCTCTAGTTTAAGAGGACGATAGGGCCTTTCAGGCCGAGAAGGACCTTAAGGACAAGGTGAGGTCTATGATCTCTGACCATAAAAAATCCCTCACTGATTTGAAAAAGGAGCACGACGATGCCCTGGAGGCTCTGAGGAAGGAGTAGGACGATGCTCTGGTTGCTTTGACGACCAAACATCCGGCTGAAATGGCTGAGACCGTCAAGAATGCCAAGGACGAGGTCGTCTATACTGAGGCTATCAAGAAGGCCCGGGATAAGGCTGTGGAGTCCTATAAAAAGTTGTAGGAGTTTGGAAACTTCAGTTGCCAGTACCTTAAAAGAGGTGCAAAAATGGCTTACTGATGGGCCATTTTGAAGTTCCACTAGGTTGTCTCCTCTATTCAGCCATATTGAGAAGCTCTCAACCAGTTGGACGCACTTATGCAAACAACATTGGCCGAGGTTGAAGCAGCGGTCGCATCTCAGAGCCCAATTCAAATTTTTAGTGAGGCTACTGAGGCTAGAGCTGGAGATAAGGCTGACAAGACGAGAGCTGGGGATTCATCGGCACCAATGAATCGAATGCCTAGGGTGGTTTCTTGTGACCTATACCATCTTCCTCATGTATTTTTATGTTTTGAACATTTTTGTAACTCTTTATCTATAATATTAACGTTTTTCTCTTCGTACTCATGTAATTATTGTTCTCATCATTGAAGATCGTCAAAATTTTGCCAAGTCTTGTGTCTTTTTGCTAATGATATCTTTACCATACCAATGATTTTAACCATAAGTTCCCTCTCATAGCTTCTTAGATTGTTAGGAAGACATTTAATTCACCACGTAGTAATGTTTTAAATAACCATAATTAAATGATTATAAATTTAGCGCCACTAAATTAATGATGTTAGTCACAAGTACCTTCTTGTTATTTTTGGGAGTGTATGGACAAGTATTGTCTCTTCTTACACTCTCATCTTCGTCGAGAGTGTTTTGAATTATAGACACCAAATTAATGGGGTTAATCACATGTCCCCTATCATCATTTTTGGGAGTGTATAGACGAGTCTCGTCTCTTCATACACTCTCGTCTTTGCCGAGAGATTTTTAAATTGAATTTACCACGTAGTGATGTTTGTATAACCATAATTAAATGATTTTTATTCATTTTTTTGTGTTTTTCACCATCTAACCGATGTTGTCACACTATTCCCCCCTCTCAGTGTTATTGGAGTTCATGGATGAGATAAATCTCCCATGATTTCTCATATCACCGACAGTGAGTCAAAACTAATTCACCATAAGAATAATGTCTTTGGGCTTAAAGAAATTCAAACCATACATTGGATAATTGAGCATAAAGATATCAGGAAACAGTTACATTTTTTCATTCATTACTTCAAAATATTCCAAATATATGCAATCTCTGTACACAAAGAGGATGACACACAAATAACATTAAGACCTACTAATAATATCTCTTTAAATGATCTATATTTCATGGATTGGATAAAGTCTCTCCCTCTAGATTCTCCAGTCTATAAGTTCCAGGGACTACCTATTCAGTGACTTTGTACGGGGCATGCCAGTTCGAATGTAATTGTTCGGCTTCTGCCAAACATTTTTCAACACCAAATCCTCCACAGCAATCGGCCTTGCTTTGACCCTCTTATTATAGAATTTGGTTGTTCTATGTTAATATGCCGCCTGTCTGACCTCAGCATCCTCTCATCTTTCTTCTATCAGGTCTAAATCAAGTCTCCTTTCTTCATTATTGGTCTCAGGGTTGTAGTTTGAGCCTTGTAACTTAAAAGGCCGATTTCAGTAGGGATTACTTCCTCTGACCCATAGGCCAACATGAAGGGGGTCTACCTTGTAGGAGTCCTCTCTGTTGTCCTGTAGGCCCATAAGTTTCCATGTAACTCATCCGCCATAAGCCCTTAACATCTTCCATCTTCTTTTTAAAGCCATCTAATATCGTCCTATTAGTGACTTCGGTTTGGCCATTAGCTTGCGGTTGACCAGGTGAAGAATATAATTTCTTTATTCCCACTCTTTCACAATATGCGTCCATGGATTTATTTTTGAACTGTTTCCCATTGTTTGAGATGAACGTATTGAGTAAGCCATACCTACAGATGATGTTTCTCTAAATGAACTCGAATGTCTTCACTTTAGTGATGGAGATCATGGCTTCTGCTTCAATCCATTTAAAAAAGTAATCAATAGACACAATCATATACTGATATCCTCCTGGTGCTTTTAGAAGTGGGGCGGCATGGTCAATCCCCCAAACTGCAAACGGCCACGAGGAAGTAATGGACGAGAGTGATTAATCAGGTTAGCGAGGAATACTCGCATACTGATGACACTTATAACATTTTTTTAAATGGTCGGCAACATCCCTGGCTAGGGTCGATCACCAATACCCCTGTAGCACAATCCTCTTCGCGAGAGATCTTCCTCCAATATGTCTTGCACATGACCCCTCATGGATGTCACGTAGGACATAGTTAACCCTTATTGGATGGATGCATCTGAGGAGGCGAAGCAAGAAACCTTTTTTGTAGAGCATATCTCTTATAATAGTGAACTCCGCCACCCAATATCGAAGTTTCTTTCTTTCAGTTTTGGTGTCTGGGAGTTCATGTCTCTAATGTATTTGATCAAAGGATCCATCCAGGAGTCTCCCAAGTTCAAGTTTAAAGAAAGTTCTACTCCACCATAGTCTTCCTCAATGATGGGTCTATGCAAAATCTCCATAAGAACGGTCCGCTTGATTTCTAGTCTTATGGCTGAGGCTAACCTCACCAACGCATCATCTCGGTTGTTCTCAAGCCCAGGGACTCTCTTAACCTTTACTTCCTTAAAGTTGGCCAAAATCATTTTCGCCCGTACCAAGTACTTGGCCATTTTCTCATCTTTAGCCTCATAGATCCCTAAGATTTGGTTCACCATTAGCTAAGAGTCAATGTGCACTATCATGTGGCCGACGTTCAACACTTTGGCTAAGGATGGCCCGGTGAACAAAGTTTCGCACTCAGATTCATTGTTTGAAGCTTTGAAACGGAATCTTAAGTCATATTCAATATCGGTTTTGTCTAGGGCCAATAATATAAGTCCTTCCCTGCTACCACTTTCACAAGAGGAGTCGTTAAAAAACAATCTCTGGATTGGGTTATCATCTAAAAAAGTACCCTCATTCACTACCCCCTTTTTGAACAAAACATCATTTTCTGTAGGGTCGGCTCTCATTCCATTGACCAGTGCCAGACCCATGATTTCCTTTTTAGGAAATACGGCAGTCTCATCTTATCTAACATCGGCCTCGACCTAAGTGAGTTCTGCTAGAAAATAGGTTAATATTTGCCCTTTGATCACGGCCCTTGACTGGTATATGATGTAAAACTCTCCTAACTCAATTGACCAAGCCATCAGTTTAACCAATTTCTTAGATTTATGTATGACTTACCTCAAAGGAGTATCACTAAGTACCACCATAGTATGACCTTAGAAATAGGGTTACATTTTTCTGGAAGCGTGAATTAGAGCATATGCTAGTTTCTCCATCTTGGGATACTTTAGCTCGACCCCTCGAAGAGCTTTACTGTTGAAATATACATGATTTTGAACCCCCTCGTCATCTCATATAATTATAGCAGTGATGGCTGACTCAGATACTGCCAAGTATCAATATAGTTTCTTCCCCTGAATCGGTTGAGATAGCTGCATCAGGGATCCTAAGTAAGTTTTCAAATATTGAAATGCTTTCCCACATTCCTCGTCCCAAACGAATGATTTTATCAAGATTTTAAAAAATATTAGACACTTATCTGTGGCCTTGAAGACGAAGCGGTTGAGAGTAGCAACTCTTCGTGTCAATCTATGCACGTCCTTTATGGTCTATGGTGTCTTCATATCTATTAATGCCTTACTTTTTTTCAAGTTTGCCCCAACCCCCCATTGATTCTCTATGAAGCTGAGGAACTTTCCTGTGCCGAATCTGAACACACACTTCGTCGGATTTAACTTCATCTTGTAGAGATCCATGGTGTCAAACGTCCTCTCATGGTCGGCCACGTGATCCTCGGCCTTGAGCATTGAGGCTCTTCGCCAGCATGTCATCAACATAAACCTCCATAGTTTTCCTAATCTGATCTTCGAACATTTTATTTCCCCTATATTTTAAAGTTCGAATGGCATGACCTTCTAGCAGTAGGTTTCTTTATCAATAATAAAGGAAGTCTTCTCAGCATTGTCCTCGTGCATAAAGATATGATTGTACCTCGAATAAGCATCCATAAAGCTCATCAGTTCATGCCCATCCATGGCATACACCATTTGATCTATTCGGGGTAAATGAAAGATATCTTTTGGGTAAGCCTTGTTTAAGTTCGTGAAGTCTACACACATTTTAAATTTTATATTAGCGTTCGGTACAATCACAACATAAGACAACCAATCCAGGTAGTGCACTTCGTGAAAAAACTCATCCGACTGGAGCTTTTTGACCTTGTCTTTGATGACCTCTTACTTTTCTCTGGCATTAGTTATGTCTCTATTAATATACCTTAGTATACCCTCGTCCCTGCCTCATTCCTACTCGGCCAGAGCCGACCTGCACCATTCATGCCCAAATGATAGAACGTGCCTCATCTAAGGTCCTAACTCGAGTTAGCTCGACCTCAGCCCAATCATCCTCAACTTTATCATCATCATGCCTAGAACTTACAATCCTGCAAGTGGAAAGGCCCTCATACTTGGCCTGATTCGAGATGAGGATGATAGGGAAAGGTTTCTTAGCATGCCATGTATCTTCAGTGAGTTAACTCGGCCTCATCCTTCTCACATAACCGACGACCAACCCAAGACATCTCATTATCAATAGTGAACCCATTATGAGGGTTGATCCATCATCTCGTCCTCATCCTCGTCCTCATCCTCATCCTCGTCCTAGATAGTGCGATCGATAGTAACACCTGAAAGGGTGCGTGGTTCGGGGTATATGTGGAACAGTCCGCGTGGGACGCAGACCTCACGTGGACAAAACCATTATAACCAGATCATTCTCTCACGTGAGGGAATATTTTATCATCATGACCTACCTATGACAGAGACGGATGGCTCATTCTTATTGGCTAGGAACATTCTATGCACGCATATTATATGCTTGGGGGTACACTACACCCCCAAGGCACTATAAATACTTATCTTCTACATCATTGTACAGGATCAAAAAAATTATAATCCCTAATGAAACTCAGATAAACTTACAGTCTATAGAGAGAAACCTTGAGTGCTTGTATTCCAGGGCCATTAGAGCTCAGATTTAGTTGATTTCACACACTCACACATTGGACGTAGGCCATTCATAGGCTAAACCACTTATATTTGATATCATCTTCTACTTTGACTCATCTCTTTCTATCTAGTTAGTTATACCTCATACTCCATTATTGTCTGGTTTTGAGCTCACACGCACCCTGACTTGGTGATACCATTTTTGGTATCATCAATCTGGCACCGTCTGTGGGAACGGGATAGCCATTATCTTCCCCTTTTTTGCAACTGCTCTATCGAATTCTCTGGTGGTGGTCCAATCTCATCCTTAGTTGAGTTTGAACCACCATTGAAAGAGCTCTAGTTTTAGTTTTTGCACATTTTCTGCTCTCCCGGCTTACTACCAGTACCTTGATTTTTTTCGCTCATCAAAATTCTCCAAATGGAAACAGATCCACCAATTATAGGTGGTCCTAGTACCAGTCAGGCCCTTCCTCAGTTAAAAATGGCTGAGGTAGCGCCATCTTTACGCTCTTTAGTAGAAAACCAATGATAGATGCAGGAAACTCTTACTGCTTTCAGCAAGAATATGGTGGCTAGACCTGCAAGGGCTGGAGGGGAGTTTATAACTTCGGCCTCCAGAGATGGTTCTAGAGATCAAATGGTCAGGGGACCACCCCAGGCCCCACACAAGGATCTTCCTCCTCAACGTTGGCGCATAGACGTGGCTGACCCTAACGTTTATGCCTAGGAGGTCAAGTCAGGAATGCCCTGATGACGAGGATGACCAGTATGATAACGAGGACAATAGGGAATATTATGAGCCTTATAAAATTTCTTAAGGCACTGTGTGACCCAGACGGGCCGAGTGTGCTAGGTCGGGCTGAGAGTGCAAGCTAAGAGCATTAACATTGGATAGATTGAATAGGGGTTCGACCTTTGATAGGCTCGACACAACGATGGGTGATCTGAGGAATCACCTTTCTAGGTCTAAAAGCATTGCAGTATCCAGAAGAAATGAGAGGGGTGATGATAGTCAGCCTTCAAGAGGCCAAGATAAAGAGCAATGAGAAGTTAATAGCCGACAAAGGATAGCTCCTAGAGAGCACATGGTGTTGGCAATAATGTCGCTCAGGTCGAGGTTATAGTAGTGGCCAAGAGACCCTAGAATGATTATATTGAGAGGATGGAGGATAAAATAGGAGATATTCTGAAAAGTCAAGACCCCTTGCAGTGGGGTTATTCTGAAGGCTCCCCATTCGTGGCTAGGATTGTTAGTTATCTAACCCCGACCAAATTCAAGTCATCGGTGATCACTCCCAAGTATGATGGGAGCACTAATCCAGTCCACCACGTGGAGATGTACCAGTTAGCTGCCGATAATTACTCAGTATCTAATGAGATGAGATGATGTGCCTTATCAAGCACATTGACTGGAGCATCCTATGTATGGTTCACCTCACTCCCTAAGAACTCAATTGAGAACTTTAAATAGCTTGCAGAGAGGTTCATACATAATTTCTGCTTTGGGGTAAGATCCCAAAAGAAGATAACACACCTATTGTACATCAAGCAAGGAAAGAATCAAAGTCTCAGGGAGTATATTATGGAGTTCAACAAAGACAAGCTAGAGGTCAAATATTATGAGGAGGGCATCGTAATGACGACCCTGATTGGAGGTATGCAGAAAGGAAATCTACTTTGAAAGGTTACCAAAGACCCACTGAAGTTAATGACCGAACTCTTGGCAATGGATGGCAAGGTCATGAATGCCAAGGAGGCCATGACAATAAAGAATGAAGATGAGAAGGGAACAAGGAACGGGGTCAAGTTATAGAAAAATAATAAATATGGCAAGAAGAGGTCAATGGATGACAAGTTTGCTGACTACACTCCTCTTACAGCCAGTTACGAACACATCCTGAACGAGATAAAGAATGATCTGTACTTAAGGTGGCCTAAAAAGTTGAAAGCTCCTCCACATAAGAGGAACAAGAATCTATGGTGTGAGTTCCACCAAGACCATGGGCACCTTACCGATAAGTGTTTTGTTATCAAGGGTGAAATTGAGAAGATGTTGAAAGATGGGAAATTAAGAAAGTATGTCGACAATCGTAGCTCAAAGGGTGGCCGAAACGATACCTATAGGAATAAGATAAGTAACAAGTGCAAGTCGGATGCTCCATCTGATCGAGATGATGATGAATTCGACGATAATGAGGGAAATGACCCTGACCTTCCTCCTCCATTTTTTGATTCTAAAGGTCGGTAGCATACAATCTCACATGAGGTCAAGATGATCTGTGGATGACTTGCAAGAGGAGGGAAAGAAGTCACTGATAGAAAAGCACATGTGACCGAGGCCAAAGCTCTCCCACCAAAGTCAAAGACTATCAACTCCGATGTAGTTTAGTCTGTCAAAGGTAAGAGAACTACGGTTGATATGAATACTTTGGTTGTCAATTTTTCGAGATTAGATTTTAAAGGGATGTTAGCTCTGAATGATAACCATATGGTCATCACCACACTGGTACATGCTTATGAGGTGCCGAGGATTTTGGTGGACGATGGTAGTTCGATCGACGTTATGTTTTGGAACTATTACAGAGGTTTGGGTCTGAGCAAGAAGAGGTTAATTCCCTATCACCAACCACTCATCGACTTTAGTGGTGAGAAGGTACAACCCATGGGTATATACGAAAAGGAAGTGAGAATGGGAAATAGTTGGCCGAAATGTCTTACAAAGAAGATCAGTTTCTCCATCATGGATGAAAATGTCTACTCGACCTATACTATAATTCTCAGAAGGGTATCCTTCAAGGAATTTGAGGTCGTGTCCTCAATAGTCCACCAGATGATTAAATTCCCGACTCCATATGGGGTAGGGGAAGTTCAAGGGGACCAAGTTGAGGCACGTGAATGCTACGTCAACTTGGCCGAGGAGAGGGAAGCATATAAAAGGGCCACTACGACCTACAACATTGATACCTTGGAACCTAGAGATGAAAAGAAGCTGAAGAAGGTTCTCTTCTACAAGCTCAATGTATCCAAGGATGTCAGGATAATCAGTTAGAGAAGAAGAGTCTATGCCAGGGAAAAATATGATGTCATCCGGGAAGAGGTGAAGAAGTTGGAAAAGTCCGACTTCATCAGAGAAGTTATTTACCCTTAGTGGCTTGCGAATGTTGTCATTGTCCCCAAAGACAACGGCAAGTGGAGGATATGTGTTAATTTTACAGATCTGAACAAAGCCTGCCCCAAAGACAACTTCCCATTGCCAAGGATAGATCAGATGGTTGATACTACTATCAGCCATAAATTAATGAGGCTTATGGATGCCTACTGAGTCTATAATCAAATATTCATGGATTCGATCGATGCAAAGAATACGGCTTTCATAACTGACAAGGGTACCTATTACTACAAGGTCATGCCCTTCGGATTGAAATATGCCAGGATAACATACCAAAGGCTGGTGAACAAGATGTTTGAAGAGCATATTGGTAACACGATGGAAGTTTATATCGATGATATGTTGACGAAGAACCTCAAGGCCGACACTCACGTGGTCGACCTTGAGCGCACTTTTGATACGATGGATAAGTATAGAATGAAGATCAACCCCGCCAAGGGCATTTTTGACATAGGAGCAGGAAAGTTCTTAGGCTTTATTTTGAATCAGAGGGGGATTGAAGCCAACCCTCAAAAGATCAAAGCTCTGTTGGAGATGAAAACTCCCACAATAATAAAGGATGTGTAGAGACTAACTGGACAGGTGGAGGCATTAAACAGGTTTGTGTCTATAGCTACCGATAAATGCCTTCCTTCCTTTAAAGTGTTGATAAAATCTTTTGAATTGAATGATGAGTGTGATAAGGCCTTCCAAGATTTGAATTCATATCTCAGCTCTCCACTCTTTTTGTCAAGACCAGTCTAGGGAGAGAAGTTGTATCTTTACCTAGCGATTTTATTATCGACCATTAGTGCCGCTATCATCAGAGAAGAGGATGGAGTCTAGAAACTAGTGTACTATGATAGTAAAGATTTCCTAGAATGGAGAAGTCGGCCTATGCTCTCATCCATGCATCAAGGAAGATGAAGTCGTATTTCCAAGGCATATACTAAGGTAGTCCTCACTAACTCACCTCTCAAATAAATCATCCACAATCCTGAGAAGTCAGGAAGGAAGATGGCTTAGGCAATTGAATTAGGTGAATTCGACATCATCTATCATCCGAGAATGACCATTAAGGGTCATGCCCTAGCTAACTTCGTAGCCGAGTTCACATGGGACGAGGTCGACACAAAAGAGATTGAAGCTACAGCTTGTGAGTATGAGAGAAGGGTGTGTCTCCCCCCAGCCGAGGCTGAGATGAGTTCAACGAGAAATAAGGTGTCATAGAATGAGGAAGAGCGATACCTCTTCAAGAGTGGAACCCTAGATGAGGGTAATTTTTCTCAAAATGGTACCATGTGGAGCCTATTTTTTGATGGATCTTCGTGTGAGCACGGGAGTGTGGGATCGATATTAAATATGTACTAAGGTTAGGCTTTGAAGTCTCTAATAATGAATCAGAGTATGAAGCCTTCTAGCAGGTCTCTCACTTTCCCGAGCACTGAATGTCATCTAACTCTTTATCCATAGTGATTCCAGGTTGGTCATGAACCAAATTTTGGGGGTATATGAGGCCAAGGACAACATAATGACCAAGTACCTAGGAAGCGTAAAGGGAACACTGAATCATTTTAGCAAAATGAAACTGAAGAGGATACCCCAACTAGATAATGGCTGAGCCAATGCTCTGGCAAGGTTAGCTTCAACCACCAGAATTAAAATTAGAAGAACGGTCCTGGTAGAGATCCTCCATCGGCTGACAATTAAAGGAGAGGAAAATACTGTGGAATTTTGCTTCAACTTGAATATGGGAACTTCTTGGATGGATCCTATCATCCGATATATTAGAGATGGAGAGCTTCCAGAGTATAGAGCTGAGAGAAAGAAGCTGAGGTATAAAGCGACAAAGTTCTCCATCATAGGAGACATCTTGTACAAAAAAGGGTTCCTACGTCCTCTACTCAGATGAGGAAGATGCTTTGTCACTTCCTCGGCAGCTCTATTTAACTTTCTTTCATCTCTTTCTGTAATGATGAGCCTATTTGTATGGTTTTTTTCGACTCGTCCTCATTGAGGATGATGGATTATACTTCCTCTATAGCCTCACCCTTCTTCAGATTCCTCTCGTATCTTGGGCTAAGATTGTCAATATTGTAGGAGGTTTATGATCTTCTTGTGAGCCTCCCTTTGTTCTTCCAAGATGAAGTAACACTCTCGCTTCTACCTGGTCACCTTAGACTTTCCTTACCCCATAAGAAGTCGGGAATTTTACCATTTCGTGAACGGTAGAGGGAACTGCCTCAAATTCTTTAAGTGTTACTCTATCGAGGATGATATTGTATGCCAAAAATAGGTTCTCATCCATAATAAAAAGGTTACTTTCTTCGTTAGGCACCTCAACTAGGTACCCATACAAACATCCATTTAGTGAATGTACCTTCTCCCCACTGAAACCTATCAATGGTTGATGATATGGAACTAACCTTTTCTTACTGAGCTTTAATCCTTTAAAGCAATCCCAAAAGATGACGTAGGATGAGCTTCAACCATCCACCAGTATCCGAGACACGTCATACCCATGGACCCTGATGATGATGACCAAAGGGTCATCATGGATGGCTAAGATGCCCGTAAAATCCATTTGTGAGAAGCCTACAACCAAGGTATCCATGTATACTTTATTCATCTTCCTTGGCTTAGGCTTTGAAGCAGTCAAGTTCACGTCTATCCATTTAGGTGACGACTTTGTTTCTATGTCATGTGTCTTACGATCGGTCATCTCAGGTTCTCCACCATCCATCCATCCACTAATCATTTTAACGTCAAAGGAGATCATGTGTATGCGTCCTTTTGACTCTGAGATCCTAAGGTGGAGATCTCGGTCATCCCTATCTCTGTCTGATTCTTCATCTTTCTTATCGACTTAGGCATGTCATCTCGGCATATTATCTTTTGGCCCACCATGCTTATTTCTGGTGTCATCTTTGGCACTACTCCACTCAACATACTTTCGGAGCTTCCCTTTCTTTAATATTTTCTTGATCCCGCCTTTGAGATCAAAACATTAGTCCATCGTATGGTTGCGGTCTTGGTGGAACTCGCACCACTCGTTTTTATCCCTCTTGTGAGGACGGGGCTTAAGATTTTCAGGCAACATGAGAGCTTTGTCATCTTTAATCTCATTTAAGATTGGGTTAAGACTTACTATCAATGGGATATAACTGGAAAATTTATCGTCGGCCAATCTTTTTTTCCATATTTTCATTTCGCCTTCTGACACTTGCTTCCACCAGCTTCTTTCTCATCTTCTCCTTTGGCCGCCACAACCTCCGCAGCATTCATGACTCTCTTAGTCGTAGCCAAAAGTTCATTCGTGGACTTGGAAGGATCCTTGGCTAGCTTCCAGAGTAGCTTACCTTTCTGCAACCCACTCACGAGGGCTATTATAGCAATATTTTCCTCGTAGTCTTCCACTTCAAGTTTCTTTTTGTTGAAGCGAGTAATGTAGTCTCTCAGTTTCTTATTTTTCCATTGTTTCACACACAAGAGATGAGTCACTTTATTTGCAGGCTTCATGTCGAATCAAAACTTATGGATGAATCTCTCAGCTAACTGTTTAAAATTCTCAATTGAATTCTTAGGAAGGGTCGTATACCATATGTGAGCTTCGACGGTGAGGGTGCCGAAGAAATCTCGGCATCTCATCTCGTCTGAAATGAAGAAAATATCGACTGCCGACTGATTCATCTCAATATGGTATATCGAATTCGTATGGCCATTATATTTTGGAGTTGCAGTAAGAGGCTGGAACTTATATGGAGTGAGGAAGTTTATTATCTTAGATACAAAGGGAGATCCTTCTACATTGCCCCAATGGATTAGGTCTCGTCTTTTTAACAGATCGCCGATCTTGTCCTCCAGCCTCTGAATTAAACTGTCCCAAGGATTATCTATTGCCACTGCATTGTCTCCTATGCCTTCCCTATTAGCGGTATCGGGCAATTGCTCTCGTCCAGCATTCCTCTGATGACTGTTTACTTCCATCTATTCTCCCTTTCAGCCTAGCAGATGCCGACGATTACTACATAGACCATTCCCTATAGTGGCGGCGTTACTGCGTGAACGGGAGAGTCGGTCTCACAGGTTTCCCACTGGATCAAGGCGGTCAAAAGATGACCCCTACCAAATCTATCAAAGGCCTAAGTTCTGAGTCGGCCTTCTCGTGTCAGCCTTACACTATTTCCTCTGCTGGCTAGTGGAGGACGACCTGTGTCACCAGAAATCTCATATGGTTCCCAGCAATCATCCTCATCACAATCATGATCATCTGTACACTCTTTCACTTGCTTTCCTAGGAGAAGTCACCCAGGGCCAGCCACGTCTTTCTGCCTCTAGTGGCATTGCTCTTCCTTATGTGGGGTCGGGGGTGGTCCCCCTATCACCGCAATCACAATCAACCTAGCGGCCAGAGTAATGATCCCCGCCGCTGAGCCTGGAGTCCTATCCATCATGGTTTGTCTCAAAGTTATAAATTATTCTTGCATCTTTTGTTGGTTGGCCACCAGTGAGCGTAGGGCTGCCACCACGTCAACCATTTATGACTGAGGTGGTGCCTGACTGGAGCTGGGGCCAATGCCTGGAGGCAAATTTAAAGCCATCTCTCTTGTAAGAGTGTAGATGAACTATATGAGCTAAAAGAAGCTTGAAGGTCCCAGCTAGAACTCTTTTAATGGTGATTCAAGTCCAACAATAGTGGAGCTGGATCACGAGTAGAAATTCAAGTAGGAGCTAAGCTAAAAAAAAGAGGAAAAATGAAATCTCGCTCCCATAGACGCCACTAAAATGATGATACCAGAGATATCACCACTTAAATTTGTAATGAGCTCAAGCTAGTAATATAGAGTAGTGGAGATAAGAGCAGTAAAGTAAATATAGAAAGACATGAGGGGAAGAGTGTTTGTCAAATTATAAAATACCGCAAGTGCACAGGCTATTATAGAATAGCGAGTGAAAGTACGGGTCAAACTCACAGAGATTTATCAATTTTAACTTTTAAAAGAATTGTGAGTGTCCAACAAGACAAAATGGGGTAAAGAATAATTATGAACTACACTAAATAAAATAAACTACGATAAATGAGAGTAACACAACAGATTTGTAAAAAATTAGGATTCGAGTTCCATTTATCACGTAACTAATATTGCACACTAATTTCATTTTTTCATTCCCTTTTTATAATTCAAATCAAACTGACTCTCGTCGCGTTTAATTCGGAAAATATGAAAGTTTTGTTTGAAATATTTTTAACGTCTTTGATAGACGGCTAAAATCTCAATTCCCTTAGAAAATACAAGTTTTAAAGTTCGCAAATGTATTTAAGCATAGACTATCAAAACAATCAAAGTGCAATCATAATCCATCAAAAATTAATATTTTTAAATCTCAAAACTTGATTGACAAAATAATTTTGAAGGTTTTAAAAAACACTCTCGTGTCATTTTAAAATGAATACCGAATATTTGATAACAATTAAAATAAGTAGGGAATAAACAATGATCAAATTAACATGACAGTATTAGCTAAGTATGATAAACTTCACCCTACTCCCAATATAAAAATCAAGATACAATAATGAAAGAGAAATTGCAAGAATAAGTGGAGATTTTCATTAATAAATCAAACTTACAATAATGTCTCTCACAATAATCTTCAATCCTCTAAAAAAATGATAAAAACTTTGCCCGTAAATTGATTACAATCACTCAATGTTGCTCCGTAAAATTCCTCTAAAATTATTAGCCTAAGGGTCCTTTTTATAGGACAAGTGGTGAGGTATTTGAATTGCGGTGGGACTCTCCCTGATTGGTCGAACCGTATTGGTAGCTATCTCTCCACCTCTTTAATCTTTGTATTGGGATAAGTGACCAAATTTCCCCCCACTCGAAAAGTCTTATCTTTTCTTACTGAACACGCACGTCGAATTTCGTCCAAATCGGAGGATAAAAATTCAGTGTAAAAATAACTTTTTTCTAACGACCATAAAAATCACCTTTGTCGTGCTTTTTTCGAGTTGATCATAAATTTGCACCAAATTCCATCATTACCTGCAAAATTTTCACTAGGCAACTTTTTTCACAAATTAGCACAAGAATATTATAAAATTATCAAAGTACCCATTTTTTACTTAAAATTGTCATTTTGAATATGAATTCAATCATTCTTTCATTTTTTTTCCTTTTTTAATAAAATGATCCAAGAACTTATTAAATAAAATAAAATGAGACTAACAAGGTATATATTTGGGTATAAAATATACAAAATAATGCATGCATCAAATACCCCCAAACCTAAACTTTACTAGTCCTCGAGTAATACTAAAATTTTAAAATCTAACTCACTTTCATAGGAATCACGATTGCACTTAGCATGTGCAACAAGCCGTTAAACCCCTAGTTTACCCTAGTGGACGAGTTTTGTCTCGTGAGGGTTTGTAGTGAATATACGCACAAAATTCAAAAATTTAACTCAATACAAAAGACACAAAAGTAATATAACCAAGTTTGAATGCAAATTTTAGAAATATAGTAGAACTTCATTTTTCTATCTCAACTTATCGTGTGTGTGTGTGTGTGTGTGTGTGCACATAGCCAATATAATCATCATTTTCAAAAGATTTAATCGTTACATTTCTTATCCGAAAGTTCGTTTTGATTCAAAATCTCACGGAATGCACTCTCAATCGAGCACTCGAAAATGGGTTATTTTCTTTCGGTATATGTGAATAAAATAGTAAATTTAGATGAGCAAATTTCACATATACATGATCAAAAACGGACTTTTATAATGGATGAATATGAACTCATGAATGAAAAATCGATTACTTGTTGAATATGTTGAATCACACAATAGATCCTATTCATCTTCTCTCCACACTATAACTAACTTCACTTGAGATCGATTAGGAATTTCTTTAGTTGTATTGTAGGCTCGGATTTGGATAGAAAGAATGATTTTTTGAGTTCAAAATTTTCAAGAATATAGAGGTTTTCGGTATTTTAATTTTTAGGCACTTTTTCTCACTTCCATTTTTCTTTTCTCTATTTTTTTTCTTTTTCAACTAACTTTTTTTCATCTTTTTTCCATTTTTTTCACACATCATTCTTTTGAAAAGTTTTTTTTTAACCGGAATTTGACCATAGAATTCTCAGAAAATGAGTATGACTTGTTTTTATGGACTTTAAACTTCCAATTGGAGTTGAGTAGGATAATGAATTTTTAATAAGAGGCTTATTGTCTTTTTGGCTCAAATGGGCTTGAAACTGAATAATGTAAAAATAGTGGAGTGAGGCTTAATTTTGAGTTTCAAACGATAGCCTAATCTCATTTCTCAAGTTTCGTTAAGTTGACTTGTGTCTCAAGACGACTTATTAAGACTTCTAGTGCTTTAAGATTCACATTTTGACTTTTTGTTTTCAATAATCGAACAAAACAATGAATTTGAGATCATCAACAAATTTATCACTGAAGGTAAGTGTTGATGCAAAAAACTAGACTAGGTCTAATTGATTGATCACAGATAAATAAAATAAAAACAAATAAGACAAATAGATTTTTAAAGTGGTTCGGCTCAAAGGAATAGCCTATGTTCACTGTTATATATTACTTGACTGCTTTGATTTTTTTTTTTTTTTTGTGTCCCCCCCACAATGAGGGTGATACAATGTATTTATAGCCCAAGAGGGGTGCTGATAGTTGTCGTGTGAAATGATGAAATGCCTTCATTTGTTAGGCCTTTACATCAATGCATAATGATAATTAAATATACTATTGTTGTCGCTTCACTGGTTATATTTCCGGCCATTGGTCGGTCTTCCTAGTTGGTTGGTATCCCGTGTTGGTTGGGTTGCCTTGTTGGTCTGTCTTCTTTGTTAGTCCGGCTTCCCTGTTGGTCGCGCTGCCTTGTTGATCGGAATTTTGTGCCATGCTGACTTGAATTTAGGCCACATTGGATGACACATGTTGACTTGTAATTGGTCCACGTAAGGTAGTGACTTTTGGTACCAACAGTAAGTTTGAGTTATTTTAACTCGGATTGATTTAAATCTCTCGGAAACGATGAATGGCACAAAAATCTCACCGGGCTAAAATCTCCACATTTAGTCATTAAGTATATTAACTTTCACCTCAATATCCATTTTCGATCATATTATACCGCTAATGTGTAGAAAATTTCATAAGTTGAGAGATCGATGAATTAATTCTATATTAAAAAATCATTTCAACACTCAATTATATTGAAAATCTTTTTGAATTTTTAAAAATTTTCTGATTTTTTTTTTCGAAAATATCATCCTTACCCCAAAGCTAACTTTTACATTTTCCTCAATGATGATACATGTTAACTAAAAAAATAACCAAAAAAGGAAAAAAAAAATACACAAATAATATACAAACCCGTGACAATTACTATCATCAGCATAAATTAATAATCGAAATAGTTGTGGGCATTCCAATCAATAAACTTTATAGCACTAAGTGCCAAAACATTATATATTTGAGAGAGCATGACTTCACAACACAAATTTTAACCCCAAATACATGGTCATAATGGTGCGCACCGACATTATCAATAATAAACAAATTTGAATCGCACAAATCATATGTCGATGCATCACATGGGGGTAACAAATTACAATAAGGATCCAAATATTTACTATCCCTTTTTCGAAAATAGTTATGTAAAATTGGGAATGCATACTCCACTACTAAATGTGAAACTTTATGAAAAGGATGAGAAGAAGAGGTATCATGGAGCGATACACTTTCTTCATAAAAAAATGGGAGGACCATCATAATGACATGAAATATCACTAAAATCAGATGACGAATCCTCAAAGACATTTTTCCACATATAAGAATAATCAACATTTTTCTCAATTAAATTAGGAGAAAAATTTCTACAGAAATTCACATTCAAATCATCACAATTATTACATGTGTCAAGAGTGTTAATTTTTTTCTCCTCACAAAATTGGTTATCCCCATTTAATTTATGATTATTTTTAGAAATAGCATCATACCGTTTATTAACCTCTTTCCAATTGATACACTATGATGGACAAATAGTAATTAAAGGGGTTGGATTCTCATTCATACCTTCTTTAATTTTTAAAATGATTACTGACTCATCTGACTCAAATTGAAAGACTTAGTCATCTAAATTTCCAGTATTTTATCAAATACGTCAACGGGATCAATAAAGGAATATGAAAAAAATGACGGGATAACAATATGAGGATCACCCATTGTAGTTTACAACAAATGATTTTTTTTATTTTTATTTTTTTTAATGCAATAGCAATTATATTGACTCAAAATCACGTAAACTAACACAAATGACGTAAACTAACACAAAAAAAAATGGGGAAAGTACTCTTAGATCCCTCCCAAACAAATTATAAACACTAAAGGAATTTTGTCAAATTTTAAACACTTAGGTCCACTAATTCTCTTCTTGTAAAAGTCCACGCTAGTGGCATAACAAGTGGACCTAATAGTAAATTGTCCTTAAATGTTTAAAAATTGTTACCAAGGGACCTAAGTGTAAATTGCCCAAAAAAAATTAGGAAAATATATTTTTAAGTGGGTCAGGTCCTAAATGGGTCAAAGATGACATACACAAAACAGGTCCATTAAATATACGAGTATCAGGGTAATCAAGCAAGCAGGAGTCTGGGTATAAAAAATTTGCATAAATAGGCTTACTATGCATAGCTGTCCAGGTTAGCTAGATGCTTGCTATGCATTATGCATATGGCAAGGTCGTCACTTTTGTATGTGCATCAAATCTACCAGCGAATGTCATTACCATTTTAGAACTTCTCTTTATTTCCTTCAGTTCTCTTATTTTATTCAAATTCTTTTCAAATGTTCGATTTTCTTAGTTCCCAAACGATTGTAACAAAATTTATCTGATACTGTTTAAATTTGTGAAATTTAGTTTCATTTTTTTTAATTTCCAAAAATTCACGCACCGAGGTGTACTTTTGTCCAAAGATTCTGCTCTCAAACTACGTGTTCAATTGTCAAAATTGGCTAAAATTTGAAGTCAAGTGCCTTGTGCAAAGTAGCAAAATTTTGCCAACTGTGCAATAGTGTGGTATTTTTCATCACATTCAAGGGGAACCCTTCGCAGCAGTTGGTTGAGGTCTGCCGGAGCATTATTTTTTTATTTTATTTTGCGTTTTTTTAATCGTGGTACGTACGTCACCAAAGAACAATCTCTTGCGACGATTCAAATGCCTAACCTCATCTCCCAGAGCACTACTTAAATATTGGTTATGAAAAACATAAAACGTACCAAGATTGTCTTATCAGAGAAATTTGGCCTTGTATGGCATCTCATCAATGCATTAAATAGAGATAAATAAAGCCTTTATCTATTTATTTTGATAATTCGACAAAGTCCACCCATATCAAACTACACACATTGTTCAATAAAGGCATTATGGGAGATACTCTTACAAGAAAGAAATTTACATAGACCTCTCTGATGCCAAGTCAAGCAGTCTACGGAAAAACAGATGGGGATAGATAGGTGGTTGCTCTTCTAGTGCCTGCCATTATACATCAGTAACAAATTAGCGGTCACTAATGAGTACCTTTCATTGGGGGGTTTTGGCCTTTTACAAAAAAATAGAAGCTTCATTGTTTTATATGATATTGGAAAGAACTACTGGTTTTGAGTATGCACTTTATGAGTTTCTCTCTTAAGAAAACTTGTTCAACGTAAGGACATTATAACTAGTCCCATTTAATTTCTTTCCATGTCAAGGTCTGCAGTTAATGCTACCTACTTTTTTTTTGTAAAATAAAAAATCCCAACTAGAGTTGAAAAAAAGATTATTCTTATTATAGAAAGAAGATTGAGCTATATCCCACCCTGTTGTTGTGTTCATTACCTGATGAATCAAAACAGTAGAAGGTGTCATTCCAGGAACAGTATTAACCTCAATAATCAATACCTGCAATTAAATAAAATAATCATCATATCATATGACAGCTTGAATATAAATTGGCAACCAAATGTCACTATGGGTCCGTTTGGTTCGGAATAAAATATATTTCAACGCGGTGAAAAGTAATATGGTGAAATACGTTTTCACCTATTTAAAGTTAAATTTTTTTCTCAATTCTTGTTTAAAGTTTCATAATTATAGGGTGTGCACTTATTCACAATGTCAACCCAACAAAAATGAAATTTTAAAGAGGTGAAAATGTATTTCACCATATTACTTTTCACCGCGTTGAAACATATTTTACCCCGAACCAAACGGACCCTATATGTATAATTGAGTGTAGATTTTTTTCGCCAATAAATCCTACTTCTAGTAAATATACTTGCATCCTCAAAAAATATACATACTCCATTTGTCCCAAATTGAGAGTCCATATCCATTTTTCGCATAAATTAAGGATACATTCAATCAAAGATCAACATTTATTCACGATTAGAATTTGGTTCTTTGATTATATCCAAAAAAGGAAAGTGGACTATTAATTTGGGATAACCCAAGATAGAATAGTGGACTCTTAATTTGGGATGTAGGGAGTATCAATTATACTTGCATTGAGACTAAATGATATCCCTCTCCCTTCCTAATGAAGAAGACACTAAGAATCATTCAATATCACCATGAATTATATTGTTGAGGGTTGGTATCGAGGAATATACTTCTCTCAATTTTATTTTATTTTATTTGGTTATGCGATAAGGGGTATCCTCAGGCAACCCAAATGTCTAGATTTACAGCTCAAATCTTGGGGTTCTCAATTTATAAATTATATGCATGATATTCGAACTTTAACTTTAAGATACAAAATATAATTATAAAGCTCAACCATATCTTGATTTAGGCAAAAGATAAAAGTGACCAGCCATATCCAGAGATCAACATACCTCACCACTGTCGGCATTGACAAATGCATCAATGCGGGAAAATCCTTCTAGTTGCAGTGTGTTTGCTATGAGTTCAATACGTTGTTTACAACTCATCAAGGCCTCATTACTGATTCAAGAAGGGAAAAGTAAACATGTCAAGCAAAATAAAAATATATATATATATGTTGGTTTTGGCTCTCCTATTTTTTCAGTTTTGGTTTATTTACAAATTTGCCATTTTGGCTCAAATCTATAAATACAAGTGTTATTTCTAGGTTTTGGGGAAGGACAAGTTTGAGAGCTATTTTGAGAGTTATCAAAGCTAAAGAGAGATAGATCTCCCATTTAAGGGGTGAGTTCTTGTGAGGTTGTGAGTGACTTTCTAAGAGAGATAAATTGTGTGTGTGTATAACCTTTGGGTTCCTTCATTTATCTATAGAAAGAAGAAATCCTCCTTGGTGGATATAGCCGAAATTTGGGTGAACCATGGTATATCGTTGTTATTTTGCTTTGATAATTTCTTGTATGTTCTTGTTGCCTCTTCATTGATGCTTGGTTGAATTGATTGGGAGTTTGTACACTAGTTCATTTACGGAACAAGGTCTTGGGTGTTTTCCGCACACCAAGTGTTTGATAAAATTTTCGAGTGAGTTTTATCGTCTTGGTCGCTAGAGATAGTCTTGCTTTAGCGCAACAATATATATATATATACAACTGTCTGTTGAATTGTGTCACACCGAACGCAATTGATGAAATCCATTAAACAGCAATTTGTTTTATTAAGGAACTTTCTCTTTACAAAACATCTTAACTTTAAATAGATAGTTATGAGTTTGACTCCCACTTTTAGACCCGTTTTCTAATTACCTCCAAAATATCAACATATATTTGAGTTACACCCCACTTGAGGTGTTAGCAACACTTTGTGAGGGTCTTTTGCAAGTTTTTGCAACACTTTCAGGGGTGTAACTCGATTCATTCTGTAATTATGGAGGTAACTTACAACTGTCTCTAAACGTGGGGGCCAATGCTAAAATAACCTTTATATAAATGTGGGAACATGAAAACCGAATGTATATATTTAAACACGTAATATTGTGTTTTATGTGTGTGTGTGTGTGTGTGTGTATATATATATATATATATACACGGTGACTCTCCAACACACCTCACTTAATCTCACGTAAGTGTATTGGGTTGGGTCGAATCGTTATAAAAAACCCGATCTAACACGTTATAACCTAGTACACTTAACCAAAGGGGTTTGCCCCAATGGTTACCACCAACCCTTGCTTTGCAAGAGGTTGGGGGTTCAAGTCTCACCCCCTCCCCAAGACTCGAACCTAAAAAAAAAAAAAAAAAAACTAGTACACTTTAGTGAGGATAAGTAAGCTGTGTTCTTTGGTGTGTTAAGTGAGGTGTGCTGGAGAGTCTCACACACACACATATATATATATATATATATATATGTGTGTGTGTGTGTGTGTGTGTGTGTGTGTAAGAGTTCTATTTACATCTATATGATATGACAAGTATTACCAATAATGCAAGTTAAAAGTCGTCTATTTCCCTAATTATACATATCATTGTATACAGGTTCCATATGAAAATCAAGGATTTCATCTGGGAAACATTTTTTAGGGGAAGCTGAAAATATAAAAAATATGGAAAATTATTTACACTAAAATTCGTGTTCATCATAATCTATTATGAAACTTCGCATTTTCAAGCAATAATATTGTAGTAAAGACATGAATAGTAACACAAAAAAACAAAAGCAAAAAGTTTTTTTAAATATGAACATCTAAGAAAACCGGACTTCCCGACTTTGTGTACATATTATCAGAGGAGATCCAAAATTAGAAAAACATGATGTTTGACTGTAGACAGGAAATTTTTTAGAACATGATGTTTCATAACTGAAGCTGTTAACTGAATTTTTAAAAAAATGAAAGAAAAAAAGAAAAAAAATACTCTCATAAAATAAAGAATCCTGACTAACCTAATAATTGAAAATGGAGGTGGAGTCAAATTGATACCAGTTCCACCTGTCAAGCAAATATCAAACTAAAACAAGTTGTGTTCCATTCTGAAAATATGAACAGAAATACAAATTTCTTTTGAAGAACATAATTAATATTATTGAAAGTCCCCTAAAAAGCCAAAAAAATCATTGTCAAACCAACCCTTCCTTAGGTATAATGTGATGGTACACGCACACCCAATGTTCTCAACAATGACAATTTCACCAGTAATTAGAACTGAATAATTCTTCAACATGAGAGAGAGAGAGAGAGAGAGAGAGAGAGATTATCAGATTCATCACCCTCTTCTACACCTAAATTTTCTTCCACAAATTCTAGAAAAACAACAAACTAGCACTGAAAATTTTAATAACTTCTAAACATTCATGTGGCATATACCAAAAACTTTTCATGCAAGCCTGAGTGTTTTTTTCCCCTTATTTTCTGTAAGAAAACAATTTAAATCCATTTCAGGCATCAAGTCACTGCCGTCACAAATGTGTAATGGAATGCATGTAAGTAGTGACCCAGAGAAATATGGAACGCCATAGAAGATAACATGCTGATCCATGCAAAAATAAACAAGTTAATAACAGTGAATGAAGAAATACCTTGGAATTTCTCCTCAAGCGATAATATACCACCAGTTTCTTTCACGGTAACACTAGGTGTTAATGAGCGCATTGAACCTCGCTTGCCTATAACACCAACTGTTATTTCTACCCATCTACTGTGTCCTTCCCAGAAAAGACGATATGAATTCTCATTTGAGGATTTGGATGAAATAATGATCTCGTCAGTCTCAATAAAAGGTTCAAAGATTAACAGATCTGGAGGAGGGTTTGGCATTTCAATCATTCCATGTGCCTGTACTAATTAACCAGAGAAATAAGCAAGTTTGACATTAGGAAAGAATACCGAGATCTAATTACCCAATAGAAAAAGAACACAAATACACACAACCAATGGAAATCTTACATATAATTTTTTCAATCAGAAGTAGAGGAGTATATTATTAAAATGAGAGAACAGTACAAGGATAGAGGACTATCTTGAGAGAATTCCAGAATCTTCAAGGAGAGGGGAATGGAAAAAGAGGAATTATGGTATAGCAATCTTTTGCAATTTCCAAGATATTCAAGGAAAGATAACATCACAAGGACTATACTCATGAGTTGCTGGTTAGCTAGAAGCCAGAAAATTATATAATTTTAAGTTGTATACCCAAGAATGACTCACTTATACATCGTCAATTAAAAAGTTCCAAATTCAAAGAGCTCGTGTTTTTTATCATCTGATAACCTAAATGTTGTTGTGATCAACCTAGCCAGCCCCAGAAAATATTAATTATTAAGTTCACTAAGACTGAAATTCAGTGAATCCAATAAATACATACACTTTGAACGATAAATCAGGGCCTCAAATTCTGGGATCTATGATCTTTGGATATTTACACAAATATAGCTTTCTAACGCAATACAGGAGTTGAATGTGAACTCAACTTACCATACTGGACATGTACAGAGTTTTCTTCCTTCTCATTTTAATTTATCGAAAGACCCCAGAGTAACAAACTGCTCATACGAAAGGTTTCAAGAAAGTGCAGTCTTATTCAACAATGAAAGACTACCATTCCTAATCTAGTCCGTATCAACATCAAACATCATGAAAATGCCACAGCAAAAACAATGGGATTTACTGTCCTGTAAGATATCAGTGAGCTGAAAGAAGAGGGATACATCATGTGAAAAACACTAATGGGCATCCAACAAGTACACTCAATATGAATGAACCTAGGGAGGAACGTGGACCATTAATAGCAGCTAACTAAAATTCCATTTCAGACACTTTTTAAGTTGCCAATAGTGGCAATAACTAATAAAAACTAAAAATTACTGTAACCCTTCTATGAATCACATATCAAAAGAACTCTGATTACTAAAAGAACAATAGAGCAGCTTACTCCCACTATACTGATCAAAACAATATGTTCAAAGAACATAAAAACTTCTCTAGTCTTTACTAGTACATGAAGTCAGACGAGGAGTTAACCTAGGTACTATATGCATTCACTCTAAGCCCAAATACTATGCTTGAAAAATCTCATTTTAATTTGTTCCACATACTCAACAATGCCTTCCCCCCCCCCCCCCCCCCCTTTTTTTTCCTTTTTGTATTTGCCTTTTGCAACTGCTGACTTCTAAAGTTGTTTCCGTTTCTTCATGGTTTTAATTCATGATTGCACAACAAAGTATGCCACACAGTAATTCCTTGAGATAATACCATTTATGATCAATTCTTTAAAGAAAGAGGCAATAAAGAAGTTATCAATTAAGATAAGTAGTTACATTGACAGATCCGTCCATACCTTTGAGAAACTATTCGAAGGAATTCGAAGAAGGCAATCCTCTAATGCTTTTACATACACCACAAGGTCCCTAGAACAGCTGTTTTAAGAAGAAAAAATTGCAACATATGATTGGGAATGCACCATACAAGTGAGTTATAGGCATAAGCAGATAATGATTTATTTAGGCATTCAACAGAAGAAAACAAATAGCAACAAATTATTGCCAACAAACGTACCATAATCTTGCAACTCCAGTTGAACATCCATCTCGAGCTGGTTTAACACACAATGTCTCGCACTGAAGCTTTGAGGTCAAATCATGCCAAATGTCAAGTATGGGCATACTGAAAAGATCCTCTTTTCTCCTCACATCCTTATTTATAGTAAGAACTCCAAAGTTCACAAGCTATGGAGATAGACATCAGATGATTTTTATTAGCAATAGCTGCTATAAACGCTATAAACCTATGCAAACCGCCTCCAAAATATATGATCAGAATACAATATAGGATATCACTGTGACAAACATATAATCATATAAACACATAACTGAATAGACAAAACAAATGAGCTGCAGGTAATCTTAGTGTTTACCCTTTCACTGAGTATATAATCAGGCCCAGTAAAGTGGCCCATAATACAGTTCATGAATATCATGCACTTAATGCTTGATAAGTTACATTTCTTTTCACACATGTATATGAAGTGAAATATATTGCAAGGTTTATAAATTTTTTTTGCAAGAAGCCATATTGCTGAATGAAAACTGTTGGACAGAAAATTAAGATCTAAAGAAATCAGATGTGAAATTAATTAGTCAACATACATGTTTAAGAGCAAGAGATGTTTCAACTTTGTCCATACATGTCTTCGAAGCCATAACTCCAGGACCTTCAAGTTATAAGAAATAGAAGATGAGTAACTGTCACTAACACTACTTGTGGTTTTATAAGCAAATGCCAATAACAAAAAAATACCTGTGTAAGGAATTCCTTCAGCCTCTAGCAAGGACTGAAGTGTACCATCTTCACCAATGCCTCCATGCACTGTCCACAATAGAGAATATGTTAGTTTTTACATCTCTAAATTCATCAGTCAGGTTGATCAAATCTTGTAATAGAAGTGTATAACAGATCATGTTCAGAATATATTGTAGGTTAGAACCATAGTACCCTTCATTACTATGACAGAGACTATAAATCAACTAGACGATGCTATGGCCAATAGATAGTTACTCTTGATTAAAGAGGTCTATTATGAAAATGAGGTTAACGTAAGATTATAGGATAAAATAATGGCTTACCACGAATTGAATATTGTAAAAGATATCTACTACACGTTTCCTGAAGGATGAGACTGAATTTATGAAATCTAGATACCAGTTAATTCTTGAAGATTCTTGTCCATACAACGGACAATTTTGATCTACTCTAAAGCGAATCAAAATTCCATACAATTATTGCTTTCAACTAAAAGGTGTTGGGTATATATAGTATATATATTTGTTTTGAATGAAATAAATGATTTGGGGTAAATGGCCTAGTGGTAACTTTGTGGGGTTTGTGCTTGTGGTCATGGGTTCAATCCCTAGGAGGTACACAAAACATTAATAATCTTTGATTGAGCATTGGGTCTTTGGGATCTTTGGGCTTCTCTTGAGTTGACAGAATTTTTGCCCAAATAATATTTCATTTTTAATTAACTTTTAAATGCGTTTTTAATTTTTGACTTGGTCTTTTAGGCTGCCACAGCTACCCGTTAGTGGAGATAAAAGTGGGTTCGTTGAAATAAACGGTTTTCCAACGTTTTAGATTTATACTTGTAACTCTTAGCCCTCTGATTTGCAAAATCTAATAAGAAAAACTTCATTCTCTCTATCTCCCCACACAGAAAAAATTCTATCCTTTTTCAATTACGTTTTTCAGTGATTTTTTGGTGCTCGAGTATCCTGTGAGTTCCGAGATTATCCATTGTTGTTGTGGTGTAATCTAATCGATGAATCTGGGAGGTGTTTGTTCAAGAGACTAACAGCATCAATATCAACGGGCAATTTCCCCTTTAAGACTTTGTCAAACACAAACCTCGATTGATATATGTTTACGAATTTTGGGATTTTTCATATATTCTGCATATATATTTCCTACAAAAGGATCACGAATGAGAAATTATATGTATAAAAAATATCAGTGGAATTTATTACACATGAATATCTGACTATATTTCATAACCCCTCCCCACCCCCCGAAAAGAAAAAAAAAGTGAACACATCGTTAACGATTTCTCAAGAAATTACCATGAGTGAAAATCTGATGCAGTAAGCACTCTTCGTAACAGCTGGCATCATTCGTGAAATTAACAATGGCACAATGCGAGAAATTCATTCTCATGACCCAAACATAAACTACCAAATTAAGATATGCAGTCCGAAATACCATAACAGAGACACCAAAACTGAATGCGAGTATAGAAAGACCTATCAAATTATTGCAACATAATATAACCTGCAATAAAAACTGTTGCCTGAACTTCCTTGGCAAGCTTTATCCACTGTTCCAGTGAAAACTTCAAAGGTGGTTCATCATATATATCGAACCCTGTGAACCATCTGTGTTTCTTCAAGCCTTCCATGAGATCATCCATCACCTCCTTTCGTAAGTAAGAGGTCAATGCAGCCTGATCAGGTTCAACTGCCTCCGCGCATGCTGCAAGAACCTCTTCTGTAGTATGTCTCAGCACTAGAGAGTAACTGTGCCCAAAGAAAAATAATCATAGTGGATAAAACAGCAACATAAAATAGACAGTCCCGTCAATAGAAGCATACACCATCAACGTTTTGTGCTTACTATTAAATTGAAACAAGTTCAATCATTGGCACTCATAGTAACCAAACAATTGGTAACACAGAAATCAATGACAACAAATATTAATGAATGTGACGTATCCAAGGGAGGCGATAGGGTTATTTTTTCTATTGCCCAGTTGAGATATTTGCGGGCTTTGTTCGTTTTTTTGGTCATGTTTTTTACTACATTAGTAGCAGATTTCACTTTTCTTTTACCTTTTAGTATGATGGAAGCCCTAAGTAATCTTCTTTCTGTCCTTTAGTGTATTGTTTCCTCCTTTGAATGTTGCATTGGCACACTTCCCAAGGTTAAACTCTTGTACTCTCCCATCTGGGGATTATTACAAGTGATAGTTCTAGTTTGTGCTTACTCTTATGTGCTATTTGTCAAGTTATGTCAAATTGCTATCAAAGCTACAAGCACGCATGATTGTTATTGTAAATCACGTAAATTTAACAACTTCAACGTTGGCAAGAAATCCCAACACATTGAAATGGAACACCGAGTAGCAGCCCTAGAGGAGACAATTAATTCCGTTATGAAAGAAATGAGACAGTCTTTCAACCTTCAAACTACCCCCAGTGTGCCGCCAACCCTAGCCAGCCCTCCTGCCATCGCCAGAGCCAGCCTGGACTCCTTCCGCAGAATGCCCACCCACCCCTCCCCTACAGTGGCAATCGTGACCAACCAGGACCATTGCCAAACCCAGGTGAACACGAGAGAGCCTTTTCCAAGGGGGAAAACCGCTGGGGTCCCAAAAACAGCAATTGATAAGGGAAAAACCTTCTGGACCATAGCTATGGGTCGGGTAGTAGCGGACAGAACATTCATGGCCGACCATCCACACCACAAGACCCCCACGCCGAGCCACCTACGCCCCCAACCGTCGACAAACAACACGACCCCCTACATTCCAAATTCCAAGCTCCGGCCTCATTTTTGTGGAGGGAAGGACTCCGGTCAAGCTACCTAGAGTTCCTCTTGATACCCAATCAACATTTTCAGCGCCTTCATATCCGAGATTCATTGATAGAGATCGGGGAAGGAGACCATAAAGTGGGTGCAAAAAACCCCACCCCCTGAAATTATGTCCAGGGATTTTGCAGGGACGGAGTTTGGTGATGATATTCATCCCGAGGTCAATCCGGTGCCACTGACTCGACGCTTGGCTCATGAGGACATTAAGCGACCAAAGAGAGAGGAGTGGACAAACCGCTCCTCATTTGAGGACTTGAGTCCCAAGGTACGACCCTATGTTCCATTAAAGCAACATACTTGTAATTTATGTTAGTCATGAGGTAGACGAATACCTTTGGGTCCCGATCTGGGTCTGTAGACCACCCATTAAGGTCCCACGTCCCCACATGGGCGGGAGGAGGCTATGTGCTTTAGGCCGAGTAGAGTTGGATGATGATTATGACATTGAGGAAGGTGATGATGTGGGTCAGAATCACTTGAGCCAAGCGTTGCAGCTTTTGGCCAAGAGCCTTCACAACGATTTTCAGGTGGAGATGCCTGCATTTGATGGTCGATTGAACCCCAATGCCTTCATAGATCGGCCTGACTCGATGGAGAAGATATAGACTATAGGGACCTGAGCGGAGTGAAGTGCGTGAGGTTGGTTGAGACAAAATTCTAAGGCTACGATAAGGTGTGGTGGAATGAGTTGAGGAGAAGACGAGAGGCCAAGGATTTTGAGACCAGACGTTCATGGGTGGTGATGAGACAATATTTTCAGGAGGCTTACATCTCGCACTCCTTTTAACGTGACCTAATCACCCTCTTTGTCCCTGCAACTGGTTCCCACTCCATTCTTGATTATACAGTGAAGTTTCAACTCCTTTGTTCCCACGTAGCCTAAACGAGGATGAGAAGCAGCTGATAGCCAGAGAGACATCAATGGCAAAATCACTACGCCCTCCATTTGGAAGACTATTTCTAATGCCTCATGGACACTACTAAATTTTCCCATTGAATCTCTGTGGGGCCTCAGAAGGTTCAAGAGGGCCATTCAGGACCTTCAAGTGTTATGAGTGTGACCATGCAGGTCAGAAAGCATCCTACTGCCAAAAGAAGAAGAGACAGACAATCTTCACAGCTGAGATTGAGGAGGAGTATGAGGAAGAGACCCCCGGAATAGGAGATACAGGGGATACGTGAGACTCTAGTGGTCCCAACAGACGAGGGTGGTATCCTGTCTGAGTTCATTGTCAAGCTATTTCCTAGTCGGAAGGGATGACTTATCCGATGGAAGGGATAGGCTTATTTTTGTCTTTGGCCCATTTGAGATATTTGTAGGTTTTATTCCTTTTGTCGTTATTCTCTTGTTTTTACCATAGCAGTAGTCGATGGCATTTCTTTTAAGTTTGATGTAAGCCCTATATTACCAAGGACTAGATTCTCTAGTCTTCTTTTCGTCATTTACTGTTATTTTTTACCTCTTTAAGTGTTGCCCTAAGCGCACTTTTCAAGGCTATATAAACTCTTTTAATGCCCCAATTGATGATTATTACAATAGAGTGAGAGTTTATTCTAATTTGTGTTTGCCCTTGGTTGCCAATTTCAATTTAATGTGTATACATACATCTAGGGTTGACAATCCTGTTAGTACTCTGACAATTCTGTTGTGTTGCTCTGTGTTCGATTACTAGTTGAGTACAAATAAGTGTAAAACGAGGTTTTTTATTAAAGTGTCACTGTGTCGTGTCATAATGAAGTTGTCTAGTAAAACGTGTTATCATGTTTTGTCACCCCTACATATATGTGTGTAGTTATCTAAACATGTATTTGACAAATATATCTGATGGATTAATGGTCATAAGATGCATTATACACAAATAATGCAGTCTCTCAAGCTTGTGGAGTAACCAAATTGTGAAAATGATGCAAGCACAAGTCATAGGGGTCATGGACATGCCTTTTTTTTTTTTTTTGGTTCTCAATGACCCCAATTTTCCGTAATGCAAGCTAATAATATAGTCCGTTACTAACCCAATATCATTTAAGAGTACTGTTAAATAGATGTAGATTGCTTGACCTGCAGAGAATCCATAGTAATCCGGAAATCCTGTTTTTTAGGGATATTTTTATACAGAGAGCTGGTTAAGTTGATGTTATGAACAGAGACACTTTTTGACATATGTGGATGTGAGGCACGTCCGTGGAATTGAGTCAATAATGACGTTTATATTATAATTGTAATTGTTCCTTCTTTTTATTGCTCTGTTATTATAATAAATGAATATTCTTCTGAAATATTTTTAGATTAGGATAGTTAGGGCTAGTGATGTCACGGCTTAGGTCATTAGGCCCATGACATCACCACGTCTGTCATACTTCGCTTGCCCACCAAGTATTGGGGCTTACAAATACTCATGTAACCTCTCACTTTGTATTCAACCAATTATTATGAAGGAATGAGACTGCATGAGAGTATCTCTTATTATTTCCTCTTTTAGTGTGTGTGTGTGGGAGTGTAAACATTTCTTTGCGTTTTGATTAGGCAAAAATATTTCATAATTATCCCATTAATTTCGATATTTTTGCGGTCCCGTGCAGTGTATTTAGATTGGATTTATCCCATATTTATACTACTAACCCGTTTTGGAGAGTATTTCGTGTTTTTTGTATTTCTCTCTTGTTTTACAAGTAATTAGTGCAAGTGGATGCGAGGGAAAAAACGAAACGAAGAAAGAATCGTATCAAAGGGAAGTCAAGGGCATATTCGTAATTTACCAGCCGGAACCCGGATGAGGAGCCAGCTGAAAAGTCAAATAATTCGAAGTCACGAGCACGCTAAATGAAACGGCACCCCAATCCAAGCTACGGTGAAGAAGTTATGCACACTTGAAGTTGGGATGAAAATCTAGGGGCAGAAGTGAAAATAAGTGAAAATTGACCAAAACAATGCACCTTGAGAAGAGCCTATGACCGAACCGGTTCGGCTCCCTGTGGCGGACCGGTTCGCCCTGCGAATGGGTTCGGACTGGATTGGCGAATGGGTTCGGGGGACCTGATGCGGGATTTTTATTTTGGCCCTATCTTTTAGCCTAAAGAGTTTTATAGTTTGGGTACTCTTCTAAGTGATTTCTAACTTATGTACTTAGTTATTAGGAGTCTTGGATCATCATAATCATTCATTAGAAATCTAGAGAACAAGGAGGAACATCTAGAGAAAGATTCATTGATTTCTTGCATGCAAATTTCAATAAAGAGCTAGTAATTTCGGGGGGGTTTTCAAGGCTTGTTCTTGTGCATGTTCTACCTTTTCTACATATTTGGTCTTATCAATTTGAGACTTTCTTCTTATTATCATCATGCCTTCATGCAATTTCATTACCGCATGCGTAGTTAATATAAACATGTCAGGCTAAATATTTTGAGAGTTGGGGGAACATGAACCCAACCTAGGTATATAAGTTTGATACAAACTTGGATATAATTATATAAATAATTAGGGTTTGATTTTTTGTCGAGACTAAATTTATAGGTCTCTCAACTCCGTTTGTTGTAGGCAACCAGAATGTTTGAGAATATAATATACGTGTCGGCAATCTCGTCATTCACGTTAATTTAATTATTAACTAAATATCGTGCAGAGTAAAATTCTCACATATGTAATGCCGTGATGAAACTGCTGTTTTCTTCTAATTAAACATATGATTATCGACATTTTATATCTACCAAAAATACCTACGGTTCGGGGGATTGGCTCTCGACTCCATATTTCTCAAATAGTTTTCGGAAATCAAAATTTCAGATTTTGCTTTCTTTTAAATTAGATTTGTGTTTGCTAGTTAGGTTTCTTTAGTTAAGTAGAAATTTTCACAAAAATCATCACCTTTTTATTTTATTTTCGAGAGTCGGTACCTAGGTTTTAGAAGCCTACCTTGTAGTTGTCATCACGATTTTCGCCTTATTCCCTGTGGATTCAACCCCTACTTACCGGGTATTACTTGAGCGACCGGCTTGCACTTTAGCTGGAGGTACACACGTAGCATACAAATTCGATTTCGCGTCTAAGTTTTTTGCACTGTTGACGGGGAATTAGGTAGACACACTAGGTTAGATCGAATTAATCTAAGAATTTGACTCAAAATCTTAAAAAGCCAAAAAAAATCACAAACCCCAAAAATTCAATAAAAAAAATCGAAAGATCCAAAATATCCCCCAAAAAAATAATAAATAAAAAGAGAAAAATTCTCTCGAGGCCTTAAATGCCAAATACTCAGCCCAACCCAAATCCAAATCCAAATCCCGAGGCTATAGTTGAATTCCCTCCCTCTAGCAATAACACTCCAAACACACCGAATTTCTTGGTACCACCTCCTACACCGAGTAGTGACACCACGAGTCCTACGTCTAGGAACTCCAGTACGGAAAGTGATTTATTAATGTGAGTGCGATGTTTGATGATGCTAGTTTCGGGGCGAGAGAGGGAGTGATGCCGTACCACCGTATAAGAGACCTCTTACACCCCGAGCAAACCGTCGCTCCGGGATGCATTAAATTTCTGTATAATGCGGGTCAATTCCACTTTCCGAATGGGATGATTCAAATTCTCACACAATTTCACGGTATGGAGTCGAAGAAGCTTTATCTCCACATTAGAGAGTTCGAGAAGGCGTGCGAGACGTTTAACGATCAAGCTTACACCCAAAACGTAGTGCGCCTCAAGCTTTTCCCTTTTTCACTTAAAGACAAGGGCAAGACTTAGCTTTAGTCATTAACACCGAACTCAATAGCTACATGGAGAGACATGCACGCTAAATTTCTCCAATAGTTATTTCCCGCACATAGGACCAATTCTATTAGGGCTCAAATTTAGACTTTTAGGCAAAACGATATTGAGCCTTTCGATAGATGTTGGGAGAGGTTCAAATAATTAGTCAATATGTGCCCACATCATGTCTTTAAGAAGTGGAGTCTCATCTCTTAGTTCCATTATGGGCTTAGCCTAAGCTCAAAACAACTCGTTGAAACTATGTGCCCGGGAGAGTTCTTCGGGTTAAATGCAGACGATGCGAACGCCCACTTTAAGTATGTCGCCGAGACTACTCAAGTGTGGGACACATCGGATCCGGACGCCCAACTCAAAACTAGAATCACATTCACATCTCCTTCTGCGTCCAGACTCTAACAATCGGACAAGGAAGCCGAGTTGAAGCTCCAAATTAACCAATTAGCCAAGAGGTTAGTGGACGTTGTAGAAGCTAGGGGGAGAAATGTATCCGGCTCCTCTCGAGCAATTAAGGAGGAGATTTGCGCTATTTGTGAGGCAGGACATTTAATGAAGGAATGTCCGACGATACCCGCCTACAAAGTTATGCTTCATGAGCAAGTTGAGGCGGTGGGAGCCTTTAAGGGTAATATTGACACCCCTCACGGGAATTCTTTTAATCCCTCATGACGAAACCATCCCGGTTTAGTTATGGGCAACCGAATGCGGCAATTAACCTGAATCCACACGTTGCCCAACAACCGCAATCACTCCTACCTTATCATCAAACGCCACCCATGTAAGCGCCTCTTTTCGCGCCTTATTTGATCCCACAGTGGAAGAGTCTCGAGGACACTCTTGCCCAATTTATGCAAACTCAGTCAGCGATCAATGCCCAAAACGCTCAAAATTTTGCTGACTTAAAGGCATTGCTTTCTAAGTTGCTATCTTCTTTAAGTGTCCAAGAGAAGGGAAAGTTTTCCATCCAAGGCCAACGACCTCCCTAAGGTCAAAACTGTGATAGCCCTTATTTAGACAAAAATCAAGAGCAATGTAACGCGGTAACCACTCTACATAATGGAAGAGTTGTTGACTTGTCACCTCCTCTACACGACGTGCAAAAAAGACAAGGAGGTTTCGCCGAGCACGCAAGAGGCCGAAGATGCCCCCTTGGAAGAAAGTGAAAAAGGCAACACGGTTAGGTCCGAAGTGGTAGTGAAACCCCCTATAGCCGCACCTTACCCTCAACAGTTGGTCCCTCCTCCTAAAAGGGCCTCCCGTGATGACATTTCAGATATGCTTAAGCAAGTGAAGCTTAATTTACCTTTTCTTGAGGCTATCAAGCAAAATCCCGCATATGCAAAGTTTCTCAAGGACTTGCTCACGGTGAAACGTAAATTAAAGGTAAAGAAGAAGGTGTTCTTAGTACAAAATGTGAGTTCGGTACTTTTGAGCGACCTCCCACCCAAGTATAAAGATCCAGGTGCACCCACCATTTCATGCGTTATTGGAGAGAATAAAATCGAGAGAGCTTTAATAGATTGAGGGGCGAGTGTCAACATTCTCCCTTACTCTATCTATAAAAAGCTTAATTTGGGAGATCTAAAGCCCACCAAAATTACTTTCCAACTTGCGAATCATTCCTTGAAGATACCCCGAGGGGTAGTTGAGGACGTGATTATCCAAGTCGACACTTTCTACTTCCCGATAGACTTTGTCATTTGGGACACGGAGCCCTCCTCCCCATTGAGTCATCATGCTTCCGTTATTCTTGGTCGTGTTTTCCTAGCCACGGTTAACGCATTGATTAACACGCATAATGGGCAAATGCAACTCAAATTAGGGAACATGGCACTTGAAAGGAATATCGTCAACATCACCAAGCAAGTGGGTGATGAGGATGATTTACACGAATAGGATCTTATCAAGGCGGTAGTACACGAACGACTTGAGGGTAATAATTTTGAGGATCTAAAATAGATCAATTTCTTCTTTGTGACCGTCCACCCATGCCACTTGAGTTCTCGCATGCGATCGAGAATATGGCTAGATTATCGTCTGATTTAGAGCCCGATCCATGCATTCTCGAGTTTAAGCGAAATTTAGTCTTAGCATGTCCTTCGATATGATAATATCTCCAAGCCGGAACAAATATGATATAAGGTGATTGAGCACCTCGATGATTTCACTCACCTCATTCATCATGTGCCTCGAGGTGTCCATTTTTTCCATTGGGTCGACTCCTAATTATTCTAACTTTTGATTTATGATGTGGGAGCGATGGCGAGGATATTATTTCCTCCCGTACATGGGGTTGAGTAAGTTTTAGCTGAGAGGTCGTCGTACCCCCGACGCGTATGGGGTGAATGTTTTTTTTGTTGTACTTTTGAGTCGTGTGGTGGTGTTATATACTGTCTTATTGCATTTTAATATTTGTTTGTTTTATTTTCGCACTCTTCTTTTTTTATTTAGATTTTAGTCCTTTTGCTTAAGGACAATGCAAAAAGTCTAAGTTGGTTGGGGAGGGGGGGGGGGGGGAGGGGGGTACATGTGCGTCTTTTAAACTTCATAAATTTAAAAAAGCCCAAAAAAATTGAAAATTTCAAAGATTTTCAAAAAAGACAAAAATATTTTTCTTCAAAATAAATAAACATTGAAATTTAAATGCTTAAAAAATATCACTAAATTTTTGTTTGAAGTCTCAATTTGTAAAGAACTTAATGCACTACGCCGAAATTTACCAAAAACCGAAATAGAGCGAAAATTGACGACTTAACGAATAAGTGCGGAGATTTTTGACCCGATGAGATTTTTTAGCCAATTATTTGTTCGGAGTAATTAAATTAATCCAAGTTAAAAATTAACTCAAAAGTTCTTTTCAGTGTTAAAAAGTCGTTAATGATCTCTAAATCCTTGTTTGATCTGTTATATAAGACGAGTGAAATATTGTTTTGAAAATGCTCTAAACATGTCTCATAATTAAAATTAATCTCAAATGCATATGGTAATGTGATTAGTAATTCAGATAAGCGAAGTTAGGGCATCGTTTCTTTATCCAAAAATAATAGCCATAAAAATCATAAAAAATCATCCTTTTGCAAGCCACTTTGAGCCCAAAAATTGATATACCTTTTCGTTTGTTAACCCGAAAAACCCAAATAGCCTAGAGTTGTGAAAATCAAAAAATTCATCAATTAAGTCCAAATGGCGCATGAAAAGGGGCAAGAAAAATAGGGAAAAAAATGCTCAAAACAAAAATAGAAGAAAAAAATGAAAAAATAGAAAAATGAAAAAATAGAAAAATGAGAAAAATATGAAAAATAGAAGGAAAAAGAAAAGAAAAAGAGAAAATGAGCAAAAGCCCGAAAAAGTGCCAACGGACATCGCAAGAATATTTTCCAACTCTGAAATTTCCCAAACTTGCCCATTATTACCCAAAACATCTTAACCTGAAAAAATCCTAACCGAGTCTGAATAACGAAGTCAATTACCGCGTGGAGAGCTAAAACACGAAACTATAATAAAGAGACAAAGCGGTGCGAATAATGAATGGCATTTTTCCATTTTCTAATGACCGTATTCCGTTCATGAGATCTTTTCACTGTTAATATTCCGTCTTTCAATTTGTGTGCGTGAACTCGTGTTCCATCACATTTACTCTTAGTATCATGCACACTGAGAGAAAATAGCCACAATCCGAGTGATTCATTTATGAATGCATTCCATGAGAAATTGAATCAAAGCGAAGTTTCGGAATGTAACATAATGATCAATCGGTGGAAGTTAGCGGTTTAATTTTCGGCTTTGCACACACACTATGGATTGAGATTTATCGAATAAAAATTTGAAGTGATTATTTTTTTGGAATTTAAATTGTACAATTTCTAATTATTTTGATATTTTCTTTGAGTCCAAAAACGAATTTTGTGGGTAAATACCCTACAAACGCTCACGAGACACCACTCGTCCTACTAGGGTAACATAGGGGTTTAACGGCTTGTTCCATACACTAAATGCAATCGCTTGCCCGCGAAAAAGGTATCCTATCCGAGTAGTTGTTTAGAAGTCCATTTAGGCTCATGGTCTTATTCTTTCACATTGCTCGGGACGAGCAACGTTCTAAGTTAGGGGGGTTTAACTAGGCATAAATATTTCATATTTATCCTCTTAATTTAGGTATTTTTGCGGTCCCGTGCAGTGTATTTAGACTGAATTTATTCCATATTTATGCTACTAACCCTTTTTGGAGAGTATTTCGTGTTTTGTGCATTTCTCTCTTGTTTTACAGGTAATTAGTGCAAGTGGATGCGAGAGAAAACTCGAAACGGTGAAAGAATCGAAAGAAAGGGAAGTCAAAGGCATATTCATAATTTTCCAACCGAAACCCGGAAGAGGAGCCAACTGAAAAGTCGAAGAATTCGAAGTCACAAGCACGTTGGAAGAAACGGCACCCCAATCCAAGCAACGGTGAAAAAGTTATGCACATTTGAGGTTGGGATAAAAATCCAGAGGCAGGAGTGCAAATAAGTGAAAATCGACCTAAATAAGGCACCTCGGGCAGAGCCTAGGACCAAAGCGGTTCGGCTACTTGGGGTGAACCGGTTCGCCCTGCGAATGGTTTTGGCCTGGATGGGTGGAAGGGTTTGGGGGACCTGATGCGGGATTTTTATTTTGGCCCTATCTTTTAGCCTAAAGACTTTTATAGTTTGGGGACTCTTCTAAACGAATTCTAACTTATGTACTTAGACATTAGGAGTCTTGGATCATCATAATCATTCATTAGAAAGCTAGAGAACAAGGAGGTACATCTAGAGAAAGATTCATTAAATTCTTGCATGCAAATTTCAATAAAGAGCTAGTAATTTCGAGTTTTCTTTCAAGGCTTGTTCTTGTGCATGTTCTACCTTTTCTACATCTTTGGTAATATCATTTTGATGATTTCTTCTTATTATTCAGTCATCATGCCTTCATGCAATTTCATTACGCATGCGTAGTTAATATAAACATGTCAGGCTGAATATTTTGAGAGTTGGGGAACATGAACCCAACCTAGGTATATAAGTTTGATACAAAATTGGATATATTTATATAAATAATTAGGGTTTGATATTTTGTCGAGACTAATATTATAGGTCTCTTAACTCCGTTTGTTGTAGACAACTGGAGTGTTTGAGAATATAATATACGTGTCGGCAATCTCTTCATTCACGTTAATTTAATTATTGACTAAATATCGTGCGAAGTAAAATTCTCACATATTTAGTGCTTTGATGTAAACTGATGTTTTCTTCTAATCAAACATATGATTATTGACAATTTTATATCTAACGAAAATACCAACGGTTGGGGGGATTGGCTCCCGACTCCATTTTTTTCAAATACTTTTTGAAAATCAAAATTTCAGTTTTTGCTTTCTTTTAATTTAAATTTGCGTTTGCCAGTTAGGTTACTTTAGTTAAGTAGAAATTTTCACAAAAATCAACTTTTTTTTTCTTTTCGAGAGTCGATACCTAGGTTTTAGAAGCCTTCCTTGTAGTTGTTGTCATGATTTTCATCCTATGCCCTACGGATTCGACCCCTACTTACCGGGTATTACTTGAGCGACCGGCTTGCACTTGAGTTAGAGGTACACAAGTAGCACACACATTCTGCGTCGCGTCAATAGTATATGCCAAAGAAGCTCCAATGGTCTGATAGGATTCCGACGAACAACACTTCCTTGTTCCAAACAATCTCAGCATCACAATATAATATAACTATACAACACTTATAAATATTTTAGTATATTAATTCATTTTAATTGATACATTATATTTAGTTGATTGGTCAGAAAATTAATGCGGTTAATAAATTATACCTTTTAGATTTTTTGTTTTATAATTGTGTTAACGTGACATAATATATTAACTTGTATAAATTAAACAATTAATATTTTAATAATTTCTCTCATAAGGGAAAAATAGTTCACATAATATTTATTTCTCAAGATGATAGTGTAATAAAATTATCAAGACGTTGAAAAAGAAGTAGTTTTGGAGAAAGAGACAACCTAAGGGTTTCTAAATATTATTCTATATTTTTAGTGACAAATTAGAAATTAGAGTAAATTACTCATTTCTCCCTTAAACTATCCAGATTGTTTTAAAATGGCCCCTAAACTCTATATAGTCTCAAATCAGCCCCGAAACTAAACAAATGGATCTAACAAAGCCCTTCCGTCATCTTGGGTTATTAACACAGACGGAAATTAAATAATGTGGGGAAAATGTTAATTTATGCATATGTTATAAAAGAAAAAGAAAAAAAAAAGTAAACTGTGCTCAATCGTCGCACAAACAACAGCCACCAAATCTCTCTATGAATTTGCCGAAAAAATCGTCCGGTCTATTACCACCAACTTCCAATCTGAAATCCGAACGGCCGGTGTGATTGTCATTCTTAGCACTAATCTGTTCCACTTGGATTCTCCTCTTCCTCTTGGATTCTCCTCTTTCTCAGTGTGATTCAACTCTAACTCAAATCTGTACAAAAATTGGTACTAATATGTGCATTCATTAACTTCGACAAAGTAAACCTTATAATTGGAACATATAATGAGTTAGTCACTTCGTGCCCTCATCATGGACTTGATAAACTGCAAATCATTTCCTTCTTCCATAATGGGCTGAATATGAATTCCAAACAACTCGTTGAGACCATGAGTAATGGTCCCTTTGTCGACTTAGACGCCAACGATGCTGAGCTTCACCTGAGGTATGTCGCCGAGACTACCCAATCCTGGGATACATCTGACCCTAGTGCTCAAAATCGAACTCGTCAAGCGACCACCACTCCATCGGCGTCCGACCTATTTCACGTGGGAAAGAATGCTATGATGGACAGCCGACTCGATCTACTTGAGAAAGGAATGCGAGAAATACTTGAGGTATGTGGAAGAGGACCAACTGGATCCATCCCAAACCCCGTCGAGAAGGTGTGTGCAATTTGTGAGGCGGGTCATTCAACAGAGGAATGCCCGACAATACCCGCCTACAAAGTTATGCTTCAAATGCAAGTAAGTGGTGTAGGAGGATTTAAGGGTAATTTTGGTGCACCGCACGGGAATTCTTACAACCCTTCATGGAAAAACCATCCTGGTTTTAGCTATGGGCAACAACATGCTGCGATGAATCATAATTCACATGTTGCCCCTCCTCCACCATCGCACTTTCAACAAGCTCCACATATGCAAGGACATGTACAAGCGCCACCACCTCAAGGGGCATATATCACTCCACCGCAGAGAAATCTCAAGGATACGATGAACCAATTTATTAATACCCAGAATGCAACCAATGCTAGATATGATCGCATGATCAGCGACATAAATGCAAATAATTCTAAAATGCAATCATCGTTGAGAATCCAAGAGAAGGGCAAATTTCCTTCCCAGGGCCAAAGACCGCCCTAAGGTCAAACTAGTGTTAGCTCCACCTCGACAGAACATCAGGAGCAATGTCAAGCTGTGACCACTCTTCGTAGTGGGAGAGTAGTTGATTTATCACCTCCCCCACACAACGCAACCAAAGACAAGGAGATTTCGCCCGGCACGAAAGAGGCCGAAGATGTCCCCTTGAAAGAGAGTGATAAAGAAGACACTAGTGAGCCCGAGGTAGTAGTGAAACCACCCACCGTGACACCGTTTCCTCAAAGGCTGGTTCCTTCCCACAAAGGGAACCCCCGTGATGAAGTGCTAGACGTGCTAAAGCAAGTAAAGCTAAATTTACCGTTCCTCGATGCCATTAAGCAAATTCCTGCTTATGCAAAAGTCATCAAAGACTTGTTAACAGTGAAGAAGAAGATGAAGGTAAAGAAAAACGTATTTCTAGCACAGAACGTGAGCTCCATTCTACTTAATGATCTCCCACCAAAATTCAAAGATCCCGGTGCATCCACCATTTCCTGCATCATTGGAGAAAATAAAATTGAAAAAGCCTTACTTGACTTGGGAGCAAGTGTCAACATCCTCCCTTACGCCATCTATAGGCAACTAGATCTGGGCGACCTTAAGCCCACAAAGATCACTCTCCAATTAGCGGATCGAACCGTGAAGATCCCAAGAGGTATAGTTGAGGACGTGATCGTCCAAGTTGACACTTTCTACTTTCCGGTAGACTTTGTCATTTGGGACACGGAGCCCTCCTTCGCCTCGAGCAATCATGTTCCCATCATTCTCGGTCGCCCATTCTTAGCTACGGCTAACGCAATTATCAATACTCGAAATGGACAGATGCAACTCACCTTTGGGAACATGACCTTAGAGACTAACATCTTCCATATAGCCCAACATACAGGGGAAGAAGATGATCTTCACGCGGTGAGCCTAATCAATGAGATCGTAGAGGAGTATTTTGAGGAAAATTATTGTGGAGATGCCCTAGGGTCCTGTTTAGTGTCGAATCACGAGAGTGAGGGGACGTATACTGAATTCGAGAGGGAAGTTGAGGAGTTGAGAAAGTTACTTGATGTGAGAGCGTCGGACGAGGACGCGAGAGATATAAGTTGGGTTTCTCGATTCGAGGAGTTACTGCCAAAGGAGGCACGCATGGTTCCCTCCAGCGACAAATTTTCGACCCTCGAGTTGAAGAAACTACCCTCCCATATTAAATATGCATACCTAGGAGAGGACGAGACATTTCCTGTTGTCATTTCCTCTAGCCTAGACGAAGAGCAGGAGGGTAAACTGTTAAAGATTCTGAGGAAGCAACAAGGTGCTTTCGGTTGGTGTATTGCTGATTTAAAGGGGCTAAGTCCTTTGATTTGCACCCATAAGATCCACCTCGAGGAGGATGTCAAGCCCTCGAGAGAAATGCAAAGAAGGCTAAACCCCAATATGAAAGAAGTGGTGAGGACCGAAATCATTAAGTTATTGGATGCAGGGATTATCTACCCAATCTCGGATAGCAAGTGGGTGAGCCCTATTCAAGTTGTCCCGAAGAAGTCGGGCATGACAGTGATTGAGAATGCTAAAGGAGAGCTAGTTCCCCAACGTACCACCACCGGGTGGCGCGTTTGCATTGATTATCGAAAACTCAATGCGGAAACTAGGAAAGACCATTTTCCCTTACCATTTATTGATCAGATGCTTGAGAGAGTAGCGGGCCACCCTTACCATTGCTTCCTCGATGGTTATTCCGGATATAACCAAATTGAGGTAGACGTACTTGACCAGGAGAAAACGACCTTCACTTGCCCCTTTGATACGTTTGCCCACAAATGTATGCCATTTGACTTGTGTAATGCACCCGCGACCTTTCAAAGATGCATGTTGAGCCTATTTAGCGACATGGTTGAGAGAGAACTTGAAGTGTTCATGGACGATTTTAGGGTTTTTGGCACCTCTTTCGATCTTTGTCCGGAAAAGATGAAAAAAGTACTTGCCCGGTGTGTGGAGAAGAACTAGTCCTAAATTGGGAGAAATGCCATTTTATGGTCACTGAGGAAATAGTTCTTGGCCACATAGTTTCATCCGAGGGGATTGAAGTTGATAGAGCTAAAATAGATGTCACAGCTGACTTACCCCCACCTAAATCGCTGAAAGACGTGCGCTCCTTCTTGGGCCACGCGGGGTTTTATAGACGGTTCATTAAGGACTTTAGCGCCATCGCTAGACCCTTAAGCAACCTTCTTATGAAGGACACCCCATTTGAGTGGACAGAAGCATGCCATAGTGCTTTTGAAAAACTAAAAACCATGCTTGTGTCCGCTCCCATCATGCAAGTTCCGGATTAGTCCTTACCATTCGAGCTTATGTGTGATACTAGCGATTATGCGATAGGGACTGTTTTGGGCCAAAGAAAAGACAATAAGGCTCATGTCATCAACTACGCTAGCCAGACTCTTACCGGACCACAACTCAATTACTCCACTACAGAGAAGGAGTTGCTAGCGTTAGTTTTTGCTCTTAACAAATTTCGGTCCTATCTTATCAGTTCTCCCATCACTTGCTTCACCGACCACGCGGTATTGAAATACGTACTTGTGAAAAAAGACGCAAAGCCGCTCCTCATAAGGTGGATCCTACTCTTACAAGAGTTTAATCTCTCCATTAAAGACAAAAAAGGAGTAGAAAACGTCGTTGCCGACCACTTATCACGGCTTTCGTCCGACGTACCTAGTGATCCGATACCCATAGACGAATATTTTCCGGATGAGCAACTCTTTGCTACCTCTTCTTTGCCCTGGTTTGCGGATATAGTGAACTATCTTGTCACGGGAGTCGTCCCTCCCGATTGGACACCGCAGATAAAAAGAGGTTCATCACTTGGTCGCGCATGTTTTTCTATGACGATCCTTTCCTTTTTAAATATTGCGCCGACCAAATCATCCGACGATGTGTACCAGATGACGAGATCCCGAAAGTCATCCAATTCTGTCATTCAGAAGCTTGTGGAGGACTTTTCGACGAAAAAGACGACCACTAAGATTCTTCAATGCGGCCTCTATTGACCCACAATTTTCCGGGATGTGAACAATTGTTGCAAATCTTGCGATAGGTGTCAACGGATGGGGGCGATTACCCGACGAGACATGATGCCATTAACCCCGATACTCATTATTGAGATCTTCGACTGCTGGGGTATTGACTTCATGGGCCCTTTCCCCCCATCCTTTGGTTTCCTATACATCCTGGTCGCGGTAGATTACGTTTCTAAATGGGTGGAAGCTATAGCTACCAAGACAAATGACAGCAAAGTGGTGATTAGGTTCCTACAGGAACACATACTTTCCCTCTTCGGTGCTCCGAAAGCGATAATTAGTGATAATGGCACGCACTTTTGCAATAGGCCATTCGCGAACTCATGAGAAAGTACGGCGTCGTTCACAAGGTTGGAACGACCTATCACCCACAAACGAATGGGCAGGCCGAATTAGCGAATCGGGAAATCAAGAACATTCTCGAGAAAACCGTCAATCCCACTCGGAAAGATTGGTCACTTCGATTGAACGATTCACTATAGGCTTATCGTACCGCATACAAAAATCCACTCGGCATGTCCCCATTCCGCTTTGTGTATGGCAAACCTTGCCATCTTCCCGTTCAATTAGAGCACAAGGCTTATTGGGCAATTAAGAAGTTGAATTATGACATGGATAAAGCCGGCGAAGCTCGCAAGCTTCAACTAAACGAGTTAGAAGAGATACGCAATGATACGTATGAGAATGTCAAAATTTCCAAAGGAAGGATGAAACTCACTCACGATAACATTATTCGACGCAAAGAGTTTCTTCCCTGATAAAAAGTGCTTCTCTATAACTCTCGGCTTCATCTATTTCCGGGCAAGTTGCGGTCACGATGGTCTGGCCCGTTCATTGTAAAGAATGTATTCTCTCACGGAGCTGAGGAATTAAACGATTTAAAAGGGGGAAATACATTCAAGGTTAATGGACAACGCCTAAAGCCATACCTAGAGGCGTGTGTGAAAGAAGTCGACACCGTTTGGTTGTCGGACCCCGTTTACGGGGTCAAATGAGCTTGAAAGAGAGGTCGTCGCACCCCCGACGCGTGTGGGGTGATTTCTTGTGTATAGTAGTTATGCTTCGGTAGATTAGATTGAGTCCGTAGGTAGGTTACGTGAGGTTAGGGTCAAGATCACGCATTCCAACACACTTCGTGAGGGCGTCGAGAAATCCAAGTGGGTGAATAAGTGCGAAAGCATCCAGAAATTCAAGAGTGCAGGATTCTAGTGCAGCAGTCTGAGAAGAGGGTTTTGTTGAAGATGGAACCGAACCGAATCCCCTAACCAGATCGGTTCGGTTTTGAAAAATCGTAAAATAAAAAATCCCCAGAACCAAACCGAATCGCCCCTGAATCGGATCGGTTCGGGTTCTGCGATTTTGGTTCTTCCCGAGGTGCCTATTCCTTCCCCCTATCCTCTCCATTCCCTCCATTCTTCCCCTTTTACCCCCCAAAACATTCTTCCCCCTTTCCCTCCAAAAATCCCTCCACCCAACCCTCCCCACACCCTATAAAAGCCACATATATCCTACCATTCCACTCACACCTCCACTCTACTTCCCCTCTCTACAACCCTAGTCTTTCATCTCCTAATTCTCAGCTTTCCCAATGGCAAATCTCGCTCTTCCCACCAAATATATGTCCACCGAGATTCTGCCAAACGGCAATGGAGAATACCGCTCCCACATGGAGCGCGTATGGTGCGAAAAGTTTTTTAGTTTCTCCCGCCAATTGCACATTGAGCGAGTCGTCAACTGGGCCGAGCTGCCTCGCTCCGTCACCACCCTTTTTAGCCGGAGGGGGTGGACGCAATACCTCCAAGAACCTCACCATGTCGTTTGGGCGGACGAAGTCCGATCCTTCTATGGCTCTGTCGTCCGCACGGGCGAGTTTGAGTGCCAATCTTTTGTCGACGGCCGCCCCATACCATTCTCCTTGGCCATCCTCGCCCGCAAACTTGCTGACAAGGGCGTCCCCCACCCGTAAATCTATGACTACCCAACCAACGCCCCCACCATTCCCAAACAACAATGCATCGACCGGCTCGCACCCAACGATGTTTGGGAACAGGGTACCTTCCCTGTGGGCCGCCTAAACGATAAGGCACGCATTACCTTCCATATAGTGTGCGCAACTTGCATCAAACCTCCAACGACTCGGCGATGCGCCCTCGCCAAGCCACGCTCGTGTACCACCTTTTCGACCCCAATTTCACCCTAAATCTGGCCCGCATGCTTTACGCTGATATCCTTTACGCGGCCTGGGAGCAAAAAGGTGTGGTACCCCTCCCTTATGCCTGCCTCATCACCTCCCTCCTTGCTGACGCTGGTATCCAGCCACCTCACGCTTTCCCACGCCTCCCGTAGCCCATTGGGAAGGTATCACGCACTCGGAGTGCCCAGCAAAGGGCTGCCATTCGAGCAGCCCGGGAGGCGATTAATTTAGAGGCCGAGGAGGAAATTCCTGTTGAAGAGCCCGTGGCTGAGGACGTCGAGATGGGCGGGGCTGAAGAAGAAGAATACAACGAGGACGATGATTCGGATTTCGAGCCCCCGGGTGCGGATTTTGATAAATAGATTGCTTCCATTATTGACCTCCCAGGCATAAACCCAAATTGATTCTCAGATACTGTTGTATTCAATCTTAATCTATATTCAATAACTCTCTCCCAAAGTTTCATTTTATGACTCATTAACTTAATACCGCGATAATTTGAACAACTTTGTATGTCCCCTTTATTTTTATAAATAGGTACTAAAACACTTTTTCTCCATTCATCGGGCATCCTATTAGTCATTAAAATTCTATTAAATAATTTTGTAAGCCATGTGTAAGAGGGTACTTTAGATTATAGATGGAGGCGTAACCCCTTTTTGGAGTATGGTAATGATAAGTTAATTAGCCCAAAGACCTTGGATTAATGATAGAACATACAAGTGCAAGCCCAATGAAGATGAACTCAGTTTAAACTCACCAATCTCTCATGTATAACTCAGTAAATAGTAATGAACTTTAGAAGTAACTTAGGTAGAGGGAGAGAGAAGTAAGCACCCTAGATACACCTTGGTAGGCAGGTAGAAACACACCCTACGCCCTCAGGAATCTCTGTCGAGTATTAGAAGCTTTGCAATAAATAACAATGGTGAGTGGATAAACTCTCTGGTTTGCAATAACTCTCTCTCTCTGATGAGAATCCCTAGCAATAACTCCAGAGTTCTCAAAAAGATCATCATGCTCTCCTCAGGGGCGGTTGGGGTCCTTAAATAGCCCCCCACACCATTTCCGAGGCAACTCAGTCATTAAAACTATGAAAGACATCCCTCATACTTTATGTCACAACATTAAATGTTTGATGCACTAGTCGTCGCCATGTCATAATCATTAAATGCCAAGACATGCCTTTTGCCTAATCACCGTGTGCCAGGGGGACTGTTGTCACAGAGGTGGCTCACCAACTGCCTGACAGCCCCAAATACTACGGTGGTTTACTCAAGTGCATGTCTGACATTGTTTAGCTGGCTAGTGACATCACCTACAGTAGGTGGGACATTAAGTAGAGGGCTGTTTGGTTCACAGCCTAACGCCCGATGGAACTCCAAGCTGCTCCGCCCAAGGTTCCACGGTCAAGGTCCTTCGGTGTTTTACCAGGTGTATCTAAGATGGTCAGGACAAGCCCCAACGGTGCCTCACTTCTCAATCCTCCAAACCAAGTCCCTCTAAAGTTCCCACGGTGAGGTCATTCGATAGAGCATGAAAGCTCTCCCAGGCCCTGCCAAGCCTGGTCTCTCGCAAGTACCGTTTGACCTCACACAAACTCATTTTTTATTATCGTTACGTCATTTACAACCGTTATAGCTTACAGTCAACATAAATAAAAATACAACATGACTAATACAACGAGCTAAAATATGAGCTGCCGCGCCGAGCTGCCACGCTGAGTTGCCACGCTTGAGCTGCCTCGATTGCTTAATCTCAAACATTATTGCCAATTTTAGGGGTTTGTCCCTAATCTCAAGATTACCTTCAAGCCCCCTCTACACCATGATACTCCATCCTCACCTAAGCACTTCCAAACCTTAATAGGGATACTATCTGGTCCTAAAGCCTTTCCTGTTTTCATATTTTTTAGAGCAATCCTGACCTCTGTTGTCCTAATTCTACGAAAAAATATATTTTCTCGAGTCTCCCTAAGTTCTTATATATCTAATCTACTCCCATTATCTCCATTTAATAACCTCTCAAAGTAGTTTTTCCATCTTTCCATAATTTCATCATCTTTGACTAGGACTCTCGAATCATCACTTTTGATACACTTAACGTTATTAAAATCTTTTGTCTTCCTGTCCCCAAGTTTAGCAAGCTTATAAATACTTTTTTCCCCTTCTTGTGTTCCTAATTTTGTATAAAGATCATCATACGCTTTTAACTTAGCATCTCTTAACACTTTCTGAACTTCCTTTTTAGCCCATTTATATTTCTCAAAATTTTCTTCAATTCTATTTGTTTGCCATGTTTTAAAGCACTCCCTTTTAATTTTTACTATATTTTGTACTTCTTCATTCCACCACCAAGTTTCTTTAGCCTGTGGCCCCTTGCCTTTTGATTCTCCAAGAATTTCTTTTGATATTCTCCTAATGCATGTGGCCATCTTATTCCACATTATGTTAGTTTCTTCTTCAGTATTCCATGTTGCTTCATTTAATACTTTATCTTTAAATAGTTCTAATTTCTCTCCTTTTAAGTTCCACCACCTAGTTCGTGGGTTAATCTTCACATTTCGCACTAGTGATTGATTTTTAATATTTATATCCAACACCAGTATCCTATGTTGTGAGGTTAAGCTCTCTCTCGGGATAACCTTACGATCTTTACACGTTAATCGATCTCCTTTCCTAGTAATGAAAAAATCTATTTGGCTCTTATGCGTTCCACTTTTATAAGTTATTAAGTGTTCAAGCCTCTTTTTAAAACATGTGTTTACTAGTACAAAATCATAAGCCATCGCAAAATCTAACATAAACTCTCCCCTATCGTTCCTATCTCCAAAACCATATCCTCCATGCACTATCTCATATCCTACACGATCTTCTCCTACATGGCCATTAAAATCTCCCCCTATATAGATTTTCTCACCTACGGGTATTTCTTGAATTAGTCATCCATTTATTCCCAAAATTGTACTTTAGTGTGCTCACCTTTTCTAATAACGGTTACGATATCGTCCTTAAAGTTCTTATTTACTATTATTCTAACTCCGTTCTTATTTTTATGTTTTCCTGTATAATATAATTTAAACCCTACATTTTCTATTTCTCTAGCTTTCTCACCGACCCATTTAGTTTCTTGTAAACAAGCTATGTTAACTATTCTTCTTATCATGGTATCTACTAACTCCATCCCTTTTTCTGTCATAGTCATAGTCCCTATGTTCCAAGTCGCTAACCTAAGTCTAGTATCCTGGACTAGCTTCTTTACACGCACACGTCCAGCTTGTTACAGGAGCCCTTGCATATTTATCGTTGCATCCAGGCGCCGATGTGACGCCCCTTGCCTTTTTTTTAGACACCTGATGGCAGGCGCAACGCCTTTTGCCTATTTTTCGACACCCGGTGGCAGACGCAACGCATCGCTTAAGGGGCATTAGCACGTATATTCATAGGATTAAAATGGAGTGAATACGCCTCATGTGATGTAATGCCTATATTGCTTAATAAATATTACAGACGATTAGTGACAGCTATAATGATTTCTCATTAATAGGCTGAGATATATGAAACATGTATATAGAATAAATTGTGTTAAACTCTAGCTGTTGCGCATTGATTTGAAAAAAATCTTTGGAGATATGCCTTGATACATGATCATATTAAATTAATATATTCGTACACTTTCGTCAAACAAAGGACAGAATCCCTGCTTTCAAAGGACTAATTTCTTTAACTTTAAGTCATACCGGACTATGTACTTTGTTTTTGAGCCACACAAAAGTCAGGCTACTATTTACTTTCGGCAGATATGACATAAGATCCTGTATTCTCAAAACTATTAAAACATTTCTTGATGGGACCACACTTTCACATGGCAGAGCATCTGACAAACCTACACTCCATCAGAGCCAAAAGCAAAAGAAATTGCTGATGCAAACTGACTTTATGCTGTATAGACTAGTACACTACCCAAGTTGTTATAACATGCTTTCACAGTTGTACAAACGTATTCGAACATTATGTCACACATAAAGATCTAATTAAAGATCTCATTTAACATTGTGGAGTCCAGCATATGCGCATACCAATCAAAATTAGTAATCCATTAAAAACATTTACTTTTTTCTTTACTATTTACTTCCGGTATTTTGGCACCCGTTTGCCGGCAACATAACAAAAATCCAGCGGAAAAAAAAACTACGGTTGACCCCTACGCCGGTCGTTTCCTGCCAAAGCTGCCGCCGACAGCTATTACAAGCTATGAACTTTAACAAACAAATTCAGATTTGAAACAGGATTTTCCTCAAATACAATCATATGGAAAAAATATATACACCCATTTCTGCGTTTCAGCTGACAAGCCAAAGATGAACCACGAGGGGATATAGCAACAGACCAAGTTGAAAATTCTACCCAACTCAAATTCAAACTCCAACAAAATAACTATCTTCGAACATCCTCGAACTTTGAATAACCTGACCCCCGGACAGGTATTCCGAACAAACTACCTTGGAACATCCTTGACCTACGAGGAGGCTTGAACTCGGAACAACCTCCGATCTTCGAACAACCATCTTCGAGGAACCTTTACCTCCCAGAAGCCTTGGAGGATCATCGCTGAACTGAAGCCAAAGATAGATCTTGATGAAATTGATCAAGCCACCTGTGAAATCCGATGAACCTCCGGTGACAAATCGATCGACCTCAAAAATCATACCACTGACTTGATCTTACCTTGGACTTAAACAAAAAAATTATTTGGCTCAAGCACCGTGGAGCTGGAACACGTGGTGATCCCGGCCGAGCCACCTCCGACTTTTCTTACAACTATTAGAAAAATGGGATATGTACGAAGCCCATAAAAAACGGGGTACAGTGTTGAAAGTGAGAGTGTACAAACCATTTGGGAAATAGTAGGCTTTTTTTTGTTTAAAATTAATAAACACACTGATATATCACTCGAGGTACCTCTTCTAAAAATGGGTATGGTATAGTGGTACTAAACCACGTGAAATACTTTCAAAATTATGCACAATATTATTTATATGTCATTCGAACACTTTGACAATAAACAGTTGCTAAAGATTATTGATATGTGATATTGAAAAATAGGTCAAATAAAGCATATCGCCTATTTTATTGAATTTCGGATGTTATGGTATTTAATTCGTGCATGTTCTATTAACACACCTGGGAAAATACTCTTCAAAGCTTAAAAAATATATGTAGCCTCGCACGAATTTGAGTTGCTCGAGTTGAAAAAAAATTATTTCTGAAAAAAACATATTCCGAACAAACTTATCAAAGATGATATTTGCTAGAGTGACCTTGGCAAAAATAATATTTTTTGCTGAAAACTTAACAATTTGCTCAAACCTAGAACTCGAGCTGCCTCATTCATAGTGACTCGAGTTGCCTCAGTCATTGTGCTTCGAGCTGCCTCAGACAGAGTGCCTCGAGCTGCCTCATTCATAGTGACTCGAGCTGCCTCATTCATAGTAACTCGAGCTGCCTTAGTCATAATTGCTCGGAGTAACCTTCTGAGCAACCTCATCCATAGTCGCTCGGAGAAACATTCTTCACTACCTTGTATTCAATTTATGCTGAAGTATGATTTATTCATATTATGATATTAGTTACATGAAAATTCAAGTCTGATATTTATTATTCACCTCAAGGTGACTCAGCATGCTTACTAACTGAATTATTCTGCATATGATTTAAATAGATCCCAAAACTTCCGAGTCTTCTCAGCTTGGACAAAATAGCGAGGGCATGAGATAAATAGCTCACCACATGATATATTTGCACTCTATCATTTTACGCTAGCATGAACTCAATATAGTATCATATCAAACTGGCATCATGAAATTGCACAGGATAATATGTTTTACGATTCCTCGAGGCATGATACTGAGTTTATTTTATTCTCTTGACATAAAATAAAATAAAGGGGGCAAAATATACCCCACATGATTATATGTAACATTGCAACACATATGTCCCACAAGTTACTAATGGTTTTGTGCCAGAATCAGAGATGATTTTTTATCGTTGCAGATATTGAACACATATGATCAAATCGAGCTTGAGCAATTACACGAAGCCTTACAGATGTCAAAGCCAAACGCTCAAGAGATTTTTTTAAATTCGGGACAAATACCTCGTGAAATGTATTTAAATGCTTTCAATTCTTAGATAGTGTTGTAACTAATAGCTATATTTTCTTTACTTTAATTTATCTCAAAATAAGAGACAAAACGAAGTAAAGAAGGGGAAAAGCATTATATGATGTAATATTTAGTTACACAGGAGGCCGAGTGATAAGCATGCTCAGATCTGGTCACAGAATAGTCATCATTATCGAGGCATCAATAGAAACAGACTCTAGACTTGTTTAGCATAGCCACCGGTCAGCTTATATATATCACCGACTGTATGACATTATTTCCAGCAAAGCGACAGGGAGCAAGCATAATTGTCTGCAAAACCTGGAGCATGGATACAGAGTTTGCACACAAACCTTACCAGTATTATGGTAAGTCGCCCACAGAGGTGCATTATAGTCCTCACAAACCTTACCAATATTGGGGTAAGTCGCCCGTAGAGGTGCATTATAGTTCTCACAAACCTTACCAGTATTGTGGTCAGTCGCCCACAGAGGTGCATTATAGTCCGCACAAACCTTGCCAGTATTATGGTAAGTCGCCCAAAGCGGTGCATTACAGTTCTCGTAAAAGTCCAATATTACTTGGCCCGCCTGACCCTCGGTTATAGGAGATTAAAGTCCTACATTACTAGACCCGCCTGACCCTCGGTTATGGGAGATTAAAGTCCAATATTACTTGGCCCACCTGACCCTCGATTATGGGAGACTAAAGTCCAATATTAGTTAGCCCGCCTGACCCTCGGTTATTGGAGAGTAAAGTCCAATATTACTTCGTGCGCCTGCCCCTCGCTTATGGGAGATTAAAGTCCTAGATTACTTGGCGTGCCTGACCCTCGCTTATGGCAGATTTAAAGTCCTACATTTACTAGGCGCGTCTGGCCCTCGCTTATGGGAGATTTAAAGTCCAATATTACTAGACCTGCCTGACCCTCGGTTATGAGAGATTAAAGTCCAATATTACTTGGACTGCCTGACCCTCGGTTATGGAAGATTTAAAGTCCAATATTACTTGGCGCGCATGACCCTCACTTATCGGAGATTCAAAGTCAAACATTACTAGGTGCACCTGACCCTCACTTATGGGAGATTAAAGTCCTAAATTACTAGGCACGCTTAAAGACCGTCATTTCCGGGCATGCTTGAAGTCCCAATTTACTTAAAGAACCTTTATGATTACTTAACTAAGTAAAAAATTGGGCACACTTGCAAAATATGTTCGTTTCAAAACCCCAGTTCACTTAAAGCACAAATGGTTGCTCAACCGAGTACTCTCGACAAGTTTTGATCCTATGATTGCAAAAGATCCACTATACTTAGATAACCATCAATTGGTTGCTCAAGCCGGTATATCTGGCAAGTTTGTTGTTCAAAATGTTTAAAGCCGCAATAAAATTGTGGAGACATGCTAATTCGAGAAAAATGGGGGCAACCCCCAAAATACTCCTCCAAAAATGAAAAGAAGGGGCAGCAAAGATAGCCCCCTCAAAACTATATACAAATGATATATGCATATACATGCATACTACAAACCAAACATGGTTATATAATGATTTTCTAGTCGAAACGGGCTTAAACGATTTATTTCGTACACACAGTTGATATGTCTCAGCGGAAGCATCAACACACCAACTGTGCGTACGAGGGGGCAAATGTAGAGTGGGGTTAAATAAATTAACCACCAACACTCTAATAAATTAACCCCACAAATTTGATAAAATATTGATCTATGATATATCAAATTTTACAACAATCCAGACCCTACACGGGCTGAGATATTATTATGCGCGATTTAATATATTGCGTATACTCCGCGTTTGATAAATTACACTAGACAATACTCAACTAATGATTTAATTTGTTCATTTAAGATGCCACCACATATATATTGTGACAAGTGGCACTATATATATTGGACACTTGGTTCCATAGAAAACATGACATGTGTCAAGCCTACTTGAGGCACTTTTCGGGGGGCAAAGTAAGGAGAGGAAATCTAACTCCCCCACGAACCTCTTGAGCTCCGTCACGTTTTCAATAGTGACGAGCGGATTTTCATAGTTTCATTACGAGTTTTACATATTTTATACGGTACATGGGTGTTGGGAGGCAGCTAGCCAAATTTGGCACCCCCGCGCACCAAAAACCACCAAAACCGAGTTTTTCGGTGTATCGTACGGACCCACGAACTACGCATACTTTAATTCTGCAAACGAGACGGATACGTAAGCGCAACCACGTTGCTCAAGTATAAAACACGTTCAACGCGGTGCTTACCCAAATCTGCACTCACATCTTACATATTCTTAATTATATATTCTTTGTTTCATTTAAAAGACTCTATTGTAGTATTTAGTGCATCTAGTAGTTAGACTCTATTGGGGTATTTAGTGCATCTGGTATTTAGTGCGTCTAGTAGTTAAACTGGATTGCATCAACGGAGAAATACTGGATTGAAGGCGCACGAGCAGTATTCAAGAGTATTGGAACACTTGGGACACTTGGGAATTTTCAATTGTATTCTTAAATTTTCCTTTCCATTCGTTGTATATAAGACATAATTTTATGATTTAGTTACTTTGTAATATTTGGAGATTAAACTGAATGTAATTGGAGTATTTCAATAAATGGAAAAAATGTATTTATGGTTATTCAGTGTTGTTTATCATATATTAACCTTATTAAGAAAAGTTTTAAATTGTCTCATATTTTTGTCACATATTGAGAATGATATTGTAATTTGTTTCTCGTTCGAGTATTTATTAATTAAGCATGCCCACCTTAATTAATATTATTTAGGGTACAAGTTTGTTATTTATTTTCTTTTTGAAGTTTTATTAAGCACACTAATCAGAATTCATGTTTCTTGACACAACTCAACTTCACACTTTGGTCACATGTGCAACGCACGTGTGCACCGACTTGTATACAGTAAATGAGGAAATGTTCTGGAGAATATATTTCTAACCACCAACGGAAGATTCTAGTGTACATGTGATATCATGGGTAACATCAATAGAGGATAATCACACCCATAACAGCACATGGTCTGAAACCTATTATTACAAAAAATTACTAAAATAGCCATCTTTAACCGAATAACTATTATTAAATGCTTATCGGGGAAATGACAAAAGGGGATAAAGTAAATGTAAAATGCCAAATAAACCCCATCATCGATTCAGATCACTGCCCCCAAGTTGAAAAGAGTTCGTCGCGAACTTAGAGGGAGACACCATCGGTGTCGAGATCAATTGAAATAACTTGCGCAATAAAGGCCTCATGTTGCACCTCCTTCAAATCAACCTCAGTGGGATCAATGCCATGTGTCACGAGTACAACCCTCCTTCCCTTCGGCAAAATTTCCTTATGGCCCAATAAGTGGTAGAAAGAGCAATTGACACCTTGGCGGGCGGGGTGTTGGCAAAGGCACTAGGACGGTGGAAAAGCTACAATGGTGCTCCTTGACTTTTAGTGCATATTCAAAGGTCGTGACAAAGGTCGGAATCTCACGAAAGCGTAAATCCTGACAGATGTAAATTTGAAGGCAATAAATATAGTGGTTGAGGCGGGCGTGGGTACACATGAGCTAGAACTATCGAGTGTAGGTGTTCACTGAAGATGTCACTTGGAAGAGGCGTAGACACGGGCAAAGTGGTCCCGCTCATATGTTGGTAGTACAAAGAAAGCACGTCTCTGCCTTCATCTACGACCACAAGGTGATAGGAGACTACTGAGCCAACGCTCTTATCTGAGTTGTGTCATTCCTTGGAGAAACCCTATAGTTTGACGGCGGCGAGCTGTTGCGGTCGGGGATATACTTGTACACCACTCCCTCCATCAATCAATTCAACTAAGAAATGCTTCAGGGGTTAAAGTGGTCGTTGAACATAAGCATGCCGACGCTAATATTACCATGTATCCTTTGAGCGAGGAATGGGAGCACAAGCACATATGACAAGTGGTCACCTGAATGGGTTCTCATCCTCATCATTAATGGGAGCCCGACCTCGACCTACAATAGCCGGAAGAGGGGGTACACTGTTGTAATGCTATTGAGTCCCTCTAACCAGAGGGGAGTCGGGCGTCTCTTTGTGCAATAAAGGGAACTCGCAAATTTGGTGTCCTCGCTCCAAGAAAAAAATACTGTCGTGTCTCAAGAGGCACAATGGGGTTACCTTGGGGCTCAATGACTCAAACTGAGATAGATGAATTGAAGCATCACTCGTAAGGAACTGGTAGCATGGTCATCCCCGTACATAGACGTGTCGACGAAAAAATCATATTCACCTGTGAAATCAACTAAATTCAATTGTAGGCTGGAAAAGTTAGTGGCTGTTGAATCCACTGTTAAATCTCTTATTTGTAGAGTTTATCCTTAAGAGACCATCAGAGGTTGGAAAATTGTTCAAGAAGGGGGCACCGGTGATGCGGGGATTGCAGCAGCGGCGTGTGTGTTACAAGGTGGGAGGGAGGGTTGGTAGCGAGGGGCGAGGATTTGTTCGTGAGGTGGTGGGGTAGGGTTCGAGGGGTGGGGTTAGGCTCAAGTCAAGGTTGTCGGGTGTGGGAACTAGGGTTCCTCTATCGTAGGCAATATGTCTTCGCGATGGAGGGGGCGTGAGGTGTTCTGGGTGTGCGTGCGGCGAGTAGCAAAAGGGGCCGGTAAAGGGGTGGTGGTGACCAACGAGGGTCGTGAGTTGTTGCTGATGCGACGGTGGGTGGGTCAGCCTCGCACAATAGTTGTCGACACGTGGGGGTCTGGCGTGGCAACCCTAGCAGCAATGGTGATGGACGATGGGTTTGTTAGAGCAATGGCATTTAAGGGTCGATGGCGAGTTATGATGGTGGCGGTAAGACATACTAGCTTGTCCAAGATGAAGATGAGTGGCTCACTACGCGAGCCTGGAGTGACCATTCTTCCTTACACGACAAGATGTGGAGCTACAAGGCTCATTAACATAAACGGTATCAACAGCAATTGAAGAAAATACCCAACAGAAGAAACAAATTCTGAAGTACCCAATGTATTGAGTTATTCACGAAATGGGGGTGTACATTATATATAGTAAATGAGGTAATGCTCTAGATGACACAATCCTAACCACAAAGGGAGGACTCTAGTGTCTATGTGATGTCATGGTGACGTCACAAGAGAATATTGAACCATTCGCCACATTGGGGTGTAAATTATATATAGTAAATGAGGGAATGTTCTAGATGACATAATCCTAACCACAAAAGGAAGATTTAAGTGTTTATGTGATGTCAAATTAACGTTACGAGAGAATAATAACGCCCTGCTCTGGAATCCTCTTATTATAAAAAGTATCAAAATAACCCTCACTAGAGTAATAACTACTATGCTTACAAAAGGAAATGACAAAGGAGGATAAAACAAATGTAAAAAAGGGAAATACTCTCCGTCCTCGATTCATATTCTGGGTCCAAATTATTTGGTGAAACTCATGGAACCAAAAGCAAGACAACACATGTGGCCATCGATATATGTTTAAGGGGAACAATATGTATAGAAATATAAAATCTACACTTACGGTAATGACCAAACAGTCTTTGCATTCATGTCCATTTCCTTGTTATCGAAATTCATATTGGAAGAGTAATCATTTGTAGAGGCAAGCAAGCATGGCGTTACTTCAAGCTGTAGACAACCATATTGTCAATAATGTGTCTTAGAATGAACGCTTTTTGAGAAACGATTTTAAATGTTAGAAGAATTGCAGAATGAACTATTATCCAACCATGATTTAAAATATTAGAACACATATATGCAATGTAATCAGAAACTAAAGAAAAAATAGTCTCAAAAGACTTCATAGACAACACCAGTGAAATTATAAAATTATGATATATTATTTAAATAAATAATATATAACAAAGACATTTCAAAAACGATAAACAGGTTGCCCAACATAAAAAGGTCATACTCAGTGCACAAGGCTCCCGCTTAACTGTAGGGTCTGGGAGAGGTGGATGTCCGCTGGCCTTAACCCCATATATGGAGAGGCTGCTTCCGTGTCTCGAATCCAAGACCAACTGTAGCTTGGGCGAGGGCACCAACATGATGGACAAAATCTATATATTTATTATAATAATTTTTTGCATTTATGATTTTGAACAAAACCCATTTCACATATGCTTATCAGAAATATGTTAGTAGATAACAAGACTTTAAATTCAGCAGGAGGAAATTAATAAAAGAAGCGTATACAACTACGCATCAATTATTACCAATCTATATACTAAGAGTTGACGGTAGTTAAAAATGGTTGGCAGATTAACTTGAAATTTGAGCCGGTAAGATCTCTTGGACAAACTTTAGTTTTACATAGCATAAGAGATAAATGCATAAATCAACTTATAACTACTCTTTTGACTATAACAAACAAGATGTTAGAAAAAAGGAACAATCCTTATGCTATAGCTAGAATGTCAAAGAAGAACTATAGCAATGCGTAAAAACTGAGTACTCGCAGGAAGTCAAGAGACCTATACAACATGAATTATTATTGTATAATTATATCCATCATTTTGAATTACTCATGAGATTTTACACTTCCATAAATGTTGAAAAGTAGCCAACTTAACCCCCAACCTGAAATCTTAATCTTTTCTTTGTCTATATACAATATGAAAATTCATGTTTCCATGAATGTAAATTCATCTGTAGATAATCTTCTACATATGTTCGAAACTCAGTACCCCTATTGCACCAAGACGAAGTTGAAGAAAACTGCAACCAATATAATACAAACAATAGACCAGACATCATTGAGTTGGACATTATATGGAATGAACACTTACATCATCAAATGCTTGCAAATTAAGCCAAACATTCGTTCCGCTCATAAGAGATACTTGCCGTTCAGAAGTGTCTCCGCCAAAAATGACAAATGCTTTCTGAGCACCTTGATGTCTGGGAAGTCTTTCGGTGAGTTGTGAAGATTCTGTTTTTCTACGAGAAGGACTTGATACACAACTGTATGGAGCAAGGCTGGGAAACCTCAAGCAAGCATGTTGGATAATAGTTCGGAGGATATTTGAGTGAGAAAATCCAACCTAGCGTAAAAAATATATTCTTAAGATGCATGCGAGCCATAATAATGGTTAATTGGCAGTTTAAAATAATGCCATAAGAAAGATATCAAGAGTAAAAGCACCTAAACTAAAAAATAAAAAAGATTCAAGCATGAACAACTGTTCACTCGTGAACGCTTTCTTGTGGCATTAAAGTTGCAAACAAAGCATTGCCCCTATCCCAGTTTAGTGATGCAAAAACTGAAGAAGTCTTATCTAGTAATTTTCCAAATAAACGAACTTGGAAAAAAGTGGAAGAGACTATAAAATTTTCAAATGCTGAAGATATAAGCCCTTCGAACGCCTGAACCAAGGAATGTCGGTCCCACAACAGAGCATGATAAAACAGAAACTATCACATTAATAATTTTTGGAGCTATGTACGTGAGAAAAACTAAAAATATCTGAACAGTGAGAGACAGTGGTTATAACACTGTAAACATATTTATATCACAATATATCAACTTGAACAAGGAGAAAATCATATCAACGGAACAGAAATCACAACACTGATTGGCTTAGTGTTTGAACACCATCATGGCAAATCATCACTCTAGATATCCACAATGTTCACACATCACGAAGTAGGAATCTAGAGTACCTTTGAAGCTTGCTGAAATAGAAAACTGGTTTGCTCCATCCCACTAATCTAGACACATACAAGAAAATATCAATGAGAGAATGAGGAAGAATAATTATCACCAGCAATTAAACATGTAGAAAATCAAATGATGTCTCACCAAGTTAATATCAGTAAATATTATTGTACCCAATCCAGTCCTTCCATACTTATTCTCTAAAGAAGATGATATACTAGCAGAAGGCGGCAAAAACCAGCCATCAATCCTAGCAAAATCACGTAGACCGAATTGTTTAAATAATAGTGATGCTCCTTCACGGATATTTTGAATTACATCTATAGGGTAACGAGGTGGAGTGTAATAAGCAACCTGCAAACATGCATGGACCTTTCAGGCACGAACAAGAAAAGATGAAATCACACCAAACCAGCTATATATATGAAACAAGTCAGTACAGAGGACTTGCCCAACTTTTAATTGAGATTACAGAACAAACCACTGCTAGAACAAATAGTAAACAGAGGGAAAAACATAAATATAGTTGTTATATATAGTTTGGATGCATTCTTGACATACTTGCTGCGTCGGAAGATATTTCCTTCTATAATTGAATATCGCATCCTTCTCACTTGCATCAACACTACCATGGGATTGAAGCTCCACCTGGTCATTGATACCATCAAATTAAATACAAAATTTCATTAGGTTACTGTGGTGAGTCACATAAGTGCAGATATGTTATGCTAGGTGAACAATGTAAGGTGAATATGAAATTATTACTTCATTACTCCTGCATATTAATTCCACTTTCAGGGCGGCTAGGATTTTACTAGCATATTTAAAACCTCCTACACATACAGTTGGTTCAGTTTTAAACTTCTTGCAGACATAAAAATAAATAAATAAAATTGAATAAATAAATATGATAAATCAAATTATTTCTGCTTCTGAATGATCAACATTTGACATACAGAGGAAGTCAAACTGTAAAAGGGAAATCATGAGGAGGGAATCACTTGAACATCTAAAGTCTGGTATTTGAGGTGACTGTTATGGAGTGACAAGTTTAATCCTTACAAAATTTGATATCAAACCAGCATAAGATCACCGCCTCGTTTCAAGTTTCTCTGCCATCTATTATCCCAATCTGGAATGAATAAATGGCATCTTTAATATTACTAACATTATAGTTTTGAAATTTATGTCACACCAGACAATTAAGCGTTGAGCCTAGAGTTTAGCTTAATCATTTATAAGATGCATTTCAACATATTGTCTGATGGAAATGGGCCCTATTTTAGGGTTTTATTAGTCATTTTTTTTCTTTTGTATTTTCTTTTATTTTATTATTTGTATTTTCATTTGTTTTGCTTTAGTATTTAAAAGTAAGGAGTACTAATGGCATTTTTGTAATTAGGGCCTTAGCTCGGAGCCTAAGCTACTCCTCTCTTTTAAATACCCACTTGTAAGCCTCATTTGAGGTAGACTTGAATTTTGACAATAGAAAAGAGTGTTTCTCTCTCTAAACGGGTGTTTAGATAATTTTAGCAGCCTCTTGACGGTGGTTTACGTCAAATTGGTATTAGAGCAGGTGAAGCTCCACATTGGTGTTAGTGTATCAGTGTATTTTTTTATCAATATTGTTCACTACTCTTCAATGGCTCCCAAAAGATCCAAACAACAAGAAGATAAGATTCTAGAGTTGAAACAACAAATAGCGGAGTTGCAACAACAAATGGCCCAAGTCTTTGCTAACTTAGGGATAAAACCTAACCCTCCAACCTCCATGGTTGCCCCAACCCAAGAAGAACCACAAACCCTAGCCCCCCCCCTTCAAACCCTAACCCTAGCTTCCGCCCCGCTGCATCAGCCTTACCCCGCCACCATCGGAACCCAAAAACCCTCCACTCCACCCCAAAAAACCTACCTGCTGTTCCCAACCAAAAAAAAACTAATTGCGACCCTAACCGAGGCCGCCCCAACCCCCGAACCCCCTCAGTAGCTCCCTGCCCACCCGCCAACCACCCCAATAGCCAAAAAAGGGCTGCCGACAGCAGCCCCAGCCCACTCCTGCCTTCCCGCCTCATCTCCGACAGCCCCAGCCCCTCCTGGTTGCCGACCATCCCTGGTGGTCGTGCAGGCCCCCCAGCCCCAAATTGCTCCCGGAAACCTAGGGTTTTACCCTAGGCCTGATCGGAAACCCCCTGGGCTGCCCTACCCAACCCTAAACCTTTCTACCCGCTTCCAAACGTTGGTTTTTGACCCGGGAGGAATGTTCTAGGGTTTCATTGGGTGAAGAAAGAGAGAAGAAGAAATAAAAAAGAAAATTTGTGGGATGTGCACTCCTCAACTTTCAAAAATTAATCTTTGGCCCCTACAAGTTTTTGGCACATTTTTTTGGAATTTCCTCACGAGTACCCAACTTTTGGAACGCTCGAGGACGAGCTTGGTATTAAGAGGGGGAGAGCGATGGAAATAGGCCCTATTTCAGGATTTTATTACTCATTTTATTTTATTTTGTATTTTCTTTTCTTTTATTATTTGTATATTCATTTGTTTTGCTTTAGTATATAAAGGTAAGGAGTAGTAATAGCATTTTTGTAATGAGGGACTTAGGTTAGAGCCTAAGCTACTCCTCTCCTTTAAATACCCACTTATAAGCCTCATTTGAGGTAGACTTGAATTTTGACAATAGAAAAGAGTGTTTCTCTCTCTAAATGAGTGTTTAGATAATTTTATGAGCTTTTTGACGGGTGGTTTACGTCATTGTCACCTGAGAAAATAACCTTCAATGTTTCCCATTACAGTGAAATGAAATATCAAAGACAAATGCATACTACGACTGCATGTACCTCTGTTGGCAGTAATACGACAGGCTGGCAGTCAAAACCAGAACCCACATCAAGGACAATTGCTGTAAACTCACTCCCTCCTTCAAGAAAAATTTCAACAATGACTTTATCATCAATTCCCTGCCAAAAAGAAGAAGAAGAATTAGTTAATAAAATTTATGGCACCATCAAATCATAATTTTCTTTCTCGAAATCTCCGAGAAAATCTCTTAGCAGGGGTACAAAGAATATTTCAGCACTTCTGGCAACTACAATGATGTTTTTAACAAAATTTATGGTCAAAGAGTAATAATGGCAGTCTGTCCCCTTTATTTTTACAGAGAACAGGTTGCTAGCTTTACAACTGCTCGCTTTACTAAATGTGACCTAACCATTCAAGCCTAGGGTTTACTGCATTAACAATAAGAAGTAATGTCCTAATGTGATTTCCACTAATGGTGGCATATAAAATCACTTGTCTCACTCGCACAATTCTTGTGACACTTAAAATCCTATATATCACTCTTTGAGGTTTGTTTGTGTTGTCTAAATATCTGTCTTCTTCTATGAAATACTCTGTAACTTTTAAGCATTCTCATTGCTTCTTTTTTATCCATTATTTTATTTCTTAGTTTGTTTTGAAAAATCATATATTTTTGTCGCCTTTACTGGGATTTTTTTGGTGTATTTTACCCTCCTACCCCACTCACGCACACCCACAAAGTTCCTACCTCTGCCTTTGCTTTTGGCAAGATGCAATAATAAATATGATGACAACTACCTCTGAAATGATTTCATTAGCTTTCTTCAAAGAATCAGTAACGCCATATGCAACTGTAACTCCTATGCTTGACCCTGCTCTTGTCGGTTTCACCTGCAATCATGTAAGAGATTACATGTTAAACAGGCTTGATGAACTATTTTACCATGTGTTAATAAATGTATAAACACAACACCAGAGAAGAGGCCTTACCACAACTTTTCCCAAATTAGGGTCCAGTTGATTTCTCCCAAACCACTCTGATAGACCGGATCCATCCAATTCATTTCCCTAAAATCAATTATGATGCCTCAGTTGAGCAAATACACGTGAATTCATTGGTGCTGATTGAAAAGATGAAAATCATAAACCTCATAATCCATTTGTTCAAAACAGCAGCAATTCTACATTTCAAATATTTACTTGGATTTAATAGTAGTTCTAGCATATGGTGATATACTATATATGAACAATGATTGGAACTTTTGAACTTGAATCCTAACATAGATATCATGCGGTCCAACTGATTATGAATATAAACCAATAATGACATTCTAGGTTTTAATCTTTTGAACTTCTCACTCAATCCGCGAGTTTAATATAGATTATGTTCAAAAATAAAGAATTGGAAGAAAAAACGGAGATACACTAATAGCGACCTTGTTATATCACACATATTGCACCATATATATATTCCTCAGTATGGGTTCACATCATAATGCAGCATTACACAAATACCCTCGAGCAACACACACTCAAAGCATGTTGACAAACACATTCAACTTGAAACAAAATATTCAATATGTAGCACAAGTTGCACAAACATATGAATGAAGAACCGTATTGTGTAGCTAATCACCACATAGCCAATCAGCACTAGAACCACGTAATCAATCACCACTAGAAGTCATCAATCCCGTGACGAAAGGTGTATCATCATCCATTAGGAACCACCAGGAGGCTGTTACTACGACCTCACCACAAACTTTAAGCGATAACCATGACTTCACACCAACATGTCGCAACTACGACAATCCACACACCAATAGAGATATTCCATCACTCATCAACAAATGACAAACAATGAGTGAACCTCCCCCGGGACCCAAACTAAACCCCCGGGTACACTTTTCTGACTATCTCGACCCTTCCGGACACTTTGGCGCACTCAAAACGACCATACGAGCAACTTATAATTTATTCATTTTATATAATAATAATTTAGTCCTGACACGACACAGGCGCGTCCCGACTTAAATTTTCATAATTGTCATTTTATTCACTCGTGACAATTTTAATAAAATAAATCTCATATATTACTTTACTCGTCTAGTAATATTCAACAATTTTCCAATAATTACTAACTCACATCACGTTAGTAAATATAAAAATAAATTTCCGGATTAATATTAAATTAATATCTCAATTTAAATTTAATAAATCCCCCAATTTTAAAAGCCATAAAAATACGGGGTATTACATACTTCCCCCCTAATAACGGAATTTCTTCCCGAAATTCGGAAAATAAGGCCTACCTGGTAAAACACATTTTGGATACCTTAACAGTACGCAACCTATCCACATAGTAAGGCGCTCAATCACTATAGCCCCCGCCTCACAGCAAGCTTGTTTAACACCCTTCATTAAAGATATTTCACATTGTGCTCCTATCCGACAACATTCGCATAAGACATGCATATACACTATTAATTCCCATTATTTTAATATCATTGGGAGGTCGCACCTCACTACATGACAACTACTCGGATTTATCTAAACACAAAACTCCCATTCTGAGAGAAACCATGCGAACATCTGACCACTCTTGTTCGCCTAAAACAGTCGTGGAATTCCACCATAGTTCGGATTATTCTCGACCGATCCAAAATTCTGATTATCCGCTCACCTCTAAACATACGCAGAGGGAGAATGGTTAAGGTTTTTCCACACCAAAACTTCAATAAGCACCTCGTTCACGACAAACAGGTACGAGTACTTCCACGGAACTCTACCATTAGGTAATATCCTCCCCCAATTACCGTACTGCTCCACTTGTTAGCTATAACCATTGTGGAAACGAAATGATCACTAAGATTCTAAAATCATCTTCACGCGGCTCCACTACTCGGTAATCACCGTGAGCCTGCTCCTCGGCTAGGGGTGATACCTCCTTACTCAAAACGAATCGTTATCTCCGCTGTTTCCTGAAATCCCATATTGAAGGTGGGATTCACAAATTTCATCCTGATTCAAAAAATAATACAATGTAGGATCACGTACCGGCGCGATCCCTTCCTTTCAAAAGAAGACTGGGGCACACTCGTTAATATTGTAAATCACCCCAAAGGAATGTCAATCACTTCCTTTTTGGGCGACTTACTCCACATGTTCGGATGAACCCTTGATCTTACCTTGAAGGTGGCAACCCATCCAAGGACTTTACCGACTTTACCGCCCTCTTCCGTTACAGGAATTGTTGATAACCACAAAATTCTCTAGTTGATCCCCTTATTCCAACCGATCTCTATCTATGAGTGGTGCATGCAGAGACTACTCACTATGTCCTGCTCAACGTCGAATTTTACTTCAAATGTCTCACATTAAGTGACACTTAATACTCCCCTTCTTTCCTTGGCGTATTACTGAAAGTTCCGACCCGTGTACTTTTCTCCACAATGTGCACTTCTGGACTTTTTATACCATACTAACATCATCACTCTTTGTATGCGCAATTCGTTCTCACATTCGACTAATTATAACTCCACTCCGAGTGTCCTCCATAATAATTAAATTCTACCCTTCTCAAGGAATACTCCTTTCAAATGGCTTCCCACAGTCTTCCACTCAAATTCGGGTGTGCTACTCTAATCGCACACGTATATATGGATTATCATCCCTCATGCGACGCTTAATCCACTTTACCACTTCCACCTCGTTATGTTAGTCCCACAAACATATATTCCACACGTCTATTCCCACGTCCCTTCAACTCGGACGATTTTTAACACCAACTAACCAGGATGTCTACACACCCTATAAACCGTGCATACTTAGCGTAAGCATCACATCCGCTTCACACCTATAACCAATTCTTATTTTCCTAGTGCTCACAACGTGATTGTAACATTTGGGTACTCTCACTCACCCTAGAAATCGAAATTTTAAATCCTCCTTATCATCGTTCCACCCCTCAACTCGTGGTGGTAAAACAAAACTTTCAATGCTTTCTTACCACGCAACTGGCACCACTGGCCTTAAATCATAATTCAACTACCAACCTACAGATATAATTATCTACTCCTATTACGACCGAGGTACTGAACTCATGGACTAATGACCAAACATCTCCCTATTTCCAACCTTACGCTAAGTTTCATGCGTGGGATGTCTCGCAAAGCGAAATCCAAACAAGGAACCCCCCCGATACACTACTACCTAGCATTGTCGGTTATCGAAATCCGTTAGGCCCTCCGTCCATAGCATGTACCCCTTTATTCCGTCTCTTGACAGAAAAGTTACATCTATTCCCGTAATTATACTTAACAACGAACATTTTGCCAATTGTACAATCATAAAAAAAAATTGGTGGTAATCTCACTCCATAAACCTCGAATACATACACTCGGGGTTCTCGAAATCCTGTCCCCAAACATATGGGTCCAATTCTTAACTCTCACATCCTTAAAGGATAGAGATATCAATGCACTCTTCCTATCACCAAGTCTTGAGCACTAAACATCATAATGAGTTAAATCTTTTCGCTCAACAGTGAACCTAATACATACTGAATCATAACAACAAAGTCCTTACACGCATCGGCATCGAATATCTCGAGCCCACTATTCCCTCCGAAGTCTCTAGATAATATAAGTGTGAGTCCGACCCTCTCGCAGGTGAGGCCTCGCCAGAACAAAACATGCTGCACTAATGCAACCACTCCGATAGCCTTGCAATAACTGCCCACTATCGTACTGACCATTTCTATAAGGTTGTAATCAATACCATATTATACTCGTATATCACATCATTAAAACGAGTGACCTCAATAAAGTATATAACACTATTAATATACTCATTCATCCTCCGCGGATAGCACTAAGGAAAATCCCGCTACACTAGGGAAAAATATTCACATAATAATATCGTTTGTAATATTACACATTAAGCTCGTCTCACATGCTAATCTAGCAATGAACAAAATATAATGACTCGCTTGTGTCACAAAAACACGCCTCATCCTCTGAGGATAAAACTTATACTTCTACCTTGCCAATCGTCTTGATTGCACAAATGGTCTCCGGATGTAACACGTCTGCCCAACCAACACAAAACTACTTTAATCGTTGTCTTTTACTAGGCACCATACTCCTATCCCTTTACTCACTTCGGGAAAACATCAACGCGTGCGATTTCACTCTCCACAAAATACCTCTACACATAATCCACTTATTACCTGTCATACCAACCAGATTAGGATTGTCCTTCTCTTGGACTTTGGTAGACTCAATACATGTTGGCTATCCCCCGTGGCTCCCTTAGCCTTGTTGGCCCTAAAGAACATGCTACTGGCTACAATAGTCCTTACTGAATTCGCCATCGCTTTGGTAAGAATTCAGCTATTCAAATCATTTAAATGGGTCCCCTGATGTGTATCCGCACCCCCTTGTGGTGTTACACTACCACCGTTGTATCCCGTCTTATTCTTGACTAAATTCTTTGATTCTTTTAGCTTCCCAGACCAAGAAGCATTATCATCTTCATTGACAAAGTACGACATTGTCAACCTCTGAATCGACCGTCCAGCAGAATTCCCTTTTTAAGTGTTATCAACTATTATTTCGAGTCGATCTCCCACTTGGAGTTCTTTCCTCCCTTTGTATCTACATCTTCCGATACAAGATTCGCTAACGGTTTAGATTCATATTCAAAAATGGACCCCTGTCAGGTCCTCCTGTGATGAGTTTAGAACAACATTCACATCTTATCCTGAACATCTGATGAATGAACTTGCGGTCAAACTGTACCTAAGATTTTCCTATAGGCATAGCATTTCACTTCTAAAAGTAGTGGCTAACTCCCATCATGATTACCTTGTTCCGACAAGCCAAGAAAATTTGTCTCCAAATTTTCACTTTCAGTTAGTCACACTCTATCCTATGTCCAAGTCTTTGGATACTTTACCTCCTTGGGCCAATGCACACAATTTTTCGCATTTCTAGAATTTCCACTGACAGTTCTCTACAATGGTTCGTCTGACTTTTCCCAGTCGTGCCACGTTGGGGTGAGTTTACTCTTGCACCTCTTTCGACTATAGCAACATTTGGAAATCATAAGTTGCACCCTAGCCGTCTTTACAGTCCTGGCTTCCCGTGCCATAATAGGGGTGACCTTAACTACGGTCATCATCCTCGAATATGCTCTACAACCTCAACTAAGCCTTGCCTCCTGTTGTCCGCCCAACGGCCATTGCCTTCCATATTTAATTGTTCGAACACGACCGAACGCAATTAAGATTCACTAAGGGACACACGTTATAGCAGGAGAACGGAATCTCACCATAGAAAACAACAGTCCTAAACATAGGGCTCTATATCAAACAAAGTAACGCTAGAAGCATAATAAGCCGCACAGATCCTAAGGACACTAGAACCTGATGCTCTGATACCACCTGTGACACCCCGCCTAATTAAATACCGGGTGATCAATCCTTTATTAAATTAAAATCAAGGTGAACAGTTGGTTCATTCTTAGCATCACTGTCGCAAAATAAAATTTCCAGTTTAAACACCTTGATTAATTAAGCTAAGTGTCAAAACAATTTAAAACTTTATTTCCATTTTTATTAAATTCCAATTTGACAACCTTTTAAATATCCAACGGTTTAAGAATCACATAAGTGCTACGGATAGCAGATAATACAAAAGAATTAATCCATCTAAATTAACCAAACCAAATTTAAGCTACAAATGAAATCATCCTGACAAGAGTTAATACCCGAAGAGTACCGAATACTGAAAATAAATAAACATACATCTCTGACAAATCTACACTGAATGGGAAATGGGCGACACATGCCCTATCTATGAAGAACTATAACAGGAACTGAATCAATGAAGAGGTCGTCTAAAACAAAGGCCTGCAACTCCCACATAAGCTACAGCGTGTCCGATCCAAAGAATCTATGCATGACGCCCCTGTGGCTGGGCACCTGTAATATATACATATATATATACAAGAGAGAAGAGATAAAAGAAAACAGGTCAGAGCCCGATTGTAAAACAGTTTAAAAATAGTTTAGCAAGTATTTAAAATGTTTACCTGCTAATGCAACAACCATGTTAGTATGCGACACTCTCTTGAGCATTCCCACCTCTCGCCTAGTGTGCACGCCTACCGTACTAATGAATCTCGTAAGTCTCTCTAACTTATTCTCCATAAGGTTTTATCACTTGAAAATAAGGTTATGATATTCACTTTAGAAAATCAATCTCTTTAGGATTTATTACGTTATTTAGAATAACCCCGTACCGTCATAAAGTTTCCGAATACTTATAGTGAAGTTGAAAATTTATACATTACTTAACTACTATTACGCACAGTAGAAAGTTCTCATATAGATATCCGTATATATATTAGTTACACGCATAATATATATACTAACGGCACCCCACATAAAATCTATGGTGCAAGGTTTCCATATATAAGTATATATATACCAATCACTCATATAATATATATATATATATATATATATATACTATCTGCACCCTACATAAAATCTATGGTGCTGGCATACTCTGCTATCAAGTCCCTGTATCACACATATTTAGGGAAATACTAGTTCGGAATCACTCTCGAACTGCATTAACATAAAACACATACAAATGGAGGCGAAGCATAGTTCCAAGTCACTAAGAGGTCAACACATACCCTCACGTCTCTTAGGACCGTCTGACTATCAATCAGATAGCCTGTACCAAGGAATCCTATGTTCTAGGGTACGAGTCAATATCCCCCATAAAGGTCCCATTGAGATAAGACCGTCCCGGCGCGGAAACCCCCGTGATAGCAAGTAGCCCGAGTATGATTTTTATACAGATATAATATATGCACAATCACACGGTCATATATATATATATATATATATATATATATACACACACATCCACATTTCTAAATTAGGTGCGCTCACGACCCATAATTATAATTATCCGTTATTACACATTTTACTCGATTATTTCGTATAACGGACTCGTTATTTGTATTCTCATTTATTATTCACTTCATACTCACTTCTCCTCTCTCAAAGTATTCTAAGTATAATTTCAGTGGGCATTCACTCTCTTACGTCCCGGTCTAACTCCCTTACGAGTCCCGATCTTTTTATTAAATATACGCATGATTTCTTATACACATGAATCATTCCTCGTTAACCCAAAATCTCATCCTACACTAAAATGTTACTCAACGGGGTCTACCTAGGCCCTACTGGTCATCTCTATATCCCATTATATTCCAACAACAACAATCAAGGGTTCCCATACATCTTAATCGGATTAAACTAACGAATGAGAAATATGCAGTTTTCCAGGAGGGGTCGATCGATCGATGCTCTGGGCTCGATCGATCGATCAAGCAGTTCTTGCCCAAAAACTGCAAATTAAACCTACGGGTTTCATCTTCCAATTTCTCCAAAAATGTCATTAACAAGTCTAAAATTCTCAAATAACGATACTACAAGTTCTATATACATATATACAAGATTTCCTACGTGAAACATGTATAAAAACATCAACGATATCGAATTAATGGGGTAAAATTGACATAATCTTCAAGAACCCTAATTTTGAAAGAATTATCCATTCCTCTAATTATCTCCCAGATTTCTTGATTCTAAACTCATAGTAATTCGTGGGTAATCCTCTACATGTGATGGGTATATCCAGAATATATTAAATCTCTCTAAACATGCGATTTAAAGTCTCCTAATTAACAATTTCTTTCATAAAACATGATCTTGGCAATCCTAAACTAACATGGGTGAGGCATTAACCAAAAATAAAGCAAGATAGATACTTGCCTGAAATTCAAGATTCTGATTTCGTGGATGAAATGGTATGGTTGTGCTCCTCGTTCCACGATCTACGTTTTGGTGGTGGTGGCGGTGAAAACGGTTGAGTCTTTGGCCTTGAATTTCTTGAAAAGCTTGCCAACTTCTTCTCTAATGGCCGTCCTTTGATTTTGTGTTTGTTAACCCTAGAAGACAACTCCTAAAGGCTGATATATCCTTAGGAAATTCGTGGGTTTAATTCCCCAAAAATATAAAATGCCTAAAATACCCTCCCGGGATGTCAATTAGGCCTAAAAATGCCCCGAGACCCAAACTAAACCCCCGGGTACACTTTTCTGACTATCTCGACCCTTCCGGACACTTCTCGGCGCACTCAAAACGACCATACGAGCAACTTATAATTTACTCATTTTATATAATAATAATTTAGTCCTGACACGACACAGGCGCGTCCCGACTTAAATTTCCATAATTGCCATTTTATTCACTCGTGACAATTTTAATAAAATAAATCTCATATATTACTTTACTCGTCTAGTAATATTCAACAATTTTCCAATAATTACTAACTCATATCACGTTAGTAAATATAAAAATAAATTTCCGGATTAATATTAAATTAATATCTCAATTTAAATTTAATAAATCCCGCAATTTTAAAAGCCATAAAAATACAAGGTATTACAGTCCAAGAAACGGTGTAAACACCTACCAATAAATGTTCCATCACTCATAAACAAATGATTATGAACCTCGACTAAGGTTTGGAATGAGTGCAATTACCTCTCAACAAGGGTTGCTATTTATGTGAGTGAGGTGAGAGAGTGTGGTCCTTATGACACATGTCTCACCTTTATAAAGTTAGGCGAGATCACGCATTACATGTAGAGAAAGGAATAATCACTAGTTAGTTATTGCACACGGGAGGAATATCTTCTTCATGTTGCACGCTCTCTTCATGGTGTCGTCATCCAATCATGTGGTCCACAGTGTACGTGATAACAGCGTTATCTAACGGAGTTTCCCTCCATGTGCCATTGTCTTCTTCGGCTAGGCCAAAGCCGACCCAAAGGTCCTCTTGGCATTGTCCAGCTTGAGTGTATTTGGCCCGGCTGAAATTTTCATGACAAGTGTCGCTCCCTAAATTCCTCCGTAGGTCATGTTATATTTATCGTACAACAATGCCTATAGCATTCGTGCTTTTTATCATATAAAATGTGTATGAGGTATCATGACTTTGATATAAATATGATTGAATCTTTGATAAATTCAATAAGACTTCCATAAGAAGGTATTGGACGCAAATGTCTTCCACATAACAAAAATGTGGTTGAAATGTGTACGAATTTTGAGCCATTATTGAATAAAGTGATAAACTTTATGCAATTGAATAATGTAATGTTAATATGCCGATCGATGTTATTATGTATTTCTAGGGTTTGCATTAAGAAAGACTAAAATCTTGGTATCATCAATCACTTTAATCTTTATGAATGCCTTTAATAATAAAGTATGTTATATTGATGGGTGTTTATGCTTTTCTAAGATCATTTCTTTGTGAACTGATTGAATATCTGGGATTTTCACTAACACTTAATCTTTATTTCTGCTCATTACGTTCAATACTAAAAGAGTATGGTTGTTGGCCTGAATAGGTTTAATTGTCAGTTGTTCTTCAGTAGAAAAGCAACATACAGTAATTACTTTAACAAAGAGTCCTGAATCTTGCATATGAATTTCTGTAATGTATTTGGCTGTTGAGAAATAGGGGGAAAGAATATATATTCGTGTTCTAAATTTTTGTTAGTTTTTTAGGAGAAGAAAAGTGGTGCTATTGGTGCCATTCTTTTGATGCATGTAATTTTTTGGGCCCCAAAAGAAAAGAAATGCGGAATTCAAGCCAAGAGACTGTCATAAAGAAGACACAAAAACCTCTCTCTCTCTCTCTCTCTCACTCTCTCTCACACACACACACACACACAAAGCCCCAAATTAAAAATAAAGAGAAGGAAAATAGGCCAACCCGGTCCAGCCCGACCCATTGGCCCACCAGAGCAACACTTAGGAACCCCGAGGGTTTTGTCTTGAAGGCTGAGAAGTAATATTTGTTGATGGACCTAAATCTCAACCACTTCGATAGTAATGAGTTTGAGAAAGCATTTAGGTGTGAAGGAGACCAAGCCTCTCGTAAGCACTAATATCACATTGTCAATGAGGAACCAAAATAGATTCCTCAAACATGAATTATATTAACAACCCTATGAGGGAGGTCAACCCGCTCGAAGGCTTACATAATGCATAATACACATAGACATTGAGGAATCAACTACGTCCCTCGTACATGAATTACATTAACACTTGCATAACAAGTTCCATATCAGCATTGTTGTGATATGTGGAGAGACTTTTTTTGGAAGTTTTGGAAGAAAAAAAGTACGTAGTTGGGAAACCTATGAGAACCTAGGGTTCGAAAACCTACGAGGAGATATGGCATCGACGATGACACTTTTTCTTATGCATTATTGGTCTATGGTGATGAGTTGTCTACGTATCATTATGAGATGAGTGACACTCACTATAACGAGTGAAAGGTGTTCATGGATGAGAAAATTAATTCTTTTCACAAGAATTAAACTTGGGAGCTTATGAAGTTGCCTAAGGGGAAGAAGTCTATCAGCTGCAAGTGAGATTATGCTAAGAAAGATGGGGCTCCAAACTCCAACGTTTGTCACAAGGCAATATTAGTAGCCAAGGGTTTTAAACAAAGGGAAGGTGTAGATTATAATGAAAGATTCTCTCTGTTGCTGAAACACACTTCCTGATGGCAATTAGGGTTTATTGTTATTTTCCCTTTATTTTTGTCCTTTAATTAGTTTCCAAGTATGTTTGGGACTAATATGTCAATTTTGGTTTTAGTTGCCTTTTTAGTCATTTTGTGTAGTAGCTTGATTAGCAAGTTAACTCTTCATAGGCCTTTTGGCCCTCATTTGTACTCAACCTTGAATATTGAGAATAGAGAATAGAGAGAGAAAGAAACTCATTTCATTTCTTTAGTTGTTGTTGTTCTTCTTGTGTAGTGTAGTTGTTGTGTGGATAACTTCTTTTACACTTTCGCACCCAAATTCACATCAAATTGGTATCAGAGCCAAGTTTGTTCTTGGTTCAACCATGTTCGTAGAAGATTGGAACTCCCATTGGGGTTTCCCGAGTGAGGCACGACCTATCCCCGAAACCCTAGTTTGCTGTTTTGATGAAGATGAGGAATCTGCCAGAATTTCCCACCGCTGCTTTAACAATTCCAGCCCTAAATACCGCCTGGAACAACACGGGTTAGGCCTGACATTACGACGCCACAAGAACGACCCAGGCAGGCCGGAACTGGCCGAACGTCACCAGCGAACAGTCCCACAAGGCCGGAACTCCACAAGGCTGCTGCCATTAGACAAGATGCAGTTGATGCAACCTTTACAGCACTGCCACACTACTTTAATATTTGCGACGTGGCTGATACAACCTGTAATCGGTCGGAACTTCAAGAAAAGACTACCGATGATCAAGAACCGACATTCTTTGTCCCCAATCCACCCAAGATCCACTTAGATTTATCCAAAACTGATCCTTCCACAACCCCTAATCGATTTCAAAAAAAAAAATCTCGAAACCTTATTTACCCATTTTCAAGAATCCCTGAAGCCCACTCCATCTCAAAACCCTAACCCTAATAGACATTCATATTCAACCCCGGCAATCTCCCACCACATCACAAACCCTAATCAAATTTTTCCACCATCCGAACCTATTCAACACACTAATTCCCTACAAATTTATGAAAATTACAATTCAGCCCCTGGATTTTCTAAAAATCACAAATCTGCCCCAAATCTATCGAGACCCTATGATTTCATCCCTCCCCCACCCGAAGAATAACTTTTTTCCAAATTATCGTGGGATGGTACCAAATACGGGCTTGATTTCAATGCATGTGCCGATTTTGACAAGATAAGTTGTGCCATCATAAGAAAACTCCAAAGTCTTCAAGATTCTTGGGCCGCGACGGATTTATATCTATCTCAAAAGCTTCACACATTCACATATAGTGCTTACTCCTTCGGGGAGTATGAGATGTACCGTCAACACCTAAATAGGTGTCGAACCGAGTATTTTGAGATAGAGATGGCACGTGAACAATGGGGACGTGCACGAGTGAGGCATTTGGTCCCATATTTCGAGTACTTGTCCACCGGTGTCCCTCCTCCTGCTTCCGATGTCATTCCCACGCGCACCGATTATAATATCTCTTCGGTTATGCTTTACGAGGATGTCTCCGAGGTTGTTGAGATCCCGACGATGCTTGATAGTGACTACATGTTCCTTCCTTGTGATTTTTTTCCCATATTTAAGGATGGGTGGATCACTCACACCCGATATAGAGATTTGGAGGCCTTTGAGATTGTGAACTTCATTCCTATCTTTGGGATAGACGATGATGGGTACTTTCTATGTGATTTTTTCGATTTATTTGTTGAAGACGGTTGAGAGACTCGCACTCACTATCGCGAAGTGGAAATATTTGATCTGACAGACTTCTTTCCACTTTTTTGTCACGATGATTCGGTGGTTGTTTCCATTGAGGAGTGTATGTTGCGTGAAGTGATCACGATTGGTGTGGGATTTGTGGACCCTTTTTGGGTTACTTATGAGGAGCGCTCCACCACTCATTTACATGATTTGATGCTACGGAGGCTCATCATGAGGAATTTGGTTGAAATTTAGCATCAATGGCCCTCTCCGCGTCAATCTTGTGTTAGCTCTTCATTTGGACGGATTAGAGGCCGACTTCATATTCATCGGCCAGTGCGTAAATTTGTGGTTTCTCTTCGAGGCTATTTTGCGAGTCGTTATGCGGGATGCTTCAAATGACGACTTCCCTTTCAAGTAGGGGAGCCCGCGGATGATGCCCTCACACACTTTTTTCGCTCGGAACGAGCTCTCTCAAGTAGGGGAGAATGATGGGAGTTAGGGTTTATTGTTATTTTCCCTTTATTTTTGTCCTTTAATTAGTTTCCAAGTATGTTTGGGGCTAATATGTCATTTTTGGTTATTAGTTGCCTTTTTAGTCATTTTGGGTAGTAGCTTGATTAGCAAGCTAACTCTTCCTATAAATAGGCCTTTTGACCCTCATTTGTACTCAACCTTGAATATTGAGAATAGAGAAGAGAGAGAGAAAGAAACCCATTTCATTTCTTTAGTTTAGTTGTTGTTGTTGTTGTTGTTGTTCTGTAGTGTAGTTGTTGTGTAGATAACTTCTTCTTTTACGCTTCCGCACCCAAATTCACATCACTTCCATTCGGGTGCTATTGGCTATGATGGCGCATCTTAACTTAGAGCTTGAACAATTCGACGTCAAAACAATGTTCTTGTTTGGGGATCTAAACAAGGAGATTTATATGTCTCAATCGGAGGGATTCGAAGTTGTTGGAAAGGAAAACTATGTGTGAAAATTGTGGAAGTCATTGTATGCATTGAAGAAATCTCCTTGCCAGTGGTACAAGTGATTTGATACGTTTATGGTGGGCCAGTAATTCACATGAAGCGATTTCGATCATTGTGTCTATTTCAAGCGGCTCAAGGAAGATACTTTCATATATTTACTTACGTATGTTAATGACATGCTCTTGTTTGTTCGAGCATGGTGAAAATTAACAAGGTGAAATCTCAATTGAACCAAGATTTTGAGATGAAAGATTTGAGTAAAGCCACGAATATTCTTAGCATGGAAATTAGTAGAGTAAAGAAGAAGGGAAGGTTGAACCTTACACAAAGGCGATACCTAGAGAAGGTGGCAGCACGTTTCAGGATGCAAGATGCAAAGTCTGTGAATACTTCCTTGACTGCACACTTTTGGCTACATTGGCCCCAAGCACCAAGGATGAGGTAGAGTATATGGACGTATGTGAGAGCAGTGTGTAGCATGATATATGCCATGGTTTGTATTCTACCGGATATAGCTCAAGCAATGAGCATTATGAGTAGGTACATGGCGAATCTGGGCAAAATAGCATTGGAATGCGGTGAAGTGGATTTTGCGGTATGTACGAGATTCACTTGATGTGGGACTTGTGTACTAATGGGTGGAGAAGTCACATGTGTGTGGGTGTGTTGATTAGGACAATGCGGGTGATTTGGATAAACGTCGGTCAACTATGGAGTATGTTTTTACACTAGTGGTCTGGTGAGCTGGAGGTTCATGTTGTAGGTCACGGTTGTTTTGACTACTACGGAGGCAGAGTATGTGGTGGCAACAAAAGATGTTGAAGAGGCCCTATGACTTTAGGGTTTTTGGTGATTTGGGGATTACACAAGATTGTATGGAGGTGATGGGAACCATTGTTATTTTCCTTTTATTTCTATTTTTAGTCATTTTCTTTCCATAATTAGCCTCTAAGCATGCTTGGGACTAATTAGGCATTCTTTTATTTTTAGTCAGTCATTTTAGGCTATTACTTGATGAGCAAGTAATAACCCACCTATAAATAGCTTTGTAGTCTTCATTTGAAGATAGCTATAATTCTTGAAATATAAGAAATTCTTTGTTTCTCTCTCTAGAAATCATATTGTCTTGATTTTAGGTCATTGGCGTGTAGTTCACGTCAAATTGGTATCAGACCGAGTGTCGCTCCAAACATTGGTGTTAGTGTGTATCGGTGTATAGAATATCAAATCGGGCACTACATTCTCAATGGCCCCGAAGAGGACGACGCGAATTCAAGATGAGATTAACGAAGGGTTAAGAAAAAGCCATCAAAAATTGAAAGAAAGTAATCAACAATTGCATAAAAAAGTGGATAGAATAGAAGAACAAATGAAAACCCTAATTCAACTTCTTTTCAAATCATAAAACCCTAACCCTTGCCCTAGCCTCTTCATTACCACTGCTGCCCCACCCCAGAACTCCCTTCCCCTGCTGCCGAACTTCCCACCTAAGCTTCCGACATTCAAACCACCACCCCTCTGAACAAGAACCTTCCTCCCAAGGCTAGATCGTAACCCAACTGGGTCAGATTGCAATCAAGGCAGCCCACCAGCCACCCTACCACCTAGGGCTGTGTTTTTTTTTTCGAACTTCCGATCCGATTTTTTCCGAATTTGGAATGAAATTTTAGTTTGCCGAATTTCGATTTTCCGATTTACGATTTTTCTGATCTGATTTTTCCGAAACTATGCCAATCTGATTTTTTCCCGAATTATTTCCGATTTTTTTGGAATTATTTTCCGATATCGATTTTTTGAAAGTTTTCCATATCTCACATCGGTTGGGAGAGGGAGAGGGCTCCAAAGTGTGATCTATAAAAGGAGAGTATCCTCCTAACTTCTACGCAAATGAAAAAATGGGTCAAGTCCTCATGTATTTACATGTTAGGTTAAACCATTTTCTTTCTTTATTTAAAATGAGAATTTCGAGTAATCGAAAATCGAAAATTTATTTTTTCGAAATATTTGGATTTTTAATATATTTTGTTGAATTTTCCGATTTTTTCCGATTTTTGCTGATATCCCGATTTTTCCGAATTCGGAATTTTTTTTAATTTTCCGAAATCGAATTTTTTCCAAAGAGGCATTTTCCGATCCAATCCGGCCGAAACACAGGCCTACTACCACCTCTCTAGTCACATTCTGATGCCGAAACAGCAGCCTTCTGCTCAAGATCCCGCTGGCAGAGTCAAATCTGCTTCTCCACTAGGTCGAATCACCCTCCAGGTGGTCGACCCCCTTCCTTTGGTCGTCAATCTCCTCTACCCAGGCGGTCAAACCTCAACTACTCTACAAAACCCTCCCTGTTGCCCTGCCGACACAAAAAAGACCCAAATACATGCTGTCCAACTTGAAACCCTAGTCCAAAACTCACATCGAGCTCATTCCAGCCTCAAGAAAACCCTCTAACAAATTTAAGAACTCGGGTTTGACATCCCAAATTTGATTTTTTAACCTGCTGGACGTTATTTTTGTTGATTGACATGAGAGGCAGGAGGAAGGTGATGAATCTTGAAGCGAGAATTGAAGGATGACCTCGTTCTCAAATTTTTCAGAAAATATTTTTGGCCTCATAAGTCTTTGCGTCTCTTTTCAAGCACATTTTTTAAACTTCTCATGTGATTATACATTTTTGCAAGTTCGAGAATGAACTTTTTGAAGACGGGGAGAGTGATGGGAATCCATTATTATTTTCCTTTCATTTTTCCTTTAATTTCTATTTTTAGCTCTTTTTAGTCATTTTCTTTCCTTAATTAGCCTCCAAGCATGTTTCGGACTAATTAGGCATTCTTTTATTTTTAGTTGGTCCTTTTTAGTCATTTTAGGCTATTACTTGATTAGCAAGTAATAACCCACCTATAAATAGCTTTGTATTCTTCATTTGAAGATAGCTTCAATTCTTAAAATATAAGAAATTCTTTGTTTCTCTCTCTAGAAATCATATTGTCTTGATTTTAGGTCATTGACGTGTAGTTCACGTCATGAGGTGCATTATGATAGCCAAAGTGCTATCCATTTGGCCAAGAACCAAGTTCATCATGGGAGGACCAAGCATATTGATATCCAGTTTCATTTCATCCGGGAGGTTATCGATAAGGGTGTTATTGTTTTGAAGAAAATTGGCACCAAAGATAATCCGACCGATATGTTGACGAAGGTGGTAGCGATAGTCAAGTTTAGGCATTGTTCAAACTTGATCAATATTCCACATGGTGAGACCTTTGGGGTTATTTGTTGCTGTGAGTTAATGTAAGGGGGTTGCGGAATTCTTTCACCGAGATGGAGATTTGTGGAGTTTTGGCTTAGATTCCTACTACCTAAGGATTCTGCCAAAAGACGCGACCAACGGAGACTAAGCCTTGCCCCAGCGAAGGGAGGTTTCGCGAGGCGTGGATGGGACAAGCATTTTGGGGTTCTCATGTGGAAACCCGTGACCAGTGAAGAACGGAATTCGCTGCAGTGAAACGGGCGTTAGATTATGCGAAAATGAGTTTTAAGTGTATTATTTCTGGCATTTCTCCCATGTTTGCTCCTTTGTATAAATGGAACATTTTAGGGCTTCTAACCTAAGTTTAGAACAACCTTTAATCATCATTTATTGCTCTTGCTCTTGTATACACATTTAGAGGATTGTGAACTTGGAGAGAGTTTTAACCCTTTTTTATCTGAATCAAATAAAAGAAGTCATCATTCGTGGATTAGATTCCTGCTTCCTAAGGATTCTGCCAAAAGACGCGACCAACGAAGACTGAGCTTCGCTGCAGCGAAGGGAGGTTTCACGAGGCGTGGATGGGACTAGCATTTTGGGGGTTTCATGTGGAAACCCGCGACCAGCGAAGATCGGGATTCGCTGCAGCGAAACGGGCACCAGATTGTGCAAAAATGAGTTTCAAGTGAGGGTTATTTCTGGCATTTCTCCCGTGTTTGCTCCCTTGTATAAATGGATCATTTTAGGGCTTCTAACCTAAGCCTAGAGCAACCATTAATCATCATTTAATGCTCTTGCTCTTGTATACACATTTAGAGGATTGTGAACTTGAGAGAGCTGTAACCCTTTTTATTTGAATTAATGAAAAGAAATCATCCGTGGACGTAGCCATATCGGTGAACCGGGTACATCTTGTATTGTGCTTGTTGGTGTGTGTTTTCTCTTTACTTTCTCATTACTTTGCATTTAGACTGTATTCTTTTGTTATCTCTTGGGTGGTTCCTCATCTTGGATCTTGAGCGTGCATGAATCACTCTATTGAGTGAATATTCGCACCACAGAAATTGGGTTTGATTAGGGCCCTTGGCCCACTACATTCAACTAATTGATTGGCTACTCAAATTAGGGTTCTCCAAAACCTTGAAACCCTATCTGTAGAAGGGCGCTTGAGTTATGAAGACAATGCAACTTAGGGAGCTCATATTTCAGCAATGACAATTATGGCTACAACTGGTTGTGGACTTTAAAGGTTGTGTTCAGAGAGAAATGGGGCAGTGCTTCGGTGATTTTGCAAACCTTCATTGATGTGAACTTCAACATCCCCAAAGGCCGAGAGATTTCGATTTTGAGCAATATGGCAACCTGAACAATGTTAATTAACAATTTTGTAAACCAATTTATTCAGAAGATGGTAAACTTCAACAATCTGTGAGGTTTGTAAATTTGACACTTGGTCTTATCTTATGACAAGACAACTGCAACTTGAATCAAGGTTTAATGACAATTGTTTCCTTTAATACCATGTTAGCAGATAACAGTATTTGTAGAAATTAGGGATGTCAAAGTTGTTCTCCAAAAAATCTTTTATTTTATATTACAGTGTGTATTCAGGACAAAATATAAAAATAGACTTACTGCACACTACATGCTTAAAACTGGGCGCCAAAACCTACCCCAGTTTCTCATTGTATATCAGAGATGTCATTCCTTGTTACTTGCAACATTTTTTCTGGCAATATCTAAACATTTTCTGCCACTATTGAGCAAATGCATAGAATATATTTTTTCTTCAAATGTCTAAATGAGAGAGAACAATAACAGAAGTAAAAAGTAGAGTAATAAAGCAGAAACTAATCAATGAAAACACCTGCAGTGGGAAACTAGGTACTGTCACGAATCCTTTTCTGTTAAGCTCCAAGGAGGCATCATACTGCCAATAAAGGAAAACTCAGTACCAACTTGTTTACAAATAATAAAAAAATTGCAAAAAGGAAAAAAAAAAGTTAATCTGACGAGGTTAAATGTAATATACATGCATGCTATGAAGCACAGATAATTCATCAAGGATTTGAATACTAGTACCAGACACATCGGGTACACGGATAGGTGCATACTTGCCCGATACGTACAAGATACATCTCAATATGTATCCATATATCCTATTATTTTTCAGATACAAGAGAGATACAGCAGGACACCTGATAAATACGTTGGCGATACTTTTGCAACTTTTAAGTAGGAAATTTTGTAATTCCAATAAACTTGTCTAAAATAAAATGTTCTTATCCTCATAAACGACAAAATCAGTTTGTCTCATTAAAATAGAATCGGAAGTCAGAAACCAAAACTGCCCATCTCTCTCTCAATGGCAATGTCGATCTGCAACCGTTGCGTTACCTTGTTCTCGCCATCTAACATGTACGAACATGATATGTTAGAAAAAATTTGTACCTAAATAATGAATATTTGTGTTGTTTTTTCTTAAAACTCATTAAAACATGCCATGTTTTATGGGAATCATTAGTGTAAAGATTTGACTATCTTAGGCTTAATCTTAGACATAAATCATGCTTGTATGATCACTTTATTCACATTCTAAGAACTATATATAAATGCCTCCAACTGGAAAAGAATACACAGAATTTTTATCTTCGACATGGTATCAGCCTAAATACTGATCCTCACCTTCTTCCCTTTTCTTTTTCCGGTGAATTTGTCCTCTTTCCGACATCCCTCCGTCGGCGGTAAAACACCTCATCTCACCTCACAACCCCCTCTCTTCTACTGTTCCTTTTCTTACAATGAGTATTGTTCATCGTTGGCATCACTGCTCACCGTCGGCAGCAGTGTACACCGTCAGAATCATTGTTCATCGTCATAATCACTATTCATCATCGGAGTTACTATTCCAAAAAAAAGAAAAAAAAACGCTCTTACTTTTATCCTTCCGACCTTTAATACCCTCCGTCGGAAATCACTTTTTCGGCGAACCCTTGCCGGCAATCTCTCTCCCCTCCTCGTAGCTACCCTAACCCCACCCCTAACCTAGCTGCAACTTTTTCTCACTACCCACAACCCATACCACTACAAAAGTTAAAATCAACACATAGTGGTCTTAGGCCCATACTTTTGATCATAAATTTTGCATGATGGTGGAGCCTAGGATAATCTAATGATTAGTCGAAAGCCTAGGATAACACATAGTTGCATTCCCTTAATTCCCAACTATATAGCAATGCTCTGTAGAGGGTTGAGAGCAACGTCAGGAGTATGGTGGGCATATCCCTAAGTGCCAGCGGTGGTGGGGAAGGTGGAGTGTGAGATGTTGGTCATCATGAATAATTATTCATAGTGCTGAATGCGATTTAATGCTACAACAAAGTCTTGGGTAGTGAGTGGAGGTTGGTAGCACAGTGATTGTACCCGCTACCAACTCGTCACGTAGAGGAAGGCTCTGATTGCCTTCACTTGATCTCAGCTTCGTGGTTCCTCAACGCTGGAAGTCACTAAAGTCGGATCGACGATGTGTGGGTGGGACCCACATGGGCAAAGGTTTGCTTGACCTTGTTGAGTACCTTCACTAATCTACGACTTTGGGTGAAGCTTTTCCTTATCTTAAATATGAGGTGACCAAATAGATTTGGACACATAGTGATCGATTGGGCCTCATTCACCCTAAGGAGGCTTTAGTTAATTGGACTAAGGTCTGTTGATGAGGCAGAGGCAGAGATGGTGGAGAAGTTCCAAGACCCCTTATAGCATTGGTTGACTCAAATGGGGAGTCCCCTGTCTTAAGAATACAGTGTCGTGTTCACCTTTTTACTGGGTCGTACTCCGACATAGTACCATAGTTGACATGACCATTTGCACCTCCTTTTAAGATAAACCTAGTAGTTCAAGTGAGGCACTATTTATGATGGCCGAGACGAATACCTCAACCTTCCAACACAAAGGAACAAAAATTAAGCTCCTTCCACCGCGGTGGCTGAGGTCCCTCTCATCCTACAGTTATCCTAGTTTCAGTAACCACCTTAATCTTAAAGGTAAAAGAACATCTTATAGCATACGAGAAGGGCCATTGTTATGCCCTTGTGAGTAATTTGACGACTGAGATAACACTGGCCCTGAGGGCCCTCTTAGATTATAATGAGGATGCATGTACCCCTCTGATCGCTCCTCTGCAGCATATAGCAAGTGATTATTCTTGGTGCCCCATTTTCGACCTCCTTTACTATCACCAGCATAGAATGAGGAAATACTGAGACAGAACCATTGTCAGCGGTTTGTTACGCTGGGGTATGTATCCATATGTATTGTACCAACCCTTATCACACCAAAGGATGATAGTTGGAGGATGTGTACTGATAACAACAAGATTTCCATGAAATATCAGTTCCCATACCCCGATTAGTGGACAAGCCAGATTTGTATGAGACCGGACAACGAGTTGAATATTGTCTTTAAGACGAAGTACGGTCTTTGTAGGAGGGTACTTTAGATAAGATGGAGGCGTAACCCCTATTTGAGTATGGTAAAGATAAGCTAATCCTGGCCAAAGCTTTGGATTAATGATAGGACACACGGACACAGACCCAATGAAGATAAACTCGGCTTAAACTCACAAAACCCTTGTGTATAACTCAGGAAATAGTAATGAACCTTAGAAGTAACATAGCTAGAGGGAGAGAGAAGTAAGCACCCTAGATACACCTTGGTAGGCAGGTAAAAACACACCATATACCCTCAGGAATCTCTGTCAAGTATTAAAAGCTTTACAATAAATGACAATGGTGAGGGGATAAACCCTCTGGTTTGCAATAAATCTCTCTTTCTGATGTGTATCTCTAGTAATAACTCCAGGGTTCTCAAAAAAGATCCTCTTTCCTCAAAGGTGGTTAGGGTCCTTAAATAGCCCCCCACACCACCCCCGAGGCAACTCAGTCATTAAAACTATGAAAGACATCCCTCATACTTTATGTCACAGCATTAAATGCCTGGTGTACTAGTTGCCTCCACGTCATAATCATTAAATGCCAAGACATGCCTTTTGCCTAACCACTGTGTGTCAGGGGGCTGTTGTCGCAGAGGTGGCTCACCAACTGCCTGACAGCCCCAAATACCACGGTGGTTTACTCAAGTGTATATCTGACATTGTTTTGGCTGGCCAGTAACATCACCTATGGTAGATGTGACACTAAGTAGAAGGGTTATCTGGTTCATAACTCAATGCCCGATGGGACTCCAAGCTGCTCCACTTGAGGTTCCACGATCAGGGTTCTTCGGCGTTTTACCAGGTGTATCTAAGATGGTCAGGACAAGCCCCAACGGTGCCTTACTTCTCAATCCTCCAAACCAGGTCCCTCTAAAGTTCCCACGGTGAGGTCATTCGATAGAGCATGAAATCTCTCCCAGGCCCTGCCAAGCCTGGTCTCTCGCAAGTACCGTTTGACCTCATACAAACTCTTTTGTTATTATCGTTACGTCATTACAACCGTTAAAGCTTACAGTCATCAATAATGAATATACAATATGACTAATACAACAAGCTAAATAATGAGCTGCCGCGCCAAGCTGCCTCGCTGAGTTACCACGCTTGAGCTGCCTCGGTTGCTTAATCTCAAACACTGTTGCTAATTGGGGATTTGTCCCTAATCTCAAGATTACCTTCAAGCCCCCTCTACATTTGCCCCCTCGTGGAGAGATTTGTTGGAACAAGAAATGTCTGCACGAAATGTCTCAAACCGATGGAATTTTCTTTGTGTGAAAAGATTCAGACCTTTTCTCCTTTATTCAGAACCAAAGCGTTAGAGTCTTCGGGAAAAAGTAAAATTCTGCCTGATGCACCTTAGTCATGACTAATCAGTCGTCTAGACTTATGACGAGAGAACATCATAGCTTTTTGGAATCGTTGGGACATCTTCTTCGTTGGGGGTCTTATTAGATATGTCTAACAAAAATTTCTTTGGCGCCAAAACTCAATCGTGTATAGGAAGGCAACGGTTTGTGTTCCCCAGATGTCACTTCGTAAATGACGTGGCGCAGTCTTCTCAACTGTCAAAGCACTTCCCAAGGTGCCACGTGTTCATTGGAAATGATTGCAGGCGGCATTGCACGTGTGATGGTGGGAGACTGAAACGACAACCCCGAAATTTTCAAACGGCTATATCCAAAACACTTTAACCCTCTTTTTTTTTCTTACTCTGTTACTATCTTCTTCAGACTTTCGTTTCTTTTTTAGAGAGAGAAAAAAAACTTGCAAAAACTCCGTTGTTGCTAAGCTTCTTGTTCGCCTTCTTCCCTTCTCATCCTCTAAACCGTTACCTGTTGTCGTGGTCTTCTATTCTCGTTCTTCAAACCGCCCTTGCGTGAAGCTTTTCTGCTGTCTTCATCATCGTTTTCCATGGCAACCTCAAACAACCCCGCCATCTCTGCTACTGGTGCTCCGTCTGCCACCACCACTGCTGCCTCTGCCCTGGATGCTACCCGTCAGAAACAGCTGAGATTTTATCGTCGCTCTCCTATTTTTGGGGAGGGTGATGACTTTGTTGTTGCCTGCAAGGCTGTGCATTTTTCTTCCAAGTTCGATGGCTTACTGTTGGGTGATGAAGACGAGGATTCTTCTGAGTGGGGCTTTCTTCCCCCAGAGGGGACTCTACGATTTCGCTTGGAGCGAGGGGACTTCCCATGGTCCCATGTTGACTTCGAAGCGCCAGGGGGTTCTCCTGCCCACTTTGCTGCCTGGAATTTTCACATGCAAAGTTCTTATGCTGATATTCTCACCAAGCTTGGGTTGCAACGGGCCAAGTGGTTTGGTGAGTTCACTCTTTCGAAGAACAATGCTGCTCTTCCTATCCTAGTCTCTCGATGGAACGTTACTACTCATACGTTCATCGCTGCGTGGGGCGAGTTCACCATAACTCTAGAGGACGTGTGTGAGCTTTTGGGCCTCGATGCAACAGGTCATGAGCCCTACAATGATGAGGCTCTTGATGCCCAAGAGACTGCCGATCGTTTGGAGTTGGATCGCATATGCCGAAGCTGCATTGGTTCATCCAACAAAGCTACTTTCTCTCCCTTGATTAATTATTTCTTCAAGGGTTCTGGTGAAGGCAGTTCTTCAACAGATGCTCCTGGTCAAGGTACACCGTTGGAACTTCCCGCCTATATTCTTGTGATTCTCTCCCGTTTCCTTTTGACGGGCAAACCCAACGACCAACCCCGAAGGGACCTTATCAACATGTCCCTTCGTTTGGCCCGAGGCATAAAACTTCCACTGGCTGCAATTGCCTTGGGATCCCTCTACACCTGGCTGGATAGAACTTTGTTCGACATGGAACGCTCTCTTGGCCGTTATAACTTGGCAAATTTTGCCAACAGCGTTCTTCTGACCAGCTTCCTTTACTTTCGCTTTCCTGCCGTAGCGGCCAAAGCCAACAGTCCTCCCTCGGGGGAAACAATTCTGCCTCCACGGTCCTTTATTTATCACAGGAGACAAAGCCGAAAGGAGTTAATATCTGTGATTGACCGTTTTGAGAACTTTGTAATGAGGCCTTATCAGGAGGAAGTCTTCTTTCACACTTGTGAATTTTTTCAACATGAAGCCAGAATGGTACAGACGCCTTCCCCAGATATCGAGGATCCCTCGTTGGTCGTGGTTCTTCTGTTCTCCCCCGAATATCTGCCTTCTTACACCGAGTGGGGATATACCAGTGAGCACTATAATCCCAACCGATGCAGCCGCCAGTTTGGGTTTGATCAGGGAGCTCCACGTCCAGTGTTTCAATCGTCAAACCCTAAGGTCTCCTTTAGCGAGGCGTGCTCTCTTTTTTCTTCCATCGCTGCGTGGGGGGGATAAGCTCCACTATGGCTGGGCGAGTGACCATTCCCAGTATTACTAGGCAGGGGGACGTGACTCCTTTGTTTTGCCACAAAGTACTGGCCGAAGCAACTAGATGAAATTGCTGAGTTCGTTGAGGGAGATCCGGTGTATCCTCCCGTTTCTTCATTTTCTGCCCTAGAGTTGGGGCTAAAAGGCAACTCTGTACTTGGGATAGAATTCCCTCTAAGTTCAACCCCCAAAGCACCTCCCACCGAGCTTCCCCCACTTTGTCCCATGGTCCCAGTTGCAACGCCTAAACCCAAAGCGCCTGCAGCTCCGAAGAAGGCTGCCCCTTCAACTGAAGCTACCATCGGCGAGGGGCCTTCTCAACCACCTGCCAAGAAGGCAAAAACGGCCAAGAGTGGGACATCAAAGTCAAAGTCTAAGTCCCAGAAGCCCCAAACTCCCGTGGCAGCCCTTCCCATAGCCTCCGTTCCACCTCCCATGTCTGCTGAAACGGCTGAGCGTTTAAGGAGGGAGGCCCAAGCAGAAATAGATCGAATAAATGCCGAGTATCATCGACACGCTGTCGTTGTTCCTCCTTCCGTTGCTTTTCCCACAGTGATGGTTGATCCTACAGAGCCAACGGCTAGAAGGAGAAAGATCTCAAGGGTTCCTCGAGAGGTCGGTATTGGTGCAGCGAGATCGAGGAAGAAAACTCTTGGTACCAAGTCCCAGAAGACGCGAACTCTTGAGGTGCATCGAACTTCTGAGGTGCATCCCACTCCTGCCCCTTCTGTCGCTGTTACTCCTTCGCCTGTGGTCCTGTCTTCTCGTTCCCCTTCTGAAACCGAGGTATGTATGCTTGATTTATTCATTCCCTTCTTTGCTTAAGGACGACTGTATTTGCTTATTTTTTCTTGACAACTGTGGTGCAGGGAGTTGAAATGGAAAGACCAGACCCCCCTAGTCCTCCCGTGAGCCCTTTCGTGGGGGGACGTTTCGCTGTTTCTCGTGCCGATGTGACTCCTCCCCGTTCCCCCATGACGGGGCTTACCTATTCTCGCCGTTCAGCCTCCCGACATGCGAGGGAAGTTGTTGAGGGAGGTGATGCTGTTGAGCCTGCGGGTGCCCCTTCGCCGCCAGAGGTAACGCAACCCGAGACAACACTCTCAGTCCCCTCTGAATTACATACCTCACCTGAGGTTCCTCTGCCCATTGTTCTTGTTAATGAAAGTGAGCCCGAGGTATGATTTCTTCTACAAAATAACCTTTCGTTAGCGTCTGTTCGTTCCCACTCTTTTCTTTATTTGACTTGCTGAAGCCTGAGATGTTTTAGGTGCCTCAGGTTCAAATATCCTCGTTGTTAGCAGGCGTTCTTCTTCCAACGATGTTGATGAGACCTCTGACTGCCATTCCCCTCTTTAACACCATAACCGAGGTAAGTAGTATGTGGAGATACTTCTTCATGTTTTCTGTGCTTATTCCTCTTTTCTAACACTTGCCCTCATGTCACAGTTTTCTCCTGATCTTGTACCACCTAGTTATCTTGGTGGTTCTACTGCAGTCAAGGCCCATGTTGGTGCTTCTATCCAGCATAGTGGTGCTTCTGCACCCCTTCGTGTTGGGTCTTTGTTTGGGAGCCCGTCATCTTCTCTCGACGAACCCGCTATGCTAGCCCTAGTGCCTTATGTAGGTGAGGGAGTTTTGCCAAGTGTTGGGGCTTCTGCGAGCAGGGACCCCGTTGTGGCTTCTGAGGCAATGATCTCGCCCCCAACAGTTCCTGTCCCTACGGTTGCCACACTGACTCACGTTCTTGCCCGTGCAGCGACTGAGGTATTTTTCGTCAAGTCTTGTTAAGATTTTTCATAAACTCCACCTTACAACGGTGACTTAACAACGAAAACGCTTGTTAAGATTTTTCATAAACTCCACCTTACGACGGTGACTTAACAACGAAAACGCTTGTTAAGATTTTTAGTAAACTCCACCTTATAACGGTGACTTAACAACGAAAACGCTTGTTAAGATTTTTAATAAACTCCACCTTATAACGGTGACTTAACAACGAAAACGCTTGTTAAGATTTTTCTATAAACTCCACCTTATAACGGTGACTTAACAACTAAAACGCTTGTTAAGATTTTTCATAAACTCCACCTTATAACGGTGACTTAACAACGAAAAACGCTTGTTAAGATTTTTCATTCATAAACTCCACCTTATAACGGTGACTTAACAACGAAAAACGCTTGTTAAGATTTTTCATAAACTCATCATGCCCTCTATCTCTTTTCAGGTTGCTCGGGAAAATTCTCCCCCAGTTCTTTCGCCTATGGCCTCCCCCCATCGGGAACCTGCTTCTTCGGAAAATTCTAGTCATGATGATCAAGGTTCCACGACTGGTGATGCCGTAGAGAGCGAATCTGGGTGCGAACTTCCTCTTCGCGACTTGGCTCCTCACGCTTTCTGCCTGGTGGTGCTTCGGCAGTCTCCTCAAATGCCTGTCAATCATCGCTTGGTGATTGAACAACTGGTGAATCGTCACCCCGAGACCTTCACATTAGACTGCCTACATTCCAATATTCATGTGATGAGTCACAGACTTCAAGGCATGGCGATCGTTGTTGTTGAAATTGCCGGTACTCCCACTGCAAGCGTTACCCGATCCCTACTTAACCAATTTCTGGGTTTCCTGAGGGAGCTGAGCGTGATGGCTTCCGTTTTGACTGGCTTATAACACATTTGAAGACTTTGAAGAACCAGCAACTGATCGGCCAGAGGGAAGTGTTACGAAAGCACCAGGAGGACCAGCAAGCTGAGGAAGCTAGGTTGGTCGCATTGGCACCCCTTTTGGAAGCAGTGGATCAAGAGGTAAAGGATGACGTAGAAGCTTTGTGTCTGGTCAAACTGAAACGCGAGAGACTCCTCATCGAACGTACACAAGTGCAAACGAGGCTGGAGGTTTCTATTAACGCCCAACGGTCTTTCACAGCAGCTTCTTCGGGCCTTCCTGGAGATTTTTTCTCTTCCTCAGATTTATCGTTTCTTTTAGACTAGTTGCCTCTTGTATACAGATCCTCCATCTGCTCTTATCTATGTAATTCTTGGGCGATAGCTCCCAAAACAAATTTTGTAATGCTCTATTGTTTATGAATGAAGAATATATACTTTTCAATCCCTTCGTTTGTTGTGACTGTTGTTGTATGCTATAGAGTTCTATATTTCTGCAATTCTTTCATTATGTTCAAATTGTAACCCAAAACTTGTATATTTATAACAATAGCCAGTCATAACATTGGTTCAAACTTGATTGTTTACACATGATAAACCTTCAGCCATTTATTGTTAATCTTAAATGGCTTGTCTTCCTCTAACTTCGAAATTAAACAATAACCTGAGTCATGAGCTTCCTTCACAACGAAAGGTCCCTCCCAGTTGGCTGCGAACTTTGGTAGAGGAAGTCCCCTGATGTGCTTCACTGCCGCTTTCAATACGAGGTCTCCCTCCACGAACTTCCTTGGTCTCACCAAGTTGTCATATGCACTGGAGAGTTGTTTCGTATATATTTGAAAGTGTTGCATCGAATTATCTCTTTGTTCATCCAACGCTTCCAGTTGTACGTGTCTACTATGAGGGAGCATGCTACTTCGCAAGGCATAACGAGCAGAGGGAACTTCCAACTCTACTGGAAGGATTGCCTCAGCCCCATAAACAAGAGAGAACGGCGTGTATCCTGTGGGTTTCCGCTTGGTTGTTCGATAGGCCCATAAAAAAGCTGGTATCTTGTTATCCCATGCCCCTGGAAAGTCCTCCATCATCTTGGCCAAAATATTAACCAAGGTTTTGTTAGTTGCTTCGGCCTGACCATTTCCCTTTGGGTATGCCACCGTTGAGGTGTGATGAACAATGGAGTGCTTGTCTGTGAGCATTGTTACTTCGGAATTGACGAAGGGAGTCCCGTTATCTGAAAGAATAGGAGTCCCGTTATCTGAAAGAATAACCTTTGGGATCCCGAAACGGCAAATGATGTATTCTCTGATGAAGTTGCTCACCACCCCAGCCGTTGCTCTTCTTAGTGGTATCGCTTCGGCCCATTTTGTAAAACACTTTGTTGCTACCAGTATCCATATCTTGCCTCTCGAAGAAGGGTGTATTGCCCCCACTAGGTCAAACGCCCAAGTATGAAATGGATAGGGTGTTGACAGAGAGTGTAAGTCCACCGATGGGGCATGGATAGGGCTGTGTTTCGGCCGGATCGGATCGGAAAATGACCTTTCGGAAAAAATTCCAATTTTTTCGGAAATAAAATATTTGTTCCAATTTCCTATCCAATTTTTTCGGAAAATCAAAAAAGTTTCCGAATTCGGAAAAATCGGAAAATCGGAAAAAAATCAAAAAAATTCGGAAATTCAAAACATATACTAAAAATTCAGAAATTTTGGAAATTCCAAAATTTCAAAAATATTAATATAGGATTTTTGATTACTCGAAATTCTCATTTTAAAGAAATCGAAAAAAAGATTTAACCCAACATGTAAATATGTAAGGATTTAACCATTTTTTCACTTGTGTAGAGGATAGAGGGATATTCTCCTTTTATAGAGGACTTTTTTGGGCCTCTCTTCCTCTCCTAGCCGATGTGGGACATACGAGAATGTTTAAAAAAATTAGAAAAATTGGAAATCGGAAAATATTTCGGAAAAAATCGGAAATAATTCGGAAAAATCGGATCGGCATAGTTTCGGAAAAATCGAAAATTCGAATATTCAGAATTATTTCCAATTTTTTATCCAATTTTTTTCGGAAAAATCGGAAATCGGATATCGGAAACCTTATATACGTTCCAAAATCGGAAAATATCGGATCGGATATCGGAAAAATCGGAATGTTCGGAAAAAAACACAGCCCTAGGCATGGATCATATTTCCATGAAGTTGGCAAGCTTTGCATTTTCGAACGAACTCAGCAGAGTCTTTCTCCATCGTTGGCCAATAATACCCCAACGTCATCAACTGATCATACAACTTGGCCCCTCCTATGTGTGCTGGATCGTGCGCTTGTTTGAGGACCTCCGCTGCTTCTTCCTTCGTGACGCAACGCAATGGCCTGTTGAAGTACCCCCTTCGATAAAGCTGCCCCTCCTGAACATAGAACCTTGGAGCCCTTCGCCTCAGACCCATTGCATCCATTTTCTCCGTTGGGACAACCCCCTCCTGAATGAAGTCGATGTAGGGCTGCCTCCAGTCCGTTTGAGCTTCAATGAAATGGCACTCAGCTGCCTCGAAGAATAGCTGACACTTATCGCACTTCCGTTGCAGCTCTGCCGCATCTTGCTTCATTCTAGGCCAGAAATACCCCTCTTTGAATTCTCCTATATAGAGGTATCTCAGTCGTTTCGCAGTGCTCCTCATGCGTTTTCCTCAATCTTTACTCGGCTTCCTCTGGGCTGACGCATCTTGACAACCATCCCCCAGCATTTCTATAGTAAAGATTCCCCTGGTTCGTAAAGTATTGTGCCAACTCTCTTAATCCCATAGCTCCTTCGCCAGACTCCAGTTGCTTCCTAATCTCTCCCCTCCAGTCCGCGTCCTCCTCCATCGGTAGTATTGACTGTACCACCGAAGGAGTTGTTCTTCGTTGGATCACAACTATAGTCTCATCGTTCTTCGTGACCATTTTCTGGGTGATAGTGGCATAGGCGTCTGGATGGCGGTTCATCGTTCTGGGATGTCTTCTGATCTTGGTCCGATGGAACTGGTTGAGAAGCCTTTGAATGATTGTTCTATAGAGCGCAAGGCTCATGTGTTTCAACGCATATTCTCCGTTTACTTGCTGAATTACTAAGTTCGAGTCACCCTTAATGCAGAGTGAACGAATTCCCCTTCGAAGAGCCTCTAGCAGCCCCAGTACCAACGCCTCGTATTCTGCTTCGTTATTGGAACAAGGGAAATCTAGCTTGTAGGAAAGGCAAATCTCTTCCATCCCTTTTGAAAGAATAACCCCTGCTCCCCCCTTCTTTTCCGCCGAAGATCCATCGAACTGCATCGTCCACTCCTCATCAGTTGTATCCAGGTAATTAGCCTGCAAATCATCTCCTGGAATGTCTTCCTTAGGTGGCTCGAAGGTTCCTGAAGGGAAGATGGTCAACAGATCAGCGTACGCCTGGCTTTTAATTGTGCGAGGAATCACACACTTCAAGTCATATTCAGAGAGGATAAGGAACCATCTAGCTGCCCTGCCAATCAATATAGTCCTTGCAAGCAAATACTTAATTGGGTCGCATCTAGTTACAATATGAATTGTGAAAGACAGCATATAATGCCTAAGTTTTTGTGCTACAAAGACTAAGGCTAAACAATGCCTTTCTAAGCTACTATATCTAATCTCTGGCCCACGTATAATTCTGTTGAGGTAGTAAACCGGTCGTTCTTGCCCGTCCACTTCTTGTGCCAGTAGCGCTCCAACGGACCTCGTGGTAGACGTGAGGTATAGCTGCAACGGTACTCCTGCCTGGGGAGGAACCATGATTTGCGGTGAAACGAGCAGTTTCTTCAGCCTGACAAGAGACTCCTGGTGAACCTCCTCCCACCTGAATTTCGTGTTTTTTCACAACAGCTGCATCAGTGGGTGTGTTATTTCGGCCAATCCGGGCACAAATCTCCTAAGGTAGGAGACTTTGCCAAGAAAACTCTTCAGCTCCTTCGCCGTCCTAGGACATGGCATCTCTAATATCGCCCGCTGTTTATCCTGGTCCATCTGCACCCCTTGTCGATCAACCACGAAGCCTAGAAACTTCCCGCTTGTTACTCCGAAGACACTTTAACGGGTTCATCCTCAATTTATACCTCCTGCACCGAGCAAACACCTTCCTTAACTCATTCAGATGGGACTCCTCCTTCTTCAATTTAATGACCAGGTCGTCCACGTAGAATTCTACAAATTTGTGGAAGAAGTCATGAAAAATGGCCATCATTGTCCTCTGGTACGTAGCTCCAGCGTTCTTGAGTCCAAACGGCATCACCTTGTACATGAAGTTGCCCAACGGAGTTCTGAACGCCGTTTTCTCTGCATCAGAGGGGTCCATCTTGATCTGGTTGTATCCCACATACCCATCCATGAAGCTATACATCTCATGACCAGCTGTGGCATCTATCAAACTGTCGATGGAGGGTAGGGGAAACTCATCCTTGGGGCAAGCCCTATTCAAGTCTCTGAAGTCCACGCAGATCCTTATTTGGTTTTTGTTTTTCTTCCCCACTGGCACAATGCTGGATAGCCAGAGGGGATGTTGTATTGGCTTAATAAATCCTGCTGCCAACAAGCGTTGGACCTCTTCTTTAATCTTTAAGTCTAGTTCAGGCTTGTAAGTCCTCGTTGCCTGCTTCACCGGAATGGCTGAAGGCATCACGTTCAGTTTGTGGCAACTCACCTCTTCATCCAGCCCTTCCATTTCAGTGTACTTCCATGCGAAAACGTCTATGAATTCCCGAATTAGTTTGACCAAGGCTTCTCGTTTCCCCTCACCGAGATCTTTTGAGATAAAGATAGGCCTTGGATCTTCCCCTTCTCTTGCCAAGTTCAGCTGGTCTAACTCTTGTGCCTGGGGGCTTGGTCGATCTCCCATGTAGTCTGGTTCTTCGGCGATATCTTCTATGAATTCTTGTATGTTGGAGTTGTCTATCACCATACACTGCCCCCGTCGATCCACCAAAAAACACTCATACACCGGGTCAACCTCATCCTTAGTCACTTCGGTCGCCCGTTCACACCGTTATAAGCGGTACACTACTTTTCCCTCTTCAGTGACAATTTTCTTGCATTGCCTGTTGGTAGCCGTTGCCACGGCCTTCCTCTTCTTCTCTCTGGAAGCCTCAGCGATTCTTTTTCCAGAAAAGTGACTTAACACACTTTGCCGTTGGACCTCGTGCTCCATCGGGTCTGTTCTCGGCCTCATCCTGTCTTTGAGTTGCCTCGAGACCTTTTGGAGTCGAGGGATCACCTAATGGGCTTCTTCGGTCCTCACCCCTTCGCTACTTCCGCCCTCTTTATCCTGCTCATTCAAGGGCCCCATTCTCTCTCTAATTGAGGGAACTCATGCCCCCTCCATTCTCTTCGTCAGGACCCGTACATCCTCCTCCAGTTCTGTATGGAACGCCGCATCCACTAAGTGCGCTTCTTCGATAGCGAAAGGCCTCTTCGTAGCCCTGATGGTCACCTCCGTTCCCTTTACATTTGCCTTGGCACATTGATGATAAGTCGAAGGAACTAAGCCTTGGTTGTGCATCCATACTCTCCCTATTAGTAAGTGATAGGAAGTTGCACTTTCTATTACATGGAACTTGATGTGGGAACTCAGATTTCCCATCGCAATCCCAACATTAACATACCCGATGGATTTGGAGGATTGATTGTCATATCCCGAAATTACCAAAGGCATGGGGACCAGCCTTTCTTTTGGAATACCAGCCGCGTGAAAGGAGTTGATTGGCATAATATTGATGGAAGCACCCCCATCCATAAGGGTCCTTGCAAAGCTAACTCCGTTGACGCTAGCGGTTACATATAGAGGCCTGTTATGGGGGAACCTCACAGCTCTATCCGCATCGCTAAAGGTTACTTCTGACAGAAATTTCTTCACCAGCCTAGCCATGGGTCCCCTCCACCTTAACGAGGGGACTGCGTTCCTTTTTGCAATGTCCAAAATCGCGTGAGTTATCTCCGTCCTGCTCTCCTTCGGGATCCCCACTTGATCGAAGAACCAAGTGAATTTTGGGGATTTTGAAACTGCACTACATTCTATGGCTGGGTCTGTTTCCTCATCTTCAACGCTATACACGTCTTCCACGTCCCTAGCGCTTGCTTCATCATAGGCTAAAACTACATTAGCCATTCCCGTGGTAAATATGTTTCAGAGCTTCTTCGAGCTCCTTCTGCTTCATCGTCAACCCTCCACCTCTTTCTGCCTCCTCATCATAGGCCATCACCAAATTGGCCCCGTGTGCCGGAAGTGGGTTGTTGTTAATGTTCTGTGGGGGGATTTGCAATGTCCCCGCCTTCATGTACTTGTCGATGATTCTTCGTAGCGTGAAGCAGCTCCCGGTTGGATGCTGGATATTTCGATGAACCTGGCAGTACTTAGGATCCGCCTTCATTGTAGCATCAGGTTCTTCCATCGGGATGCCTTTTGGTTCATAAATCGTTCCCCCTTGGACCATCGCGTTATAACAACTCACAGCCTCTTCTATCGTGCAGGGCAATGGTGGAGGATCTTCTCTATATTTCCCAAATTTTCTCTTGCTGTCCCTCCTCGGTGTCTTGCCCCTATCTTCTCCTTCGGCGTACCCTACCCGCGGGGGCTGAGACCTCCCCCCGCGGGTTGCATTGGTTGCCTGAATATCATGGGCACTACCACCGGATTGGGTCGTACCACCAAAGAGATGCTCCTTGCGGCTTTCAAGAACGCCACAAAAGTCCCCTCGCGCGTCTCGTTGATGAGATGGCAGATGTATTCAGGAAGCAGTCCCTCAGCGCATATTTGTAATAACTTGGACTCTTTGGCCTCCTCCCTCACATCGAGGGACCTTTCCCTGAACCTTCGAACATAGGCCACCACTTCTTCCCCTGGTCTTTGCTTCTCCCTTCCCAGTTGGGTCAAGGTGAACTCGTCTTCTGCCAAAAAGAACTTTTGGATAAGCAATACGTGCATCTCCTCCCACGTAGAAATGCTGTTGGGAGCTAAGTGAGAGTACCAGGTGTATGCCTTCTCGGTTAGGGATTTGGAAAATTCCCTCAATCTAAGCTTCTTATCATTGCAATGTGCTCCCAAGTATTCAACAAACCGCTTAATGTGCTCCTTTGGGTTCCCACCTTTCCCTGTATATTTTTCGAAGATAGGGGGAACATAGTCCTTTGGGTAAGGCTCATCGTTGTATGCTTGAGGGTAGGGTGTTCGGAAGTCGTCATAAACCGAAGCCACCTCGTCGGCTGATTGCGAGGAAGCCCGCATGAACTTCAACATCTCCTTCTGCATCTCTTTTCTCATTTCTTCCATAGGCGAGGCCGCAGGGGCCACCAGCAACGGAACCATGGGCTGAGCGCCCGTTGCAACTGAAACGAACGTCACCGGTGGTACCGTTGAGGCTCCTGAGGTTCCCACTGCTGGGCTCGCAACAGGGGGTATGCTTGCCGGGAGCGCTCCTGCAATGCCTGTACCTGGTGGGGCCGTTGGAGCTACCCCTGGTGTTACGAAAGCATTAGCCTCCAATCCTCCCAGCATAGTTGAAGCTACTGGGGTTTGCAAAAACTCATAAAATTTGCTCATGAGGAGCGCCATCTGGGCGGGTCCCAACCCCGCGCTCATGGCAGGTTGTGCCGCCCCAGGAACGTCTGACATCGTCGGAACCAGCGGTACCTCTACTCGAGGAGCCCCATCCCTTAGGGCCTCCTGCTCCCTCGCGGCCTGTTCTTCATTACGCTGGATATCATCAAAGTTGAGTCTTCGAGTAGCATTATCTTGCGCCATACTCCCTAGCTAAGAGAATGCCTCCCCAGCAGAGTTGCCAAATGTAAGAGGGTACTTTAGATAAGATAGAGGCGTAACCCCTATTTGAGTATGGTAAAGATAAGCTAATCCTGGCCAAAGCTTTGGATTAATGATAGGACACACGGACACAGACCCAATGAAGATAAACTCGGCTTAAACTCACAAAACCCTCGTGTATAACTCAGGAAATAGTAATGAACCTTAGAAGTAACTTAGCTAGAGGGAGAGAGAAGTAAGCACCCTAGATACACCTTGGTAGGTAGGTAAAAACACACCATATACCCTCAGGAATCTCTGTCAAGTATTAAAAGCTTTACAATAAATGACAATGGTGAGGGGATAAACCCTCTGGTTTGCAATAAATCTCTCTTTCTGATGTGTATCTCTAGTAATAACTCCAGGGTTCTCAAAAAAGATCCTCTTTCCTCAAAGGTGGTTGGGGTCCTTAAATAGCCCCCCACACCACCCCCGAGGCAACTCAGTCATTAAAACTATGAAAGACATCCCTCATACTTTATGTCACAACATTAAATGCATGGTGTACTAGTTGCCTCCACGTCATAATCATTAAATGCCAAGACATGCCTTTTGCCTAACCACTGTGTGTCAGGGGGCTGTTGTCGCAGAGGTGGCTCACCAACTGCCTGACAGCCCCAAATACCACGGTGGTTTACTCAAGTGTATATCAGACATTGTTTTGGCTGGCCAGTAACATCACCTACGGTAGATGTGACACTAAGTAGAAGGGCTATCTGGTTCATAACTCAATGCCCGATGGGACTCCAAGCTGCTCCGCTTGAGGTTCCACGGTCAGGGTTCTTCGGCGTTTTACCAGGTGTATCTAAAGATGGTCAGGACAAGCCCCAACGGTGCCTTACTTCTCAATCCTCCAAACCAGGTCCCTCTAAAGTTCCCACGGTGAGGTCATTCGATAGAGCATGAAAGCTCTCCCAGGCCCTGCCAAGCCTGGTCTCTCGCAAGTACCGTTTGACCTCATACAAACTCTTTTGTTATTATCGTTACGTCATTACAAACGTTAAAGCTTACAGTCATCAATAATGAAAATACAATATGACTAATACAACAAGCTAAAATATGAGCTGCCGGGCCAAGCTGCCTCGCTGAGTTGCCACGCTTGAGCTGCCTCGGTTGCTTAATCTCAAACACTGTTGCTAATTGGGGATTTGTCCCTAATCTCAAGATTACCTTCAAGCCCCCTCTACAGTCTTTACTATAGACAATCATTTCATTCAGCCTGTCAAAGCCTCTTTGACCTTAATGAGGGTGATGACTAACCCTCCGCCCTATTTTAGGAAAGTTTGTTGTATATTTTAATGACAACCATTTATACCACACATATGGAGCACGTCAACCAAGTTTTCAGCTCCCTTATACCCACAACTTCCACATTCGAAAGTGTTTGTTCAAGGTCATATCAGTGAACTTAGGGTTTATAGTGTGAGGGAGTTCGTACTGATGGGTCCAACGCAGAGGCTATCTTTGACTCATCGATTCCCATCTCAGGCGCATTGCTTTCGCAAATTAGGGAACTTTTACCGCCGATTCATAGCTGGTTTCAGCGCCATTACGACACCTATTACAACACTTATAAGACTTTTGAAGACTAACGACTACTACATGGGTGAGGTTGGAAAACTATTTAGCCTACACATTGTTAAAGTTTTATGTGGTAGTTCAAGCCATTCACCAATGGCACGAGTATCTTATTCATCGGCAGTTTATTATCAAATCCAAACGTGAGGCTCTTTGATTTGTTAAGACATACAAAATGGTCAAGCTTCCTACAACGCTGCACCTTATCACTGCACCTTATCGCACGAGTAAGGAAATCAGGTTGCTAATAACCTAAGTTGTCCGACTCATGTCATGACGGTTGTCTTGGGGTCATTTTTAGATATGATGACGTTCGAGGTATGTGCGCTTCATATGCTCAATTTGGACCAATTGTGAAATAGTGCACTCTTTGCCATGGTGCTTCTCTGGATTTTTCTCTTCTAAGATGGGTTCATTTACGTGGTTGCTCGAACGATATCACTCTTGTGAGAGGTTAATCTGTTATTCTATGCGGCATGATACCAACACCTTCATCCATGGGATTATGTTTGTCATACAATGAAAGGTTGCACTCCAACGTTGGCATATACACCTCGCTTCCTATTCATGAGAGGCCCTGGAAGGCTGTTCCCATGGTTTATTGTCGGCCTTCCACGGACAGCCAAGGGCATGATTCAATTTTTGTGATAGTAGATTTTTTTTCTCTAAGATGGTTCATTATATGCTCAGCAGTCGGACGAGATGCATCTCATGTAGCCAACATGTATTTTCGCGAGAACTTCAGGGTGCATGGTGTTCACTACAATATCACTTCACCGGGGTACTATCACTTTGCATCGGGATATGTGCTTTACAGGCCTTTTCTGGCACACATTTCCATCCACTTTTCCACAGCATTCCACCCACAAACAGACGGAGGTAGTCAGTGTTGGTGATCTCCTTTATGCCTCACCTCGGATAGCCCGACGAGTTGGGATATCGTCTTTGAAGAGTTCACTTTCAACAATCCTTTCACCCTTTTAGGTGGTGTTTCGGCTAGTCCACAAATGCCCATTGAATTGGTTAATTTGTCTTCCACGATGCCTCGGGTTTTGCAATCCACGTGTCCTTTATCCACGACCTCTGGCCTGCAGATTTGATTATTGTTCATCTCCAGAAGGAGAGACATCAAGGGAAGGGGCATAAGCGACTTATAAGGCATTTCGGGTCATTCCATGTTCTACGTTGTCATGGGGTAAACGCGTACGAGCTTGACCTTCCCCAAAATTTTCAAGTTCACAGCACATTTAACATTGCAAACTTCATCACTGTGTCGGGGACACTTGTCAACCAGGTCGAGAGATTTTTACTTTGTAATCTGGACAATTGGCGAGATATTTGGTTAGTTTAGCAGAGTTGTGTTAGCTGAGAGTACTTGGAAGCCACACTACACATTGATCCAGAATTCTATGCTCGCTTCACTTCATACACAACTTGCCTATCTCGAAGGATCGTGTAGGAGCAAAATTATCCCTGTAATTTCGTTTATCTTTTTTAGGTTGTAATGAGGGCATTTTAATCTTCTTTTATCTACTGGCTCATCAGTATAAAAGGATCCCTTTCCCTTGTGTTAGATTATTATATTTTGGAGAGTATGAATGAGAAATAGAGAAAAGGCTTGGCCCTATCTACTGTTTGGTTGTTGTTGTGTCCGCTTCCGCTAATTCGCATCAATACCATTTCCCAATCATCTTTTGATGAGATCTAAACCACCATATAACCTCACATTTTCCTGCGAGGAAGGATCATACAGCCTGATGCTAGCAATGTATTTATTTATGTAAGTTGAGATCCTTTTCAGGTAGCTCTCCGCCTTAGTGGATCATCCCAGTTGGTCAAATCTGAAATTGCGTAACCTTTTCTCTGCCATCAATGGCAAGCAGCTATACTTATTCCAAATACAAAAAAAAAAAAAAAAAAAAAAAATCGAAGAAAAGGAGCTCCACGATTTTTTTTCCTTTCCAACTATAAAGATCATCAAACCAGAACATGTACATGCAGCTTGGAAGTAAACTTTTCGTAGACAATATTGTATTTTTCCTAACTGATGGATATTTATTTTTGTCATGATTCTAGATGGTGTAAAAATATTTGAAATTCTGGAGAAAGTTTTTAATTAATTATAGGTGTATAATTCATCTTGGAGCTTTCCTCTTAGAGCAGTGGAAAAGGTCACATTCTGCTTGGGACAGTGGCGGTAGGTTTGAGTACAGGGAGCATGCCTCTATGAAAATGGAAGTAAGGTTGTCATGGTCTATGCATGAGCCCTGTGCCTTAGATACGACTTCTTTTATACACACATCATTTGTCCCACCTTATGATTCCAAACTAGAGATTCCATCTTTCTATGAACACAAGCATTTATACTACATTCAAACACAAGCCACCTCTTGAAGATTTAAATTTTCTGTGGGGGCTTCTCTCCCTTTTTGTTCATTTTTTTTTTTTTGAAACTCATGCATCCGAGTCTTTGGCCCAACTAATCCTTAGGGCACGTATAGGCACTCAAATCTAAATGGTTGGGACACAACTACATGAGGTGTCCCCACAGGGGTGTAAGTGATGCATATTGGTGACACGTGGCGCGTGGTTGTGCTCTCGGGAGAAGACTATCTTTTTTTCTATTTTTAGTTTAGGATATTATTGTCATTTTCTTTTATTTTTGGTGTTTAATTAGTTTCCAAATATGTTTGGAGCTAATTAGTCAATTTTAATTATTAGTTGACTTTTTTATTCTTTTTGGATCTTAGCTTGGTTAGCAAGTTAATCTCTCCTATAAATAGGCCATTGGCCTTCATTTGTAAGCAGACTTGAATATTGAAAAAAGAATATAGAGAGAGAAATAGACTCTTTTTCTTAGTTTAATTTTATTTGGTGTATTCAGTTGGTGTATTGTAGTTAGTATTTGATGTGTAGTGTAATAGTAACGCTTCCGCATTCTTGATTCACATCAATTGGTATCAGAGTTGCATTTGTTCTTGGTGTTGAATTGCGTTTGTTCTTGGTATTCGTCGTGGTGCGTGAAGTGGGTATCGAGTTGAGATTCCAACTCGGGCAACCCTTAAATCAGGTGGATTGATAAATGTCCAAATGGGAATCGGGTGGATCGAAACCCTAAATTCCATCACTGCTAAAAGGCGGGATACCAACCCTTTTAGCCTCCTCCACCCCCACCCTCCGCCATCACCTTCCTCCACCTCCATCTCCTACCGCCACACAACCACCACCATCGGAACCCCAAAACCATCATCTCTTCCCTCACTCAAAACCCTCGCAGCCCCCCTACTACCCCGCCCAAAGAACCCTAACCCTATTTGTCCAACCACCACCCCTTACCCCCGATCTACTCAAATACCCAAATCCTAGCCCCCTTTTTCATAACCCAAACAGCCCCATCCCTTTTTAACCCTCTTTTCCCCCTTTCCCCCACTCATTAATGCCAAACTACAATCAAATTCAACAAAAAAAATGAGCTTCCCTACCCCCTATTTGACCTCAAATCCGGTCAAAATTGGTCTTATGGCCTATTTGTGACACAACTCCAGACTTCCATGAAAAATGCGTCCCACTTGGTGCTCATTTCTGACTATTTTCCATTTTGGGTCCGGCTTTCCGGAATGTCGCCGTCTTCAGTCCGCTTGTTTCGCCATCATACTCGCAAAGGTGCGGTCGCCGGAGTTACCTTCCGGTAAGATTCAAGGGTCCACCACTCCAAGTTGCAACCATGTACTTGTGGTGTCGAGAAGGCGGATATGGTCGTCAGTTTTTGGTTGCTCAGATTTCCTAGAGGGACATCGCCCGGATTTGGGTTTTTTAGACCCATTATTGATGAGGTTCATACACATGGGACTAATTCCAGTTGGGTTGCCCGCTTTTGGTTGATTTTGATTAGGGTCCAAAACTTTTCTTGGTTCATATCATGTGGCATTGATGAATGTCACCCTACACGCTCGAGGACGAGCTTTCTCGAAGACGGGGAGAATGATGTATATTGGTGACACGTGGCGCGTGGTTGTGCTCCCGGGAGAAGATCTTCTTTTCTATTTTTAGTTTAGGATATTATTGTCATTTTCTTTTATTTTTGGTGTTTAATTAGTTTCGAAATATGTTTGGAGCTAATTAGTCAATTTTAGTTATTAGTTGCCTTTTTTAGTCTTTTTGGATCTTAGCTTGGTTAGCAAGCTAATCTCTCCTATAAATAGGCCCTTGGCCTTCATTTGTAAGCAAAAAAAGAATATAGAGAGAGAAAAAGACCATTTTTTCTTAGTTTAATTTTATTTGGTGGATTGTAGTTAGTATTTGGGGTGTAGTGTAATAGTAACGCTTCCGCATTCTTGATTCACATCAGTAAGCATTTGCGGGTATTCGAACTCTTGACCAATGCTTCACAAGGCACTTATCAAGTCCCATCCTACTATTGGACTAACCTCTCTAAGGGGAGAACTTTTAAGTTTACTATTCGAAAAGGATGATTTAGTGAAGTTACAAACTCTGTACAGTGACTTCAAGCTGCAGAAAAAAGACCAAATACTATGCAACATTCATTTGAACATATGACAATATGCATAACTTTGTTTGAGAATGAAAGTATAAATGAACGTTAAAATACATTTTTTTTAAAAACAAGGTTACCTTGTCAAATGCTATACGGCATTCATTTGAACGGGTGCCAACAAATGGGATGTTTGATTTTTCTAGTAACTCCTAAGGAGACCACATGCAAAAAAGATCATTCAAGTTATTATCATCTTTAGGCTCAAAAAGGACTTCAAGTTATGAGTTTCAACCTGAATGCCACCATCTTCACCAAAACGCCCGTGTATAACAGGGAACACTATGTCCACGGAGGCAGCAAGGTGTTCTGCAAAGTCAGACAAAGACTGGAAAGCTTGGGCAAGGCTGCCAAAAAAATGAAACAGCCATCATTATAATTGTATCACAAATAAGTGATGAGATAGTGAAATTTCAACAGCTTACCTTTCAAGTTTGAAATCAAAATCTGCAGGAGTGTTTGAGTATACCTGTAAGTAATATAAAAATCAATAGAGTAATATTTATTGTACTGTCAATGTTTCCAAATCATCAAATAAAATCATTTGCAGCTCATAAACAGTTAAAAAAACTAAGCAACCAACAAAGAGCAATGTGACAGCATCAAGTCAAGATTCGGTGCTTATGATTAAAACGTTGAGGAAGATTGAAAAACACATCATTTTTATGAAAAGTTGGAAAAATAGTGGAAAAAGGAGATGTGTGGCTCGGTGAGATGTTCCCTTACTTTTCCAATATTCAGGGTCCATTTGGCAACCCAATTCCAAGGCTTGGAATTGGAATTCGAAGGCTAATTTAAATTCCGTGGAATTAAAATTGGTCTTCGAATTCCATTTTCATGGCTTGGAATTGAGTTGCCAAACGGACCCTCAATGTAATCCAATTCTTTGGGGGTGGGTAAACAATGTTTTCATATAAAATAAGGAAAAGATGAGCACGTGTCATTTAAGGCTAATCTTCCCATAGAATATATTTGCACTCAAGCTCAACAAAAGTACGAAATTGGTAAAAACCAGTAATCAATCAAACATGCACTAATAACTAATTCTGGGCAAAAATTGAAGCCTGAAACATGGCATATTGAGCAGGAAGCAACTTAAAAATTAATTTCATGCACTTAATATTTCCCTCGCCTCTCAAAAAAAAAATTCACTCGCTATAGAAACCCGATCAGAAACTGTGATGGAAAGTAACACCAAAACTCATAATCCAAAAATATGCATATCATATATTTTGTCCAAGAAAGGTTGTGGCCTATGGCCCTGAAACTCATATGCAGACTCAACCTAAACGAGAAAAAATTGGAGATAGAAAAACAATGATTTTAGTGATGCTGAAAGATGGAAGATTGATCAAACTTACACAAACTATACATACCCCTCCCCTACATCATTTGTTACAAAAAATATATCTATTCGTTTAGATAACTATATTAAATACTAGTCGTGAAAATGAAACAAGGCTGAGCCTGAGAAGATCTTTGCTCGTAGATTCAAACATCCCAGCTTATCAAAAAAAAAAATGGGCAGAAAACCCGAATTGAGTTTTACCCTACATGAATCATTACATAGTGCAAATAACTATAGTCTCCATTTCATTCAACTTACTGATCTCCGATAAAACAGGAAACCCCATCAGACCATTTTCAATTGTGTTTAAGCTAGCAAAGTACAAAACAAAACATCGTATACAAACCTGAGCAGAGGATATTGCATATGCATTGAAATTGCAATCAATGTAATAGCAGCTTACATGCAAATCATCACCCTGGTACAAAACAAGTGAATCAACTTACCAGTAATATATCTCACTAGCATGAAGGCCACGCGATGCGTGGCCGAATATATATATATATATATATATATATATATATATATATATATATATATATATATATATATATAGAGAGAGAGAGAGAGAGAGAGAGAGAGAGAGAGATTGTGCTACCAACATTTATACTCTCATTTTCAAAATTGTAAATTGGTCCATTGATCTTACTAATTTTCATTTCTAGGGTTTGACCCCCAAAATGACTTCTTGGGATAAAAAACGTTTCACTATTGTTTTGTTGCAATTTTTGTGTTGTTGAAAGTTGCTTTAGGATAAGTGAAATGTTGGGGGCCAAACTCAATTTCAAAGAATTCATAGGGGTCAAGCCACAATTAACCATATAAATTAGTAGAATAATGTAAAATACTACAATGTCTTTTTCTATTAGGCTTGATTTGAAGAGAGTGTTTAAGATAAGATTCAAAATAATATATAACGCGTTGAAAATAATACAAATCAACACCTGGACAAATAAATGGTTTTTTTGGGTTTTGCCAATGATGATTCTTTGTAATTAAGTTTAACTCTAGAATTATTTATTTATTGAGGTTTTGGGCCAAAGTGACTTTTTGCTAAGTCTTTTCACATCGGTAAAAGTTAATTTTGGGGTCAAACTATGAGTAATGAAGATTTGGGAGGGCAAAAGTCAATATCAAACAATGAATAGGAAACATATCCTAAATAACCCCAAAATTTTAATAGAAATATTATGTAAAACTACAATTATTATGTGAAAATAGTTGGTGCCTGAAAGTGACAATAGGGTGGGTTCCTTTCGACACCCTCCACCATCATCTCCATGGTTGTGAAATGTTCACTTAGGACCGTCACCCTCTTCAAAGTGATTCACTTTCAGGTCGATGAGTTGTTATTTTTTCTGTGTTTGGTTGCAGTTTTGTGGTTGAGGTTGTGTTCGATGATGAAAGGATATATGTCTGATATAAGAATTTGGACGCAGCTCTCTCTTTAATGTTTTTGCCTTTTGTGATTTGGCAGGTTTCTAAATTAGTAACACAAATATATAAACACACACGTACGCATTTGTGTGTTATTTGAATTTTTTTACTTAAATCCCTCTAGAACTGGCTTGTTTTTCCTTTAGTACCTTTTATTAGTTTAGTTTGGGTTTGATACATCTTGCCTTAATGATTTGTTAGACTCAACAGTCACGTAACCTGCACATGAGCTTTTTAATAACTAAATTAGTTGAAAAGACAAAAGAATAATAGAAGTATATAAATGAAGATTGAAAAACCCAAAAAAGAAAAAGAAAAGTCAAGGGAACCAAACTTCCGCTGCCACCACCAACCACACCCATCAAATTGAATCGCCAAAACCACCACACCTCAGCACCCTGCCACCATCGTCACACTACAGGCCACCATCAAATTGAAACCAGCACATTGCCACCCAATCTAACTGAATCAAAATCAAATCGCAACCACCAAATCGAAAAAATAAATAAATGGAATGAAAATGAAAACCATTTGCAGTTTACATATATTGATAGCTACAGATATAAATTTCAGATATGGAAATCATTCCCCATCGAAACCCAAACACAAATTCATATCCATTGAGCATACCGAATTAGAGTTAGGCGAAGGCATGACTGAGCCCGTGGAAGAATACAACGGCCTTAACTCATCACGCTTTTGTGCAAAGAAACAAATTTTCCTAGCACAACCATTCTCATCCTTGCAAAACCTAGTTCGGTATTGAGCTGGGTCAGATTTTATGACAAAGCTTCAGGGTCAGAGATTTTATATGGAGAGTGAGAGAGAGGGGGGGGGGGGGGGCGTTGGAAAGGAGAAGTTTTTTTCATTCATTCAATACGGACGTAAAGCGATCATGAGATTAAATAGGGAGGAGAATCATAGATGGTGTTCCCATTTTCAATGAACAAAGCCTGCACGCTGATTAAAGAGGGAGGGGAACAGTTTAGGCCTGCCTCTTCATTTCAACGGCTATACAAATCCCCATACATAAATAAACATTTATGACATATAAATGAAACAGAGTTAGTTACATTAAATGAGATGCCACGTGTCACTCTCACATCATTTGGGTCTATAATTTTTATATAGTTATATAGATTATAACATTCAATATTGTCAAATCATTAGGACTATGATTTGAATGTCAAATTGGGAAAAAAAAAACTCTTTAATTTCAAATGTAGTCATGAAATTTGTCTTTGATTTCAACTTTTAATCTATGTAAGCTTTGATTTCAAATGTAGTCAGTAAATTCTATCCATTCCTTCACCACCACCCCACTACCCAATCACCAACGCATTTCCTTTTTTTTTTGTTCTTGTTTTGAGTTAAGGATGTCATTTGCAGGTTTATACAAATTTTGTGCCAAGTACAACTGTTTTGTTCAGTGGAATTGAGAAGCAATTTGGATTCGGTCCAACATGTTTGACTAATGTATATGGTAATTGTTAACTAATATTGTTTTGTTATTTAATAATTCGAATATGAATCATAAGGTTGTATCATGAATAAAACAGTTTTGACATGAATCCAGGATGTTTATCTTCATGCAATCACAGAACCGAAAATTCCTTATAACTACGATTTAAAAACTGACATTTGTACATCGTTGTTGAACGGATTAAAATGACTTGAATGCTCCTTTCTTGAACAGCCCGGAATATGAGAAAAACGAATTTCGGATTTTCTCTCCCTCCTTAGGAACAGTGTGTATTGAGATGATTCTAGATGGTGTAGAGGTCTCTATTTATAAGGGGAAGAGGGCCGGAATCCTAGTGGTGGTGGGACTCTTTCCAAGTCTCCCACTAATGCCACTAACCATCATGTGACTAACGAATAAGGTTTACCCAGAGGCTGGATCGTATACGGACCTAGTTTACGGACCGCTACCGTCCAAGAACTATCTAGGGACCGTTTTGTCTTTTTAGGACCACCTTTTGGGACCGCGATGTCTTTTAACTTCTTCTAAGTTTTAGGGAATATCAATTTTTACCCCAAATGATTTCTAAGGTCTTTTAAGCTTATTTTAACGCTTAATTAATCTGGAAGTCTAAGTGTGGAAGTTTCAGGGCTACTGCTACTTCTCAAGCTTCTTCCGTCACTATCGTACTGGAGTTCTGAATAGCGAGGATTATCTATATAAATAATTTCTTCAGTGAGTCTAGAAACTGAAAGAGGTTTTGATAGAAAATATTCTAGTCTTAAATACCTTATACGGTATCGTGGATTTATCTGTCTAGTTTCTTTATATATTTTGTTAACAATATCAATTATATCGTTAACTATTAATTCGTCTAAATTATTATCACCATAAGATGACAAAAATCTACGGTATGTTCTAGGGGCAGCTGTTTCTACGTTTTTAAGGAGAGGACGGATTCCTCCGTCTCTAATTAAAGTAGCCTTTGTTTCAGCTAACCTTTTTCGTCTAATAAATTTTAATACGTCTATATTATCTTCAAGTATCCTAGTGTATTCTTGATATTTTTCAGGTCTTTATAATTCTTCTGCAAAATCTTCAGTTCTTAGTTTTTGTCTAAGAGATCTCGGATCCCTGTTCTAATTATTTCTATTCTAGGTACTTCTCTTCCTAACCACTCAATGATCTGGTCTATGTATTTAAAAGTACCACCTGCATATACTAAAGCAGATTCTATAAGTTCTTTATCTTTAGGGTCTATTAGAGTCCAGTCTTGAATTTCTCTAGTTAAGTCTAAACTTGTTTGATTAACAAATTCTAAAAAGTCTTTAGTGATTTGTAAGCTCATATAAGATTCTTCTTAAAACAATAATATGTAAAATAGTTAAGGGTTTGGTTCGAGTTTATACCTTCCTTCTGCTCTGCAATATCTTTATCTTCTTCCCTTTGTCTCTTCAGCTTTGTCACTATTCTTCTCCGGTCTCGGCCTCCTACAACTCTCTCTTTATGTGTCGCACCTCAATCCACTACTTTGGCGGTTGATCTGTTTCCTGCCTGTACGCCTTCACGCCTAACGCCCACCTGGCTAACGGCTCACAGCTAATCAGCACCTGACGGCGGTTCACCAGTATAACACCTTGTGTGCTACACCAGAGGTTCCACACAATAGTCCTCTATGAACAGAAAGTTGGAGACAATTTGGAAAATAATAACAACTTAACATAAGAGATTTCTGGAAAAGAAAATACTTTTATTGCATTGCATAAGTAAATACAACTCTCCCCTCTCCCTTAACTATGAGAGGTTTACTCACTCATATACATATTACTCTCTACAAGCATACTCTCTCAAAAAGTCTAACAATCTCTCACTCTCTAACTCCTGATATCTTAAAACACAAATGGACGCTCCCTTTTATAGATCAAGGGCGCTACAAAATGACTGGTAACCGGTTACCAAAAGTAATCCGGTTCAAATTATTAAAGCAGCATTATCTTCAGAATCTTATCAGCTGTGTCTAAAGCTTTTATCGTCTTTTGATAATTTGGGGGGGACCTCTTTCTTTATGAAAAGAAAGGCGTGCCAAGTCTTTGTCGTTTTGTAATAATGCAAGAGCATCAAACAAAGTCTTCGTCTTTATCATCAATCTGGTGGCCCATGTGGGGCAGGCATCCTTTTGCTTTATGGAAAGCATGGTCTAGGCAAACGATTCTTCCGTCTTTAATAATTCATCTACCACTGAGGGGTCCTTCTTTGTCGTGTCTGTGTCTTCTTCTGCCTTATCCTGGTTTGGGAGGGTATTATTGAAAAATTCATCAATAAGGCCTACCGTTCTAAGGCGGGCTGGCAAAGCTATCTCTACCATTTCTTTGGATTCTTTCTTGAGCCTTCCATTGAATGGCTCATCAGCTTGGATTATCAGGTCTTCTTTGTGGTAGGCAGTGTACCACCTGTCTTCTCCTGTCAATAACTCCATGATTTCAATTATCTCCATGGCTTGAGCGATCTGGAGCTTGGACTTATCAATAATTAAATCTTTAATCTCATCTTCAGATAGGATCTCAACATCTTCAAATGTATAATTAGAAAATCTAACAAGTCTAAATCCTTCCACTCTCATTCCTCCGCAGGAACTTGGAGCAATTTGATAGATTCTAGCAAATAAAGGAAGGAAATCTTCTACCTTTTTAACGTACTCATGGACTATTTTTCCAAGAGCAACTGAGTCTTCTATAGTCTCAATTTGGATGAGTCCGATGAACCCTCTGGGCAATTTCTGCTTTCCCAGCAAGATAAATCTTTGGAACGTCTTTGAAGAAACCTTTCATTATTAAGGCATCTCCATTAGTCTCAGATAATAACATATTGAAATACTCAATAATGCTATTAGATTCTTTCTTATAGTCTTCTGTTAATGGAAGATTATTATGACCAAATGGTATAACAATCTTAGTCTTAAAAGTCTTTTTCTGATAACAAAATTTATCAGTGGGTCTAGTTTTGGAGGATTCTCCAAGAGTCTGAGCATAGGTTTGAGTCTGTGGTCTAGGTATAGCAGTACCACTGAGTTGGGTAACTGCAAGTCTTTGAGTCCTCATAAATCTGGCAATAGCTACCAAATTTTGTTTGAACTTGATCCACAGTCTATTCTTCACGTTCCACTATATGGCATCTATAAGGGTATTTTCGTCTTCTGAGAATTCTCGTCTAAACTTGATCAAGCCTGGGTATCTTTGATCGGGTCTATATTGGGGAAAATACATCTTCCCAATGAGTCTATTTTGAGAAATAATCTCTTGTCTAGATTTTCCAGGAGGAACTAGGATATCATCAAAGTTCTCTAGGATTGGTCTTTCTTGAGAGTCTTGAATATGAGTCGGTCTTTGCATTACACCAGCATTTGGTCTTACGCGTCTAAGATAGTCTGCAACGTCTTCCCTGTTCAGTCTATTCGTTCCAGAGGAACTCATGTCTTCTAGGTCTTCTGTTTGCAACATAAAACATGAAATTATATTAGTGTTAGCAAACATTGGCTCTCTTGATATAATGTCTGGAATGGTATTTTTACTTCCCTTAATATGTATAACAGAGAAGTCATAACCATTAAGCAATTGTTGCCATCTAATTAGTCTATTAGTCCTTGATTTGGACAAGTCTAAATCTCTAAATTTTACTGCATAAGAAGAGTCAGTATAAACAGTAAAATGTTTAGGTCTAAGAAACAACATATATTTTTCTATTGCTCTTACTATAGCTAAAACTTCTTTTTCATGGGCAGTATATCTTGTTTCTACTATAAACTGGTCTTCTGCATTAGGCAGTTCAAGTAAAGGAATGTTCTTGACTGCATCTTTAATTTGTCTTATTACTTCAAAATCATCTTTAGTCCAATAAAAGGGATTGGTTTTATCTGTTCCTTTTAATTTGGATGTTATGCTTTGTCTTTTTGAAGCTTTTTGAAGCAAGGTCTTTAATAAAGTCTGCAGCACAATTAAGCAATCCTAACATGATTGTAATTGTTTTCTATCTTTGAGTTGGTCTGGAAACTCAAAAATCTTCTTAGTTATGTGTTCTGCCAAGGATAATTTTCCTTTATTAATATGCATTCCCACAAAGTCTATCTCAGTCTGAAATAATTGCATTTTCCTTTCGGAAATAACAATACCATGTTTATCTAATTCTAAAATAATCTTTTTAAGATGGTCTATATGCTCTATCTCAGTCTTACTTGCTACAAGAATATCATCTATGTAAACAAGACAAAATTCTGAATAACGTCTAAATATATTATCCATTCTTCTTTGGAAAACTTGAGGAGCATTCAAGTATCCAAATGGCATGACTAGCCATTCGTATTTTCCTTGGGGCACACTAAAGGCTGTCCAAGTAATACTGTCTGGATGCATCTTAATTTGCCAGAAGCCTGATTTGCAATCAAACTTACTGAATATAATTTTGTCTTCAATTAAATTAATCAAATTATTCTTGTCTGGAATCTTATAAGAATCAAATTCACAATTCTTATTTAATTGTCTATAATCTATAACCATTCGTCTTTTTCCTCTTTTACGTTCAGATTCATTTTGAACATAGAAGGCTAGGCTATTATGTCTACTTTTACTTTCTCTAATAATGCCTAACTTAAGCATTTCGTCTATGTCTTTCTTGAATTCTTCCCTATCTTCTTGTGAGTATCCTTTCTTATAGGTTCCACCATTAATAGTGGCGTCTGGGTTAATAGGGATAATTTCACAATAGCTTTGGTCTTTATCCCACTTAGCGATGGGATTTTCTCCTAAAGTAGGTTCTGCTAATTGCCTAATCTATTCTTTCTCTGCTTCTATATCCATTTTCTTCTGTTTAGATATGGCTTGAACTTGTAATAAGGTCTGTTGGGCTTTGTCTAAAATGTCTTGTTGTATAAGCGCTATTTGCTTATTACACTTTTGGTCTGGACACTTACACTCTTTTTGTAAGGGTTTAGTGATATCTAAGGCTTCTTGTTGGGTTGTAGGTCTAGGTCCACCATGCTCAGCTGAAGAACTCTGATGTTTAAGGGGTCTATAATTTGGTTTGACCTGCATAAGGTCAAAGGCAGTCTTATGATCAATTAGAGGGGCTTTAATATTAAATTCCTCTTGATCACTAATTAATATCTTATCATTATACTGAGTATGAGTATAAGGATGATATTTACTAATAAAGTCTTGTCCTAAAATAATGTTTCCTGTGAAACTAGGACGAGGATCCATTATCCAAAACCGATGATTAACGGTTTTGTTGGTCTGATTTCCTAATTTAAAATAAATAGGAATAGTCTGGAAATATAAGGTAAATGGATCTCCATTAGCCACTTTACCATAGATTTCTTGAGTACTTTCTAAAAAGTAGTCTTCAGGGAAGGCATTAGCCTTACAAATACTCTGAGAGCACCCTGTATCTATAAAGGCTGAAAGTCTTTTAGGATAGTCTTTATGTTGAACAAATAATTCTACAAAACAAGCATGCGGTTTAGTAGAAATTCCTAAATTGTTCTTTTCTAAAATAGATATTCCTTTCTGAGGTTTATCTATAAAATCTAAGGGTATTTGGTCTTCTGAACTATTATCAGAATGGTATTCTTCTAAATCATAGGAAATTCCTTTTCCTTTGACATCTTCAGTTTCTTGTAGTCTTTTGGCTATATTTTTATCAATGTCTTGATAATATGTTTTAATATCTAAGTCTATTTGAGCGTCATACTGGCTAGTATAGATTGCTCTAAATCTAGTTCTCCAACAGTCTTCATGGTAGTGTAATTGACAAACAATACAGACCATAAATAATTATGTTTGTATAATCTCAAAACATTCTACGCATCTAAAGTCTTTCTTACTACATTTCATTTCAAATGTACAATAATGTCTTTCATCAAAATAACATCTAGGTATATAGGTTAGTAATTCAGGATTACTAACTGTCCATCTTTTCTTTAAAAAGGGGCTTAATATACACTTATACCAAGCGTCTTCAAAATCTATATATTCATCATCTAGATCGTCTTGATTAGTCTGCATCATGTATAAGTCTAGAGTATCCTGAGAGTCTTCATACTCATCAGTATCACTATAGTCTTCTGAATCACTGTCTGTGTAAACACTATAGATACTAGTGTTATCATCATCTTCTATGTCTGATATTTCTATAGCATATAAGATATCTAATTCTTCTTGATCTGCATAGTCTAATATTGTATTAATAATCTTAATACTTTCTTTATCTTTCTTATTTGGGCAGTCTTTAGCAAAGTGTCCTTCTTTGCCGCAAGTCCAACATTCTTTGGTGGCAGTCTTAGATTGAGCTACATCTTTTTCTTTCCTATTATTAGGAACCTTCTTATGTTTACTAGTATTTTTCTTAAAATGTCTTCTTTGATTAAATCTATTTTTCTTAGTCTTAGGATTCTTTTCTCTAAAGGTAGTAGATTGTCTAAATTTATACTTCTTTGGAAATCCTAAAGGTCTAGTCTTAAACTTCTTATGTTTCCATTCTACTTTCTTTTTGAATTTCTTAGATTCACTTCCACATCCCAATTGGATTGGAGCGATGTCTCTTTCGTCTTTGATCGGAGGGATCTGCTTGAAAGTTTCTTCTATTAACTTTCCTTGAGTTATATCACGTCTTTTAGATATGATATAGTCTTTGGCGAAATTGATTCTTTCACCAAGGGAGTTATTCTTAACTCCAGCTACACCTGGCCAATTCCTATATTCATTAATTAGGATTTGTCCTATGGCTGGTATCTTTCTAAAGTATTCATCTTTTAAGGTCTCTCCAAATTCTTTAATTTGGTAATATAGCTGCTCATAATTATTGCTATATTCATTTATCTTATCTAATTTGCAAATGCTAAGGAGGGCTAACTTAGTTTTTGCTAGGTCTTGTTCATTGATCTGAGCTAGATGTCCAGCTCCAATGAATTCTTAAGTGAACAATTGAATATATTCTTCAATTGATCTTTCTTCTAGGTTTTCCTTCATCTTCTCAATCTTAGCTAAGGAGTCTTCATCTGTAGCCTTTCTTAAACTATCTAAGTAATCTTTTGCAATACCTCTAATGGATTGCTCAGCGTACTGCTTACATGAACTTGCATCTCATTGTTCATTAGATGCAAAACACATGTTCATCTGATTACGCCATTCGTTTAAGGCCTTCTTCCTATCTTGAACATTGTCTAGGTTAAGGTATATACCTACTGGATTTATGGCTTGGCTTGCCATAGTCTTAACAGGAGTGAAACTCTTGTCACTTGTTGGGAAGTCTTTTATATAATCAGGTTTAGTCTTAACCATGGTGCTTGAGTATATAGGAATATTTATTCCTATTGGTTTACTAAAAAGTCTAGGAGCATCTTCTAGCCTACTACTATTTCCTATCTCTTGTTTACTAGGTTCTACTTCTGTAGCTGGCATTAGTCTTTGTTCTCCTTCTTCTATTAGTCTTAAGTTTCTAAGAAGTTCTTTAGTATTCTTAGATTCTTTTAATTTTAATATGCGGTCTTGGGCTATCATATTAAATCTTTCTCTTTCTTGAAACCTAACAGAATGACTTTTCTTAAGGTTATCTTTAAATGTCTTTATATCCAATTCTGAGGGTTCATGTCCAAAGTTTTGGATCCTAGCTTTTTCTTTAACTAAGTCTTTTTGTTCAAATGATCTTCTAGGTCTAATTATCGGGGCTTGTCTTAGTAAACTAGCACTAGTCTTACTACTACATTCTCCTTCTGAAGGATCATTGATTATGGCTTCTCCCATATTCCTAAATCTAATTTCTTCGGTCTGGATATTCTTATTGACAATCTTAGGAGGACCAAACTGGATGGTAATATTTCCAGTGACGTCGTCTTGATTAATAAACAAAGGTTTATTTTGTATAGTCTTAGTTTCTTGAAATTCTGGCAATTGCCAGAGGGTCTTAGCTTTTTCTTTCATAGGTCCAGTATTCCTAATACTGTAAGTATGATTATAGTCTGACACATTGGTTCTAACTAAGATTTCTTCATTAAGTCTACCGTTAGGAATTCCCGATTGCATTACTTCATAAGGAAATTGGGAGAACTTCACATAGCTTTGGAATTCTATATTTATATTAGCGTCTGGGATAATATAGTCTTCATAGCCACTAGCATATAAGATTAACTTAAAATGTTTGGCTATGTCTACGGTTACTGTAAATGCCGGAATGATATTAAAGTATCCTATGTTGTCTAACATTTCTAATTGGGCTATCCCAATAAGACTTTTCTCAAAGTCTTTCCATCTTTTGTCTACTAAACAACATAATATGTTAATATTATTTTGAGGTCTATGTAATCCCTGGATTCTTGCTTGAAAGAGTCCAAAGGTTAAGAATTGGAACTTTCTATCAGTTCCTCTAGATCTAAGCCATTCTAAGTCAAAAACTTTGAGCACAGTATAGGATTTGTCTAACACATGATTTCTACAATGGTAGGTCATGTTATAATTGGGGGTCTTAGGAGTGGCACCTTCTTTAAACAAGTCTATGTATCTAACGGCTGGAAGTTGTCCATTATGAATGGAATCTTCAATAATCTTCCAGTCAACTTCACCCCACTCTTTCCATTGGAGGGGATTGGTGAAATTTCTTTCTTTCCACCATGTCCTAACATTGGAGGATGAATCCTTAAGTCTTTGGAGCATATGATTACTCTGTCCAATATTTGGGATAGAGTTGGCTATCTTATTAGTCTTATCTAATCCATCATTTATGATTCGTCTACCTATGGTATTTCTTTCTCTAGTTTCTATAGGAGGGGATTCTTTAAACTTACAGGTGGTTACCTGTTTTTGTTCAAGTCTTTTTTCAATTCTTTCTAAGAAGTCTGAATAATCTTTTTGTCTTTTTATCTCATTAAGGATTTCTTCTTTAAAATTCTTATTCTCTTTTCTAGTCTTTTCAGAAGTTTCTTCACTATGTCTAGCTAGAGAATTAACGATGGTTTTACCAACGTTAGTGATATAGTCTTTTACTTCATTATCTTTTTCTAGTTGTTGCATAGTTCTAACTTCTATGGCTTCTACAGTCTTTTCAATTTTATCTAACCTAGTTAGAATAAAAGGAGAGTCTATTTCTGCCTGAGAAGGTTTATTATATACGGCCTTAATTCCGCTTATAATTTCTTCGTATTTTTCTTCTACTTTAGCCATGTCTAGTCTAAGTTCATTAATAATACTATCCATTTTAGATAGATTATGTCTTTCCATATTATTAAGGTAATTTGCTAAATTCTGTTGGAATTTAACAAAGTCTGTATAGAAGGTAGTTAATCCTTCTGTCTTAGCCTTTAAGTCTAAATGTAAGTCTTTAACAAGGCTACTGTTATAGTCTTGGGTAGCTGCTATGGATGTAGAAATTAAATTTAATCTTTCTAATATAAGTCTAGTTGCCTTAGCTGCGTTGGCAATCTCATTTTCATTTATCTTATAATAAAATCTATCATCATTTATCTTTTCTAAAATTCTTTGATAAAAGTCTGATAAAGTCTGGATGGAGAGGTCTCTTGGTACCTCATTCCAGTCTGATCTAACTATCTCCATTAGGAAGATAACTATCTAATCTAGGGATAAAGCTTAGCTTGTTCTTTGGTAAGTTTAATTAACTCACTATCTTGATTTTTAATTAAAGTTTTAATTTCTAAAAGGTCTTTGTTAAGGACTTCTATATGATTAGTCTTAATATTTATTTCTTGTAAAACGTGAACTAAGTCTATTGGGATTTGATTATCTATGTCTAATAATCTGTTAGAGATATTTTTTATCTCTGTTTCTAGGGTTTGCGCGTCTTTTATTAATTGTCTTAATATAAGGAGTATACACTTATTTTGGTCTATTATGCTATTAATAGCACTAGCAGTGACTTGTCTACTGTCTGCGTGTTTGGCTGGGATATGTTCAATATGTGAACAACCGTATATTTGTGTGGTTAAACAACCTTCTGAGTCTAAATCAGTTATGGGTATAGGTTGGTAGTCTGGGTTGGATCCAAAAATATCTTGGTAAATGCGAGGAATAAATCCCAAGGGCATTAAAGTCTTTTTACCGTATGTCTAAAAGGAACGTCTTATGGCTCTGATATCAGAATTTGGGTTTTGGTCGGAATTTGGTGAGGCTCTAAAATCTTTAAGGTCTTGATACCAATTTTGGGTCTAAATTATAAATCTTTTAATTATATAGTCTTAAACTAAGGTTTTAGTATAAGACAAGAGGGGGACCATCTAGAGTAAATAACAAAAGTCTTTGGGACCACGAGGGGACCACTTTCGGGATAAGGACAAAGTCCGCACGAAAAGTCCGCACGGGAAGTCCGCACCTGATCCTATCTGGGTTTACCCAAATTTTTTAATATCTTTATTTATCACATTCCTAATTAATTATCTGACATTTATTAAAACCACATAAATGGAAAATTCGGGATTTAATACAATTGAAATTAAATAATTAATTTCGTCACTAACATTAATTTCCAACAGTAATGACCAATGTTACCTGTTACGTGAGTCGCTCCCGTACGCAGTGCAGGGTAAGTTGCTTTAGCCAGTATGCGGTACGGCGGGGATAGGCTTAATTATTTCATAGACAAGATTATAATGATAAAAGAACCCGGAAAAGAGTTTACTAAGAATGCATGTAGTGTACACTGTACAATCTCTACATTCTACAATTTATTAATAAGATATAAGAACCATTCTTGCATTATGTTAGTTGAGAAGTCATTTGTCTTCTAATTTATTGTGCTGTTGAAGTCAAAAGTTCCATTGTTATTAATGATAGCTAAAATCACAGGGAACGCCATATTTAGAGATCTGGATTGTTGTTGATACTGCAATCAAGGAGCAGAGCAGTGATGCCTCACGTGAATGAAAGAATAGTGGAAACATAATAAGTAATACCTGGATATGATCGAGAACTGATCTTGCCGAATTGAGTGAGACACCACGCTCCGCCGATGGACCTCCGCAAATGACTCCAACTCTCAGAACTTTCCCTTCGTCTCCCCTCTGCTCACTTTTACCAACACTTGGATCATCCGCAACTTGTACAGTGTTGGCTCGAATTCCAAAAAACGATCTCTTTTTCACGGGAACATTCCAAGGAAATGAAACAACAGGATTTCTCCTATGTAATTGTGTGTTTATGCGAGGGAGAGAGGGGTTGGGATTGCATGTGAGAGAATAATAAGAACAAGCCATCGAATGAGAGGAAATGAAGAGGTTGGTGCTGTGAGTGCGAAAAGGTGAAGTGGCCATGACGAGTGTATAAAAAAGGTAGCTCGGACGGCAGGTCAGCGCATTTTTGGGGGGACTGCGTCTTTGTCACTGTCTGTTTCTGGAAAATTGTGTTCTCTACAAAGATAAGGACAATAGAATCCACCAAAATTTTAAGTATGACAACGGGGTTTCTGCCTAATAAGACAAATTTATAGCATCTTTCCTTAAATTTATAAGAGCATCGCAATGGGATGAAAAATGACAAGGAAGTTCGTAAATTTATAAAATGGAATGTGTGCATTAGTGGATATAATTCAATAAATTTTGTGGCTCGATTTATAGTGGTTCTGTAAAATTATAAATTGTGTGTAGAATTTATAAAGAATTTTTATGAACAAATGAAGTTCGTATTCAAATATAAATAATTATTTTTTATTATATATTTGAATTTAGAAAAACTTTAATTGTTCGTACCATTTCATACAAATAAATATTGCTCGTAAGAAATATGTTTTATATTTTCTACGAACAACATTAGTTCGTAGGAAATACTTTTGCAATATATGGTTCTCCACCATTGTGGAGTTATCTCCAAACGAATTGTAAACTTCTCTTAACTTCCCTTTCATTGAGTTCCATCAGTAGAGATGCTCTAAAGAAACTTTATATATAAATTTAGGACATATAATAATACAAATTATGAAGAAAAAAAATTCATTTATGCTTTTAGTCTCAATTTTTTGTGATTATATACATTAATAGCACTAGCGCAGACCTCTTACCATAATGTATTAACCAATCAAAATACGAATTATTTAAAAATAGGGGGCTAAAGTGTAAATAAAATATTGGTTGTCCTATTTTCATAATCCATATTATTTCAAGTCCTAAAAATATATAATCTAATTTATAAAATCCAAATGTTCAATTTTTTTCATCTCCAACTAAAACAAATATATTTGATGAAAAACAAAAAGTTTTATTTGATGAAAAACAAAAAATTATATTTTCAATAAAAAAAATTGTTTATAAAACATAAAATCTTGTCTATATTTTTTATTAAAAAACTGTTTATAGAACGTGAAGTTTGTTTTCTTAAGAAATTGTTTTCTTAAAAAAATGTTTTTTTTGTACAAATTTTATTTTTGGTTAAAAACTATTTGTTTTACTATTTTAACAATAATCTTTTTACTATTTAAAAATATGGTCTTCGCTAGCGGTATGTATAGGCGGTCCGACCACCTATACATACCGCTGGTGCGGAGCAACATATTACAAAAAATGGTCCTCGCCAGTGGAATATATAGGTGGTCAGATAGCCTATACATATCGTTGTCATATACCATATTTTTTTAAATAGTAAAAAGATTATTTTTAAGATAGTAAAAAAAATATTTTTTTAACCAAAAATAAGATTTGTAAATAAAAAAACACTTTTTTAAGAAAACAGTTTCTTAAGAAAATAAATTTTACATTTTATAAACAGTTTTGTAATAAAAAAAATAGATAAGATTTTACGTTTTATAAACAGTTTTTTTATTAAAAGCAGTTTTTTTATTGACAACAATTTTTATTTTTTATCAAATGTATTTGTTTTAGTTTGAGCTGAAAAAATTGGACATTTAAATTTTATAACCTAAGGGTATAATTGTCATTTACTACTTAAATGGTGTGTAGAAAGACATACAAGATGTGAGAATAGCTATTCTCTTTTGTAAAAATAAATAGTTTTTTTGTTTTGTCATCCCTCATTTTTTATTAAAATTTATATTTGTACTTTAAAATTTTAAATTTTTTATATTTACATTTCACCATTAATAAAAGGGGCATATACCAAATAGATACTCGAACTTTTTTTAATACACGTTTAGTCCAAGCCTTTTTATTTTGCACCAAAAAGGCTTTACCATGCGGCCGACGCGGACCTTTAAAGATAAGAGAATAAGGGACTTTTTTGTACAAAATAAAAGGCTTAGACTAAATGTGTATTAAAAAATGTTTGAGGGACTTTTTGATATTTGATCCTTAATAAAATTCGTTAATCGTTATTAAAATTTTCATAAATAACCATCTTATCCCTATTTTAATTCAATACAATGTAAAAAAAAAATTAATAAATCATTAAAAAGTATTTAGAAGTCTAAAAATTATAGAAAAAAAGTTCAAAATTTGGAAAATTAGAGAAAATATTTTTAAAATCTGAAAATCATTAAAGTAAATATAAATTATAAAAAAAATACTCAAAAAATAATAGAAAATTCATTTTAAATAACAAAAAACTTATAAAAATAAGGTTGAAAACTTATAAATATATTTTTAAAATCTGCAAATCTTGCAAATAAATATAAATTATGAAAAAACATTTAAAGAACATTTTAAAATTTTTAAATAATACAAAAATATTTAAATTACAAAAAAAAATGTAAAAAAAGGAAAAACTTATAAAAAATATATTTTGAAAATCTGAAAATAAATATAAATTATGAAAAAATATTTAAAAATATGGAAATAATAGAAAAAAAAATTGAATTACAAAAAAGCTTATAGAAAGTAAGGAAAAACTTATCAAAAAAAACTTAATGCACATATTAAAAATATTAAAATATAAAAAAATTAATAGTCCTTCCATTTTTTATTTTTTTGTTTCTAGAAAATAATTAAGAAATAATTCATTTTTTCAATGTTAATTATTCTTAGTATTTTCCAGTTAATTCATAAGATTAAAAATAGGTATTTTTTACAAATCAATTTTCAATCCATATTCATTAGAAATTAAAAAGTATTCTTATACAAATCAAAATAAATAATATTTTGTAAATAAATAATCATGGATATCTTCCTTTTCTTTCCTCACCTGGACAAAAAATCTGGATATGTTTAACACTTTCATGAGCAATTAGTTGAAAATATTCTAGCCGTGTTTGGAATGATGGATAACTCTTTTGAGTTTTAACATTATTTTCAGCACCTCAACATTTTCTCTTTACCAATTATGAGGAAGCATCTCAACATTTTTGTCCCTTTCCAACAACACAAGATACTGAAGAAAGCTAACAAGACACTAGAAAAATAATCCTATATAAAAATTATTAGCGATTTGATAAAAATCCAAGTTTTTAAAATATTTTTTGGTGTTTATTTATAATGTTTTGTAAGGACATATTTTTAATAAGTCCGTCACAATTAATTATGTCATATACCGCTACAAGTCTTCGAAGAATTGAGAAGATTGTATCTACGAAAGACGGATCCGAATTACAAGTTGTCTTCAACATTCAAGCCCAACAATATGAACTTTGGTAAGATAATGTTTAAAGTTTCATTTACATTTCATATTAAGAGTGTTGGGATATTTTTAAAATGAGTTTTAAAAAGCTTTTATATAAAAATATTTTTATAAATGTTTTTTATAAAAATGGTTTTATTGTTGTTTTAGAAAAATGTGTTTTTGAAAAGGTTTAAGAAAATTTTTAAAAGCAGCAAACATACCTCGGTTTCAATGCCAAGGTCGTTCAAGCGAGATCGCCATCTCGTTCGAACGACATTGGGATGTCGCGCGTAGTCGTTCAAGCGGCACGTGAATCTCGTTCGAGCGAGATGGGGCTTTCCTTCGAGCGAGATGACTTTTTGGCTGACACGCTGACCTCATGCTTATCCTTTGACTAACTCAAAATTTGTATAAAAAGGGGTTCTGGTAGCCTTGAAAAACGTGGAGAACAGTTTTCAACCATAAAGAGTTTTATCCTGTGAAAACTTTTGTTTTATTTATCTGCCCAAAATCAATTAGAAAAATATATTTTAGCAGAAAGTTTTTCTCCAACAATTTAAGGGTTCAAGTATTTATTTTGTTTACAATTCACAAAAATCTCAATTACTTTTGTGTGAGTTGTTTTGTGGAACCCAAGAACATATTTGCTTTGGTTTATTCTTTGTGGGGAGAGCTCTGCAACCGACAGATGCGTGCTATTATGGAGGGAGTCCTTATAAAGTTCACAATTTGTGGAGAAACCGTCTCTCTTCTTCATTGTTGCCCTCCTGGAAAGGAAAAGTTCCAGCTGACGAATTTGTGGAGAAGCCGTTCTCTTTTTCATTGCTGACCACCTGAAGTTCCTGCGGGAGATTTCAGCCGAGACATCGAAACCGACACCTGAGGGTATTTCGTATGTCGCTCTTATTTTCATTGTAATCCGTGTAACCGTTCTTTACAAATTATAGTGAAAATAAAAGGTTTTGCCCTTCGGGAATTTTTTCTTAAACTTGTGTCACATGCTTTATTTATTTATGGATTGACACACGCACACACGTAATTGAATGGTTTGGGGATGATTTAAGTTTGTTTAAAAATAGACTCTAATTAAATAAGGTTTAATTGAAAACTTGCGAATAATTTGAAATCGATATCACACACCGCGTTTCATTCGGTTTTACATTTTTGAAAGATTTTTTCTATTATTTTCAAATTTAAGTGAAAAAAATAATATTTTTAAATGTTTATTTCGTAATTTATATTTATTTGCATGGTTTTTAGATTTTAAAAATATTTTTTATAAGTTTTCTCAATTTATATAAGTTTTTTATAATTTAAAATGTTTTTCTATTGTTTACAAAAAATTTAAACGTTTTTTTATAATTTATATTAATTTTCTTGATTTCTAGATTTTGAAAATACATTTATAATTTTCCCCCCATTTTTTATAAGTTTTTTTCTATTTAAAATGATTTTTCTATTATTTTGAGATTTTAAAATATATTTTAATTTTTTTGTAATTTATATTCATTTTCATGATTTTCATATTTTAAAAATATTTTCTCTAATTTCCAACATTTTAAATTGCTTTTCTATACGTTTTAGAATTATAAATAATGTTTAATGATTGATTGTGTAATTTTCATTTCTTAGAACTTTTATATTGTTTTCGATTAAAACAGGGGTAAGATGGTCTTTTTTGAAAATTTGACAGCAGCTAATGGATTTTGCTAACGGTGGGATGAAAACACAAAGGATTTAAATGTGGGGTGCAAACACAAATTTCGACATAAAATGAGGGGTAGCAAGTCAAAAAAACCTTATCCCTTGGTTTATTAAAGTTAAGGATACCTCAAAATCTTTTCAAATTAAAGATTTTTTTTTGCGATATGTCGACCCACGAGCAGCATGAGAGGGTCTGCTAATAGAGGTTATGGTGTAATACTTTGTATTTTTGAAATTGAAAATAATTAGTTAAAATGATTTATGAAATTAAATTTTGAATTACATTGGAAATGATTTAATCTAAATCAATTTGGTAATTTTTAGCTAATTACATGAATATTTTGGTTATTTGTTTCAATAAGTGGTAATTTGGCATTTTGATATAAACCTAAAGGGCATTTGAGTGTTTTGTAACTTGCTTGGACTCCAAGTCAGACTTTTCAAAAGTCAAACACGTGTGGTTTTATGTTAGTTTAGATTCGATTTGGGTTGGACTTTACAAAAGAAATTTAATCCGATTAAAATTAAGAGAAACAACGGAGAGAGGAAGAAGTTGCACTAGGAAACAACTACCATAGAGTTGTATTATAGCCGCTATAATAGGTTGGGAAGGATTTTGAATGGGGTTCCAGAGTGGGCTTGAGGCGGTTTAGTTTTCCTTATTTAATGTACGCAAGGACTTCTATTTTAATACGCTTTACAACATTCTGCCTCATACAAAAAATAACACAGGCTCTATTATCTTTTAAATCATAAACACCATTCAACTACATTTTTCCTCGCATAAAAAGCAACATGAGGCCTATAATCATTTAAACCCTAAACCCCATTGAACAACTTTCAACCACAATTTGGGGGGCTTTATAATGAGATTTTGAAGAAGGTCAAATAAGAAAAGTTGCAATTTTTATAAAGAAGAATAAAATGTGCTTTTCTGATTTTTAAAATACTCTCATATAAAGCAAGAATACTTTATTTTGCCCCTTAAGTATTATTTGATTTAAATGTTTCTTAAACATTAAATTTTCATTTTGTAAAAATAATTGGCAACTTAATTAGGAAAAATGATAATTTAATTATAAATTCATTTTTGTGAACTTTGAACTTGGATTTACAACTTGAAATCATACAAGTTTAGATTATTAGGATTAGTTATCATTGGGAATAAAATAGGATCATGTGTTAAGAATTATATGGATCTCGAATATATGTTAAGGGTTATGAAATCATATAAATGACGAATATTGGTTAGAACATTGTAATATGTTGTTGAATATTATTAACTCACATGATTAAATCAGTTTGTGATTTAAATTAATTAATTCTCACATGAATTGGAATATTGGATTTAGATAACTTGTTGAATTATTTTGTTGAGATTATAAATCATATAATTAAAATGATTTAATGCACATGAAATCGGATTTGTGTAAATATGGAATAAACAATCATAGTGTTGGCTTAGAGAATGTATAAAGTGTACAAATTGCTTATGTTATGACGTTGGTGGGATGCTTGGTTTACGTACGTTGGTTTCTACTTTCACTCAAATTATTTGTAGTTAATACTTTTTAGGCATGGGACTAGAGAGTAGTCACTTTTATGCATGATACTTTCGAGATACGGGATTAAAGGGTAGTCACTATTATGTATGATACTTTCTAGGTATGGGACTAGAGAGTAGTCATTTTTACGATGGTTGTTTTTTAGGTGAAGGCTAGGTAACATTTCTTGCTTTGGGTATTTTCTAGGTATGGGACTAGGTGATACGTTTTAACAACTCGCATATTTTAATATCAGGGGTAATCAAGCCCAAATATTTTAAAATACACATTATTATAATTTAAAATATCATTATTAGCATGTGATGGAACTATGACATATCGTAAACTTTTTTTCAACAATATAAGATATGAGAGATAACAATATGAATGGCCGCCAAATATAAAGCCCCAACTACAACAACCTCCACTAGTCCAGCATTTATATAAAAGTCTTAGTACAATATCCCAAATACAATTATGGAGTTATAAGAGACTCATAAATCCAAAAGTTATCTCATATGAAATACACAACTGAAAGGAACTTAAACCATACATAAAGGTAAATCTCTAAAAACCATCCTTCTCTCTGAGATCTAATCTACTCCTAATAGCTTAAAGCTAACATGAGCTGTAAGTCAATGCGGCGGGTCAAGGCCCACAGTAAGAATACTAGCTTCGTATGCCAAATAGGGTAACGTAACCTAATAGAGGTACTAAATAAAATAAATAGGAAAATAGAGTCTTTAATATAACATTAATAATTCAATTTGAAATCTTTATCAACGTTCACCAGATAATATATCATAAATGACTATTTGAATAACAAATGGGTCTATCAATAATTCATATCATAACAAGAGTGTAAAGAACTATCCAATTACTAACATGGTTTAATAATTAACCACATAATATTGAATAATTCACAATTATCAACACATTAATCAATATTAATAACATCTCTTAATAAAGGTGAATATTATCAACTATCGGTTTATCGACCGATAAAATCATCCACATAATGTTTAGTTCCAAAATATCGTTAAAGTCTTTCACCTTCTTTCTAGTTTCATATTCTATTAATTACATCATTTCACTTTTATTAAATCATATTGTTTCATATTTTATTTCTATTCCAGCCAATCGGCCTTATCAATATCACATTTAAACAAGCATCAACCAATTGTCTATTTCTTATTTCATTTATATCATGTTTATCTTATTAAATTCGTTCTAATGAACTAACCGCTCTCGCGGTCTTGAACATCATGCAATATAATACAAATACCATTGCATAAATATCTATAACCACGTCCAACATTAATATATATATATATATATATATATATATATATATATATATATATATATATATATATATATATATAGAGAGAGAGAGAGAGAGAGAGAGAGAGAGAGAGAGAGAGGTTCCCCAGTTTGAGGACCGTGAATGAGGTCCATTTTTTTTTAAATAGTAAAAAACATATTTTGGAGCTGATTTTTTTTCTATGGTTTTAAAACATTTCATAGGACCATAAAAAAATAATCAGCTCAAAATGAATTTTTTTACTATTTTAAAAAATCGGTCAAACTTTATCAGTTTTTAACAACTTAAAAACTGACACAGTTTGACCGATTTTTTTAAAATAGCAGAAAAAATCATTTTGAGCTAATTATTTTTTTATCATCCTACTAAAATGTTTAAAACCCATAAAAAAATCAACCCAAAAATATTTTTTTTTTACTATTTTAAAAAAACGGACCTCATTCAAGGTATATATATATATATAAACAATCTCACTCACTATAACACCTTGTAATATTTAAGAATCGATTGATCGGTTCAAAATTAAACAGTACAGGAGTCTAAACAAATAAGTACCATTCTAAGCATGAAAGAAAAAATAAACTGAAATTAAAATTGAATATCGATAAAAATAATATTCCAAAACTCTGATACCATCCATTTGAGTCAAAATCTAACACACCAATACAACTAAAAATTATCCATATAAAATGTACAAATACAAATATGTATCCCTCGCCACTATAACGGAATATAAATGAACAAATTGAATTGGCATGTGGGCAAATGACACCTACATCCTAAACTAGATCTGCAACAGAAGGATGAGTGATAATAACACTATCCATCAAGGCTACGAAACGGTAGGCCTCGATCTTGAAATGTTAAATCCATAACGTCAATAACAAGTATAAAGGGAATAAAAGTATAAATAAAGTTGGAATAAATCATAACTATTCATCTACGTCTAGCATTTTAATATCTTATAGGTATATCCAAATATCAAACGCATCTAAGGTTCCAAATCCCAAGTGAACCCATGTTTAAATTTTAATCTACACATATGAAAATAACAATTGAATTCGAGATAACATTACACTAATCAAAGTCAAGTATTATAAATCAATTAAGATAATCTTAAAGTCTAAGGATCACATAAGTAAGCCAAGCAATGAAGGACTATCTTTAATACCTTGGGGGACCACTCGTGTGTACTAAGTATAGTCTTACGTCATCCAAAAATTTAAGACCTCATCAAGGCAAGGAATAAATCACCACATCTACCCATTAATCATATAGCCTACCATACCCAAGATTATATGAAGGAAATATCTCCCTAATCCATCTCGGACATGGGTATCTAGACCTAGGGGTAAAAATTAACTAAGGCATCATGTATACTCACTGAGGTACCATACCACTTTGCGTCGTGTGTGACCCCTTAAATAGATTCCCCTCCTTAGTATGCTCGCTATGAGTATTCACGCATGGTATGCATTACATAAAGAACACACCAATTAATATCCATATCAATCATGGAATTCAAGTCTTAAATAAATTTACCCACCTTAATTTAATTTAAAAGTAAATAAGAAATTCATCCATTATTTTAAATTATAGTCATCCAATTCATACTGTAAACCAAGTAATATATATTAATTTAGGTCAGAGTGTAATACCCCTTAATTTTTAAGATTTTTGAAACAAGGGATTAATTAAAATTTAAATATGAGAAATTTAATTAATAATTAATCCGGATTGAAATAAATATTAATTAGCGAGAGAATGATTAGTATTTATTGATGATAATAATATTGAATATGACTGAGCGAATAAAGTAATATATATTTGTGAATTTATGAAAATTAATTAAGGCGGGACGCGTGTGTCAGTCGTGTCGGGACTAAATTAATGGAGTAAAAAAATAAATTATTTGTAAGTCAGTCAAATGGTCATTTCGAGTGCGTCAATGCATCCGTAAGGGTTGAAATAGTCAGAAAAGTCTACCCAGTGGTTTAGTTGGGTCTTGGGATAGTTTTAGGCCAAATCGGCATCCCGAGAGGGCGTTTTGGTAATTTGTATTTTTGGAGTATAATTAATTAATAAAATTAAAGAAATAAAAGGTCAGGGACGTGGGTTAGATTAGGGCTATCAGTGTTAGACACGAAAAACCAAAAGGGGGAAGAAGGAGGAGAGGTTTTTAAGGGCAGAACCACCACTAGTGTACCTTTCTCACCACCGAGACGACCACTGCATATATCGGAGAACGAGGATTGCAACAATACCAACGATATCAATGGATCAGAAGTTCTTTTGTGAGCCAAGTGTTTAATTCTTGCGAATTTGAAGCAATAATCATGTTCATGTTAGTATAGGTGATAAACACCCTTGAATTATATGGAACTTTGATGAACAGTGATGTTGCAACACATAAATTAGGACTGAATTGATATGAAATTTATTTATTCATGTAGTTAGAAGAATAATCACGAATTTATAATGAACATTGATGATTAAATCTGGGATTAGAATGCTTGAATTAAAGATTGGTGAACTAAGGTTCCAATTTATATGAATTTGGGGGTTTCGAATTTTAGGGTTGTTTGTCAAGGATTTAATGATTTTAAGTTGTTAGAAATCGTCCATATGTGTTGAAACTATGTTTGGAATTGATTTCTGGGAGTTTGGGAGTAAATAATAGAGGTTTTAGGGTTATTAATGGCACAAAAACGCAGCAAGCAGAGGTAGGGCAAGAAGCTACTCAACCTCGTTCAAAAGAGATTGGATCTCGTTCGAGCGAGATGGCATCTCGCCCGAAGAGGTCATTCAAACAACCTGCAGTCTCGTTCAAATAAGATGCAGTTTCGTTTGAGCGACATGTCAGGATTTCTGTAAAATTTGTTTTGCTTCCAATTTGTCTAGCAAAGTTAATTCGAGTGAGATTAATTAATGTGGAATTAATTTCAGTATAGGGCAGAATTTACTAAAATTATTTGGGGATAAAACTTTAAGGTATTTAGAGCGGTGAGTTATCCTTGAGAATTACGAGAGAGAGTATTCTTAATTAAATAAATATGTCGTAAGTAGTAATGAGAATAATACTACGTATGAACTAAAATATTTGGGTTGTATGTATACCTAATGAGCTTGATGGGTTTATGTGAATACCTAAAATACTATTATTTATGTGTATGACATACCTACCGTACTTGCTATCACGGGAGGTCTTAAAAAGAGAACAGTTTTATCTTGAGGAGCCTTTGGGGGAATTTAGATTGGTGCCTCAGAACCGCTATCTGTGAGAATGATAGCGATGACGGTCATATGGGTGCGTAGGTATATGCGTAACCCATAACCCATAGGCTTGGAACTATGTTCGCCTCCAATATGTGTGATTTGTATTAGTACGGTTCCAGAGTGATTCGAAACTCGTAATCTTTATGTACGTGATGTACTGAGATTTGATAGCAGAGTATGTACGCACCGCAGGTCCAGCCTTTTGGGGTGATGTATTAGTATATATGTTATAATAGTGAAATACATATGGTACACTTGTGATTGTTATTCTGTGTTGCTTAATAAATGAAAAAGATTACACCATATAATATTATTTAAGAATGTGGAAGCTTAAATAATTAATGAGATACTTGAGCTTGATTGATTAATAATGAAAATGCAAGAATGATTTATTCGGGAAGTATGGGTGGGCATAATGACTTAGAAGTCATAGTAAGAGTCTTAATTTAAAATAGTTAAGTGTGGTAGCATATCTAGTATGAGTTATAAGTATGCGTTAGGCGTGACAATAGTTGAGAGGTGAGAATCTCAAGTGAGAGCTCGAAAAACTAACATGTGCATAATATTTGCTTTACTGTAATTTTTAAATACTTGCTAAATTATTTTACAATGTTTTACACTCAGGCTCTGACCCGTCTCTTGCAAAATCCTTTTCTTGTGAAATTATTTTTAGGTGTCCAGCCACAAAGACGCCAGGCTTAGACTGTTGGATCTTTTGTCGTGTTGCAGCTATTGTGGGAGTTGCAGATCTTCGTATTTAGACACCTCCACATCTATAACTTCAGTTCTTTGATTTAGGCTTCTCAGTTAGGGCATGTGTTGCTCATTCTCAATTTATTTACGTTAGAGTGACATTGTACTCTTTTCATTTTAATATTTTCAGTTTCTGTTGGATTTGGTATTATTACAATTGATGGTTTGGATTTTATTTAATTTGAATGATTATTCCAGCTTTATCATATTCAGCTAGACTGTGTTTTATTCACAAACTGTTATTCATAAGAATAGTGAATGCGTTGAATGGTTTAAATGAATTGATTTTGATTATTGGACAAAATGTTTTGACACTGGCTTAATTAATTATTAGGTGATTAATTAAATAAATGTTTTCGACAGTGATGCTAAGACTGAACCAACTGGATACTTTGAATTAATTTAATAAATGACTGACCACCCGGTGTTTAATTATGCTAGGTATCACACCGAGGTTATCCCAAAACAAACTCCTAAATACAAACTTCTTCAATTATAACAATAAGTGAAATTGGCAAAATATCTAAAGCTGCAATCGATGGTTGAAATTCACCGATAAAACAATCGCTTTAGTGTTTTGATTGGATTATATTGATAAATTAAAACATATTCAAGATCTATTCAAAAATCATCATTTTTGGGGAAGATTCAATCAAAATGATGCCAAATCAATCCTAATTAATTTCTAATTGGGTTAATTACAATTTTACTTGATTTAAATCATCTAAATCAAATTCTAATCACTTAGTTGGGATTTTGATTCAAATTAATAGGCATAATCTACAAAAAAAATCAATTATACAAGAATTTAAATTAAACTTTCCTCCGAATTGATGTAAAATAGGTCTCCAATCTTCTAAAATTTCCTCTCTTTCTCATCTCTCCAAGATCTTAGATCCTCAATTTGTGTTTTGTGTTAAATGAGCCTCATAATGGCTCAATACTACCTCACAAAAATGAAATTGGGCTTAGGACTAAAATAAGGTCTTAAGTAGGTTGCCCAAATTAACTCTTAACTTGTCTAAAATCCCCTAATTCATTATACTTACTCATTATGCCCAAAAATACCTTATTTTAAGTTAAAATCCATCATTTTAATACTACCAACCCTCATAATCCATCATCCTTATAACCAATAATAGTAAATAATACACATGCGAAATATCAACAAAATTAGTCACAATTTATTTAAATCATAATTAATTGGTTTAGTGTGACATGACATTATAGTTGACTACTTCATAGTCATTGAGACCTAACACTGAGAGGATAATCCAAACAAGGAAGCTCTCGATACCAAATCCTAAACCATTCCATAGTCTCCCATATTACGCAGTCATGTTCAAAATATTTATTAATGCTTTACCGTTTCTTAATTTCCAAATATTTTTTATACACATATAAGTAAGTTGTGATATTACATGTCATTTAAGAACACATAATATTCTCTCTCTCTCTCTCTCTCTCTCTCTCTCTCTCTTTATATATATATATATATATAATACAGGTTATTACATTCACGACCCTGCACATACTCTTAATCCATATCCATTCATATTATTACTATTGCTAGACAGTCTAGATCTTGCTCATATGATATATCCATAGCCAGTCGACACTAGACCCATACCAATAGCAATGCAAAAACCATTGATAACCGTTAAAGTATTCATTCAGTATATGCCTTGTACATACGATAACTCCATAGCCAATCAACAATATATCCCGTATCTATATATACGCCCAATATAACTTTCTATAAGAATTTTAAGACATCCTAAACTCTCAACTTTCAACCTCCACTAGTTTCCATGCGTGGGATGTCTCATAAATGAAATCCAAATAAGGATCCCCCCTACACTTCTGTCTAGGTTAGGTGATCGTTAGAACTCTATAATAATCATATACCAACTAAATACTTACTTAAGGACCATTATTCTTCTTACACCTCCTAAACTCCCAACTCTTTGCTCTAGACTCCATGCATGGGATATCTCATAAATGAAATTAAAACAAGGAACACCCCCGATACACTTCAATATAGATTGTCTATTCATCGAGAGCAAACAAACTATTATCCCAACATTCTACATACTAAGGCACCTCACTCAATTCATCAATCACATACTATACGAAACCATAAAATATCCATTTCATTATTGTTCCCATAATTCAACTTTAAGGAACTTCACACATTCATTTAACATATCACCATTAACAAATAAGTTATACTCACAGGTTATACATCTCAATAATCACCTACCCATTACTTATAATCTTAACCACTAAAATTATTTACATGAATTACTAAACTTAAATTCCAAACTCATACCTTTTATAGACTCTGTGCATGGGACATCTCATAAATGAAATCCAAATAATCCCCCCCCCCCCCCCCTAAATACACTCTTGTCTATATTAGGCGGTCATCGGGAGTGGACAAACACTAAAACTAATCTCTTATATACATTATCTAATCCAAACAAGACTCCTCCCCCACCAATACACTTTAGTTTAGATATGATATTCATCAAGAGTAAACAACTATTATCCTAACATTCGATGTACTAAGTCGGGGAGCTCTATGCATCAATGACACACTATACAAAGACCATAAAAGATTCACTTCATGAATGTTTACCCTTATTGATTTTCAAGGAAATTCATACTTTCCTCAAGCATCTCATCATTCATTAATTATGTCTACTCACAAGCTACACATTTCAATAATCGTTTACTTGTCACTCATATTTTAACTACTAAAATTACCTATAAGAATTAAAAATCCTAAACTTCTAATCCTGCCTTCTCTAAACGCTATGCGTGGGACATTGATAACTCACTTTTTTTGTATGTGTCATTGTCTTCAAAATTTGAGTCTTAAAATCCCTTAAATACCTATATAACTTATTAACCAACTCGTATTGCAGTAAGCATGGGTATCAATCCAACTTTCAAGTGATGACATAATTAATGTGAATGCTTGCAATTTTTTTTTATTAAAGCCTTTTATTTTATATTTTGATTTATTTTTTAAAATATAATTTCAAGGGAGAATTAACTAATTAAGGCTAAAAATCTTATATGACTAATTAAACTAAAAACAACACGTAATCGAGTGTTATAAATGTGAGAAGCACAAGGGATGGGATTATGCCATGTGACTAAATATTTTAATTTCCTAATTTATTTATTTGGAATATTTCAAGATAATATTGAATTCATAATCTAACTCTCGTTAAAATTATAAATTGAATAATATCTTTTTCAGAAAACTAATTTAAAAATGCCACAACTCTAAAAAATGGACTTATACTCTCTTTAAAAAAATCACTCGCTAAGATCGATTTATTAAAAAAATGTATGAATTCATGAATCACAATTTCGAGTTAACACTCTAAATTTAATATTATAATTAGAAAAAAACTATCTTTAGTTCGATTCCAAAATTAATTATTAAATTCACAATGAAATAATTTACCCTCTCTGAAAGCATAAATTGACATGTGACAGTTCCAAAATTATTTTTTCTAGAAACATAACAAATAAATAAATCAATTAATTAATCTAACACTGCACACGATTTATCCTACCCCTTGAACGAGGGTGTTTAGCCAAACATTCTCATGTTAGCATAAACAACAATCAATAAAATATCAAGAATGATATAAATTAAAAAAGGAAGGAAGAAATACAATATGCAAAGTTTTCTTGCTGAATTGCTTTCTTTTAATGCATCCAACTTCTTCACATAAATAATGCCCACTTAATTGCAATAAAATAAAAGAAATTATCCTAAAAATATTCTAAACCTAAAGTAATTTGTTTTGTAATTTTCTGACATTTTTTTCGCTCTAGACTGTAGAAAACAATGACACTGTTGTTTGCAGTCTGAGATCTTACCTCATAACTGAGTTGCCCCTTATTTTTTATAACCCACGGTTTTGGTTTGTAGAGGAAAGATTTGAGGGATTTAAAAAGATAAGTGAAATATTTTTTCAAACGAGTTGCTCTCCTTATGCATATAGGTTTTGGATTTTAGCAGGTGGCTTGGTATAAGGAAGATAAGGTTTTAAATTTTTTTACGATTTTAGAGGAAGGTATAAGGCTCGGGTTGCTGTTAATGTGACGGGTAAGATGAGAGGTAGGATTGTGGGTGTTTAATTTGCATAAAAAATTAAAATAAAACTACCTAAGTGTTTAAGACTCAACTAAAAATAAAATCAATAAAACTAAAAAAAAATACAATTCACTAAAATTAAAAACTAAAAAATTAAATATTACAACCTATTAATAAAAGATTCAAAACAAAAAACTAAAAACTAAAAACTAAAAACAAATAAAATAAAATAAAATAAATAAAAACCTAATAAACACGGATATTATATTTACATAAAATTAAAAAAACACCCCACGCACAATAACGAACCCTAATATTTGTAACTCTACGCACACAAATAAAATATAAAAATCCTAAAAATTATACACGACTCAAATAAAAATCTAATAAAATATAAACGTACAAACTAAATGCACACGAGGTTCAGGTGGTGGCTTAAGCTCGATTTAGGCTTAGGTTTGGTACCCGAATGGATTTATGGTATCGGTATTGATCTGGGCACGCTCAAAAGGGGACTTCTGACTTCACGATCACTTTGGTTTTCTTCATTGAACGCTTTTAACCGCTAATTTATCGCAATTGGTTGGATTTAGCATAATTTGATACCGTAACTGCCTATTGACATGTAATATAAATAAATACAAACATAAGGCCAATTTTATTGAAAATGAACGACTACAATATCTCTATTTCGGGCATAAATTAAAAACTTTTAGGTGCTTATCAGACCACCTTCAAACAGAACATTGCTAGTCCTCGAGCAAAAATTGAGAGAAATAGAGATAAGTGACCAAAAGTGTGCCACTAACGCAGGCACTTACGATTGCACTTAACATGTTCAATAAGCCGTTAAACCTAAAGGTTGCCCTTTAGGATGAGTAGTGTCTCATGGGGGTTTACAGTGAATGTACCAACAAAATTAAAAAAAATTATTTAAATGTAGTCTCTTATTTGATGATGAAGAGCTATACAACCCAACCAAAAAAGATATCAAGAAATATAATGTTCATATATCAAAGTATGACATAAAATTACTTAATACCAAAAGTGTAATCCAACCTAAAAATCAGCATGTGTTAGTGTCAAACAATCTTAAGTATCATTAGAGTAATTCCTAGATTGCCTTTATAGAGTTAATGCTTTGACTTCAATCCTCGCTAGATATATCTTTATGAATCGAACTCTCAAAGATTTGAATAAGTGTATCTCTCTAGTGTATGAGGATGTGAGTAAATATAAATAAAGTCAAACATCTCACACACTTATAAGAAATGACGAATATATGAAAGAAATTTTGATCTCATAAAGGAAAGCTAACCACTATGTTGAGAATGTCGAGTTATTCACCATATAAACATCTTGTTTGCCCGAACACCTAACTCAGGGTGAAAATGGGGTTTATGTAAGGCATAAAGAAAAATTGAGATGAAGAAGATGAATGACATTGCGGTAGGGTTTTGAGAAGAATGGAACATAATTTGAATTACTAATGTCTTCATTTTATTAAATTATGATCGCATATTTTTTTTTTATATTTTTTTCTTTATATCTTTTACTCTGCTACTTCTCTATATATTTTTTTATTTTTTTTCTCTTTTCTCTCTTTTTTTTGCAATGGATAACACAAATGAAGACAATTTTTGCATTGACAATTTCAAACACTCTTTTTCTCAAAAACGATGGTAGTGATGGGAAATGATATATGGATGGCATCTGGAATATATATGGATAAGGGAAATATGGAATGATAATGGATGAGTGATAATATCATATGAAAAAAATCTAAGTGTATGGTAAAAATTGGTTTAGTGCACGGGACAAATTACAAGACACATATTTCTTACTACTTGAAAGTGATGTCATTCTCAGTGATTATGCCAAAAATGAAGAATAATGAGACCATGCAATGACTAAGTGTGTGGTACCCAAATAAATTTGAGTCGTTTTATGACTCGGAGATTACGTAAAAACCCTCAAAAAGGTGAAAAGATCAAATTTCATGGGTTTTAAGTCTCCACTAGTGATCTTTTAAGGCTCTCTTGAGAATGTAGTTTCTTTTCAACTTTTGATTGTAAAACGTGATAGCACAAAATTACCGAGTTTAGGAATTCAAATTCAAATACGCTTTAAGAGGTATTATTTAATTTTATTGTAAAAAGACTAATTTTAAGTAAGAACACGGGTATTCTGAGATTTCTAAAAGAGGCATGAAGTTCATGTCATAAGAAAATTTGAGTTAAGTTGCAAAAAAAATATGATTTTTTTTTCAAAAGTGTTACAATTTTAATAAATTTCCCACCCCCAAACAAAAGAGAACATCATCCTCGATGTTGAAACTATATATTAAAATTGGAAAGCACAAGGTAGGAAAGAGATCACTATAATGAACCACTAATGAAAATATATCGCATGATGGAAGCAGAGGTCGAACCTGAAGAACAAGTTCTGACACAAAAATATGTACAAATCTATAAAGCATGTGAAAATCATTGAGGGTAAATAGAACACCACCCCTAAACAGGATAAGATTTATACTCATAAACAAGATATGATGGGCTGCCTCCCGATAGCATTAAGTTTAATGTCTTCAGCAAGACCAATTGGAACTCACCCAAAAACAAGATATAAGATGGATAAATCGGGGTAACAAAAATGGTGAGGGTGATGGGAGTCATCCAAAATAAGACTAAAAAGTCACTATTGATAAAATGGGTCAATAAGGTCAATATCTTACATGTAAGTTGGGCCTAGCTCTAAGAAAGTCTTTAAACATTGACTGTTAACCTGAAAGAGGCTACTATCCTTAGGATTTTAAACGGTAATGGCACCATAAGTAGTTACAGACTCAACAAGGAAGGGCCAGACCACATGGTTTTCAAATTTCGAGAAAGAGATAAATATGGGAATTATATAACAACACTTTTTGACTAGCGTAGAATTCTTTTTTGCATGATGCATTGGTCATAGATCCAATTCATCTTGTCTTTGTACTTATTGGAAAAATCATAGGTATCATTTCATATCTCCTCTAATCCATTAAGTTTGAGCTTTCTATGGACTCCAGCCTCGTCAATATCACAATTAAGGGTTTTGATAGCCTAACAAGCATTATATTCGAGCTCGACAGGCAAGTGGCAAGGTTTACCAAAGGCCAAATAATAAGAAGACGGACCAATTGGAGTCATATAAGCAGTTCGATATGCCCACAATGAGTCATTCAAGCATAATGATCAGTCTTTCCTATCAGTATTAACCATTTTTTAAGAATTTTCTTGATCTCGCAGTTGGAAACCTCAACTTGACCACTAGTTTGAGTGCGATAAGAGAGACCAACTTTGTGGGTAACACCATACTTTTTGACAGGGTGTTCAAAACTCAATTATAAAAATGTTTACCCCCATCACTAATGATAGCTTTGGGGGTTCCAAAACGTGTGAAGACATACTCCTTAAGAAAATTAAGCGTAACTCGATGGTCATTATCATGGCAAATAATTACTTTAATTAATTTGGAGACATAATCAACTCCAACGAGGATATATTAGAAGCCATGAGAGGAGGAAAACAGACCCATGAAATTAATACCCCACACATCAAAGATTTCAACGATGAGGATGGGTGTGAGAGGCATCATGTGACGACGAGAAATATGCCCAGATTGTTAGCATTTGGAACACGTTTGGCAGTAATTGTGGGGATGTCGAAAAAGGGTGGGCCAATTTAAATCACTTTGTAAAATTTTGGTAGCGATTTTCTTAGAGCTAAAGTGGCCACCATAGGAACGATCATGACAAAAGGATAGAATACTTGACTGTTCACACTCCGGGACACAACAATGAATGACTTGATCAGTGAAATACTTAAAAAGGAACGAGTTAATTCAAGAGTAAAACTTCACATTTTCCATGAATTGGATCGCTCCTGTTTTGACCAATGATTGGGCAGTTGGTCGGTAATGAGGAAATTGACAATATCGGCGTACTAAAGAGAGGTGGAGATAGTAAAAAGTTATCATCGACAAATGACCCGGAAATGGGGACAAGATCAGAGTTAGACATAATAGAAATGCGGGAGAGATGGTCAGTGACAACATTTTCACAACCCCTTTTTATCATGAATTTCAAGGTCAAACTCTTAAAGTAAGAGAATCCACCGTATCAATAATGGTTTAGAGTCCTTCTTGTGAAGAAGGTGTCTGGGCAAGGCATGGCCAGTGTAAACAATGATAAGGGAACCTATGAATTATGTTGTAAACTTATCTTGAGCAAATAGTACCACTAAAAACTCTTTTTCGATGGTTGTGTAATTTAGCTGAGCATTATGGAGAGTTTTACTAGCATAATAAATGACGTGGGGGTTCTTGTCAACCATCTGACCAAGCGCAACATCAAGGGAAAATTCAGAGGCATCACGCATGAGCTCAAATGGTAGAGAACAATTAGGAGGTTAAATAATATGAGCGAAAGTGAATTATGCTTTAAAGTGCTCGAAAGATGCGACACATGCGTCGCTGAAGACAAATATGATAACTTTGGATAAAAATATTGTGATAGGTCGACCAATTTTCAAAAAGTCCTGAATGAAATGCTAGTAAAAGCCCTCATGTCTTAAGAAGGAACGAATGTCCTTAACAAACTTAGGAATGGGAAGCGTGGAAATTAAGTCGATTTTTGCTTTATCTACTTTAATACCATTGCGAGAGACAACATGAACTAAAAAAATTCCTTTTTTTTACTATGAAGTGGAATTTTTCCCAATTTAGGACCAACTTCTTTTCTTGACAGCGTTGGAGGAACATAGATAGGTGAGATGTGCATTGTTAGAAAGATGAACCATTTGATATAAAAAAATATCACAATAAAGAATTTACGAAGAATAATCACAACCAAACAAGAAAGCATACAATCGCACACATATCTCAACTATGTACGTGGTTTGGCAACTTGCCTACGTCCACAGAGAGGTCTATTATTTTATTAAGTATCTCTCAATATGCTTGGTTACATGCCCCTATGCCCCGGGCCAGGGGTTACAATTTATAGATGTAGAATTTCAGTTGTCAAAATAAATTCACGATATCCGTGATGAACCATGAATCCCTTGAATATCTCCTCAAGATTCTTGGGGATAGACTTGGTCACATCCTGGATCGATTACATATCTTTATTCCACGATTTGGGTTGGGCTCCATTTTAGGCCTGCAGGGCTTGGTCGGCTACTCTCGTGGGTTGAAAATAAAATGGGTTCCCACTTTTGTCCCTACAATCTTTGGGCTATCACTTGGGCCAATGGATTTTAAATGGGTATGAGAATTCTGCAATAGCATGCTCGTAATTTGTTAAAATAAGGGGGACGCATTTATCTTCTTGTAAGAAATTTAAGTGTCAAATCTTTCTCGATAAGTGTAAAACATCATACGAGTGCTTGAAACTAGCTGTTGGGCAAAACTTAACCGTCAGTTCATTGTTTTTGGTCGTATTTGCACAAATAGTGTTTTCAAGCTTCATTTTTTACTCTTATTCTTCAAAATCAAGACTTTCAATCTCCATTTCTATCTCATAAATTTCAACTCTTCTTTTCTTCTAGTTTTCGTCTTCTATGTATCATTCTTCTACTGTAGCTAGGGCTTTTAGTGTTTTTCTCATGGTGATGCTTGATAATAAGTCTTTGCCTGACTTTAGAAAATGCTATAATATTCCTGATTGGGTAGACATAGAGTGTACCTCAGTCCCCAAAAATGTCCGTGATCTAGAAGATGGGCACTAGATTTATGTTCTGTTAGTTTCCCAAGGGGGTTTAACATTTCCCCCTAACGCTTTGTTTTTACATTTTTTTCAATAATTCGACATGGTTCTTACCCAATGCTCTCCAAATGTGTGGAAGATTGTTAACGGAGTTTATAAGATAAACCAGCTCTACGGTACCAACTTCGGATTAGTTGGGATTTGCTACTGCTATACCTTCTCTAACATAAGTGGGGGTTCTGTTGTATTTTAAAGTGAGAAGTCCTGATAGGGTATTGGTAGTAAAGCTACCTGATTCCCACAAAGAATATTGGTTTGAAAGGCTTCGTTGCCAAGAATTCACAATATCCTCCCCAATCAAAGGGCGTAAGGTACAGGGGACCTCAGATCCCTACTTCTGGGGAGGAATACATAGGTTGTTATCACCATATCTTTTTCATTATTTATTTGCCTACCTCTGTGTACCTTTCTTATGATATTTCCCTCTTTTTCTTTTACAGCAAAAGCCAAGAATCAAGAATTTCCTCCTCGCGAGATCCAAACTTTTAAATTCTTAAAAGTTTGGAGGATAAGAGACACCGTTGCTGAGGGGGAACATCCTCGATCTGCTGTATTTTTTCTAGAGTACAGGAACACTACTTCCAGCTTTGTCACTCGCCCAGTAGACACAACCCCTTATCTAGACGTTTCAGAAGAAGGAATTGGTGGTACTGCTAAACCTATTGAGGTAGAGGAAAAGGGAGAAAGTAGATCAGGAGAGGGTCTAGTAGAAGGTAGCGAGGAAAAAAGTGGTGAAAGTGAGAGCAACGAGGAAAGATTCCAGTGTAAAGGAGTCCAGCGAGGAAGAGATGACCCTCCGAGGAGAAAAAACTTGATCCAGGATGATGACGATGATGATAATGATGATCTTCTATCCAACAGGATAAGTTTCTTAAGCAGAAGGTTGGAGACTCTGTTGGTAGTTCTAAGGTGGTGATTCACGAGAAAGAGGTGGAGAAAAAGAAGAGAAAAGAGGAGGATAAGTGAGAGAGAGAGAAAAAGAGAGAAAGAGAAAGGGAGAAGAAAAAGGGCATAGGCCTCAAAGGCTTCTATGGTGCCTTCTGTTATTGTTGTTGAGGGGGCTTCAGTGCATGCTCCTCCTCAACTTGCCCCGTTACTACTGGAGAAAGCAGTGCTCACAGCCGATCATGAGCGTTCATCGAGCATGGGGGTAGACCAGTTAGCCCTCAAATCTGCTCAAGGGCTTGCTTTGGTGAGTTTTCCTCTCTTTATACTTTTTTGTTCTCTATTTTCTTCTAATATCTCATGATTAACCTTTGTTTCTTTTATTTTGTAGATTGCCTCTGACTATACTATGCTACTTCGTGGTCGAGTTGATTTGTCGAGTTGCACAAAGCTCTAAAGTCTTCTGAGAAGGCTTTGGCTGATACGAAGGTTACTTTTAACAATGAGAGGGAAAAGTCAACGAAAGAGCTGTCCGACCTTTGAGAAGCCTATAGTGCCGTGATCGTAGACAAGCTGGTAGTGGCTGAGGTGAATAAGGAGTTAGTCGTTAAGGAGGACAAGCTGGAGGGGAAGCAACGAGCATCTAGGAGAGCGGGTACAATGAAGGTTAGGAGGTGATGTATGACGATGCCGAGCACCAAATTGCATATCTCCAGTGAGCATGCTTTAAATAAGGTTGGGATCAAGCCTTGACTACTACTAGGGTTGTTGATGACTCCCACCTATTCTCCCAGCATCATCTAGGCCGTAATCCTATTGACGTATCTTCCTCTGTTCCACTTGATGCTTAGGATGACATGGAGCCCATTACTCCTACTGTGGGAGCCCACGCTAGGAGTTGTATCGAACAATCCAGAAAGGGTTATTATTCCAGTTAGAGGAGCTGCCTCAGGTGCTGGTGGAGGTGAGGTCATCTCCGACCAAGCTGCAGACAAGGGGAAGGGGCCCTCTACATCTGACTAGGTTGAGGCCTCCTAAATTCCTGCTAGGAAGTTGGGCTCTGTTCTTATTTTGTTCATCTATTGTATTTTATTTCTTCCCTTCATTTGTACTGGCATGTTCCTTTTGATTAAATGAAAAGAAAATTTAATGTTCCATTACTGATTCTTATTGCCTTTGTTGCTTGTTTTATTGGCTGTAGCACATTGATTAGATGATTATATTCCTGCTAACTCCCGTCTAGACCAGACTCTTGGTCCAAACATAGGCGCTTAAGTGCGCCAAGCTTTTATAAAGATCTATAAATCCTTCAGAGTGAGAAATCAATATTATAAAGATCAATCTGAGGTATTTACTAAGCTCAAGGATAGGCTCGACGAGATGGAGGGAATTGGTGCCTCTGTGCAAGATGAGATGGACACCTTGAAGGCAAAGCTTATGGATGCGTTCAAAATTAACCAGGTGGGGGAGTTATTATAAAGGGACAATGAAGCCTTAAGAAGAGAAATTTATCGTATTAAGGAAAACACTCCACATGGTCTCCCTTTGGTGCTACGAGGATCCTCTTCATCATCGGTTATAGTTGATCAAACTGATAATCAAACTTTCAGTAGGGAGATTATCGAGCTATAAGGAGATGTTAGGAGAGATTATGTGATCATTGGTGGTATCTAGAGGAATGTCACTCGATTAAGACATTTATTTCGAAGGGGTCCTCGGTGGGTATGGGCGGGTGGTTATAACCAAGGTTGGGTAGATACCCCAGCAAGACTGAAAGAGGCTAAAGACCTTACTTTTACTAGGGGATGGCTGAATGCTCTAAAGCAATTGAAACTTCCAAAAAAATCCTCCCCGTGGTATAAGTATCAAACCATTCCCTCATCCGGTGTGCAGAATCCCTTTTTTAGGGATGTCCGTTATATCCCAATAGATTCCATTCCTGCACAGCTTCTGGATCCATGCCTAGAAGGCATTGAAGAAGACTTAGTTCCTCATCCTAATGATGGTCGAAGAGCTCTAGTGGCAGACTACTTTTCTCGTCGCCCTAGGACATCGTAGGTATTTGTGTATTTCTTGGTCTTTTGATGTAAATGTAATCATATGATTATTAATAAAATATACAACTAGTTATTTATGTCTTGAGCATGTGCTGACTAAACATGTGTTAACCTTATTTGCTGATTGCTTGACATCAGCGTTTGACCAAAAAAGTACTTGATAGATATGAACATAATATGAATGAATCAATACAAAGTTTTAGGATTTTTAACCAACTAAATGATATTGAATTTTGGTTTATCTCGTGTTTAAACATTCTCCCATTCCATTATGCCTTAGCCATATCATTTCGTCCCCTTTAGCTTTTAGGTTATATAGCCACACTTCCTTTGGCTTAAGTAGGGCGATGGAGAGAATATACCTGGTTAATGGGACATATGCCTTAGCAAGATTTTTCAACCAACCTAAGTTGGCGACCAACCTTGAGTTGGATTTATTGCCTAAGGATCCCCTGTAGGTCTTTTATTATTGCCGGAGCAACTCAAGAGGCCAATTATGTTTTCAACAAAGACCCGAGGAAGGTTAATTATAAACCTTGATTCATATATATTTTAGATTTCCTTTATTAGAATAAGTCTAGCACACTGTTGTAACCATAAGAGCTTTGTTTGTTCTTAGCATGTGAGGTTCCTTGATTGGAGCAAGTTGATCAACTTGCTGTAATCTCGGAGCTCTATTATGTTTTGAGGGGAGTATATTGCTTGGAAAAGATGCGTATTGAGGTTCGAGCGAGATACATTAAACAATCAAGATGTTCAGAATGCGCGAGCCAATCGACCTTTATTGATTAAAATGATATTTAAAAGGCAACATTAGTTTGTAAATGAAAAGTCGCCTAAACTAATGATGCTAAAAAATAAAAGATATAGAAGTATAAAAGTAGAAATTTTTAAGGTTAGCTTCATTCCAGGTCCTTGGTATCTCCCTACCCTCTAGTGTTTCCAAGTGATATGCTCCCTGTAGGTCATCCTTTATTATCTTGAAAGGTCCCTCCCCATTTGGTCCCAGTTTGCCGTATGATTGACTTACAACACTACTGAGGACTTTTCTCAGGATGTAATCTCCTATAGAAATTTCCTCGGATTGACTTTCTGGTTGTATTGTTTTGGCGAGTTGCTATTAGTAGGATACCAACTTAACTAGTGCTAATTCTCATCACTTATTAGCTAAGTCAAGTTCAGTGAGTAATGTTTCATCGTTGAGGCCTTGGTCGACTAAGGTGGTTCTCATAGTAGGGAGTCTTGCTTCTTATGGGATGACTGCCTCCATTCCATATGCGAACGTAAAGGGGGGTTCTCCAATTGTTCGCCTGGGAGTTGTACGATAAGCCCATAAAACATGGGGTAACTCATTTACTTAGGGCCCTTTGGCTCTCTCTGAAAAAGTACCAATAAAGTTGTTTAATTCAATATTAAATAGTGTAAATAGTTCCAAACAGTTTTTTAAAGAAACTCTTTTCTTGAAATAAACAGCTAACACAAGATGTGTAAAAAGAAACTATATACGAGATATTTCAGGTATTATGTAGCCAAGTTTTGAAAACCAAAATTAAAACAGATTTAAATCAGCACGCCAATAGAAAGGGATGAGAGGAAGATTAAGTACTTAAGTGAACAAAGATTTTAACATTGTAAAACCCCACCCAATTGGAGAAACATCCACGGAGGTCTCTACACCTCAAAATAAAAATCCGCCAAAATAGAGTAACAAATTACAAACTATTTAATAGGCCTGGGAATTTTTGAAACGATAACCCATTTATAGTAATAACCCGAAATGACACGAACATGACATGATTAACTTGGTATTTCTTGAAGAGTGCGATTTTTATGCTCAGAAATTCCATTTTATTGACGTGTCTTAGGGGCACTAAATTCAAGTTTGTAACCATTATAGTCATAATATTCGATGACACCTGAATATATGAATTCTCCTCCTCTATTATTACGAATTCTATCTACTTGGGATTCCTTTTCATTTTCTATACGAACTAAGATTTTCAGAAACTTACGAAAAGTTTCTGACTTGTGTTTTAAACAGGCAACCCATGTAAATTGAGTGAAGTCATCAACCATAACTAAGATATAACTGTTACCACTAAGACTAACAGTAAGAGAAGGACCCATTAGGTCCATATGGAAGAGTTCTAGAGGTTTAGTGGATAAAATTTCTTTAACTTTCTTGTGGGGAGCCTTAACAATTTTTCCTTCTTGATAGGGACCACATATGATGTTTACAATTGGTTTGATCTTAGGAATACCTCAAACTCTTTCTAGGGAGCACAATTTACTAAGACTGTCATAATTAATTTGACCCAACCAATTACGCCATATTACATTGTCATCCATTCTAGCAATGTTGCAAACCTCTATACTTGGATTGACTGTATAATTGTTATCTAGAGTACGGAGTCTTATAATAATGCAGTCAACTTTTTCATTTAAAATTTTGCAATTGTTCTTTGTAAAGGTGACAGTATAGTTAGAGTCATAGAACTATGATATACTTAGTAAATTGGCTTTAAGATCTTTAACCAAGAGAACATCCTCAAGAATGGGTAATCTTTTTTAATGGAGTGTTCATTTACCAATGATCTGGGATGATACACCATCTCCAAACAAGACTTTTCCTCTGGAGAAGTTAGTTTTGTTTGAAAGTTTGAAATCATCCCCGGTCATATGTTTGGAACATATAGAGTTCTAATAACATCCAAATCCCGTGTGTTCAGGTTTAAAGGCACTGATCACAATGTTGCATTTCATCTGGGGTAATAGATCATCTTTTCTAACCCAAATTCCTCTAGTTTTCAATTTGTGCTTATTAGCTCATATTTGATAAAACTTGCGAGCTTAAATCTTTTCTTTAAAAGATTTTTGCGCAGGTTTATGAGTATTATGGACAGTTTGTGAATTTGGTTTAGAAAAGAATCTAGGATCCCTTCTTGTTGATGGTCTTTTAGTATTAGTCCTTCTCTTCGTATTTCGATAGTTAGAATTCTTGTCTGGATGTCTAGGAAGGACATAATTATTTTGGCTTCTCCTAAAATAGTTGAAGTTATGGTAAAAGGAAAGATATAGACCGTTTACAGAAGCTTTACCCATGAGGGATTCAGTTCTTTTTAGCTTCCTTGGGTTTGGTTCCTTTTTGTCAGTCTTCGCATAACCCTTACCTTCTTGTGTTTCTTTGAAGCTTTCGATATGGAACTCGACTTACAACACTGGATACCTGGGAAATAGATGACTAACACACAAAACTCGATGCACTCATTAGAAACTTGCTAATATCGAAGATATGATATAAATCCACTTGAATTACATTACGCGGAGCGATAAAAACATCTAAATTAAGGGGATAAATGGGAAGAATTTATGCCTAATCATTAGTCACTATGTATATCATCCTAATGTAGATGTCATCAAATAACTCAGTCTTAGTCATGACTAAAGTGTTATATTGCTGGATTAGCATTTGGGTTTTAGCAGCTTTAAAACGTGTTGTCTCCTTTATCTGCAGTCACTAGGGTATCCCATGCTTCCTTAGAGGTAGTACAGATTGATATCCTCTTAAATTCTTGTTCATTGATAGACATGAATATAGAATTTTTGCATTTGTTATTTTTACGGGAAGTCTGTTTCTCTTCTTTAGTGAATTCACTTAGCAACTTTCTAATCCTCACAGTACTTCCTTCAGCGGCTGGTTTACTAGGAAAAGTATAACCATTTTCAATAGCATCCTAGACATCATCTCCAAATGTCCCTTAGATGAATGCAACCATCCTCACTTTCCAGTAAGGGAAGTTGGTTCCATCTAAGAGAGGGGTCCGGACAGGTTACCTAATCTCTCAAATTTCTCGTCCATTGTTTGTTTTGAAAAAACAGTTTTAGAAACACAAGATGTAAAGGAATTTATGAAACTAATGCTCTGATACTAATTGAAAAAGTAGCACTTAAGTTGTTTAATTCAAGATTAAACAGTCTAAATGTATCCGAACAGTTTTTTGAAGAAACTCTTTTCTTAAAACAAACACCTAACACAAGATGTGTAAAAAGAAACTATGAACGAGATATTTCAAGTTTTATGTAGCCAAGTTTTGAAAACCAAAAATAAAACAGTTTTAAATCATCACGCCATTAGAAAGGGATGAGAGGCAGATTAAGTACTTAAGTGCATAAAGATTTTAACGTGGTAAAACCCCATCCAATTGGAGAAATATCCATGGAGGTCTCCACACCTTAAAACAAAAATACACTAAAATAGAGTAGCATATTACAAACTATTTTAACAATATAAACACACAATTTGACCTAATCTACGTTCAGAAAATATACCCGCTCCTCTAGATTAATCTGACTTCTCCCAAAGCTTTGATGTTGTAGATGTTCTCTCAGCTTTGTAACTCCACTCCTTTTTGCTTTACGTCGACTCTTGAAGTTTAAAATCTCTCTACCAACACGTTTTAATGTTATAGTGTGAAAGTAGCACTGGCAAAATTATGGGCTGGGCCTAATTTGTTCGGGTCAAATATGGGTTGGGCTAAATGTGGGTTGGGTTAAATATGGGTTGGGTTAAATGTGGGTAGGGCCAAATATGGGCGGACCAAAAATGGGTTGGGCCAATCCATTATTTTTCTACTAAATTAAGTATTACAATTCGAGGTATATATAAAAAAAACTAATATTTTACTCATAACTTTTTAAAATGAGTATTATATTTGATTTGTATCTTTTAAAATTGGGCTCTATATTTGATTTCTTGCTTTCAAATATGGGCCCCATAATTATCTCATAGCTTTGAAATATGGGCCCCATATTTAAGTCATAGCTTTTAAATATGGGTCCCATATTTAGATGCTTGGGCTAATATGAATTGTTTTATTATTTGGGCCACATTTTGCCACTACTATGTGAAAGTGTTGTGATGTGATGTGATGTGCATAACACATGCATGTAACTCACACACACATATTACAGACAGAATGAGTATCAAATTATGAACAAATTTCTAATATGCAACAGAAATTTCCAAAATCAGTTTGATCGAAACTCTCAGACTTTTTGATCTTTAAATTTATAGGCAGATCAAGAGGGAATCTTAATATATAAAAGAGCCAAGATCCGAGACACACTTCATTCGAAAATGTACAAATATTTCACAAAATGTGAAATATATGAAAGTGTAAATCCTTAATCAAGATCTCAACTAGATATAAGTCTGGATATTCTCAGAAACTGAAATAAAAAATGATTTTGTTGGTTTAGGTTTTGAAAGCAACATAAATGTTTTTAAAACAACTAATAAAATAAGGATTTCTCGAAAAAAGAATTCAAACTCAGTAATATCTACGTGATATGTATCATAAAGTATCAAATCTTAACTTTCTATGAAAGAAAATGAGATTAGAACTACGTGACTTAGTTGGACAAGAGATTAAGAACTAGAGATGATGGATCTTCTCAAATCTCAAACTAACTCAACTCTTAGAAGGGTTTTCTGGTGAAGATTTGGTTTGAGTTAAGTTGTGGTGTTATTTCTCTCTTTTTTTTTTCCTCAGAGGTGAAAATGATACAAAGATTGTAAACATTGCACATATGAGTCCTATTTATACTAGAGCATGGAATGCTCTAGAAGGATGAAGCAAATCAACGATCAACATTGAATACAAAATATCGAAGTAAATCTAATGGAGGACGATGCACCGCTTTCAAACACACTCTGATTGGTTCAAAGGGTTAACATATGGATCGCTTTGGAATACATGCAGACCATTGATAAAAATGATCCAACGGTGTAACTAAAGTCTCAGATATGTGAGATTGAGAAAACAAAAATCTAGTCGTTATAATACCAACATGTGTAAAGCTATGGTTAACAGAAAAACGCGTGTTTTTAATGCTGAAAGAATTCAATTTTCCCCCAAAATATTATCTAGCGCTTTCGAATTCTACACAAGAAAAGTTTTACACACTTATGAAATTTGTAAAACAGCCCCAAAACATTATAAAATCCAATTTTAAATGTTTCAAAATTATTTTAAAAATTCCAAAAATTATAGAAAATCATTTTAATGGGATTTAACACACAGACACACACACACACACACACACCCTCATATTATGAAGAATACAACACATAAATGCAATCCTAGGTGAGGTTTTGGTGTTCTACCTTTAGGAACTTTAGAGGAATTAGAATATTGAGTCTGAAGACTTTTTGGTAGACTAGGATATGACTCAATTTCGTCACTATTTCCAAACTATATGAGCACTTATATAATATAGACTCAAGTGAGTCAAATATATAGGGCGCTTAACTCTCTAGTCATTTTTTATGTCCATCAATCATTGTCTTATTGGAAGCTTCAGCTTGCCCATTACTTTATGGATATGCCACATAATTAAAGTGATGCTTGAGGCCATGCTTGTAGCAAAAGCCTTGAAAGAAGCCACTTTCAAATTGCGTGCCATTGTTAGTAATGATCATTCTTGGTACGCCAAAGCAGGTGGTGTTATTCTTCCATATAAAACTCATCATATTAGAGTCCCGAATATTCGCAAGTTGTTCTGCCTCTACCCATTTGGTGAAGAAGTCAGTGCCGACCAGAAGATCCTTGCGATCCCCAAATGAGGTAGGCATAGGTCCAACAATATCCAAGACCCACTGGGCAAAAGGCCATGGATTGGTTAATGACTTGAGGTCGCTAGCGATCTAGTGTACCATAGGGTAGTGCTTCTAGCATTTTTCATACTTATGAAATCACAGCATCCTTCAACATGTATGGCCACCAGTATCCTTCATTGATTGCTCAGAAAGTCAATGATCTTCCTCCTATATGACTCCCACAAATGCCTTCATGAAGTTTATTAAGAACTTGCTTGACATCTTTTGGGTGAACGTACTGGAGGTAGGGACTACTGAAATACTTTTTATAGAGTTTTCTCTTAAGAGATAAGTGAAAACGAGCAACTTTGATTCTTATCCGGTACGTCAATATCGTGTCGCCTGGCAGTGTGTCACTTCATAGGTAAGGCACGATGGGATTCGTCTAATCGAGTGCCCTTTTTATATGGAGGACTTGCTCTGCTACGACTGACTGGTTGATGCTCGGTTGAGTGAGGAGTTGCTTTGTGCAGACCGACGATCAGCGATTCATATTCCACTTCATTGGTGGAGACTTCAAATCCTAGCTTGATCCTCCGTGAGAGAATAATATTCTCTATGGTAACTAATACAATGCTTATTCATGCCCCTTGTAAATGGAGGCTCCGTCAATGTAAAGAGTCCAATCGAAGGATTTTACTTCCTGTTCTATCGGTTGCTCAACAGGAATTTCTTCCTCGGCCTCTAAATTGATCGCCTCCCGGGCTGCTCGAATGGTAGTCCTTTGCTGGGCACTCCGCGTGCGAGATACCTTCACAATGGGCTCCGGGAGGCATGGGAAAGCTTGAGGTGGATGGATACCAGCATCGATGAGGAGGGACGTGATGAGGCGGGCATACAGGAGGGGTACCTCACCTTTATGCTCCCAGGCTACGAAAATGATATTTGCGTAAAGCATCCTGGCCAGGTTTAGTGTGAAATATGGGTCGAACAGGTGGTACACTAGCGTCTCTTGGCGAGGGAGCATCGCCGAGTCATTGGAAGTTAGAATCAAGTTGGCGCACACGATGTGGAATATGATGCGCGCCTTGTCATTGAGACGGCCCACAGGGAAAGTACCCCGGTCCCAAAAGTCGCCGGGTGTGAGTCGGTCAATGCATTGCTGTTTGGGAATGGTTGGGGAGTTGGTTGGGTAGTCGTATACTTCCGGGTGGTTTCAGCAAGCTTGCGAGCAAGGATGGCTAAGGTGAATGGAATATGGCGATCGTTAACAAATGATTGGCACGCAAAGTCGCCCGTGTGGACAAGCGTGCCATAGAAGGCCCGTACTTCGTCCTCCCAGACGATTGGATGAGGCTCTTGCAGGTATTATGCCCACCCCCACTGGCGAAAAAGGATGGTGATGGGGCGCGGTAGCTCATCCCAGTTGACAACTCGTTCGATGTGCAATTGGCGGGAAAAACTGAAAAATTGTTCACACCATACACGCTCCATGTGAGAGCGGTATTGCCATTTCTGTTAGGCAGAATGTCGATGGACAAATATTTGGCGGGGAGAGCTCGATTGGCCATTTGGAACGCTTGAAATTAGGAGCGGGAAAATTAGGGCTTATAGAGAGGGAAAGAGGTGAAGGTGTGAGTGGAAGAGTAGGGAAGGGGAGGTTTTTATAGGTGGTGGGGAGGGGTTTGGGTGAGGATTTTTGGAGGGAAAAGATGTGGTTGTGTTGGAAGGAAAAGGGGAAGAATGGGGGGGGGGGGGGGGGGGGAAGAAAGGGGATAGGGGGGTTGAATGGGTTCCTCGGAAAGAAGCAAAATCGTAGGAACCGAACTGATCTTGTCCAGGGGTAATTCGATTCGGTTCTGTTTTTTTTATTTTTTTGATTTTTTCAAACCGAACCGATCCGGCTTGGGGATTCGGTTCGGTTCCATCTGTGACAGAACCCTTTTTCTCTGCACTGGAATCCTATTCTCTTAAATCTCTAAATGCTTGCACTTATTCTCCCACTAGAATTCCTCTATGCCCTCATGAATGTTGTGTTGGAATGTGTGATCATAATACTAACCTAACCTAACGTAACCTACCTACGGACTCAATGCACTCTATCAAAGAATAACTACTATACACAAGAATTCACCCCATATGCGTTGGGGGTGCTACGACCTCTCTTGTCAGCTCAATCGCCCCCGTAAATGGGGTTCGAAAACCAAACGGTGTCGACTTCTTCCACACACGCCTTTAGATATGGTTTTAGGCGTTGTCCATTTACTTTGAATGTATTTCCCCCTTTCAAATTGTCTAACTCAACAGCTCCGTGCGGGAATACATTCGTTACAACGAACGGGCCAGACTATCGTGATTGCAACTTACCATGAAAAAGATGAAGCTGAGAGTTATAGAGAAGCACTTTTTATCCGGGAAAAAACTATTCGCGTCGAATGATGTTATCATAAGCGAGTTTCATCAGTTCTTTTGAAATTTTTGCGTTCTCATACGCATCATTGCGTATCTCTTCTAACTCATTTAATTGAAGATTGCAAGATTCACCGGCTCTATCCATGTCATAATTCATCTTCTTAATTGCCCAATACGCCTTGTGCTCTAATTACACAGGAAGATGTCAAGGTTTTCCATACACAAAGCGAAATGGGAACATGCTGAGCGAATTTTTGTATGCGGTACGATAGTCCCATAGGGAATCATTCAATCTAAGTGACCAATATTTCCGGGTAGGATTAATGGTCTTTTCAAGAATATTCTTGATCTCCCGATTCGCTAGTTCGTCCTGCCCGTTCATTTGTGGGTGATATGTTGTTCCAACCTTGTGAACGACCCCATACTTTCTTATGAGCTTCTCGAATGGCTTGTTGCAAAAGTGCGTGCCATTATCACTGATTATCGCTTTCGGAGCACTGAAGTGGGAAAGTATGTGTTCCTGTAGGAACCTAATCACCACTTTATTACCATTGGTCTTGGTAGCTATAGCTTCCACCCATTTAGAAACGTAGTCTACAGTGACAAGGATGTATAGGAAACCAAACGATGGGGGGAAAAGGGTCCAAGTCAATACCCCAACAGTCGAAGATCTCAATAATGAGTATTGGGGTTAATGTCATCATGCCTCGTCGGGTGATCGCCCCCATCCTTTGACACCTATCGCAGGATTTGCAATAGTTATTCACATCCTGAAAGATTGTGGGCCAATAGAGACCGCATTGAAGGATCTTAACGACCGTCTTTTTCGTCAAAAAGTGACCTCCACAAGCTTCCGAATGATAGAATTGGATGACTTTAGGGATTTCGTCATCCGGTACACAACGTCGGATGATTTGGTTGGCACAATATTTAAACAGGAACGGATCATCATTGAAAAACATACGCGACCAAGTAATGAACCTCTTCTTATATTGCAGTGTCCAATAGGGAGGAACGACTCCCGTGACAAGATAGTTCACTATATTCGCAAACCAGGGCAAAGAAGAGGTAGTAAAGAGTTGCTCATCCAGGAAGTATTCATCTATGGGTATTGGATCACTAAGTACATCGGACGAAAGCCTTGATAAGTGGTCGTCAATGACGTTTTATACTCCCTTCTTATATTTAATGGAGAGATTAAACTCTTGTAGGAGTAGGATCCATCTTATGAGGTGAGACTTTACGTCTTTCTTTGCAAGTAGGTATTTCAATGCCGCGTGGTCGGTGAAGCAAGTGATGGGAGAACCAATAAGGTAGGATCAAAATTTGTCAAGAGCAAACACTACCGCTAGCAACTCCTTCTCAGTGGTAGAGTAATTGAGTTATGATCTGGTAAGAGTCCGACTATCATAGTAGATGACATGAGCCTGTTTGTATTTTCTTTGGCCCAAAACAGCCCCTATCGCATAGTCGCTAGCATCACACATAAGTTCGAATGGTAAGGACCAATTCGGAACTTGCATGATGGGAGCGGACACAAGCATGGTTTTCAGTTTTTCAAAAGCGCTATGGCATGCTTCCGTCCACTCAAATGGGGTGTCCTTCATGAGTAGGTTTCTTAAGGGCCTAACGATGGCGCTAAAGTCCTTAATGAACCTTCAATAAAACCCTGTATGGCCCAAGAAGGAGCACACGTCTTTGAGCAATTTTGGTGGGGGTATATCAGCTATGACATCTATCTTAGCTTTATAAACTTCAATCCCCTTCAATGAAACTATGTGGCCAAGAACTATTCTCTCAGTGACCATAAAATGGAATTTCTCCCAGTTTAGCACTAAGTTCTTTTCCACACACCGGGTAAGTACCTTTTCCAGTTTTTCTAGACATAGATCGAAAGAGGTTCCAAAAATGCTAAAATTGTCCATGAACACTTCAAGTCCTCTCTCAACCAGGTCACTAAATAGACTCAACATGCACCTTTGAAAGATCGCGGGTGCATTACACAAGCTGAATGGCATTCGTTTGTAGGAAAATGTACCAAAGGGACAAGTGAAGGTCATTTTCTCCTGGTCGAGTACATCTACCTCAATTTGGTTATATCCGAAATAACCATCAAGGAAGCAATAGTAAGGGTGGCCCGCTACTCTCTCAAACTTCTGATCCATGAATGGCAAGGGGAAATGGTCTTTCCTAGTTCCCGCATTGAGTTTTCGATAATCAATGCAAATGCGCCACCCGATGGTTGTACGTTGGGGAACTAGCTCTCCCTTAGCATTTTCAATCACTGTCAGGCCCGAATTCTTTGGGAAAACTTGAATAGTTCTCACTCACTTGCTATCCAAGATTGGGTAGATAATCCCGACATCCAATAGCTTAATTATTTCTATTCTCACTACTTCTTTCATATTGGGGTTTAGCCTTCTTTGCATTTATCTAGAGGGGTTGACATCCTCTTCGAGATGGATCTTGTGGGTGGAAATCAAAGGACTTATCCCTTTCAAATGAGCAATACACCAATCGAAAGCACTTTGGTGCTTCCTCAGAATCTCTAACAGTTTTCCCTCCTGCTCTTCGTCTAGGCTAGAGGAGACAACAACAGGAAATGTCTCATCCTCTCCTAGGTATGCATATTTAATATGGTAGGGTAGTTTCTTCAATTAGATGGTTGGAAATTTATCGCTGGAGGGAACCATGCGTGTCTCCCTCGATCGTAACTCCTCAAATCGAGAAACCCTATTCACATCTCTCGCGTCCTCGTCCGATGCTCTCTCATCAAGTAACTCTCTCAACTCCTCAACCTCCCTCTCAAATTAGGTGTACGTCCCCTCACTCTCGTGGCTCGACACTAAATAGGACCCTAGGGCATCTCCATAATTATTTTCCTCAAAGTAATCCTCTACGATCTCATCGATTAGGCTCACTGCGTGAAGATCATCTTCTTCCCTTGTATGTTGGGCTATATCGAAGATATTAGTCTCTAAGGTCATGTTCCCAAAGGTGAGTTGCATCTGCCCATTTCTAGTATTGATAATTGCATTATCCGTAGCTAAGAATGGGCACCCAAGAATGATGGGAACATGATTGCTTGAGGCGAAGGAAGGCTCCATGTCCCAAATGACAAAGTCTACCGGGAAGTAGAAAGTGTCAACTTGGACGATCACGTCCTCAACTATACCTATTGGTATCTTCACGATTCGATCCGCTAATTGAAGAGTCATCTTTGATGGCTTTAGGTCGCCCAGATCAAGTTGCCTATAGATGGCATAAGGGAGGATATTGACACTTGCTCCCAAATCAAGTAAGGCTTTTTCGATTTTATTTTCTCCAATGATGCAGGAAATGGTGGGTGCACCGGGATCTTTGAATTTTGGCGGAAGATCGTTAAGTAGAATAGAGCTCACGTTCTGTGCTAGAAAGACATTTTTCTTTACCTTAATACTCCTTTTTATCGTCAACAAGTCTTTGATGAGTTTTGCATAAGCTGGAATTTGCTTAATAGCATCAATGAAAGGTAAATTTAGCTTTACTTGCTTTAGTACGTCTAGCACTTCATCACGGGGGTTTCCTTTGTGGGAAGGAATCAACCTTTAAGTAAACGGTTCCACGGTGGGTGGTTTCACTACTACCTCGGGCACGCTAGTGTCTTCTTTATCACTCTCATTCAATGGGACATCTTCGGCCTCTTTCGTGATGGGCGAGATCTCCTTATCTTTGGTTGCGTCGTGTGAGGGAGGTGATAAATCAACGACTCTCCCACTACGAAGAGTGGTCACAGCTTGACATTGCTCCTGATGTTACGTAGAAGTGGAGCTAACACTAGTTTGACCTTGGGGAGGTCTTTGGCCCTAGGCAGGAAATTTGCTCTTCTCTTGGATACTCCACGATGATTGCATCTTTGAAATATTTGCATTTATGTCGCCAATCATGCGATCATATCTAACATTGGATGCATTCTGGTTATTGATAAATTTGTTCATCGTATCCTCGAGAGTTCTCTGCGGTGGAGTGATATATGCTCCTTGAGGTGTTGGTTCTTGCACATGTCCTTGCATGTATGGAACTTGTTAAAAGTGTTATGGTGGAGGAGGGGCAGCATGTGAATTAGGATTTATCACTGCATGTTGCCCATATCTAAAACCAGGATGGTTTCTCCTTGAAGGGTTGTAAGAATTTTCGTGCGGCGCACCAAAATTACCCTTGAATCCTCCTATACCACTAACTTGCTCTTGAAGCATCACTTTGTAGGTGGGTATAGTCGGGCATTCCTCAGTTGAATGTCCCGCCTCATAAATTGCACACACCTTCTCGATGGGATTGGGGATGGATTTAGTTGGTCCTCTTCCATATACCTCACATAGGTCTCGCAGTCCTTTCTCAAGTACAACGAGTCGACTGTCCATCATAGAATTCTTTTCTACGTGAAATAGGCCGGACACCGATGGAGTGGTGGTCACTTGGAGAGTTCGATTTTAAGCATTGGGGTCAGATGTATCCCAGGATTGGGTAGTCTCGGTGACATACCTCAGGTGAAGCTCAACATCGTGGGCGTCTAAGTCGACAAACGGACCACTACCCATGGTTTCAACGAGTTACTTGGAATTAATTTTCAGCCCATTATGGATAAAGGAAATGATTTGCCCTTTATCAAATCCATGATGGGGGCATGAAGTAATTAACTTATTGAAACGCTCGTAGCATCGATCGAATGACACATTTTCTAATTGTCAGAAAGTTTGAATTTGAGCCTTGATGGAGTTCGTTCAATGTGGAGGAAAGAATTTCTTGAGAAATTCAGATTGCAGCTCATTCCAGGATGCAATCGAGCTTGGAGTTAAAGACCATAGCCAGGTCTTAGCCTTATATTTTAGCGAGAACGGGAAGAGTTTGAGGCGGATTACCTTTTGTGTGCAAGTTTGATCATTAAGGGTTTTACACACATCCTCAAATTCCCTGATGTGGAGATATGGCTTTTTAGAATCCATCGCATGGTAGTGGGGGAGCATCTGGATCATTCCATTTTCAAAACGAAATTGCCCTGCATTATATGGGAGTATAATGCATCTCGAAGTGATAGTGCACTTGGGATATAAGATTTCTCTCAAAGGGCGGTATGGGGCTTCTTCCTCACCGACGACTGCACTACCGTGTTGCGACATGTCACTCTCTCTTAACGACTCGGTGTCCTCACTTGGTATGCTCGGGGTGTGCTCTGAAGTATGTCTTAAGAGGGAAAACGACGTGTTATTTGAGATTGAGTGTGACGGTGTGGGAGGTGGAACCCAAAATTGTGGATCGTTGGGAGTGTGAGGACTATCAGGGTTGTACTCTCCTATCGAGTTTTCGTGAATGCGGATTGGAGTATTATGGGGAGTTGGAGTGAGTTCAGAATTTTGCATTAACGGGCTTATGAGAGATGATGATGACTATTTTTGTGCTTTTACAAATTTTTATATGTTTTTAAATTTTTGGAAATTTTTTTGGGTCAAAGTTTGAGATTGACTTGATCTAATCCTAAGTCTACCTAAGTCTCCGGTAACGGCGCCAAAAACTTGACGCGACTAAGAATGTGTCTCAGAAGTGCGTACTCTTTAGGCTCAAGTGTAAGCATGTCGCTCAAGTAATAATCCGATAAGTCGGGTATCGATCCTCAGGGAAATAGGACAATGGAATTGTAAAGAAGTTGGATAGACAAAGAAATCCTAACTCTGACTCTAAAAAGAAAGGAAAAAATGATTTTTTCGAGAATTGGCTACAACTAAATGCGAATTGGAAATGGTTTACCAATGAAATAAAATATGAATGGAATGAAACTATTCTAAATTATTGATGATGATTGATTTGAACTTTAAAATTTATGATGAATAAAATAGAAAGGGAATACAATCCCTCAACCCTAGTGTATTGCAGATATAAAACTAATCGTAAATTTAAGTGATTAATTAGACCCGAAATTTAGTACTCCCAAGCATTACGTATATGAGGTTCAAGCCCGCACCATACTTAATCAGAGGATGAGTAAATCGGTATTGCGATAGTTACACTCGAATTTCATTCTGAAGCATCCCGGTTACCCTGAAGCAAACGAGATCCAAAGATCTACAATTATCGTGTTTCTACGCAATACGGTCATAATCAAATCATTAAATTTAGAGGATTAATTTTATACACATGCAACTACCACATCAGGTTGAGTTCATGCATCCCGACCTTTTAAATCTAGCTGGGCATGTGAAAACTTGAAAACAACACTTTTAGAATGAAATAAACCATTTTTACTAATGAATGAAGATGAAGAAAGGTGAAATTAGTAATGAACAAGCAACTAGAATAAATATAGAAATAGAAAGCATAATGATTTTACTTGAATTGCAACTTCAAAGTAACTAGGGTTTGTTGTTCTTCTTCTCTAAAATGGATTACTAAGCTTCCTTAATGACCCGGAAGCTCTCCTTTACGTTTGGGAGGAGTTACAATTTATTTACTATGAAAATTCAAGAGTTTGAACCAAGTAAAACTCTGATATTTACAAGTGGATAAGTCCGAAAAATCGATAACAGAACCGATCCGGGTAACGGGTTCGGTTCGGTTCGGTTCGGTTCCATCTTGTATAGCTTTTACAGAAACTCTTCGAGCATGGGATCGGTTCGTTATTTCCTTGCTTCGGTTTGGTTCCATCTTTTCACAGGAAGTTTTGCCATGGTGGATTCGGTTAGTTTTTTCATTACTTCGATTTGGTTCTGTTTTACCACCCTTTACAGAAGCTTTGCCCATGACGGATTCGGTTCTTTTTAGCTTCCTTGGGTTCGATTCCTTTTTGTCAGTCTTTGCAGAACCCTTGCCTTCTTGTGTTTCTTTGAAGCTTTTGATATGGAACTCGACTTACAACACTGGATACCTGCGAAATAGATGACGAACACACGAAACTCGATGCACTCATTAGAAACTTGCCAATATCGATGATATGATATAAATCCACTTGAATTACATTACGCGGAGCGATAAAATCATCTAAATTAAGGGGATAAATGGGAAGAATTTATGCCTAATCATTAGTCACTATGTCTATCATCCTAATGTAGAAGTCATCAAATGACTTAGTCTTAGTCATGACTAAAGTGTTGTACTACTGCATTAGCATTTGGGTTTTAGCTGCTTTAAAATGTGTGTCTCCTTTATTTGCAGTCACTAGGGTATCCCATACTTCCTTAGAGGTAGTATAGATTGATATCCTCTTAAACTCGTGTTCATTGATAGACATGAATATAGCATTTTTGCCTTTGTTATTGTTACGGGAAGTCTGTTTCTCTTCGTTAATGAATTCACTTAGCAACTTTCTAATCCTCACAATACTTCCTTCAACGGCTGGTTTAGTAGGAAAAGTATAACCATTTTCAATAGCATCCTAGACATCATCTCCCAATGTCCATTGGATGAATGCAACCATCCTCACTTTCCAGTAAGGGAAGTTGGTTCCATCCAAGAGAGGGGTCTGGACAGGTTACCTAATCTCTCAAATTTCTTGTCCATTGTTTGTTTTGAAAAAAAGTTTAAGAAACTCAACCTCTAAAGGAATTTATGAAACCAATGCTTTGATATTAATTGGAAAAGTGACACTTAAGTTGTTTAATTCAAGATAAAATACTCTAAATGGATCCAAACAGTTTTTTAAAGAAACTCTTTTCTTAAAACAAACAGCTAACACAAGATGTGTAAAAATAAACTATGAACGAGATATTTGAAGTTTTATGTAGCCAAGTTTTGAAAACCAAAACTAAAACAATTTTAAATCATCACGCCAATAGAAAGGGATGAGAGAAAGATTAAGTACTCAAGTGCCTAAAGATTTTAACGTGGTAAAACCCCACCCAATTGGGGAAACATTCACGGAGGTCTCCACACCTCAAAACAAAAATACACTAAAATAGAGTAACAGATTACAAACTATTTAACAATCTAAACACACAATCAGACCTAATCTACGTTCAGAAAATATACCAGCTCCTTTTGATTAATCTGACTTCTCCCAAAGCTTTTATGTTGTAGATGTTCTCTGAGCTTTGTAACTCCACTCCTTTTTGCTTTACGTCAACTCTTAAAGTTTAAAATCTCTCTACCAACACATTTTAGTGTTGTAGTGTGAAAGTGTTGTGATGTGATGTGATGTGCCTAACACATGCATGCAACTCACACACACTTATTACAGACAAAATGAGTATCAAATTACAAACAGATTTCTAATATGCAACAGAAATTTCCAAAATCAGTTTGATCGAAACTCTCAGACTTTTTGATCTTTAAATTTATAGTCAGATCAAGAGGGAATCTTGTTATATAAAAGAGCCAAGATCCTAGACACACTGTATTCGAAAATGTACAAATATTTCATAAAATGTGAAATATATGAAAGTGTAAATCCCTAATCAAGATCTCAACTAGATCTAAGTCTGGATATTCTCAAAAATTGAAATCAGAAATGATTTTGTTGGTTTAGGTTCTGAAAGCAACATAAATGTTTTAAAAACAACCAATAAAATAAGGATTTCTCGAAAGAAGAAATCAAACTCAGTAATATCTACGTGATATGTATCATAAAGTATCAAATCTTAACTTTCTATGAAAGAAAATGATATTAGAACTACATGACTTAGTTGGACAAGAGATTAAGAACTAGAGAAGATGGATCTTCTCAAATCTCAAACTAACTCAACTCTCAGAAGGTTTTTCTGGTGAAAATTTGGTCGGAGTAAAGTTAGGGTTTTATTTCTCTCTCTTTTTTTTTCTCAGAGGTGAAAATGATACAAAGATTGTAAACATTGCACATATGAGTCCTATTTATACTAGAGCATGGAATGCTCTAGAAGGATGAAGCAAAACAACGATCAACATTGAATGTAAAAGATCGAAGTAAATCTAATGGATGACGATGCACCGTTTTTAAACACACTCTGATTGGTTCAAAGGGTTAACATATGGATCGCTTTGGAATACATGCAGACCATTGATAAAAATGATCCAACGGTGTAACTAAAGTCTCAGATATGTGAGATAGAGAAAACACAAATCTAGTCGTTATAATACCAACATGTGTAAGGCTATGGTTAACTGAACAACGCGTGTTTTTAATGTTTAAAGAACTTAATTTTCCCCCATAATATTATCTAGCGCTTTCGGATTCTACCCAAGAAAAGTTTTACACACTTATGAAAATTATAAAACAGCCCCAAAACATTATAAAAACCAATTTTAAATGTTTCAAAATTATTTTAAAAATTCCAAAAATTATTTAAAATATCCCCAAAATTATAAAAAATCATTTTAATGGGATTTAACACACACACACACACACAAACACACACACACACACACACATACACACACACACACACACACACACACACACAGGCATATTATGAAGAATGCCACACATAAATGCAATCCTAGGTGACTTGTTGGTGTTCTACCTTTAGGAACTTTAGAAGAATTCGAATGTAGAGTCTGAAGAATTTTTGGTAGACTAGGATATGACTCAGTTTTATCACTATTTCCAAACTATATGAGCACCTATATAATATAGACTTAAGTGAGTCAAATATATAGGGTGCTTAATTCTCTAGTCATTTTTTATGTCCATCAATCATTATCTTATTGGAAGCTTCAGCTTGCCCATTACTTTATGGATATGCTATATAATTAAAGTGATGCTTGATGCCATGTTTATAGCAAAAGCCTTGAAAGGAGCCACTTTCAAATTGCGTGCCATTATTAGTAATGATCGCTCTTGATACACCAAAGCGGGTGGTGTTATTCTTCCATATAAAACTCATCATTTTAGAGTCCCGGATATTCGCAAGTGGTTCTACCTCTACCCATTTGGTGAAGAAGTCAGTGCCGACCAGAAGATCCTTGCGATCCCCAAATGCAGTAGGCAACGGTCCAACAATATCCAAGCCCCACTGGGCAAAAGGACATGGGTTGGTTAATGACTTGAGGTTGCTAGCGATCTAGTGTACCATAGGGGAGTGCTTCTGGCATTTTTCACACTTACGAAATCATGACATCCTTCTACATGTATGGCCAACAGTATCCTTCATTGATTGCTCAGAAAGTCAATGATCTTCCTCCTATATGACTCCCACAAATTCCTTCATAAAGTTTATTAAGAACTTGCTTGACATCTTTTGGGTGAACGCACTGGAGGTAGGGACTAGTGAAAGACTTTTTATAGAGTTTTTGCTTAGGAGATAAGTGAAAGAGAGCAACTTTGACTCTTATCCAGTACGTCGATCTCTTGTCGCCTGGCGGTGTGTCACTTCGTAGATAAGGCATGATGGGATTCATCCAATTGAGTGCCCTTTCTATATGGAGGACTTGCTGTGATACGACTGACTGGTTGATTCTCGATTGAGTGAGGAATTGCTTTGTGCAGACCGACGATCAACGATTCATATTCCACTTCATTGGTGGAGACTTAAAATCCTATCCTGATCCTCTGTGAGAGCATAATATTCTCTATGGTAACCAATACAATGCTTATTCATGCCCCATAGAAATGGAGGCTCCGTCAATGTAAAGGGTCCAATCGAAGGATTTTGCTTCCTCTTCTATCGGCTGCTAATTTTCTAATTGGGCAATAGGCTAGTTTCATGTGAATTCGGCGATAAAATGAGCTAGGACTTGCCCCTTAATTACTGTTCTTAGTTAAAACTGGATATCAAATCTTCCAAGCTCGACCAACCATTTTGACAGTCGGCTGGAGAGGTCAGCTTTCCTTAGAACAACTTTGAGGGTATATGAGGTAATTACAATAATAGAATAAGCCTCAAAGTAATGCTTTAGATTCCTCGAGGCTACCACTAAGGCATAATTGAGCTTCTGTAGGGCCTGATAACATTGCTCGGCATCAAGAAGCGTCTTACTTGCATTGTAGACAGGTGTTGGCCTCCCTCCTTCTCGCATATAAAGCAAACCTCACGGCATGGTCTGACACGGAAAGTTAAAGTTACAATGGATCACCTTTGCTTGGAATCACTAGCAAGGGTGGCTTGCTGAGGTATGATTTACGTTCTTCCAGGGATTTGGAGTAGTTATCGTTCTATACTAGTGTAGCACCCCGCGCGCCCGAAAAGACATGCGGCGTGATACTACGATAAAAACTAAACTAAAACCATCAATAATGAGTATAGAGAATATATATTCCATAATTTAAATGTAACAAAACCACAATTCTTCTATTACCACAATAATGATTTGCAATAATGTTTTTCTAAAAAATACACAATTCTCCAACAAAAATTACACCACTAATTTATACATAAAAAATAAATCTTCCAATTCAAACTCTAAAATAATTCTCCAAAATAGTCCATAGCGTCCCAATCCACGCTAGCCTGCTACTAAAAGAAAATACAGAGAAGTACACAATATGACAGGAATAGATGCTAAAATAAAATTAGCACGATGAATAAATCACAACAATACGAATGCGCATATACAAATCAAATGCATTACTCAAGCATTATATCAATATTAATTTCTCAACAACATATCAATGGGTCACTAGGCCTCCCCTAGGCATCTCAAAGCCATACAACTATTTTTGGACTATTGGCGGGTGTCCATTCTCCGTGCCATATTAAAATCTCATAACAATATGCTCAAATCAATAATATAATATATCTCAATGAATTAAATAATAGATTCCAACAATTTTTTTCATATTCCAATGAATATGACAATTCGACATGAGTGTAATTGACACAGAAAACAAACGAAAAACTCTCAAGAGAATTTAGGAGCATATTGTGTAAGTCTCGTACCTCAAAATCATCACATGAATCGTCACATATATTCTACCTCAAAAATCAAATTGCACCATTATGTTCCTCTCGCAAAAATATTCAAATCACATTCTAGCCCCAATATGAGATAACCCCTAATAGGCCTCCAAATCTAAGGTTGAACATAGAATAAAATAGGGCCCGGGGTTTGTATAAAGAGGGAGAGGAAACCTAAAGGTCTAGTACATTTTTATATGATAAAAAGTTGGTTAAAAACTTCTACCCACGACCTATTTTTATAAGAAAAAAAGAATTATTAAAGCCTAAAACTCTTTAAAACAGATCTGCCGACTCAAATCTAGGCATAGTCGGTCGATCGACTCCATGGGTCGATCTATCGACCCTTTAGGAAAAAATGATTCTGCTAGCGTGTTAAAAAGAAAGGTTTAAAACTTAAAAACTCCATATAAACCTCATTTTAAATCCAAATTAATTTCCGTTTGAAATCCTACTTTTCAAACATAAAACTTAACATATTTAATTATTCAAAATAATTAAATCCAAAAATTTATTTTCCTCAAATTTTTCAAAATTAATTTAAAAATACCCATTTAAAAAATCCGGGTTGTTACATACTTCTCCACTATCAAGGAATTTCGACCTCGAAATTCGACGAAACCTAACGCTCGAAATAAAATGCTACTCGATTCTATCTCCCAAAAATCACAACTCTAAAGTCCTCGATCCATTCTAAACATCCTCACCACGATGCCTAACACGTCCTCAAAATTCTCTATCTCCGAAGAAAATATATCTAATCTGCATGCGGGACCCAAAACCCAAGACCCGAGGGTTGTCGTATACCTAAGCTCTAATACCATCTGTAACACCCCGCGTGCCTTAAAAGACATGCGACTTGCTACTACGATAAAAACTAAACGAAAACCAGCAATAATGAGTGTAGAGCATCTATATTCTATAATTTAAATATAACAAAACCATAATTCTTCTATTACCACAATAATGATTTACAATAATGTTTTTCTCAAAAATACACAATTCTCTAACAAAAATTACACAATTAATTTATACATCAAAAATAAATCTTCCAATCCAAACTTTAAAATAATTCTCCAAAACCCAATCCACGCTAGCCTGCCACTAAAAGAAAATACGGGGAAGTATACAATATGACAGGAATAGATGCTAAAAAAATATTAGCACGATGAATAAATTGCAACAATACAAATGAGCATATATAAATGAAATGCAATACTCAAGCATTATATCAATATCAATTTCTCAATAACACATCAATGGGTCACCAGGCCTCGCCTCCCCTCCCCTCCCCTCCCCTCCCCTAGGAATCTCAAAGCCATATAACGATTTTTGGACTATTGGCGGGTGACCATTCTCCATGCCTTGTTAAAATATCATGACATTATGCTCAAATAAATAATATAATATATCTCAATGAATCAAATAATAGATTCCAACAATTTTTTTAGGATTGCAATGAATATGACAATTCAACATGAGTGTAATTGACACAGAATACAAACAGAATACTCTCTCGAGAATTTAGTAGCATATTGTGTAAGTCCCCTACCTCAAAATCATCAAATGAATCGTCACATATATTCTGCCTAAAAAATCAAATCGCACCATCATATTCCTCTCATGAAAATATTCAAATCACGTTCTATCCTTAACACGAGATAACCCCAAATAGGCCTCCAAATATAAGGTTGAACATTGAGTAAAATAGGGACTAGGGTCTGTATAAATAGGGAGAGGAAATATAAAGGTCTACTGCATTTTTGTGTGATAAAAAGTTGGTTAAATACTTTACCCACGACCTATTTTTATAAGGAAAAAAAAAGAATTTGTAAAGCCTCCAACTCTTTAAAACAGATCTGCCGACTCAAATCTGGGCATAGTCGATCGTTTGACTCCCTGGGTCGATCTATCGACCCTTTAAGAAAAAAATGATTCTGCCAGCGTGTTAAAATGAAAGGTTTAAACTTAAAAACTCCATATAAACCTCATTTTAAATCCAAATTAATTTCCGTTTGAAATCCCACTTTTCAAAAATAAAACTCAACATATTTAATTATTAAAAATAATTAAATCCAAAAATTTATTTTCCTCGAATTTTCCAAAATTAATTTAAAAATACCCATTTAAAAAATCTTGGTTGTTACAACTAGGCCCTTATCTTTCTTCAACTATTAGAAGAATGGTCGACAATGCTCTAGAGACTTGACGATGAAACGGTTGAGTGCGGAGAGTATGCCGGTAAGCTTCTGGATATCTCTTATCATTTGAAGGGGCTGGACTTTTCTGATGGCGTGGATTTTATCAGGGTTAGCTTCAATCCCTCTTTCACTGATCAGATTGTGACACCCCGCCTAAGTAAACATCGATTGATCGGGACTTTATAAAATTAAAACAATTTTCTCATATGGTTCATTCTTAGTATCATTGTAGAAAACTTTTTAATTACTAAGCACCTAATTGAAATTAGATCGATGCCAAATTTTCTCTTCCTTTAAAACAGAAAAATGAAAAAAGCGAAAAAATAAATTAAACATTCACAATATACCAGAGTCCAAGCATCACAATATATAAATGGATAAAGTTTTGTTGAATAAACCATCGACTAAAATCAAAAACCAAATTCTCCATAATAACAAAAGAACAGAATGACTGGAAAAAAATTATCGACGAACAACATGTCCATACATGGAATATAAAACAAGATCCTACACTAGATATGAAAGGAAGAATCGTCTACTGAAATCCTATCAGCATCCACAGTACTACAACTCCAAGTCCCTAGAATGGAGTCTTCTAGCTTGGCGTACCTATGGATGGACACCTAAATGATTTTTAAAATATTTTGATAGCAGGAGTTAGTACTCAAAATATTTTGAAAATATTTAGCAAGTGTTTATTACATTAAAATTCGGTTATTGATTACACAAGTTAGGTTCACTTGCATTCTCTTGAGTTTCCTCACCTCTCGTCTATAGTGCACGCCTAACGTTATATACTTAACCCATCTAGCTATACTACCCAAGTGAACTAGACTAAAGTATTCAACGGAACTTACCTATACATCTAAGTTCTCGTACCACCCAATATTGGGACATATCTGCAGTGAATAACTCTGAATACTGCTCTCGCATGTCATCATCTTGCTCCCACGTCGACTCATCAGTACCGTGGTTTCCTAACTGAACTTGCACTAGTGGCACCACCTTGGATGACAGTTTAAGCTCACTACGATCTAGAATAGCCACAGGCCTCTCCTCATACGAGACGTCTGGATATAAATCAATCTCCTCAAGTGGAACGTGCCAGAAGGCTCTCTCACTCCTCATGTACTTCTTCGGTGATGACACATGGAACACGTTGTGTATCCGCTGAAGACGCTCTGAAAGTCCCAGTCTGTATGCCACCGGTCCCACCCTCTCTATAATAGGAAACGGTCCCACATATCTCAACGCTAACTTCCCTCTCTTGCCAAATTTGATAATCCCCTTCATAATACTCAAACAACCACCTGATTGCCAACCTCTAACTCGACACGTCTCCTGTCGACGTCGGCATAACTGTTCTACCTATCTTGAGCTATCCGAATATGCCCCTGAATCAACTCAATCTTGGTAGTAGTCTCCTGAATCATCTCGAGTCCTAACAACATGTTGTCCCCTACCTCTAACCATCAAGCGAGCGAATGACAAAGCCTACCACATAATGACTCGAATGGTAGTATACGGATAGTAAATTGGTAAGAGTTGTTAAATGCAAACTCCACCAATGGGAGGTATCTCTCCCACCCTCCCCCAAATTTTAGGATGCACATCCTCAACATATGCTCAAGCATATGATTCACCCTCTCAGTCTCCCTGTCTATTCGCGGGTGGTATGTCGTACTCAACTGTAAATCTGTGCCCGTGGCCTCCTGAAAGCTCTGCCAGAAGTGTGACACAAATTGTTTATCTCAATCAGACACAATATTAATCGGGATAGTGTGCATCTTAACAATCTCTGAAATGAATAGTTGCGCATACTTCATTGTCTCGTAGTCTCGTAGTCTGTGTGAACTAGAAATAAATAAGCCACCTTGGTAAATTAATCCACTATCACCCATATGGAATCGTGACCCTACTGCGACGTAGGTAGTCCAGTAATAAATTCCCTGGAAATTCTCTCCCACTTCCACACAAAAATCTCAAGTAGCTGTAACATCCCCGAAGGCCTCTGATGGTCAACTTTCACAAGCTGACAAGTAACACACTTTGAGACAAACTCTGCTATATCTCTCTTTATGCTGACCCACCAGTACTGTCTCCTCATATCCTAGTACATCTTATCCCCACCGGGATGTATCACAAACCTGGAACCGTGAGACTCAGTCATAACTGCATGTCTCAAATCCTCATCCTCGGACACTACCAATCTTCCATTAAAGTGCAGGCCTCCCTCTTAGCTGACTGAGTAAGACTCTGCACCCTCAGCTAATAACTTTCGTACCATGCCCTGACAGAACTGATCCTCTGCTTGTGCCTTCACTACCCACATAATGATCTCGAGAGTGATAGTCAAAACTTCCATGTACGCACAGTCAACCTCATCTTCCCGTCGAATCTCACCCCCTCATCTTTCCATGCCTCTGTTAATTCTCCAGTTAGTCATCGGCTCAACGTGTCTACAACCATGTTAGCCTTATCAGGATGATGTCGTATATCAAACTGATAGTCCTTCATGAATTCTAGACATCACCTCTGCCTCATGTTCAGATACTTCTGTGTGAAGAGATACTGAGGTGACTTATGATCTGTGAATAATGTAAACTGCTCCCCCAATAAATAATATCTCCATATACTCATCGCAAAAATGAATGCTGCCAACTCGAGGCTGTGGGTGGGGCAATTATTCTCATGGGGATTTATATTCCGAGATGCATAAGCTATCTCCCTCTCCTCCTGCTGCAACACACCCCCAAGTCCCTATAGGGAGGCGTCAGTAGAGACCCAGTACTCTAATCCTCCCCTGGGAAAAGAAAGCACTGGTACTGATGTCAATCGGTCCTTTAGCTCGTCAAAAGCCAACTGACAATGGTATCTCCACACAAATGGTACTCCCTTATGAGTCAAGTTCGTCAAAGGCCCAACAATCTTTGAGAACCCATTGATGAAGCGATGGTAATATCTGACCAACCCCAAGAAGCTGCAAATCTCGATCGGTGTCATGGGCTACCCCCACTCCCTCACTACCGATACCTTATTCGGATCAACAACTCTGCCCCTATCGAACATAATGTGGTCAGGAAACTGTACCTACCGAAGCCAAAATCCACACTTACCAAATTTGGCATACAACTGATGGTCCTATAATGTCTACAGAACTATACATAAATTCTCAGCATGCTCCTCTCTATAGACTACCAGAGCCAGAAACACAAAAACGCTGGGGGGGTAAGAGCTTAGCGTAGCAAGCTCGCAGTCAAGGGGTTCATAAGCCCGAGAGAGCCAAGGCTACTCCGAGTAGCCGGGCGATGAGGCGTAGCGGACCTCCACCGTTTGTGGATATGGCTCTAGTAGGCTATCCCAGACCGAAGGGGAGGGAGAGATTATAGAGAGGGAGGGGAGTGAAATTCACGTAGTGAACAAATGGTCAATGCGGGTGCGTACACGTGATACCTTGTTTATTGTATTCGAGACGGATTAGAAGAACAGACCATAAAGCCAGAAGGACACTTGGTCAGATCAAACAAACAGTGTACTATTCCCCGAGCTGATAATTGCTTTTATGAAATTTTTAGATTTATAGAAAGAAGCGGAAAAGCCGATCACTTTTATCGGAGAAAAGATAAGATAAAAACAAACATCACCCCTTGGCAGAACAGATGGTAATATCCTCGATCGGAGAATCTACCAGTCAGTCTGTTAGCTCGAACAAGACACGAGAGGAAGCCCCTCCCCATTTCTGATAGGAGGAAGAAATGGAATGGGGGGATACCTTCGAGAGAGGAAGTACTGGCTTGCTTGTCTTGGGATAACGGATGGTAATATTTTCGATAGGAGAATTTATCGATCCCAGTCCATAGTAAGCAAATAAGACAGTTAGCTTACACAAATAAGACAGTTAGCTTACACAAACAAGGTTTCAGAATCTTAAAATTTTAACTTTTGAAAACTCGTGAGAAAACCAGGACATCATCTATGAACACGATTATAAACTGGTCCAAAAACTCCCAAAACACCCTGTTCATGAGATCTATGAATACTGCAAGTGCATTAGTGAGACCAAATAAAATCACCCTAAACTCATATGACCCATACCGCGATAAGAAAGCGGTCTTAGGTACGTTCTCCTCTCAGATGCGTAACTGGTGATATCCAAACCTCAAATCAATCTTTCTCAACTGATAAAACAAGTCACCGATCTTAGGAAATGGATACTTGTTCCGTTTTGTTACGTTGTTTAGCTCCTTGTAATCCACTCACAAGTGAAGCGAACTATCCTTCTTCTTCACTTACAATACTGGAGCACTCCAAGCCAATGTACTCCGTCGAATGAAAGCCTAACCCAAGAGATGTTAAATTTGCTCTCTCAGCTCCCCCATCTCTGAAGGATCCATGCGATACGGTGCTTTGGAAATTGATCTTGTCCCCAGTGCTAAGTCGATGATAAACTTTGTTTCCCGACTCGATGGCAGCCCGAGTATGTCCTGAAATACGTCCTCAAACTCCGTTACTACTAGAATCGAGTCTAAAGGTACCACTATCTCCTGTGAGGTCTCCTCATCAATACAGTATTGGTGAGTGTGCGATCCTCACCCAGGCAGAGGCATCACCACCAAGAACATCCCCTGCCCTGGGATAGATAACACTATAGTCATCTCATAGCAATCTATAATCGCTTGATAACTCGCAAACCAATCCATGCCTAGAATCACATATTACCCCTCCATGTCTAATAGTAGGAGGTCTTTCGCAAGACCCAGTCTCCTAATTAAAATATCAACTCCTCTAGAGATCAAATGTATCAGCGAACCACTACCGATCGGTGACTCAACGCACATAAGAAGAATGTCGTCTGCCTCTAATAAACCAGCATCTCATGCAAATCTAGTCTTAATAAAAGAATGTGATTCTCCACTATCAAACAGAATCCTACCCTCAAGCCCATGAATAGGAAACGTACCCTCTACTGCTGGCGAGGCCTGTAGTTCATGGAGGCATCGGTATATCCCGGACATTATATACACGCCCATAGTGTATATGACCCTACTGTTGTTGTGGGCTTGGTGCTGGAGCTATTAAAGCCTGCTACCCTTGTTAGGAACCCTAACGCTGTGCCCTGTCTCACTGTGGGCAAGCTATACTCTTGTGACCCTGCTGGACATATATGAAACACTGACCCTGGAACTCTCTATCTCTGGCCCGGATAGCCTCCCCTAGTTCCCTTGGCCCTGACGGCTCTGAGGAACCTGCTACTACTGAGACCCTGTTGGTCCTACCCAAATCCCCCGTCGGGTCGATAACCTCCTGATCTAAACCTCTTGAAAGAGTTCCCCTGTCGAGAATCCTGCCCCTGCTGACTCGCTATCTGTTGCTACTGGGGTGGTTCCCCATTACCACTACTCCCCCCAGCCTTTCCCTACTGGCTAGGCTCGCCTCCCTTTATCCCCTTCACATGGAAGCAATGATCCTGATAATCCTAATGTAGTATGATGAGTCCTCTAAATAGGACTTAATCCTCTAAATAGGACTTAGTCTTCACCCTCTCATAATCCTACTGTAGTATGATGAGTCCCTCAATATAATACTACCGAAGTCCCAAAAGTTTACACGATCTCGATTGAGAAATTCTAGGCTAAACAAGGTAAATTTTTAGTCTTCTGGGTAACCGAATCGATTTGCCCCAGGCCGTATCGATTCGATTCTGTACAGATTTTGCATTTCGTCTTCTTCATGCATTTTTACCTTATTTTCACCATTTTACTTAATAAAATTCTCATGCTACTCCATTAAATTTAACTCCACATGTTCCTAACCATTTCTACGTGTGTGGGGGTAATTTTTAACGTAAATCAGTCATCAAAACATTAAAATTACCGATTAATAATGGATTAGTTCATCAAATCCTCAAGAACCCTAGATTTTAATATTCTCCATTAATGCTCATATGAAACCCAGATGTAAATTTGTAGCTATTTCTAAAATCTCAGATAACTTATCCTCTATATATTTTCATTCAATTTACATGCAATATCCTACCCAAACATGTATAAACATAGGTTTTTCTTCCAAACATAACAAAGAACTCAATATTATTCAAGCCCTAGTCAAATGAGTATTATAACTTCGTAATAATTTGTAATAAACAACTTGCCTTAATAGAAGGGTCTGATTTTTGTGGTGTTGATGATGGATTGATGGTTCTCTCTTCAAATTCGTACTCCTCAGATGATTAGGATGCAAGATCTAGGTCCAATTCTTCAAGAACACATCCTAAGCCTTGAAAATGGTTTCTCTCTTATCTCTAATGGCATCCTTTGGGTTATGTCGTTATAACCCTAACCCCATTCTCTAATCATAAAATATAGGACTCTAAATTTGGTACGTCCCTTAATCTCTATTTTCCAAAAGACCGAAATGCCCTCAATATGTGACGGTTTGGCCTAAAATTGATCCGGGACTCAAACTATACCCTCGGGTACACTATTATGACTATTTTGACCCATTCTGAATCATCCATGACCTCTAAATTATCATTCGAGTCACTTAAAATATATTTCCTATCTCGATCTCAAGTTAGTCTACACGTGACTCTCGATTGAGATAGAATAAAATACACACATATCACCCGCTATGCTGTATAACACTAATCATCAATTATTTATCATTCACACTTAGTAAATATTATATCATAAAATTAGTCAGTATCTATTTCTCGATTAATATTTAATAATCACATTTATCATTTAATCACATTACATGACTTCACTCGCGTAATTTAAATAAAATGTATTTTCTCAAATAATTCCTGAACTAATTATATTATAAATATGCAGAAATATGGGGTATTACACAGATATCCTAGGAACTTCCTGACTGGACACCGAATGAATACTTGCTAGCGTTAAGTTTCATCCTGTATTTCCTGAGGATCTCAAAGGTTCCTGCTAAGTCTGATAGGTAGTCGCCCTTGTGTTTGCTTTAGACGAGCATGTCGTCAATGTACACTTCCATTGTTTCTCCTATCAGTTTCTTAAACATCCTGATGACCACCCACTGATAAGTCGCTCCTGCATTTTTGAGGCCAAACAACATAACTTTATAACAATATACCTTATAGGAGTTATGAATGAGGTCTTATCTTAGTTTGTCTTATGAAGTGGGATATGGTGGTATCCAGAGTAAGCGTCTAGAAAACTCATCCTTTCATGCGTTGTTGTGGTGTTGATTAGATGATCTATCTTTGGGAGAGGAAAACTGTCTTTAGGGCAAGACTTATTGAGGTCGGTAAAATCAATACATACCTTCCAATTAACATTTCTTTTGGGTACTACAACTGGGTTGGACAGCCATTTGGGGAACTGGACTTCCCGAATGTAACCTGCATCCAATAATTTTCCAACCTCCTTCTCCACTAAATTTTCTTTTTTCGGGGCTATTCGGCGAGCCTTCTGAGTGACTAGTTTAAAAGCTGGGTCAATGTACAGTCAATGGCATAAAATAGTGGGATCTATCCCAGGAATTTTGTATGGTTCCCAAGTACTTATTGGCGTACTCCCTAAGGGTTTACTATAGCGTTTTCTTCACTGTGGGCAGTGCATCCATCCGCTTGGGGTGGGAGCTTCTAGTTATGAAGCGAGCTATGAATAATTCAGCTAGAGCCTTAAAGCTATTGATGGAACTATGTAACAACCTCTTGAATAACTTCTGCGCCATGTCATGCAAATAGGAAGGGAAGATTCGACCCATCAATGAGTCATTGTGGCTCTACAGGGTCATGGCATGCCTGTACCGTCAGACATGATCGATAGGGTCAGTCTTCCCATCATAGATCTTGAATCTAGGGATTGGAAATTTCTTAGGGGGATTATCCTCTTCTATTCTCCTTGAAAAAGGGGACTTCATCTGAGTGTTAAGAGCTCTTATGGCTAGCTCTCGTGTGGATCTGGATCCTCGGTGGGTTGGATACTGATCCATCTCCCTTCGAACCAAGCTTCTGATTTCATCATTCTGCCAACCAGGACTCCCATGGCATCGAGCTTGGTGTAGTCATTATGATCGACCATCTTCTTACCTGTTCCTCTCATATCTTCCTTGGTCGCACCTGGGACTCCTTCCTCGGTTGTGAGATTCACCCACCTGAGGACTAAGAGTCCGATTATGGTGTCGTCTTGTATTTCTGTGGAGATCTTTATCCATTCTTTCTAGTAACCTTTTTAGGCGAGCATTCTCTTCTTCTTGGCGATGCGTGGCTTCTTCTTGCTCTCGAGGTCTGGCCTCATAGGCGTTGACCAACTTAGAAATATATGTGGACCTAGTTGGTTCATGACTTTCTTCAGAAATTTGCCTTTCCTGGAGAAGCCTTGAATTTGGTTGGCGAATTTCAGACCTCACCAATAACAATCGCTTCCCATAGACGGCGCCAATTATGGTATAAAAAATATCACAATAAAGAATTTATGAAGAACAATCACAGCCAAATAATAAAGCATACAATCTCATACACAACACAACTATGTACGTGTTTCGACAACTTGCCTACGTCTACGGAGAGGTCTACTATTTTATTAAGTATCCCTCAATATTCTTGGTTATATGCCCCGGGCCAGGGGTTATAATTTATAGATATAGAGTTTCAGCTGTTAAAGTAACTCCACGATGTCCATAATTAACCATGAATCCCTTAAATATCTCCTCGATATTCTTAGGGGTAGACTTGGTCATATCCTGGATCGATTACATATCTTTAATCCACGATTTGTGTCGGGCACCATTTTAGGCTTGCTGGGATTGGTTGGCTACTCTCGTGGGTTGAAAATAAAATGGGTTTCCACAAACCAAAAATGGAAAAATAGTCCATAAAAACTTCGAGAAAACACTCTACCGTGTCATTGAAAGTACTAGTCGTGCATCGTTGAAAAGTAGCAAGTGCATTGCGAAGTCCATAAGGCATGCGAGAGTACACAAAGGCGTCGAAGGGACAAGTAAAGGTAGTTTTCTCTTGGTCTTCAGGGGCAATGGGAATTTGGTTGTACCTTGAATGTCCGTTACGAAAACAGTAGTAAGCATGTACTGCTAAGTATTTGGTCAATATGCATAAGAGGGAAATGTTCCTTTCAAGTGACAACATTGAGCTTTCGATAATCAATACAAACACGCCAGTTGATTTATATACGGGTGGGCATAAGTTCGATTGTCACTATTTTTTACGACTGTGATGCCAGAATATTTTTGCAACACATGAATAGGACCGACCCATTAGCTATCCGATATAAGGTAAATAATACCAAGATCAATCAATTTTAAAATTTCAGCTCTCACTACTTCTTTCATTACATGATTGAGTTGATGTTGTTGCTCACGAGAAAGTGTTCTCATCCAAATGAATGTGATGACTATAAACATTGGGGTTCACACCATGAACGTCATAAATTGTCCACGCTATAGTAGTTTTATGTTTAGTATGAGTGTGGACCAATTTCTTTCCTTGATCTGGGGTCAAGTTGAAAGAAATGATAATGGGAAAGTATATTTTAACTCAGAAAGTAATGGCTTAAGCTCCAAACTTGGCGGCGGCTCAGGAGAGACGTCGGACTCAGAAGTAAAAATTGAGTTCGAGAAAATATTGGGGCATGGGTTAACTGGGTTATCCACAAAATAAAGAGTGTCCACAGAGAGGGACTAAAAATGAGTGCTCAGGTGGAAGTGTCCATAAGTGGAGTAGAATCTAACAAGGCATTCAGTTCAGAGATGGAGGAATCATTATCAAAGTCGGACCCAAAATGAGCCAAATATTATCGGAGAGGATCTTAAGGGTTTATTTGATCCAACATCTCGTGGACCAAGGAATCAATCACACACACCTCATTAATCGATTCGACTTTGGCATTTTATTGCATAAGGTAGAAGACGTTGACTTTGAAGATCATCTTGCCAAAAGAAAGATCATGGACCCGTCATGACAATTAATGATGGAATTTATAGTGGCAAAAAAGGGCGACCCAATATAATAGGAGTATTAGTTGGGTTGAGTTCATGAATGTCTAAGATGATGAAATCCACTGGGTAGTAAAAGTCAGAAACTTTCACCAAAACATATTGAAGTATTCCTTTAGGCACTTTCACGAAACGGTCAGCAAGTTAAAGAGTAACCTATATAGGCTTCATATTTTGTAAAACTAACTCAAGATAAAGGGAGTAAGGTAACAAATTAACACTGACCCCCAGATCAAGTAAAGCCCGAGTAGTGAATTGTCCCCTAACATGTAAGAGATAGTTGGACGACCAGGGTCTTTGTACTTCATAACACCGTTCTCATGGATAAGGGATGTGGCTTGCTCAGTGAGAAGGCATTACGAGGCACATTTGTTCGACACTTAATAATGCAAAAGTCCTTCAAGAATTTGGAATATGAGTGAACTTGTTGAATCGCGGTGAGGAATGAAATTTTAATGTGAAAAATCTGAAATACTTCCCTGATTTCATCAAATTATTGGGCTTTCTTTGTTAGAGCCAATCTATGAGGGAAGGTTATTTTGGGCATATGGTCAGTGGTGGGATTATTAGGTTTTGACGCATTATTTTTTAGTGGATTTAATAATTTGGAGAACCTTAAGGATAAGATCTGATGGGCATGGGAGGATAGATGGGTTTTGCACTTCACGGAGAATTGCAACACCATTGTTAACTTGTTTTTCCCAATCTAAGAGTTGTCACCGCTTTCATATCCGCTTGGTAAGTGGGTGGAGTGGAAGTGGATCCAACCTCATAAGACAAATCATTGCCTTTGCCTTAGGGTTATCAATGGGTTGACTCAAGAATTGACCTTTCTCTCGCTGAGACTCAAATTGGTTGAGACGCTGCTCAAGCCTTTTTATGTCCTGACTCTGGGTCATGATAAATTGAGTGAGAAGATTTTAAAGAGATGATGGGTATGATTGGGCTCATGCTGAGAATTCAGATGTGGTGAATACTCATATGAGGGAGGGGGAACAACAGCAATTTGATTATTGTTAGTGGATGGTTCTTCGCAGGGGACAAAGTATGATGGATGGTGTTATTGATGGTATGGAGAATGGTGGTTCTGGATGAAAAGGGCGATGTTGCCTTGGTGGGTTTTCTTGAAACCCAAGGGGACCACCAACATTTTATTGTGGGTATGATAGAGTGAGGTTGTTGTCGTACTTATAAAAAAATAGGTATACTTCATCTTGCTGTTATTGTAAGTAAATGGCAGGGGAGCGATTTTCCTAGTGATATCAAAATCACACGCTTGGGGAATGGTGTGTTCGGGATCATCCTGCATGAGGGGGCATAAATGAGATAAAGGATCACGACTTAAGCATACACTATAAGAAAAAGTACCAAACTCATTGACATTGATCACGTGTTTAGAGATAGAAACATATTGTTGCATAGAACAACTGAGAACATCAACGGTATTAGTCAAATAGTGTGAGCTATGCAAAAAAGTTTTAAAATCGGGATCATTTTTTTAACTCAGAAGTGTTCACTACACACGGTGGCTCAGATCGTAAAAACTCATTGGTTCCCTCCCAATCTTGGGAGTCATCGCCTAATTCTAGGAGAAAATTTTAAGCGGGAGTGGGAGTTAAGTGCATGAACTTCCCTTTATGCATGGATTCAATCATGGTTTGTGAAGCAAGAATAAGACCATTGTAAAAACTTTGGACTAAGCGACTTTTCTCGAGACCGTGATGTGGACAACTATTAATATAACCTTGGAAAAGACCCCATGCTTCACAAATATTTTTGGTTGGCTTTTGACGAAAATCTTCGATGGCTTAGCGCATTTCATTACTTTTGCTCATGGGATAAAACTTGGACATGAACTTCTTCACAAGTTGTTCCCATGTATGGATAGAAACCAGTGGCAATGAATGTAGACACATGGATGAATTATTGTGGAGAGAAAATAGTTTTTTCATCTAAGTTTTGATTTTTAAAGGCAACGCACATAGTGATTTTTTTTGTAAGTGAGTACAGACTCATGTTCAAGGCTATGGAAATTGGGTGACATTGAAATGGTCTTGGGGAAAATTTTAAATTGCACAACTGGGGTGGGCAAAAGAACGATACCGAAAGGTGGGCTGGCCATAATCGGGGCAAAATAATCCCTCAAAGCACGTTCGTCGACCATGGTGGGTGGGGTAGTGGGAGAACTAGGAGTCTTAGAGGGGAAAAAACATAAATCGAAGATATGAGGCGTAAGATCAATGAGGAGGACACAATCTCCTAAGAGGGAATTGGATGATGGAGCATTAGGGGAGCGTGTTAAGTGATGATCAATATGTTGCCAATTTGGCATAAAAGGAATAATTTTGTAATTTTTTAAATGTTTTGAGGAAGAGAAAAAAGAAAAATATTTTTGGATTTTTGATACAGGAAAGAGAAAAAAAATATATTTTTGGATTTTTGGAAAATGGGAAAGAAAATGAAAAATATTTTTGGATTTTTGATAAATGGGAATATTAGATGTTAAGAAAAATGGAAAATGTTTTTGGAGTTTTGGGTTGTTTTAAGAAAAATGAAAAATATTCTTAGAATATTTTTGGAAAAACGGAGCGATGGACTCGCATTTGAAAACCAAATGAGAGAGCGTAAAATTGGCTACGTAAAGAACAAATTAGGCACGTACAAGCAAGGGAGAATTATTTAACTAGAACATAGCTAATTTATTATCTTCAATTAAGTGAGTGGGTAATCAAATTTTAATTAATCCGTGGGCAAGAAAAATATAAAGCCTTTAGAAGTTGCCTTCTAAAAAGTGTCCTACTTTCTTCTCAAAAGAACAAGAGGCTTACTAGTTAAGGCTCACCACACAAGCTACTATAATGATCGACTATTTGGTACCACACTGGGGAAAGCACAAACCCGTTTACTACGGCCTCACTTAAAATCCAGTTTCCCTAGACAGTGGTCTTAAGAAAGTCGATCGAAGATTAGCAAGGGTGGAAAGGACTCACTAGAGTATCCTACGAGTGTCTCATTCCAAAAGGTTCCTAAAAAAGTACCACTTAAGTTTTTTAATTCTAGATTAAACAGTGTAAATGGCTCTGAACAATTTTTTGAAGAAACTTTTTTCTTGAAACAAACAGTTAACACAAGATGTGTAAAAAGAAATTATGAATGAGATATTTCAGGTATTATGTAGACAAGTTTTGAAAACCAGAACTAAAATAGTTTTAAATCAGCATGCCAATAGAAAGTGATGAGAGGAAGATTAAGTACTCAAGTGCATAAAGATTTTTAACATGGTAAAACCCCACTCAATTGGGGAAACATCCACGGAGGTCTCTATACCTCAAAACAAATATCCCCTAAAATAGAGTAATAGATTACAAACTATATAACAATCTAAACACACAATCAGACCTAATTTAAGTTCAGAAAATATACCAGCTCCTCTGGATTATTCTGACTTCTCCCAAGGCTCTGATGTTGAAGATGTTCTCTCAGCTTTGTAACTCTACTCCTTTTAGCTTTACATCGACTCTTAAAGTCCAAAATCTCTCTACCAACACGTTTTAGTTTTGTAGTGTGAAAGTGTTGTGATGTGATGTGCCTAACACATGCATGCAACTCACACACACTTATTACAGACATAATGAGTATCAAATTACAAACAGATTTCTAATATGTAACAGAAATTTCCTAAATCAGTTTTATCGAAACTCTCAGACTTTTTGATCTTTATATTTTATCCGAAGATCAAGAGGGAAGCCTGTTATATAAAAGAGCCATGATCCTAGACACTTTCTTTATTCGAAAATATAGAGATATTTCATAAAATATGATATATATGAAAGTGTAAATCCCCAATTAAGATCTCAAAATAGATTTAAGTCTGGATATTCTCATAAACTGAAATCAGAAATGATTTTGTTGGTTTAGGTTTTGAAAGCAACATAAACGTATAAAAACAACCAACAAAATAAAGATTTCTCGAAAGAAGAAATCAAAATCAGTAAAATCTATGTGATATGTATCATAAAGTATCAAATCTCAACTTTCTATGAAAGAAAATGAGATTAGAACTACGTGACTTAGTTGGACAAGAGATTAAGAACTAGAGAGGATGGATCTTCTCAAATCTCAAACTAACTCGACTTTCATAAGGGTTTTTTGGTGAAAATTTGTTCAGAGTTGGGTTAGGGTTTTATTTCTCTCTCTCTCTCTCTCTCTTCTCTTTTTTTTTTCTTTTTTTTCACTTAGAGGTGAAATTGATCCAAAGATTATTAACGTTTGCACATATGAGTCCTTTTCATACTAGATCATGGAAGGCTCTGGAAGAATGAAGAAAATAAACGATCATGATTGAATACAAATGATCGAAGTAAATCTAATGACTGGCGATGCACCGCTTTTAAACACACTCTGATTGGTTCAAAGGATTAACACATGGGTCGCTTTAGAAGACATGCAGACCATTGATAAAAATTATCCAACGATGTAACTAAGGTCTCTGATATGTGAGGTAACGAAAACACAAATCTAGTCGTTATAATACCAACACGTGTAAGGCTAAGATTAACTGAAAGAAGCATGTTTCTAATGATGAAAGAATTCAATTTTCCCCCACAATATTATCTAGATCTGCCGGATTCTACCCAATCTAAATTGTAAGAACATATGCAAATTATAAAAAAAACCCAAAGCATTATAAAATCCAATTTTAAATGTTTAAAAATTATTTTTAAAATACCAAAAATTATTTAAAATATCCCAAAAATTGTGAAAAATCATTTCAATGGGATTTAACTCACACACATCCATATTATGAAGAATGTAACACATAAATGCAATCCTAGGTGAATGTGTTAGTGATCTACCTTTAGGAACTATAGAGGAATTCAAATGTAGAGCCTGAAGGCATTTTGGTAGACAAGGATATGACTCAATTTTGTCACTATTTCCAAACTAGATGAACACCTATATAATATAGACTCAAGTGGTTCAAAGATACAGGGTGCTTCAATCTCCCCCTTTGAAAATATGAGTCAAAATCTCCTTTGCATCATCGAGGACTCGTAGGGATACAAAAGAAATAAGAAAAACCTATTCCTATACAAAAATTCTATCTACCCAATATCCTAGAAAAAGAAAATTACAAACTCAACTAGTTACAGACTAATACCCTATCAAAATTCTAATGTAAATGGAGGTACTGATTCATGCAAATGAGATAACTAAGATCAATCTTTTTAGTTAAGAATACTTTAAGATTGTCCACGTAGACTGAAATTTCTTCCCCATTTTATCTCAAATGGACAAAGGGCAAAGAAAACAAGTATGAAACAATACATCATTATTCTGCCATAACCATACCAATTGATTTGCACAAAGATTCAAATGGAAAATAATCCAGTGGTTTAGTAAATAAGTCAGCTAGTTGCAATTCAGTAGGTAGGTAACTAATTTCTAACTCCGTAGATTCAACTCACTCGCGTATGAAATGATATCTAATTTTAATATGTTTAGTACGAGAGTGCTGAACTGGATTTTTAGTAATATTAATCTCACTTTGATTATCATAATAGAGATGTAACTGATGTTCACTTATACCATAATCTTTCATAATTTGCTTTGGCCAAGGTAATTGAGCACAACAACTTCCTGCGACAATATATTCAGATTCGGCAGTGGACAGGGAAATGCAGTTTTGTTTCTTACTACTCCATCCTACCAAATTGTTAGCAATATAACACGCTCCTGAAGTACTCTTACTATCATCAAAACACCAAGCCCATTGACATTAATGTATCCTACTATAGTACTAGAAGTGTCTTTAGTGTACCAAAGTCCTAAATTTAAAGTGCCTTTAATGTATTTGATAATTCTAAATTTAGAGCGCCTTTAATGTATTTGATAATTTTTTTTAATGCATAATAAGTGACTCTCTTTGGGATTGTTTTGATATCGAGCACACACACAAACAGAGTACATGATATCAGGACGGGAGGCAGTAAGGTAAAGTAGGCTTCCTATTATGCTACGACAGAAGTAATCATAGGAGTCCTAGCTTCTTTTGCTGTTTCTAAGCCAAATTTCTTGACAATCTCTAAAGCATATTTGGATTGTGATACAAATAAGCCATCTAAATTTGCTTAACTTGGAGTCCTAGGAAGAATTGTAACTCCCCTATAAGTGACATATATAATTCCTTATGCATAATGTCAGAAAATGTTTTGACATCTTTAGGGGAGGTAGATCCAAAAATTATATCGTCTACATATACTTGGGTTATGGTAATGTTTCTGTCAAAATGTTTGACAAAGAGAGTTTGATTATTCCCTCCTCATTTAAAACCATTTTTTAGAAGGAAGGTAGATAGACGTTCATACCAAACTCTAGGAGCTTGTTTTAACCCATAAAGAGCTTTCTTAAGCCGATAGACCTAATTTGGATGATGAGGGTCAATGAACCCTTTGGGTTGTTCTACATAGGTATCCTCAGTCAAGATGCCATTAAGATAAGAAGATTTAACATCCATTTGATATAGTGTGAAATGCAAATGACAAGCTATTGCAAAAAGTAAGCGAACAGACTCGAGGTGAGTGACAGGTGTAAAAGTTTCCTCGAAATCTATTCCTTCAATCCGAGAGTAGCCCTGGGCAACTAATCTAGCCTTATTTCGAATAATCATCCCATATTCCTTTGTTTTATTTTTGAAAATCCAACGTGTACCGATAACCCTTTTATTTTCAGGTCGGGGTACAAGATACCATACATCATGTATGACAAATTGAAGAAGTTACTCCTGCATAACACTTATCCACAATGGGTCATTCAGTGCTTCATTAACATTCTTTGGTTCTATAAGAGAAACAAAGCATGCATAATGAGCAAGAGTACGTAATTGGGATCTTATATGAACCGAGATAATAGGATTATTATCTACACTATCTAAAGGATGATCTTTGGAAACCTAGTTAAGCACTTTAGGGATCTCAATTGGTAAGGACTCATCTATCTTTGGAGAATTATAATTTAAAAGGTTTTTAGATTCATCCACTATAGTTGGTCCTTTGATCTTACTTTCTACAGTAGTGTCACTTACAACGACATGAATGGATTCCATCACGGTTTTGGTACGAAGATTATAGACACGGTAGGCTCTACTATTTGGAGAGTATCCTAAGAAAATAGCTTTATCTCCTCTAGTTTCAAATTTTGATAGATGTTCTCTGCCCTTACAGACATAACAAGTGCTACCAAAGGTTCTAAAGTATTTTAGGTTAGGTTCTTTCCATACCACAGCTCATAGGATGTTTGTTTAGTATTTGTCCTTAGATAAACTCAATTGATTATGTGACAGGCTATACGAATGGATTCTACCCAGAAATATTTAGGTAGGTTCTTCGCATGAATCATAACACGAGCCATTTCTTGAAGAGTGCGATTTATAATCTCAATAATTCCATAATGTTGAGATGTCTTAGGGGCACTAAATTCATGTTTTTAACCATTATAGTCACAGTATTCGATGACACCCGAATCTATGAATTATCCTCCTCTATCACTACGAATTCTATCTACTTGGGAGTCCTTTTCATTTTCTTTACGAACTAAGGTTTTTAAAAACTTACGAAAAGTATATGACTTGTGTTTTAAAAAGGCAACCCAGGTAAATCGAGTGAATTCATCAACCGTAACTAAGATATAACTGTTGCCACAAAGAGTAACAGTACGAGAAGGACCCATTAGGTCCATATGAACGAGTTCTAGAGGTTTAGTGGATATAACTTCTTTTACATTCTTGTGGGGAGCCTTAATAATTTTTCCTTCTTGACAGGGACCACATATGATGTTTGAAATTGGTTTGATCTTAGGAAGACCTCTAACTATCTCTTAGGAGCAAAATTTACTAAGATTGTCACAATTAATGTGACCCAACCTATTATGCCATATATCATTGTCATCCATTATGGTAATGTTACAATCCTCGGTACTTGGATTGACTGTGTAACAGTTATCTGGAGTACGGAGTCCTGTAATAATGTAGTCACCTTTGTCATTTAAAATTTTACAATTATTCTTTGAAAATGTGACAATATGGTTGGAGTCATAAAACTGTGATATACTTTGTAAATTAGCTTTAAGACCTTTTACCAAGAGAACATCCTTGAGAATGGTTAATCCTTCTTTATGGAGTGTTCCTTTACCAATGGTCTGGGCTGATACACCATCTCCAAACAAGACTTTTCCTCCGGAGAAGTTAGTTTAGTTTTAAAAGTTTGGAATCATCCTCACTCATACGTTTGGAACATCCAGAGACTAAATCCCATCCAGATGCAGTGTGTTCATCTTTAAAAGCACTGATCATAATGTTGCACTTCATCTGGGGTAATAGATCATCTTTTCTGACCCAAATTGCTCTAGTTTTAAATTTGCGCTTATTATCTCATATTTGATAAAACTTGCGAGCTTCTATTTTTTCTTTAAAAGATTTTTGCGCAGGTTTATGAGTATTATAGACAATTTGAACAATTGGTTTAGAAAATAATCTAAAATTCCTTCTAGTTATTGGCCTTTTAGTATTAGTCCTTCTGTCCCTATTTTGATAGTTAGAATTTTTGTCTGGATGTCTAGGAAGGGCATAATTGTTTCGGCTTCTCCTAGAACAGTTGAAGTTATGATAAACAGGAGAGTTATAGACCAGATTATATAGATGTTAGGAGTAGTAACCATCAAGGGAATGTCCATAGACATCACAATAAGAGCAGTAAAGATGGCAAGTAGAAATCATAACTTTTGTAAAATTGTTAATCCAAGGCTTGTCTGGGTTTTGAGCTCTAGTCTTGTTCCTAGGTGGCACAGGATGAAATGATGAATCAACTTGTCTAATAGGGGCAGACGTATTTAGCCTTATGTTTAACATTATGCTTAGAGTTACTTGATTCACCAATTTCTAACTTTTATTATTTTGAGTCAAAATCATTTTTCAAAGTTTGAAAATCTGAACAAGTTTCAACAGGTCTTTTGCCACCAGAGACAAACTTGATAGTTTTAAAAGATTTTATTTGCTTGGAATTGTTGGGGCAAAAGCCTATTCCATTTCTGTCATCAGAATTGGTCTTACTTTCAGCAATACAGTCTTTAAAACATTTAGAGTTATTTTTAAATTTAGCAAAATTTTTGAAGACTGTTGATTCTTTTCTTTTGTTTGATCCAATTCTAACAATGTTCCTTTGCATTTATATTCTAGAATTTCATTTGAATCAGACAACTCTTTCAGTTTTTTTCAAAATTTTTAGTTTTATTATCACGAGTTAGACATTGAGAAGTGTACTCTTCAGCATTCTATTTGATCATATGACTTAGGGTTTCTATCTACTAGGTAAGATCTTTGATAATCTTTTAAAGTTTAGTGCTTTTCTTGAGAGTTTTTGTATACACTGTGTGAATGTCAGGAAGGTCCTCATTATCAGAGTCACTATGTGTACAGTGTGCAGTGTCCCCTAGTGATTCTTTTTTAGGACCCACACACCCATTGACATCAATAATAGAGCTTTCTCTTTGACTCGCACACACCGTGTTTGAAGAATTGCCAACATTCTTAAGTAACAAAGCAGAAAAATCAGTAGGAATAACATCATTTAACATAGCATGATCAGGTTCCTTATCATCAGTGTATATGATTTTAGCAAAGAAGGACATACAAGGGTCATAAGTATTAGATGACTCAGGTTCATCATTTTTGAATTCACTTGAGTCATCCCAAGTCTTACACGAGTTTGCTCTAGTATTGTTGTTCTTATTCAAATTAACTCTACAGTCACTGGCTAAGTGTCGTAACTTGCCACATCTATAGCATTTAGTGTTCTTAAGGGCTCTACTGGGTTTATTGTCAAGTCTTTTCTCATGAGGCCTATTATTAGAGTTGTTTAGGTAGGTAGGTTTGCCTTGACTATTTGCAATTTTATTTATGAATTTCATAATTTTCTTGAAATGTTTAGATGTTAAGGCAATCTGGTTATCCAAGCTCTCTAAATTACAGTCCTCATCAGAATCTAAGTCAATTTCAAGCAAGTGACATTCAGGTTTAGTCAACTTAGAGGGAAAGACAATATTGGAGGAAGACTATTTCTTATGGGTTTATATTAATTGCTTTTTAAACTCTAGTTCCATTTCCACAGTTCTTAGCTTGCTACTTAGGAGTTCAGGGGTAAGGTTTTGATCATTCATCTCCTTAATTGCATAGTGCTTATTGTCAATGTTTTTTGGTAGTGACCTTAGAATTTTAGAGACAATTTCTTTACAATCATAGATTATCCCATTAGCATGCAACTTAGTCACTATGTCTGTCAGCTTAATGTAAAAGTCATCAAATGACTCAGTCTCAGTCATGACTAACGTGTTGTACTACTGGATTAATATTTGGGTGTTAACATCTTTAACACGTATGTCTCTTTCATGTGTAGTCACTAAGGTGTCCCATGCTTCCTTAGAGGTAGTATCGAAAGATATTCTCTTGAATTCATGGTTATTGATAAACATGAACATAATATTTTTGCCTTTGTTATTATTATGGTAAGTTTGTTTCTCTTCTTTAATGAATTCACTTAGCAACTTTCTAATCCTCACAGTACTTCCTTCAGTAGTTAGTTTAGTAGAAAAAGTATAACCATTTTCAATAGCATCCCAGACATCATCTCCCAATGTCCCTTGGATGAAAGCAACCATCCTCACTTTCCAGTAAGGGAAGTTGGTTCCAACAAAGAGTGGGGACCTGGACATGTTACCTAATCTCTCAAATTTATCATCCATAGTTAGTTTTGAGAAAACAATTTTAGAAACTCAAGATCTAAAAGAATTTTGTAAAACTAATGCTCTGATACCAATTGAAAAAGTACCAGTTAAGTTGTTTAATTCAAGATTAAACAGTCTAAATGGCTCCGAACAGTTTTTTTGAAGAAACTATTTTCTTAAAACAAACAGCTAACACAAGATGTGTATAAAAAGAATTATGAACGAGATCTTTAGGTATTATGTATCCAAGTTTTGAAAACCAAAACTAAAATAATTTTAAATCAGCACGCCAATATAAAGGGATGAGATGAAGATTAAGTACGCAAGTGCATACGATTTTAACGTGGTAAAACCCTACCCAATTGAGGAAACATCCACAGAGGTCTCTATACCTCAAATAAAAAATCCACTAAAATTGAGTAACATATTACAAACTATTTAATAATCTAAACACACAATCAGACCTAATCTAAGTTCAGAAATTATACCAACTCCTTGGATTCTTCTGACTTCTTCCAAGGCTCTGATGTTGTAGATGTTCTCTCAGCCTTGTAACTACACCCCTTTTAGCTTTACGTCGACTCTTAAAGTTCAAAATCTCTCTATCAACACGTTTTAGTGTTGTAGTGTGAAAGTGTTATGATGTGATGTGCCTAAAACATGCATGCAACTCACACACACTTATTACAGACAGAATGAATATCAAATTACTAACAAATTTCTAATATGCAATAGAAATTTCCAAAATCAGTTTGATCAAAACTCTCAGACTTTTTGATCTTTATATTTTATTCGAAGATTAAGAGGGAATCTTGCTATATAAAAGAGCCAAGATCCTAGACACTTTCTTTATTCAAAAATATAGAGATATTTTATAAAATGTGAAATATATGAAAGTGTAAATCTCCAATCAAGATCTCAAAATAGATCTAAGTTTGGATATTCTCAGAAACTGAAATGAGAAATGATTTTGTTGGTTTAGGTTTTGAAAGAAACATAAACATTTTAAAGACAGACAACAAAATAAAGATTTCTCGAAAGAAGAAATCAAACTCAGTAAAATCTACGTGATATGTATCACAAACTATCAAATCTCAACTTTCTATGAAAGAAAATGAGATTAAAACTACGTGACTTAGTTGGACAAGAGATTAAGAACTAGAGAGGACGAATCTTCTCAAATATCAAACTAACTGAACTCTCAGAAGGGTTTTCTAGTAAAAATTTGGCCGGAGTTAGGTTAGGGTTTTATTTCTCTCTCTCTCTCTCTCTCTCTCTTATTTTGTTATCTCTTTTTTCTCTCAGAGGTGAAAGTGATCCAAAGAGTGTAAACGTTGCACACATGAGTCCTATTTATACTAGAGCATGGAAGGATCTGGAAGGACGAAGCAAATCAATGATTAGGATTGAATACAAATGATCAAAGTAAATCTAATGGCTGAAGATGCACCGCTTTTAAACACACTCTGATTGGTTCAAGGGTTAACACATGGATTAATTTAAAAGACATGCAGGTCATTGATAAAACCGATCCAATGGTGTAACTAAGGTCTTAGATATTTGTGGTAACAAAAACACAAATCTAGTGGTTATAATACCAACATATATAAGGCTAAGATTAACTAAAAGACGCGTGTTTTTGATGAAGAAAGAATTGAATTTCCCCCCACAATATTATCAAGCGCTTTCGGATTCTACCCAAGCTAAATTATAAGCACTTATGAAAATTATAAAACAACCCCAAAACATTATAAAATCCAATTTTAAATTTCTAAAAATTTGTAAGGACCGAATTTCCAATTGAGTCTTAATGTAGTTTTGACTTATTCTCGGAACAAAACATGTTTGAGTCATAGATAGTTTTTTATTGTCTGATCCAATTGAGTCTTAATATAGTTTTGACTTATTCTCGGAACAAAACATATTTGAGTCATAGATAGTTTTTTATTGGCTGATCCCACGAGTCTATGATGCATTGAAGATTAATTATAGACATTGCGGCAAAGCTACAAAGCTTCAATCATGATCGAAATTTAATTGGTGCAATTTCGTATCTTCAAGGTTTAATTCCATTCCGAGATGACACATGTATGAATGCATAATGTTAATGTATCTCGGAATTCATTTTATAAATTAAGGATGTAATTTTTTTTTTAAAAAGGAATATGTTTTAAAAAGTGTTGTAGTTGTTTACACTTCGTTTATGTCAGATAAGGATGTATGAGAATTGGATAAAAGTTGGTTTTACTCAAAACTCTATTTAAATTAAGAACTCTATCAAACGACGCCATTCAAACGACATTTGATGTAGTTCGAACGAGATCCACTGTCGTTTGAACGACGTGGCATCCCGCTCGAACGAGATTCTGACAGCGACGCAATTTTATTATAAATAGAGGTGTCCAGTTTCCTCAAAGGGTGTGAATTCTGGATAAAATATTTATGAACCAAAAACCTATTTGCACATGTTTTCTAAGGTTTCAAAGGCTTAAACACATCCTTAGAGTTTGAAAAAATCCAAGCTTTCATTATTAAATATTTATATGATCCTTGATGCACCAAGTTGAGTTTGTTCATCATTGAACACTTGTGATTACTGGTTTTGCGGTGAAGAAGCAACAGATATTGTGTTCAACATCATAGACGTATCAAGCCGTATCGGTCGACACCGAGTCATTCGTGGAGTCGAGTGTTGTGGACGGGCATCATGGAAGACCGAATTTCTACGTGGGCACTATTGAAGAACGTTAGAAGATCAGAAGGAGTGTCAAGAACCTTGGGGATTGAGTCATTGAGGAAGACTAATCTGTTTTATACTCGCTTGGGCCGTCTGAGGTTTTTTCCCGTTTTGGGGATTTCCTTGTACATCCGACGTTGTGAGTATCTTTACTTAACTTTACTTGCTTTAATCACTAGATGCATGTTTAGGATTAATCAAGATAAAATCTAGTTAAGTTAATTTGTTCCACAACTTGGTTTAATAAAACTGAAAAAGAGAAAGTTTTTGGCATTCATCCTTATCTTAATTCCACAGAAACAAAAGTAATATTTTTGGGGACCTACAAATTAGTATTATAGCTAAAAAAATTATTTTATTGTGTAGATATTTGTGTGTGTTTGTTTGGTTTTTACTCCTTATTTGTTTCTCATACTTGGTTTGTTTGTCTCTCGATGGATTGTCTAAGCTTTGACGACTTACCTCGTTTGAATTTAAAGTTTGTAAGACGTATAGAAGCTTTGGAGGAAGAAAATTCTCATTTTAAAAATATGATTGAATATTTGCAAAAGTTTCAAATTCAAAGAGATATAATTTGTGAGAAGTTTGGAGCTTTATGTAATATTTTTGAATCTTTAAAAGTTTCCAAACAAGAGAGTGATGATAGAATTCTTGTTTTAGAGAGATAGTTAGAGAATTTGAAAAATTCAAGTGTTTGTGCCTTTGAGAAAAATAATTCGATTAATGATTTTGTGGCACGAGAGAATAATCTTTGGGATAAGTTTTCTCACATTGAGGGGGAGCGATATAACCTTCTAGGGGTAATTGAAAATCTAAATAAGGAGTCCCAAAATTTTGAGGAGTCTAATCGTTTACTTGAGTCGAAAGTTTTGAAGTTGAAAAAGGATTTATTTGACTTGAGTAGTGATGATAGAGACTTATCTTATTCTACTGGTTTGAATGTCAAAGCCAAAACCATAGTTTGTTTTAGAGCGTCAACCACAACCGAGGGTGTTAGAAAAGGTCAACCTAAAGGTCCCATTCGTCGTCGTGTTTTCGCATGTTCACATTGTGGTAGGAAAGGTCACTTTAGGAGTTTTTGCTTTAATCTTAGAAAAGACCCCAAGAAGTTTAAACGTAGTGTCCCATCGATTCCCAAAACCTGTTTTGTTAGGTATACACCTGTTTGGGTTAGGAAATCCGCTTTGGAGATGCTAAATGTTTTGTTGGTTGATTCTCAAATGCATGCACATGATTCATCCCTTGCTATTTCTTATCGATAGTTGCTTGCATGTTTGTCATATGCTAGTCTTTGCATTCATGATATACTCCTTGCTAGTATTATGACATGTTTATCTTTTATATTATTTTCACTTATTTGAGTCTCATTGAAAAATACAAAAAGATTTTGTTTTTTTATAAACCTTTTGAAAAAACCAAAAATATTTTCAGTTTTTGTGTCCTGAGTTAACATGTTTGATATGGCATATTGGTGTTTTTGGGCCCCCTTCCCTCCATTATCCATGTGGCTAGGACATTTGGTCATTATTACCGATGCTTAGAATGATTTTAACCATTGTATTATGGGGATGTTTCGAAGTTGATATGCGCTTTGATTCGACTTTGTATATATGCCATCTTTTCACACATGCACAAGTTTATATAGATGTTTGACTACTCCTGCATATTTGAGTTTGATGAGACGTTCTTATCTCAATTTTTTCATCTATGCGTAAGTATTCATAAGGAGTAGGTGGTCATGTAATAACCGTTTGCCTGTGAGTTTTTTTTTATAAATATGATGAGTCTACGAAAAAGGGTTGCGAGAGTGTAAAATTGGCTCGTTGTGAAAGTCACCGTTTAAAAGAGCCCAAAAAAACGCGTAAGGCAAGAAAAAGAATCATATGCCAAAGATGGTCCAATTTAGTTTAGTTCATTCAAAAGAAAAATATGATATATATTTGAGGGAGTTTGGATGGATTAAAAATTTAAACGGGTTTGCACAAAGAATCATATAGTTGAAAATTCGTGTCATAATGCTATTGTTTGTAGAATCATCAAAATTTCGGATTCATGTGCATGATGTTTGTTTAGTTCATTAAGCTCACACTTTAATTGTCACATATGGCTATAATAAAGTTTGATGATAGATTGCTATTGATTAGAAATTCTTGATCGTTTTGATGTGTTGGTATTGTGATTCATTTATTTTAGTTCACACACATGCATTCCATGTTCATATTTCATGTTACTCATATTTGTTTATTTTGAGTTTTGCTACTGTTTTCTCAGTTTTGAGCCCCTTCTAGTTTAAATTTTCCTAAATTCTTTCCACTGGGCAACACTGTTTGATTTTTTGGGGAGACTGTGAAAATTTGAGTATGTCATTCAAACGATATACTGTTTCATTCGAGCGATGTCTTAGTTCATTCTAACGACATCCCTGGCTCGTTTGAACGATAGCCTGATTTGACCAGTTTGACTTTTGGATGGCTGTCTTTCTGTTTCACTACCCTGCTGCATATTGATTTATATTTTGGTACTGTATTTCTATTTATGCATCTTACCTTGATTTGCTGATATTTCTTGCTGCATTTGATTCGTTTATCACACCTGCTTAGACTGATCTAGCTTTTGTGTGATTCATTATTTACTAGCTACTGATTTAACCTTGATTCATCATATTTAGATGGTTGTTTCGTGTTTATCTAGCTTTACTTCTCTTTTAATTCATTCAAATTGGTATCACATTGGTTTAGCATGCTAGATTTGTTTATCTTTTCACCGGCTTGTCTATTCGAGACAAAAGGGGGAGAGAGATGTCTGTGATGTAGGGGGAGTTTATGTCATGTTTACATAATGGTATTTTATATTGATTTATATCATTTGTTCCTCCGTACTTCACTAGGTACTTTTCCATTTCATGTGTGTAGGTATGCTTAAAGATATTCGAGATTCCAAGTCTACATCACATTCAAACATTCGAGACAGTTTCATGCTTGTCGGTTCATTGTTGAAGAACCTTATCCTATACTGATGATCCTATACTGATGATGTATTTTTCATTTTGGGTTTTATGTGATGGGATTTATGCGTCATATGGCTTCACGGCGTGGCTTAGGCATTTCACTGTTGGTTTTATCCCGGAATAGTCAAAGGGGGAGATTTGTAAGGACCGAATTTCCAATTGAGTCTTAATGTAGTTTTGACTTATTCTCGGAACAAAACATGTTTGAGTCATAGATAGTTTTTTATTATCTGAACCCACGATTCTATAATGTATTAAAGATTAATTGAAGACATTTCAGCAAAGGTATAAAGATTCAATCATGACCGAAGTTTAATTGGTGCAATTTCATGTCTTCAAGGTTTAATTGCATTCCGAGATCACACACGTATGAATGCATAATGTTAATGTATCTCGGAATTCATTTTATAAATTAAGGATGTAATTTTTTTTAAAAGAATATATTTTAAAAAGTGTTTTAATTGTGTACACTTCGTTTATGTCAAATAAGGACGGATGAGAATTCGATAAGAGTTGGTTTTACTCAAAACTCTATTTAAATTAATAACTCTATCCGACGACGTCGTTCAAACGACATTTGATGTCGTTCGAACTAGATCCACTGTCGTTCGAACGACGTGGCATCTCGCTCGAACGAGATTCTGACAGAGACGCAATTTTATTATAAATAGAGGTGTCCAGTTTCCTCGAAGGGTGTGCATTCTGGAAAAATCAGTTTACGATCTAGAACCTGTTTGCACATGTTTTCTAAGGTTTCAAAGGCTTAAACACATACTTAGAGTTTGCAAAAATCCGAGCTTTCATTATCAAATGTTTATGTGATCCTTGCTACACCAAGTTGAGTTTGTTCATCATTGAACACTTGTGATGGTTGGTTTTGCAGTGATGAAGCGACTTATATCATGTTCAACGTCGTAGACGTATCAAGCTGTATCTGAGGACACCGAGATATTAGTAGAGTTGAGTGTTGTGGATGAGCATCATGGAAGACGAAATTTCTGCGTGGGCACTATTGAAGAACGATAGAAGATCAGAAGGAGCATCAAGAACCGTGGGGATTGAGTCATTGAGTAAGACTAATCTGTCTTTGTAAAACCATTGTTCATAGTGATTGTCTGGCTTGGGCCGTCCGAGATTTTTTCCCGTTTTGGGTTTGTCCTCGTACATTCGGTGTTGTGAGTATCTTTACTTAACTTTACTTGCGTTAATCAATAGATGCATGCTTAAGGTTAAACAACATAAAATTGGGTTAACCTAATTTGTTCACAACTTGTTTTTTGTTTAAAACACACATTTTTTTCACTGGGTGATTATCCGGACCTAACAAAATTATTTTAAAAATACAAAAAATTATTTAAAATATCCCAAAAATTATAGAAAATCATTTTAATGGGATTTAACTCACAGACATCCATACTATGAAGAGTGCAACACATAAATGCAATCATAGGTGAATGTGTTGGTGTTCTACCTTTAGGAACTTTCGAGGAATTCAAATATAGAGTCTGAAGGCTTTTTTGTAGATAAGGATATGACTCAATTTTGTCACTATTTCCAAACTAGATGAGCACCTATATAATATAGACTCAAGTGAGTCAAAGATATAGGGTGCTTCATCCTAATGAACACCGAATCCTACATGGCTTGCTAGTTAATTAATTTTAATTCAATGATGGCACGGGTAATAAGAAAATGGGATAAAATGATTGAGTGAGTATGAAATCTTGACTCGTTTCAATGATCAGGTCTAGGTCTTAGGTTCATTAATTCATCAAACCATTCAAATTAAGTGTGATGCGGTAATAAAAAGCATATAGCAGCTCACACAAAAATGGACTCGTTTGCAAGAGATTCGCGAGTGATAAACAAATGTACCTCCCACGGATTTTACACACGTGGGGTGAAGAATGAGTTGAGTCGACCGGGGGGAAGTTCACCTAACTTTAGTCGTCCTCGGGAGTCATACGGACCCTAAATAAAGACACTTTTAATTACACTCCAGGGGCATTCTCTCTATTTTGTTTCGTTTCCCTTTTCCCTTTTCCTTTTTCACATTTTCCTTTTTTTTTATGAATAGTGATTACAAATAAATTGGTGTAAAAAATGCACCCAAATAAATAAATCGCCTCAATTATCCTATTACAACCAGTCTAATGAATGAAAATAACAACTACAAAAATGTGAAATACAAGTCTTCAACTTGTCTACTCGTAAAAAAAGCAGCAACAATGCCATTCGATAACACGATTTTTTTGTATGTGCCGTTGCCTTCAAAAGTCGAGTCTCATAATCCCTCGAATATCTACAAAACTTGTTAAACAACTCGTATTGTGATAAATACGGGTATCAATCCAACTTTCAGGTGGTGAAACAACTAATGTGAATGCTTGCAATTTCAATTTTTTTATTAAAATCTTTTTTTTTTATATATTTTATTTATTTTTTTAAAACAATTTCAAGGGAGAATTAACTAATTAATATCTTAGATGACTAATTAAACTAAAAAAACACATAATCGAGTGTTATAAATGTGGGAAGGACAAGGGATGGGATTATACGACATGACTCGTTATTTTAATTTCCTAATTTATTTATTTAGAATATTTCAAGATAATATTAAAGTCATAATCTAACTCTCGTTACAATTATAAATTGACTAATATCTTTTTCAGAAAACTAATTTAAAAATGCCACAACTCTAAAAAATGAATTTATACTCTCTTTAAAAAAATCACCCGTTAAGATCGATGTATTAAAAAAAATATATGAATCTGTGAATCAAAATTCGGAGTTAACACTGTAATTTTAATATTATAATCCGTAAAAACCTATCTCTAGATTGATTCCAAAATTAATCATTACATTTAAAATGAAATAATTTGCCCTCTCTCGAAGCATATATTGACATGTGATGATACCAAAATTATTTTTTCTAAAAATATAACAAACAAATAAATATATTAATTAATCTAACATTGCACACGTTTTATCCCGACCCTTGAACGGAATGTTTAGCCAAATATTCTCATGTTAGCATAGACAACAATCAATAAAATATCAAGAATGATATAAGTTGAAAAAGGAAGGAAGAAATAGAATACGCAAAGTTTCCCTACTGAATTGCTTTCTTGAAATGCGTCCAGCTTCTTCACATAAATAATGCCCACTTGATTACAATAAAATAAAAGAAATGATCCTAACAATATTCTAAACTTAAAGTAATTTGTTTTCTAATTTTCTGACTTTTTTTTCCTCTCGAGACTGTAAAAAAGAATGACACTTTGTACTCTGCAGTCTAAGATCTCCCCTCATAACTGTGCTGGCCCTTATTTTTTATAACCTATGATTTTGGTTTGTAAGGAGAGATTTGAGGGATTTAAAAATCTAAGTCAAAGATTTTTTAAATGAGCTGCTCTCCTTATGCACATGGATTTTGGATTTTGGCAGGTGGCTTGATATAAGGAAGATAAGGTTTCTATTTTTTGGGGATTTTGGAGGAAGGTATTAGGCTTGGGTTGCCATTAGTGTGAGGGGTGAAATGAGAGGTAGGGTTGTGTGTTTAATTTTCATAAAAAAATTAAAATAAAACTAACTAAGTGTTTAAAACTCAACTAAAAATAAAATCAATAAAACTAAAAAAAATAAAATCTACTAAAATGAAAAACAAAAAAAGTAAAAATCCTAACATATTAATAAAAGATTCAGAATAAAATAAAATAAAAATAATAAAACTAAACTAAAAACTAAAATCAAATCAAATAAAATAAGATAAAAAAACCTAATAAAGCCGCCTATTATATATACATAAAAATTAAAAAACAGTCGACGCACAATAACGGATCCTAATATTTACAACTCTACGCACACAAATAAAATATAAAAATCCTAAAAATTATACACTAAAAATCTAAAAAAAATTAAAAGTACAAACTAAACACACACGAGGTTCAGGTGATGGCTTGGGCTCGTTTTAGGCTTAGGTTTGGTACGAGAATGGGTTTAGGGCATCAGTATTGATCTGAGTACACTCAAAAGGGGACTTCTGACTTTACGATCACTTTAATTTTCTTCATTGAACACTTTTGACCGCTACTTTGTTGTAATTGATTGAATTTAGCACAATTTGATACCGTGACTGCCTATTGAACCGCAATACAGATAAATATGCACATAAGGCCAATTTTATTGAAAACGAACGATTAAAATTCCTTTATTTTGGGCATAAATTAAATACTTTTGGGGATGTATCATAAATGAAATCTAAACAAGGAGCTTAAACTTCTATATACACTAGGTGTAAACCCGTGCGATGCGCCGGTGAGACTATTGGTGACAATCGATTTAACGTTTGAGTTAAAAAAGTGTTTTACAATATGTGACTTGAAATAGAGACATCAATATTTTATAGATTTCATAAAAAAGGTGGACTATCAAAAGAAAAGATAAAACAACTTGCACAAAAAAATTGGATAAAATCTCTCAATTAAAACTATGTCAATATCGAATCTAGCTTCCTATAATTGATAAAACTCAAATTCATACCAGTAGACAATCAAAATGGTCATTCCATATTGAATAAAACTTCTGAAAAAATTGTGTATTAAAAATAGAAGGGCATAAAATTGATCCAACTTATTTAGAATTGTCCATTACATATATTAGCCTCATCAGCTACTAAAGACTTATTTAGAATTGATGATCATACTTCTTGTGTTATATATGTTAGAATTAAGCTAAAGACTCCTATTAGATCATATTTACAGGACACATATCTTAATAGAACCAAACGTACGAAGCCTACTAAAAAATTTCACTACTTAAATATATACCTATGTGATATAGGCAAAAATATATTCTTAAAACGTAAAATCCACATTAAATATTTTTATGTTCATTGATTATTATTCTCTAATCTAACAAGAGTGAAGTAAAAGATTACATTTGAAAGAAAAATAAATATACATAAAAATAAAAATAATATTTATAAAAAAGAGTGTTTTTTTAACTTGCCACCCAACATTTTATACCGATATTTGTATTTATATCCCACTTTTTTATTAATTGTGATTACCCCCCAAAGTTAGTAAAATATAGTAGTTGCTATTAAAATTCATAGTAAAGGCCAACTCACCCCCATTTTAATCCAAAACAATATGAAAGTAAAAAAATGAAATTGAAAACATATTATAAAATTTGAAAATTATAGAAAAATAGTTAAAAAATTTGCAAATTACAGAAAATATTTTTGAAATAAAAAATGAATAAAAATAAATATAAATTTAAAAAGTTATAAAAATAGTAAAACTCATAAAAAAATATTAAAAATAATAGGGAAAACATTTAGAAAGTATTAAATATATTGAAAAAATATGATAAATCTGAAAATAATATAAAAAGTATTTCAAATTATAGGAAAACAATTTAAATGAAAAAAATCATTTAAAAATTCCAAAAACATGAAAAAAACTTTTTTTACCACATTTTTAAGGGAAAATAGTAATAATTTTTTTGGGGGCAGATATTATAAATCAAGTAAATAAAAACTATTTTTGTAAAAAAAGAAGTTAAATCAAATAAAAAGATAAGTTACTAAAAAACAGAAAGAAAAAAAATAAGTTAATATTTTTTTTTCTAAACACATTTTTTATTTACGTGATTTAAAATATTCGTCGAAATGTTTTTTTTTACTATTTTTTGGTTCAAAAAACTTTACAGTTTTCTTAATAACTTTCTTTTGGAAATAAGAATTATTTTTCTAAAACTATATACAAAAAAATTGGTAACATATTTTTCCAAAATTGAAAATAAAAATTATTTTTCTAAGACAATAAATAGAAATTATTTTTCTAAAACTATAAGTAAAGATTAATTTTTTAATTACTTATTGTGGGTATCCGGATTTGCCATCATGGGCCCAGACGAGTAGCTTAATAAAAACAGCCCAAAGTCCGGACCCATCGCACCTCAACTAAATTCAGTTATAACTTAGTCCTCTCTTGAAATCTCGTAGGGAGATATTCTAGGAGAGAAAGATGGACGTGGGGGAGTCCAACACCCCCACTCCCTGAAGAGAAACATGTATATAAAAAACCCTAAGCCTGGGGCAAAAGGCACGCACGATATTCTCTATAAAACTGACTGCACCACCGTGGACGCAGGCATTCTTGCTGAACCACGTACATACTGTATTGTGTGATTGGCATTTTATCTTCTTTATTTCCTCTGGTGATTGTGCTTTTCTTATTTATTTGTGTTGAATATAATTGTCACCACAATTGGCACCGTCTGTGGGAACGTTTGTCTTCCCTGAGAAATCCCTCACCAACAAAGAAATTTGAAATGTCTGGTCACAGCAGTAATGACCCTCAGGCAGAAGATATCCAAGAATAACCTGCTCTTCGCAGGATCAGATCTGAAGTTCGGCATTCAGATTAGAGGGCTCACCCAGAGAGGCCAGCCTCAAAGGAGAGCCAAGGACCACCACAATCCACACAAATCTCCAAATTGATTGATGCCTATGAGGCGAGGCTCCAAGAGTAGAGGGAGTCCGCCCGAAAGCAATAGGCTGAGAATGCTCGCCTCAAAAGGAAACTAGAGAGGATGGAGAAAGAGCTCCATCACAGCACTAGGCGACGTCCATACCGCATTCCTAGCCCTCAGGCGAGCAAGTCTCGCAGCCGAGGAAGGAGCCCTATGCGTGGATCCGAGAAGAGTGAAAAGCACTAGTCAAGCGACGACTCGCTCGAGCACCAGCAAATGGCTCACTGTTACAGGAGCCCAGCTCGCAGCAATGAGAACATACGAAATTTAGTCCGAAGGGAGATGGACCAACACCCAGCACATCACGGTGAAAGATCGACCAGGGAGCTTGCTAGACGAGCTCTCAAGACCCAGATGAAATCCCCTTTCTCAAGGGAGATAGAAGAAGAGGAAGCCCCCAAGAAATTTACTATTCTAAGATTCAAGATTTATGACGAAAAAACTGACCCTATTGATCACGTTAGGCAGTACAGGCAAGTCATGACTCTCTGGAACAACCGGGATGCACTGATGTGCCGGATTTTCCCCTCGAGTCTGCATGATGTGGCATAGAAATGGTTCGAGAGGCTCCCTTATAGGTCTATCAGGATTTTTGTGTCCCTAGCCGAGCTCTTTATGGACTGCTTCATTACTAGTAGCTCCCATCCCAAAAGGATGGATGCTTTACTAACAATAAAAAAGACGCCTCAATAGAGCCTCTGGGACTACGCGAAGAGGTACTGGGAGTTGTTCAATGAGGTCGAGGACTGCTCGGAGCAGGTAGCAGTGGCCTCTTTTAAAATTGGGCTACCCAGCTCTTGCCTTCTGCACCAATCCCTGACGAAGAAAGAGGCCACAACCATTGACGACCTGATGGCTTGCATCGAGAAGTACGCCAAAGTGGAGGATGTGACCCGCCTCAGCACAGGGGAAGACGGTCGAACTAAGCTCGCTGCTAAAGGAAATGATAAAGCTGAGAACCAGAAGAAAGGAGGAAAGAATGGGGGCAAGAATGTCTCCAAGAATGGAGGCAGGATTTCAAAAGCATTTCAGGCAGTCAACACTGTCTTCAAAGAACCAATTTACAAGATTCTGACGAAGATCAAAGACGAGCCATTTATTAAGTGGCCCAGAAAGATGGGAGGAGATCCCTCAAAGAGAAACAATGCGGTGAGATATGCTTTTCATAAAGAGGGAGGACATAAGGCTGAGCACTGCAAAGCTCTTAAGTCCCACCTCGAAGAACTGGCCCAGTCCGGGCACCTGAATGAGTTTTTGGAGAAGAAGGCAGAGAAAGTCGCTGCCAATGGAGAAGTAAGACCTAACAACGTACTCGAAGACGATGCTATCCATGAATTCGTAGTAATTCATGGAGAATTTGATGTGAAGCAGATTCAAGGAAATTAGGCTCGGATGGAAGTGAAAAAGCTTACAGTAGTGATGCAAGCTTTTCAGATCGATTCAGCAAAGACATAATGAGGAAAGCATCGGCGAGCAGATGACGTAGACTATAGCAAACATATCGTGTTCACAGATGAAGATCTGGTGGGAGTGAGAACCCCACATCATGACGCCTTGATCATTACACACAGGATAGCCAACTACGACGTTGAAAAGTTGCTCGTCGACCAAGGAAGCTCATCCGAGGTAATGTATTTGGACCTGTTCAGAAAATTGAAGTTTAGCGTCGCTGACCTGAAGGAAGCCACTGTCCCTCTAGTTGGCTTCGTTGGAAAAGTGACTATTCCATTGGGAAAGATTGTGCTACCGGTAAGGGAAGGGAGTATCTCCAAGATGATTGAGTTTCTGGTAGTCGACATTGACTCGCCATAGTAAGCTATCCTCGGTAGAGGGTGGCTACATGCGATGAAGGCAGTCCCCTTGACCAACCATCAGAAACTAAAATATGTGACCGAGCGAGGAGTAATGGAGATCCATGGCGATCAAGCGATGGCAAGAAGGTGCTTCAGAGCGGCCATCCGCCCAAGACCAGAGAAGAAGGTCAAAAAGCCCAAAGAAATGGTCGAGGAACAAGAAGGTCTAATACCTTCAAAATAGCAGTTAAGGTACGAAAGACCCAGAATGGAAGAGATCAGGCTCCTTCCATCTGAGCGGGTCATCAAAAACCTGGAGGAAGTTACAACTGGTGGTAGCGAGAAATACACGATATTCTTGATTGGAGCTTCTCTCACAGATCAAGAAAAGAAGGAATTGACGATTCTGTTGAGAAGAAACGTAGACATTTTCATGTAGGAACCATACGAGCTGCCTAGAATTGATCCCAGTATGGTTTGTCATCGGTTGCACGTCGACCCCACTTTCAAACCTATCACGTAGAAGGCATGGAGAACTGCGCCCGAGAAGGCAAAAGCCATAGAAAAAGAAGTTGAAAATTACTGGATGCAGGATCCATACGAGAGGTTTAATTCCTTAAATGGTTATCCTACCCAGTAGTAGTTTCAAAGAGTAATGGGAAATGGAGAGTCTGCATTGACTTCACTGACCTTGACAGGGCATGCCCTAAGGACAGTTTCCCTCTCCCAAAAATTGACCAATTGGTGGATGCCACAACATCTCACAAAAGAATGAGTTTTCTGGATGCATATTCGGGGTATCATTAGATCCCTCTGTATGCACCAGACTAGGACAAGACAACATTCATCACCACCGTCGTATTATACTGTTACAAAGTCATGCCCTTCGGGCTAAAAAATGCAGGGGCAACCTACTAGCGGCTGGTCACCAATATGTTCAAAAGACCAAATGGAAGACACCATGGAAGTCTACATCGACGATATGCTCGTCAAGAGCAGGAACAAAGAAGACCACCTCTCAGACCTATCAAGAACTTTCGAAATCCTCAGGAAATACCGAATGAAGCTCAATGCGAGCAAATGTTCTTTCGGTGTCTAGTGAGGAAAGTTTCTTGGGTACTTGGTCAGTAAGAGAGGCATCGAGGATAATCCAGACCAGATCAATGCAATTAATTGGGTAAAGCCCCTGCACAATATGGGACGTACAGAAGCTCACCGGCATGCTCGCTGCCTTGAACCATTTCATCTCGAAGTCCTCTGAGAAGTGCAAACCATTCTTCCATCTCTTGAAGGAAAATAAGACAGTAGAATGGAATCAAGATTGCTAGCAAGCATTGGACGAGCTCAAGGCTTACCTTAGCTCACCACCCCTGCTCGTCATACCTCAAGAAAGAGATTCCTTGTACATATACCTCGCCGTTTCCATCCATGCCGTCAGTTCTGCACTGGTGTGCGAGAAAGAAGGAATCCAACACCCAGTTTATTATGCGAGCAAGACCTTATTAGACACTGAGCAGCGGTACCTACCACTAGAGAAGCTCGACTTTGCACTTATAGTAGCTTCAAGGAAGTTGAAGCACTACTTTGAAGCTCACACTATCATCGTCCTTACATCACACCCCCTTAAAATAGTCCTGCAAAAAGCGGATTTATCGAGCAGACTGACTAAATGGTCGGTCGAGCTCGGACGATTTGACATCCAATTTCAACCAAGGAATGCAATCAAAGGGCAATTCCTTGCTGATTTCATAGCCAAGTTCACAGGCGAGCAGCCTCTCGACCAACTTTAACCCATGAGGCAAAGAGAGAATCGTGCAACAGAAGGAGTTTGGCGATTATTTGTTGATGGAGCGTCCAACTCAAAGGGGGCAGAAGTAGGCATTATGCTTGTTACTCTAGAAGATATCTTCCTCAAACAGGGAATCAGACTTGGATTTGAAGCCTCCAACAATGAGGCAGAGTATGAGGCTTTGATAGCCGACCTCTAGAAGGCACATAGGTTGGGGGAAAAGCAGTTACAGGTGTTCGGTGACTCACAATTGGTCTCCAATCTGATAAGTGGGGACTATAATGCAAAAGATGAAAGAATGGCAGCCTACCTCGCCTTGACAAAGAGGCTAATGTACATCTTTGAGGAAGTCAATGTCCAGCAGTTTCCCAGTGGTCAGAATAGCCATGCCGACGCCTTGGCAGCCCTGAGTTTGGCAATCAATTTCGACTTAAAAATAAGGATCCCCATTGACTTCCTCTCCCATCTGAGCATCAACTAGAGCGATGAGCTACCAAGCGTTGAGTATGTGCTCCAGATTGAGTCAGCATCCAGTTGGATGGACCCTTTAAGGGACTATTTAAGAGATGGTGCACTTCCAAAAGATAGGAAGATCGCTCACCAGATAAGAGTCAAAGCTACTCGCTTTCACTTATCTCCTGAGGGCAAGGTGTATAAGAGATCGTTCTCTGGGCCTTCAATGTGTTCACCCGAAGGATGTCGAGAAAATTCTACACGAGCTCCACGAAGGAATCTGTGAAAGCCATATTGGAGGAAGATCACTAGCTTTTCGAGTTATGAAGGAAGGCTACTGGTGGCCATATATGCAAAAATATTCGGCAGTATACGCTCGCAAATGTGAAAAATGTCAACTACATGCTCCTATGGTTCACCAAACTGCCAGCGACCTAAGATCACTCACCATCCCCTGGCCTTTCGCCCAATGGGGAATGGACATCGTAGGCCCACTTCCTACCGCCGCCGATAACCACAAGTATCTATTGGTCGCAACGGATTACTTCACCAAATGGATCAAGGCAGAGCCACTGGCAAAAATACGAGATGCAGATATGATGAGATTCATATGGAAAAACATAATTACCCATTTTGGAATCCCCATAACCATCATCACTGACAACAGAACACAGTTTGAGAGTGGCCCTTTTCAGAACTTCTGTAATGAACACGGGATCAAGAACTATTTAAGCTCGGTGGAATACCCCCAGAGCAACGGTTAAGCCTTGGCGTCCAACAAAATAGTGATCGATGGGCTAAAGAAATGATTAGAACGAGCCAAAGGTGCATGGACGAGTGAGCTGCCGTATATTTTATGGGCTTACCGCACTACCCCACGATGAGAAACTGGGGAAACCCCATTCTCACTAACGTACAGAATGGAAGAAATCATCCTCTTGGAAGCTGGTCTACTAACGATGAGAACTACCCTTATTGACCAAGGCCAGAATGATGCAGCATTACTCGCTGAACTTGATCTAGCTGACGAACGCAGAGACTTAACCCTAGTAAGGCTAGCGAGCTATCAACAACAGCTCGCAAAATAATATAACAAGAAGGTCAATCTGAGGGCATTCCACGTTGGGGACTACGTCCTAAGAAAAATCCTTGGCAGCGCAGTTAAACCATCAGACGGTAAGCTAGGGCCGAACTGGGAAGGACCATTCAAGATAACAAGAGACGATCTACAAGGAGCCTATCACTTAGAAGCGCTGGAGGGCAGAGAGATACCCCGAGCATGGAACACAGCCAACCTAAAGAAATTTTGTTTCTAGATTTTTCTTTTTCTTGGATCTCTTATCAAATCTTTGGAATTGGCAACTCATTTTTTATTTACTTGTGAATTAATGAAGGATGTTTGGCAGTTGCATTCTATTAAGTATTGAGAACTTTATAACTTGCAAAGCCTTTACAAATAATAGGGACCTTACTCAAAGCATAAAAGTAGGGTATTAACCTCCTCAGGTATTCGTTATGAAACACGAATAACCTCCTAACATTTCCCCAGTAATATATAAAGCCCTACAGGGGATCCTTAGGCAATTAGACCAAAACAAATTGGTCACCAGACTATGTTTGGATAAAAAATCGTGCTCGAATAGAACATCCAGCACCAGGTGTGTCCTCGCCATTGCCATACTTAGGCCTAAAGAAGTTTGACGACATGACCTAAAAGGTAAAGTGAGGCAGAACGGTATCTCATAAGCATATTGGACTGGGAGGACACTAACTCAACAATGCAACCCTACCAATCTAGTCGGCCATCAATGGCCCAAGATAATTAAGTGAGAGATAAACGATGAACACATGTTTAGTCGGCGAGATAGCCCGAAATATAGATATTATATTACTTCATCACATTTACAACAAGAATGTACAACCCGTGTTTAGTCGGTGAGATCTCCCAAAACATTAATATTACATTACTTCACTACATATATACAGAGAGATACAACTGGTAAAATCCTAATGAGGCTGAGGCTTCTGAACAATATAGTCAGCCACTTGTGCTCTTCAGCCATCATCCGGATGAGGAGCCAGTTCCTGCTCGACCTCACTGGGCGCTGGCTCTAACAGCTGCCTAGGGATAGCATCGATAGGGATCCATTGGTCATCCCTTCTGAAAGGGTTAGGCCGTAAAGTTGAAGCAGAGATCTCGTGACGGTACTAGAGTAGTGAGTTCCTTGGAACTTACAGCTCCCTGAGGGCACTCAACCATCCTTTGATAAATGCGATCTCTTCAAACTCTCTCAGCCTCGTCGGAGCATCTGCCCAATCTTTGTCGTAACCATCAGCCCACACTCCCCGAGGTCCTTTCTTAAATAGATGCCAGCTAGGGGTGGACAAAAGAAAGACCGACCCGAATGGACCGATTTGATCGAACCGGACTGAACCGAAAATTAAGGCTATTTTAAAACCGATCCGAAAATCGGTTCACAAAAACTAAAAACCGATTAATCCGATCCGGTCCGCGGTCCACTATAATAAAAGACCGATTTGGACCGGACCGAACCGATTCCCATATATATATAATAAAAATAATGTTATTGTGTTTCTTATGTATAGTTTTTGAATTAATGTATATAACTTATGAATTTAATTTGAAACATTTTGTATATGTATAGACATTTTTTTAATTTGGGTTAAAAAAACCTATGTAAATATCACTTGGAGTTTCGAGTATTATTTTTTTGTATATATATTTCTGAGAAAAATAGATAAAAACATTCATAAAATGTACATATATATAAAATAGGGTCAGGACCGAATTTTACCCCTGACCGGACCGAAAAAAGCCTGGACCGAATTAGTAGGTTAATCGAATTAATCGGTCCGGTCTCGGTCCAAAAAAATTAAGGGCCGAATATTCGGTCCGATCCAAAAAATAGGCAAAACTCGGACCGGATCGGACCGTGCCCACCCCTAGCCTCAGTCGTGTGACATCCCTTTGGAGCCCAACAGCAATCACGTATGCTCGACGGACATCTTCACGGAGCTCGTCCATTTCCCTAGTCGGGCTTCTTATGTTTGTACCAGCTCGCGTAACAGTCGACGGGGTAGAACCTCGCAAAATTGGAGGAGCATCGCTTGGTCCTGTGACAGATCATGATGAGGAGGAACCCCTGAAAATGCTCGGCGCGGTGCTCGGCGCATGCTCCCTGAGGCGCAACACTTCCCTCCTCAAGGACTTATTTTCCTGTTACAAAACTTCTCCAACTTGGTTAATCTCAGTAGCATCGAGGAGTCTTTCTCTCAGAGTGTTCACTTCCTCTTTAATAGAAGCTCCAACTTCTTCCATTTCCTAAAGCCTGTCCTTCAGTTTAGCAATGAGCTCCGACTAATCCATGAAACTCTTATTCCTCGATCGCAGCGATTTGCAAATTCTTACGAAGGTCTGGAGAACTTGAGCACTCATATTAGGACCAAGCATTCTTCCTAGTTGAGAAGTGGCTGGTATATATTCATCTACATCAATCGACTATAGGCCATAAAAGAGCAGTAAAGGATAAAATGAATCAGCACACTGAGGGAAAAAGTCTTTTCATTTCATTCATACATGAAGGATCAAAGTACATTGAGAATCAGAAAGGAACATTACAAATAAGTCAAAAATATAAAAGAAATCCTAAGAGAAGTCTAAATAGCAACCTCAGCTTGTTCATAGGAAGCCGACTGCTTTCCCTTATCAGCAGCAGTAGGAGCTTCACCCTTAGAGGGAAAACTACTTTTCCCTGAGCAGGAAGAGTACCAGCAGGAACAGTTTGTGAGGCAGGGGAAACACCTTCAATGATTGGGGTAGGGACTTCATCTACAACAGGATTTGGTCTTGGATCATGCTCGTCAAATAAGGGTGAGTTAGTATCCACCCCAGCAGCTAGAAGAGCCTTGTTCCAGCCCTTCTTAAAGTTCAGCTGGCCAATGTAGCCAATATGAACATCGACATCTTCATACGCCGCAACCCAACCATCATTGTAAGAACTCTCCTTCAGAGAAGCTACCTTAGAATCCTTATCCTTCAGCTTCTCCAATAACACCTTATTCTCCTCCGCTACCGCTAGCTTGCTCAAGCAGACTAAATCATAGGCCTGCTGTAGCTCGTTCAGACCCTTGACCGCTGCCTCCCTTGACCGATTGGCTTCAACAAAGGTAAGATCAGAGGACATCCAAGCAGTATCGGTAGCCTTCAAGCTAGCCTCGAGCTCAATACTCTTCCCCTTTAGAGCAGCGTTCTTGTTCTCCAACTCAGCATTCTTATTCACCACCTCGTCGCAAGAGCGATAGAGCACGGCAAATTCAGTTACAAGCTGCAAACAAAAAGAAAGCATTGGAAGAAAGCAGCGAAATAAAGTTTTACAAGTGTTAAAGAAAAGAAATAGACTTACCAAGGTTAGCCTCTGACTCATTTGCAAGGCTAACTGGTCAGTCCTCATTTCCTTTTGGCGATCACCAGGAAGGACTGCTCTCTCGAGCAGCGCAGGAGCCAGTTGGGGAGAAATGGAAATCGAGGCCCTCTCTGGCAACGTAGACACGGGCACTAGAGTTTACCCAACCTTCGTCCTCACTTCTACTCTTCTCCTCTCCTCCTCTCTCTCCTTCTCCTTCCCTGCCCTCTTCTTCTCCTCCACCTTCTTTTTCTCTTCAATCTTCTTCCTTTCATATTCTCTCTTTATCTCTCTCTCTCAACTACTCTTAGTATTTTCTCTTCTTTTCCTGCTCCTGAGAAGAAGACTGAGAACCAGTGGCAATAGACCTACTACTGGATTTTTACTTCTTCGATCGCTGAGTGAGAAGCACATTATACTCATCATTATCATCACGGATCAAGTTCCTCCTAGGGGAACCATTTCCTCGCTAGAACTGCTGGATGTACTTGAAGACTCTTGAGCCTCATAAACCTCTTTTGAACTAGAAGAGCTTTCACTACTGGAGCTCGCCTCACCAGAACCACCTTCAACACCTCCTCTAATATCACTTTCAGAACTGCTTTCTTCCTCGTCCAACTGGATGGGGTCAATAATAACTTCTTCAGTAATATCTTGGACATAAATGCTGTCTACAGGCCACGCGATGAAACTGGACCCGATGTTCTTGTACTCTAGGAGAAAAGCGGCTGACCGATGATGTTCACCTTCAGCTAAAGGCTTTCTTATATTCCAAGCCTTAATCATCTCAGCAGCTCGAACCTCACTAAGAGAAGGTTCCAAATTCTTTATCCTCGCTGAAAAGAAGAGAGAAGAATATCAGAAAAAGCATACATTAACAAGAAGATCAAAAGAGCAGAGTGAAGATTACCTATGTACTCTTCCCCATAAAAGGGAGCAGTGAATCTATCAGACCTCGCCCCCTCAGTCTGTGGGGAGAGCTGCCAATTCCTAGCAAGAAATCCCTCTTGCCAGTAGTCCTTGTGGGAATCAGGTAAATTTACTACCAATACCCTGTCAGGACTCCTGGACTTAAGGTAGAGAAGACCAGAGCTAGTTCGAGAGAAGGAATAATAAAAACAAATTTCAGCAATCCCTAATTTAGTGCCATAAAGTTAATTTATCCAATGGACACCATTGACTTTTTTTCAGACATTGGGCGAGCTCTATTTACAGACGATGTTGAAATAACCAAAGAAATGCAGAAACAAATTGTTTGGAGGAAAGGTAAGACCTCCTTGAGAAAGCAACAGGACATGAATCCAATGAGCGCCCTCTATCTCTCTAACATTCTTAGGGACAAAGACGTATTCAATCTCTATCCATTCAGGAATATTGTAAAACTTCCTAAACTCAGGCACTGATCTATTACCTATCCTCGTCATGTGTAAACCTTAACTTACAAACTTGAGGAAAACTAAATAGAGAAAGCACAAAGAGAGATTAAAGGGAACATACGAGATGAAAGTTTGGCTTGGACAACGCGAGATCACAAGCCGAGACAATGAGGGGGATTAAAAGCAAGGAAAATGAAGACTTGGAGAGGAGGGAACGACGGGTAAAACTCGCAGAAGATGAGGAAATTCTAGGAAGCTTGAAATGATAATATGGAAACGCCACTCCAAATGAATCCTTAAACGTTCTCAATCATTATGCACAGAACACAAAGCAGGCTACCGCCAAAATCAAAGTAACAAGTTCCAACATTGGAAAGAGTTACACAATTTATAAAAGAGACATTATGACAAATCATTTAAATTTATTGAGCCCAAATTGTGTCCCAACAACTTTCGGGGCAATTGTGGGTATCCAAATTTGCCATCATGGGCCCAGACGAGTAGCTTAATAAAAACAACCCAAAGTCCGGACCCATCACACCTCAACTAAATTCAGTTATGACTTAGTCCTCTCCTGAAATCTCGTAGGGAGATATTTTAGGAGAGAAAGATGGACATGGGGGAGTCCAACGCCCCCACTCCCCAAAGAGAAACATGGATATAAAAAACCCTAAGCCTGGGGCAAAAGGCATGCACGGTATTCTCTGTAAAACGTTCCCTGGAGTATATAGAAATAATACTGACTGCACCACAGTGGACGTAGGCATTCTTGCTGAACCACGTACATACATGGAAACATGCCTTCTTATACATGATGTTTGCTTCAATACCTCTTTGATTCACAATATACCCGCGGAACATGCCTTCTTGTAAGCTAAAAATGCACTTGGTCAGGTTCAGCTTCATCTGGTACCTCTCCAACTGATCAAATGTTTGGCTCAAATCGGCTATAAGGTCAGCTGCTTTCTTGCTTTTGGTCAACATGTCGTCGACGTACACCTTCATATTTTTGCCAATCTTTTCTGCAAACACCTTGTTCATTAGCCCCTGATATGTAGCACCTGCATTCTTAAGACCAAAAGGCATAACATTGTAATAATATGTTCCTCGTGGGGTAATGAAAGAGTTACTTTCCCTGTCTTCCAGCTTCATTTTAATTTGATTATATCTAGAGTAGGCATCCATCAAGCTTAGCAATTCATGCCCCGAGGCTGCATCCACCAATTGATCTATTCTAGGCAGAGGGAAATGATCTTTTGGACAAGATTTATTCAGGTCTGTGAAGTCCACACACATTCTCCGTTTGTTTTTTTTCTTCTTCACCATCACAACATCAACCAACCAATCAGGATATTTGAGGTCTTCGATGAAAGAATCCTTTTGCAACCTTTTCACTTCCTCTTGAATAGCTTGAGTCTTCTTAGGGCTAAATACTCTTCTTCATTGGTTCACTAGTTTGATCTCTTTGTTGACATTGAGCTCATGAGATAAGAAAGTTGGGTCTATCCTCGGCATATCTTCATGACTCCACGCAAATACTTATTTTCTGTACTTCAATACCAGATCAAGGGAAGCATTAATCTGAGTTGTTCTTTCTGGTTGCTCGTCATCTAGAATAATGCTTTTCGTTGCCTCCATGACCTGAACTTTAATGAGCTCCATTTCAACTCTTGGGTCTAAGGTTTCAAGATCAGACTCATCAGATTTATCCGCTTAATAAGTAGTAGTTTTCTTTCTGGCTTCCTCTAATTCTTCTTTCTCAGCAGATGAGTAGTAGCATTATCGAGCTACTTTTTGATCACCCTTCATAATTCTAACCCCAAAGTTGGTCAGGAAGTTTAAACACTGATGTACAATGGACGGAACTGCTTTAAAATTTTTCAAACCTACTCTCCCCATGATTATATTGTAAGCTGATTGGACATTTTTATCCATCACGAAGAAGCGTACCTTTTTTGACTTGCAAGCAGGCCAGGTACCAATCAACATGTCTAACTTGATCATCCCAAGCGAAAAAACTTTTTCTCCAGAGAACCCAATGAGGGGTCTGTGATATGATTCCAACTGACCAAGTTTTAAGTTCAAACTGTCGAAGTAAGGGTAGAACATGATGTTTGTAGAGCTACCATTATCCACCAGTACTCTTGAGATGATGAAATCCTTCATTCTCATTTTGATCACTAGAGGATCATTGTGAGGATACAAAACGCCTTTTTGATCATTTTTGGAAAACCAATGACCAGCTTATCTTAGTTAACCTTCCTCGGGCGATCCTCTTATGCTAGACTTATCCGCTGTATATAGGAACAATATTTTGCCTCATTGAGGTAAGATTTTCACTCAGTAGTATGATCACCCCCTCCTGCATCTCTACTTGTAATCATGTTATAATCGAATGAACCAAAATAAATTGAAAATACGTAACGCTCAGGTTATCTTGGCCTTTTTGGGAGATCGAGGTCGTCTTCAGGGTCATCTTCATGGTCCCTTTTCTTATCTTATGTTAATTTCACTTAAACCAAATTTAACTTAACCCAAGTCCTAGAAAATTTCCTAAGTCATATTTTCAATATTGCAAATTAGGCCAAACCAGTTTTATCAAATTAAACGACGGATTGAATTAAATTAACTTAAACCCAAATTTAAATTGACACCAATTTAATTAAGTAGTGATTTAAATAGATTTTATCTTTTTACCTAAGCATGCATCTAAAATGAGTTTTAAATAAAATAAAATAAACAAATAATCCCCTACGCCGCGATGTATGAGGAAAAACCCACAATGGGAAAAAACCTCGGACGATCCTAGCCACAAATTCACTAAGTATGATTTTACAAGTACAAGACACGAAAGACTTACAAGACTCGACTTGACTCCGTCCAAGCCCCAACGCTTCTTCTTGTACACATCTCTACCTAGCGAATAACAACGGAGCTCCACCGCGGTCTCGAAATCCACTAATCGAACTTTTCGGTCACCGCCACCCCAATAAGGAGCCTTTCTCTAAGTGGGTAAGTAAATGAAAATGAACTTCTTCTTGGTGGGATTTAGAAGCAAACCCTAACTTCTTTTCAACTCGGTAGAGAAAAATCCGGTGCCAAACACTCCAAGCAATGATATATATATATATATATATATATATATTGAAACTTGGAATAAATAATATAGGTGAAAACAAGAGTGTTTAATGAATTTTTTCTTGGAAAATAAACACTCAAAACATGAACTTTTTCTTGGAAAATTGAACTCTCAAAACTCTCTCTAGGAGATGGAAAAATATGAAAAAGTTATCTTGAAAAAGTTAGTTCCCGCACCTCTTAAGTCTGTTCAAAAGTTAGTGGGTAAAGGTGAGTGGAAACATGGGAAAAACTGCTTAAAACTGCAAAGAAATTTCCCGCCTGAAATCTCATTCGAACGACCTTTCTAACGAAGTTCTAGTGGCCAATGGGAAAGTCTCGTTGGCAAACTCATTCGAACGAACTTCTCGTTCGAACGACAAACTCGTTCGAACGACAATTTCGAACGAACTTCCAGAATGTTTAAATTTTGATTTTTAGTCCAAAAACTTTATTTTAAAGTTTTAAAGAAATTTTCTAAAAATAAACAACAATTTAAAAAGAAAGAACACCCATATAGATATTGTTCCAAGCTCCTATATATATATTTAACATGCATTGATACCTTAGGAGCAATGGAACCAATATTGTTGACATAGAAATGAGGCACACTAAACTCGGCATTTGATGAAGCTTTAATCTTAGCCGCTACGTCTTCAACTTTAGTATATCATAGGCTTAAAGGATGGTTAAGAACTCTATCCTATGACTCAAACGTTTTTGTCTAGAATTGAGCCAAAACAACAAAGGACTCAATTGGAAATTTGTGTCCTTAGATCAAGATCTTCTTAGAAAAGTTTTCTTACTTGAGAAGATTCATACCAGCCTTGGCGAAAGTGATTACGCTTTTTCCCCCTTGATGAAAGAGAAGGCCAAATGGATTTGGGAGAGGTAAAAAAGTAAGATTTTGGGGCGATAAAGGAGATATTAGCTTCCCCCTTAATGATGGTACCACCAGAAACAGGTTCACCATTACCGCTCTACTTGACTTAGACAGAAAAATATATAGGAGCCTTGCTTGTTCAAGAGAAGTCAGGGGCATAGAAGCATGTGTACCACCTATCATGGGTGATTTAAAATACCGAGTGTAGATATACTAGTGTAGAGAGGCATTTTATTTCCTTAGTTTTTGTAGCGCAGTAGCTGAGACACTACCTTCTTGCTTTCACGGTTCACATCATCACCAATTGTGATCCAATCAAATACCTCTTAATGTGAATAATCCCCGTGTGGAGAGCAACAAGGTGGTTTTTAATTTTGTCTGAATATGATGTAAAATGCGAGGTACAAAAGGACATCAAGAGCCAAGACATAGCCTTTTTTTTGGATCACTTCCCTAGTTAGAACACTGAGCCTACGAGAGTGGAATTTCCAAGAGAGAATTTTCAAGCCTATTTAGCAGAGGAAATGGAATAAAGGAAGATGGAGTTTTATGTCTTTTGTTCCCAAGGGACAGGTGGGGTTGGAATTATCCTCTCAAATGGCAAAGGGAAGTTTACTTTCTCTTCCACGTTGAATTTTCAAGTGATCAATTAATGAAGTCGAGTATGAGGCTCTCATTTTAGGCTTGCTAGGGGCATTAAGAAGAGGAATCAGAGTGTTATGCATACGATGGGACTTTGACTTGGTGGTGAAATAAGTTATTGGAGAGTTATATATCAAGAATGCTAACCTAACCCCATTTTTATCCATCATTCTAAGATTTCTCAGTCAGTTCCTGAAGGTGTCAGTTGAGAGGCATGCTTGAACAATGAACCGATATCTGAACACATTGACCACGATAGCTCAAAATTTAGAGATAGAGGAGAAAGAATCTAGTATCACAGTACGACGAAGAACATTGTCAACCACGATGAAGTCATTGTTCCCAAGTGAAGAACTAGAAGACTCGGGGTGCCCTATAGTAAAATAGCTGGAAACCTTAGAAGGAAGCATGAAGATGTCAGAATTAGTGAATTATAACTTGCTCCAAAGGATTCTCTACTTTAAGATCTCGAGAGGATTTTTGTCAAGGTGTGTAGGGAATAAGAGGTTAAAGAATGGTTTGAAGCAACGCCTGCGAAGCACTGTGGGATATTGATATTCCCCTTTACTAACAGTTGCATCAGGGGGGCTACTTTTGGCCCCCATGAGCATAAAAGTTGTTCGTCTGCAACAGGGATATTTAAAGTGCCAAACCCAATTTGACCAACCCACTGAGGGCAACTTCTTAGAAAATTTTAAAGGTTCGAGAAAAACCTACATATCTTACCTCACACATGGAGAATTGCTAGCAGAGAGCGTAGATGAAATTTACCTGGAGAAGTGGGTGGTTCGTTTTTACTTGGTAAATGGAGACCCTTACAAAAAAAGTTACAATGAGAGAGCGGTGAGGTATGTCACAAAAGAGGATATGGAGAAAGTTCTAAACGAGGATCATGAGCCTTCTCATATGGGAGGTGATAAATTTTATGACAACTTAATTACACCTGGGGTATTATTGGTCGACGATGGAGGCTGTTTGTATCCACTTTATGAAAAATTGCAGGGCATGCAAAGTGTATGGAAATATGGTGCATGCCCCATCGATTAGTATGCAAAGCTTATTAGCCCTTACCTCTTCCACACTTGGTCATTTGATATAGAAGGTAAAATCAACTCACCCTCCCATGGAAAAACCTTCATCCTTGTTGCTACTGAATTGTACACCAAGTGGACATAAGTGATTCCCTTGAGCAGGGTGACCACTCAAGTGGTGACCCAATTTATCAAGGAATGCATAATATGCATGTTTAGTATTCCTAATATGATCCTTACAGACAACAGGAAAAAGTTCGTATGGAAGAAGACGGGCTCCTAACAGATAAGTAGTAGATTGTGCATAATAGTTCAACCATCTCATATCCCAAAGGGAACGGCCAGGTGAAGGCTACGAATAAAACACTCATCAACATCATAAAGAAAATCTTGAAGACATGCTGAGGGCTTGGGATAAAAAGCTACCAATGGTGTTATGGGCTTATAGAACCTCAAAAAGAAAGCCAATAGGGATTACTCCATTCTCACTGGTCTATGGGATTAAACTTGTCCTACCGGTGGAATTAGCAGTACCTTCAGCTAGAGTTCCTCTAATTCATGGTCTCATACTAGACCATAGGCATGTACAATTGAAGTCAGTGGATGAAAATAGATACACGGCCAAAGAAAATTTCAAAGTCTATACCCAAAAACAATCAAAGGTTTATAAGAATTTGGTTAATCCTATAGAGTTCCAAGTAGGTAATTTAGTCTTACAGGCATCCACTCACCTCCAACAAAGCATATCAACATCTAATTTCCGGGCAAAGTGGGAAGGCCCCTTTTTGGTATGAGGGGTACGCAAGTCAGGCTACTGCCAAATATTATAGCACAAGAGTGAGTGTCTCCAATTTATCAACTATAAATGGCTAAAGAAATATTATATCTAAATCTTACCTAAGTTTCCTTTCTTTTGTTAAGTTAAAAAAGTTTGCTCTAGCATATAAATTCTTTTTTTGTAAAGAAAATCATGAGCACAATCTCTATAAACATCATAGACACTGAATATAGTAGAAAAAGGAATGAATATCATGTATCTTGACTAAGTAACACTTGAAATTTTGTGCACACCTAATTTACCTGGATTTATTGCTAATAGATTATAAGTACCCACTCACCAATAAGTTGTGAAAGGAGACCAAAAAAATTTTCTCTCATTATTCCAAAATACCAAAATTTTTCTCCTTCCTTCTTTCAAAAATAAATTCGAATCGTTTTTCCTTTCACATCGATCGTATCCCCAATTTTGGTCTGGCTCCCTATTGGCTTCAGTCTTCCATCAAACTGCCCTAAAGCTCCGCTAACTCTTCTTGTATTTTATACGACTTTGGCATCTACCTTCATGAGGTCTTCATGGAGAACACTGACCAAGCATCGAATGTGCAGCGCGGTCTTATGGCCATCTTAGCCCAAATCAGTGCCAAGATTGAAAACCTTCAAACTGAGATCCATGAAATGAAGTGTCATTGGGAAAATATTTCTAAATAACCCGAGATCCTCTTTCCTCGTGCAATGGGTCCACCTGATCCTGAGCCTGTCTGGGTCCCATAAGAGTACCATAATTCTTCGCATTCCCCACCTGCTAATGGGCCACCACCAGCTCAACTCCCTATTCCGAACCTTCCCTAACCAGGTTTCAATCTGCCATTACACGTGGATACCAAAGAGGAGGAACTGAACAAGGTCAAAGAAGATCTCAAATTGCTGTTAAAGAAGTTTGAATAAACCAAGATATCTAGGAACTACATGGACTACACCCACATGTATCCTTATCCCAAAGCTAGACCTCCATAGATGTTCGAGATGTCAAAAGTAAAGAAATTCGGGGGAAGGGGACCCTTAATTATTCACCTTTGAAGTTATCACTGATCCATAACCCTCCTTGGTGCCTCCAAAGGGATAATGTACCAGATGTTTCAGCAGACCTTGAAAGAAAGTTCCCAATGGTGGTTTTCGTCCCTCAAAGAATCCAGGATCCGTAGTTGGGAGGATGTCACTTGGGAATTCATATCTCAGTACATTTACAATTAGAAGCTAGAGGTTACGCGCGGATATCTAGAGCTTCTTAAGAAAAATCATGGGGAAATAATTAATTACTTCGTAGGAAGGTGGAGAGATAAATCTACCACCATGACCAGCAGAACCTTCGAGGAGGAATAAGTTAGTATTGTTAAAAATAACTTCTTGCCTCATATGCTAACGTCCATGGGAGGATAGTATTACCCAAACTCGCGAGCCATTTGAGAAGCTAGTGTATAAATTGAGGAAGTCATTACCAAATACAAATATGAACCAAAGAAAGTAACAGGTTAGTTCACTCCCCGAAGGTATAAGAAGCTTGCTAGTGCTACAGTCTCAATCGTTAATAGCTTTTCCCAACCTGCTACCTCTTGGGCACATAAAAATTGCTCTATCCTACCTAGAAATAATACACCGAGCTCCATACTCCCCTGTCCAAAGTCTACCAGGCCTTGTTAAGTCGAAAACTCATCAAACCCTTAGACCCCTATCCATTACCAAATTCGCTCCCTAAAAACTTCACAACCGATGCTCGTTGTGATTTCCACCAATCTGCAGGTCATACATCTGACCAATTCTTCCACCTTAGGAATATGATCCAAGGCCTAATTGACCGGGGTATCATCACCCCATCGGCTAATCCTAAACCCAATACCACTTATAACCCACTTCCAGCGCATACAAATGCCATCTTTCTAGAAAGTGGCACAAAATTTGACCCGTCTACTCAAATCGTCTCAAGAAAAGCACCCATCATCCCTATAATCTCACCCAAACCACTCACGGTTTGCCCATATTTTCTCCTACACCTTACCTGCTTCATTGATCAAGCTTTGAAACTCCTTACAAGGGCCTGTATCTTCTTTCGCACCCGGTCTGAGGGGGAGACATGGAGTTATCGACTGTATTGAACCAACTCTTAGAGTTTGGGCTTAAATTGCCCTTCGAGATGACCGTTGTTGTTGAAAATTCAGTAGCTTTTTCATGCAAGCATGAAATTGGGCTAAAAAATCAGATGAATTAGTGGTACCTATTGAAGAAGTGAGACTAAATGATGTGTTATAGACCCGTCTTGAATAAATACATTTATCCACATCAAATCGCAATCAGATCCGCAAAGGTATTGTGTTCTAAACCTAGGTTTACTCTTTTAGCCTCATTGTTGGTTTTTGTGCTTTCCTATGTTTGATTGATCGAAGATCCATGGCTTAAAATTTATATTTCTCATATATAGATCCCTAGCATGGGGATCCTTTTTTTATACCATCATGCCTTTCGGTCTTAAGAATGATAGCTCTACATATCAAAGGTCAACCACAACTATCCTACGTGACCTCATCCATAGGAAGTCGAAGTCAACATCGATGACATGATTATGAAGTCCAAAATTCCAAACGGTCACATGGCTTACTTAATGAAATTCTTCGAGTGACCGTGATAATGAGTCTTAATCCACAAAAAAACATCTTCGGTGTTAAAAAGGGAAACTCCTAGGATTTATTGTCAGTGAGATGGGATTTGAGGCAGACTTCGCCAAACTCAAAACAATCCTTGAGATGCCATTATCTCGACTGAAAAAGAAGTAAGCATTTTCATAGATAACATCGATTATGATGGTAAAAATCGAGCATACATGTAGATACTTTGATCATTGTTATCAGTTCCGAACGCAATGCAAAAAACCTAATCTATGACTACACTCAACAAATGGAGAATTGCGGCCAGTCCGGGTATCAAAAATTCACAGAGAATGTTGGACAAATTTTAATTAATTTATTTTTTCTAAAATAAAAGTGTAAAAGGTGAAGGGGTTTAAAAGGTAAAAAGGAAAATAAGAAGTTAAAACTAGACAAGAAAGATAAAATGGGATCAGGGTCACATCCTCGCTGTGTGATAGAATAATACGTAAATAGTATGTCAGTTCGAAAGCATTTAACTAAGCATATTCAATTAATTGTAAACATCAACCATGGAGAAAATTAATTAAAGATAGAAAGATTAAACATTTAATCGAAAATGGTCACACATGGATTAATTTCAGATTATCGCTTTAAACACTAACGTTGGATGACTAAGAAAGTTAAACGGATATTATCCCGACTTTAATACACGATGTTTCAATTAAATGTATTTTGAGCCACAACCTAGATTTCAAAGCTTGACACCCATTAATGGTGGAAATATGGCCGCAACACTTGAACTAGCTACAATACATGATTAAAATAAGAACTAAACTAATTAACCAAATTAAATAATAAATAAACTAAGAACAACTAACTACAAAGCAAGGAAATAAAGAGACAAAGCATGAAACGAAGAAAAAGAAATAACATTAATGGAGAGGGAAGATGAATAGTAGCTATACTTACATAAATGGGTTGAAACCCTAGAGAGAGAAGGAGAGGTTGGCTCTCAACAACAAACCCTAACAATTAACCAAAAAATGAAAAAAATATTTTTAACAAAGTGAAAACCCCCCACTTATATACTAAGTGGGAAAAGAAATAAAAGAAAAATAAAATAAAATGAAACAAGCGCCTGATTTCTGGGAGTACCAGCCGACTGCGGCTATGGGGAAGATCAAACAGTTGTAGTGTTTGAAGTACCCTGATTTGGTTATAGGATTATTTCTGAATTGACGGTAGATCAGGGGCTGAGGTTTGATTGACCGGTGCTCTATTTTGAGTGGCAAAATGGTGGTGATTTAGGTGTAATTTCTCTTTCGCTTAAAATCCCGTAACTTCTTCGTAATAACTCAAAATCGTGCACCGTCAGCGGCCACACAAAGATTATACAGAGGGATTCATCTTCCGTTGAAGACATTGGTAAAAATTCCAAAATAATTAAATTAATAAAATGTCCCTACAAGTGCGATTGTAGAGGGAACATCCACAGAACGCTACTGAACTTCAGACTAGGCACCGTAATACCTACACATGATCAATTATACTTCATAAAGCGTATAAATCTATAAATTGGAGGTTGTCAAGTTAACGAGCATACATATAGGAATTAAGGTACTCGAGGGGAACAAAAATGCATAAATATATAGGGTAATTAAATGAAATATTCTCGATGAATCACCCCCCTAACTTACACCTTTTATTCCCTAGCAAGGAAATACAAAGAGAGAATAACTACTAGTAAACAAAAAGAGAGGAGGGGAAAGTAAAAATCAAAATGCAATTTTTATAAGGAACACGATTGCATTTAGAATATGAAATAATCCATAACACCCCCAGCTTAGCCTAGTGGACGAGTGTTATTTCGTGAGGGTTTCCAGGGATGAAATCCACAAACATCATAGTTTCCTCAAAATGTATTCCCAACCACATGCGACAAACCCAAAAATAGCGAAAAAGATTCCAAACACATTATTAGAAAAGTGAATGGATTTACACAAAAGTCTGTAGTTATTAACATTAATAGAAATGAAACCTTAAAAGTGGGAGGCAAAGTAAGCACTAGAAAAATATGATTTGGCAAATCTTTTATAAATCGAATAAGCATTAAAGCATTCATAAAAATCAATCCTCACCAGATATTACACTCAACAAATGAAATCACTATGAATGGGAGATAATACGCGGGACATGAGGGCATAAAGAGTAAATATAAATAGAAACTAGTCCCCATACATGTCACAAATGAAGAACGCCATATATAAAATTAAAAGCATGTCATCTCAACGAAAGATACCGCCATTATAGGAGGTGAAATGTATTTTCACATATTGTCACAATTATTTAAACTTTGAGTTGAATTCACCCTAGGATTATATAGCGTTGTAATGTAGGTTTGGGGTTAAGGTTATGAAATGAAGGAAACATGTATGGATTTAAAGGAGTTCAGGGATGAAAACTTAGGATGATGGAAAAGTTGCAGGCAATGTCTATATTGGAAAATGATTTCCATAAGAAGCATTAAATATGAAATTGGAGAGAGATAAGGATTATTGAAAACTATATACATCATATATAAACTTTCTCTTTCTTTTCTTTTCATCTTTTTTCTCATATTTTTCTTTCATTTTTTTTTGCATTTTTCATTTTTTCTTTCATTTTTTTTGCATTTTTCATTTTTTCTTTTCTTTATAACCTATTTATTTTCTTCACTTTTCTCACTCTCACATGTTTAATTGCAACTACATAATCAATAACATCATTAAATCCCAAGCAACATTCCAAATAAAGGTATGTAAGATAATATGTATGGTTTATAACTCCAATGTGAAGTTTGTTATTGGATTTTGGGTTATGAAATGAAAGTCTATATAAAGGCTCAAAGGGGTTGACAAGGGGAAACATATAAGGCGAGGTCAAGGCCAATATGGATGATATACAAAGATGGCCTATGGTCATTTCCTAAATATTACGCAATTCTCGAGTGAAAATAATTTTGAAAATCATGCTCAAGTAAATCATTTCATAAGTGAACGATCAAATGAGAAAATAGAGAGATTATCGAAGAATTTAACATTTTCAAGGAGGAAAGATAAGTGTATAATACTCACAAATGAAGGTATGTCTCAAAGCTCACTTGGTGTAAGCATATACAATGCAACAAAGATTACGAGTTATAAAAATCTTAAATGAAATCATTAAAATAAGAAAAGTGCATGTTCACCCCCTAACTTACACATTACTAGTCTCTATTAATGAAATACAAGGAGAGAAGAACTATAATGTAATACCCCGTATTTTTGAAAGATTTTATTTTAATTATGGGATTAGGATTAATTAATTTAAATGGAAAATTTATTTACAATTAATCCAAATTTAATTAAATAATTACTAGTGTGATGAGAGTTAGTATTTATTAGTGAGAATTATATTGAATCTTACATAGTGAGTAATGTAATATATGATTATGTAAATATTAAAGTTGTCGTGAGTGAAAAATACGACAGTTATGGAAATTAAGTCAGGACGCGCGTGTCAGCCGTGTCGGGACTAAATTAATAAAATAAAAAGTGAAGTACTTATAACTTGCTCATATGGTCATTTCGAGTGAGCCGTTGTGTTCGGAAGGGTCGAGATAGTAAAAAAAGTCTACCTGGGGATTTAGTTTGGGTTCCGGGGAATTTTAGGCTGAACCGGCACTCCGGAAGGGCATTTTAGTAAACCGTATTTTTTGGGTAAAATAAAGGACGATAGTTAGAGAAATAAAAGATATCATCCTTTTTTTAGATTAGATTATCTGCCGTGAGAAAAATTTAGACACAGAAAGAGACCAAAAAGGGGGAAGGAGGAAGGAGGAAGAGAAGTCTAGGGAAAAGCCACTACGAGTTCACCTTTTCCACCAGTGTGACCACCATCACGTAGATCGAAGAACGAGGGCCGCAACTATACCAACAACACCAAAGGATCAGACCATCTTTCGCAAGGCAAGTGTTTGAATCTTGCTTTTTTAGAATTAAATGTGTTCATGTTAGTGTAGGTAATGAAACCCCCTTAAATTGCATATAATTGGATGAAGAATTCATGATGAAAAGGTTATATGAGGGTTAACTTGATACCAAGTTGAATGGTCAATGTAATTTGAAGATTAAATACGAATTGATGTTGATAATTGCTGATTAAATATGGGATTAAATAGGTTTAATTTGAAACCTTATGAGCTAGGGTTCATGAATTTGAAAGTTGGGGATTTTAGGTTTGTGGGTTAATTAATCCAGAATTCATGTGTTTAAGATGTTAGAAATCATCCTTTTATGTGGGAAAATAAATTTGAATTTAATGTAAGGAGTTTGGGACTGATTTATAGAGGTTTTAGAACTGTTTATGGATGAAAAACGTAGCACGTGCAGGTTGGGGACGAAACTGCTCAATCTCGTTCAAACGAGATTGAGACTGGTTCGAACGAGAACCCCTGTCGCGCGATATGTCATTCTAATGACATGCTATCTCGTTCAAACGAGATAGCTTCTGGTTCAACTGACATGTCCAACTTTTGGGATATTTTCTTCTATTTTAAATATGGGTAGTAGGTTTATTTGAAGTGATGGTCAGCAGTAAAATTAAGATTCAGGTTAGAATATAATTATTGGGTAATGAGATGGGTATGATATTTTATGAAAATTGGAGCGACGAGTAATCTCTAAGTTACGAGCGAGAGAGTATTCGTAATCTAGTATGTGTAATGTAAGTGGTAATGAGAGATACTACGTATAAGTTAAATATACGGGTTGTGTGTATACCTAATGAACTTGCTAGGTTGCGTGAATGCCTATAATGGTATTTATTTTGTGTATGACAAACCTACCATACTTTCTATCACGGGAGTCTATGAAAGGGGACAGTCCTATCTTGAGGAGCCTTCGGGGGGATATTTGACTGGTGCCTCTAAACATGGAACCTAGGTATGGACTATCTGTGAGAATGATGGCATTGACGGTCATATGGGTGCGTAAATATGTGCATAGCCCATAGGCTTGGCACTATGTTCACCTCCAATATGTGTGATTTCTAAATTTGTGGTTCATGGGAGATTTCGAACCCATTGTCCTTATTCAGTGCAAGATGTACCGGGACTTGATAGTAGAGTATGAGGGCACGACAGTTGGGTCTAGAGGTGCCTTTTTAGTGTGTGTATATATATATACACTAGGGTATGCCCATACCTGAAGGCACGACGAAAAAATTTCAAAATATCAATCGTGGTCAAGTCATAAAAGTTTTGTATTGTAGTATCAATCGTGATTAATTTTTCTGAAGGCGAGACGAGTACTTTCAAAGTATTGAACTGACTACATTTTTTTGTAAAATTATATGTACACTAATAAAAAATGTACACTACTTTAGAAATTTTGGGAAAAAATTGCTTTATTTATCTATCCACCAATTTTTTTTACAAAAACATATAATACTTTTATACTTTAGTGCTTACCTATTTCTTTTATCAAATATGAACATGATCCGATTAAAATGCGACACGGTACAAAATCGTATTTTTTATCTAACAAAAACACAACTCAAATAAAAGTGACACGACACGAAATCTTATTTTTTTTATCTTAAACGAACACGAAATATTTTTTTAACCTAACACGAACACAATCAAAGTAAAAGAGACACAGAATGATACGAAGCATGAATTTTTTTATTTTTTTACCAAACAAAAATACGGTCCAATGTGGTGTTGTGTTTATGCTTTACTTCGATCGTGTTTGTGTTTGTGCTCCGTAAAAAAAATGCAAAAAAATTTCAAAATTACCTAACACAGCTCAAATAAACGCGACACTACACGCAATCTTTTTTTTATCTAACATGAACACGATCTAATTAAAATGAAATTTTGTTTTTTTTTTGTTTTAAAATTCAAGAACCATTTATTGCATTTTTTTTGCATTTTTCTGTTTTAAAATTCAGGAACTATATATTAGATTTTGTTTTCGAACACAAATAATAATTTTTTTTGTTTAAAATTCAAGAACCTTAGTAAAAGCGACACAATATGATTTTTTTCCGAACACAAATGATAATTTTTTTTTACCAAATACAAACACTTTTTTTTACTGAGCACAAAAACAAACACGATCAAAGTAAAATATAAACACCACACCACATTAGATCGTGTTTTTGTTTGCTAAAAAAATAAATAAATAATGTTGTGTTGCTTTTACTTGACCATATTGATAAAAAAAGATTTCGTATTGTGTCGCATTTTAATTGTGTTTGTATTTGGTAAAAAAAATTATTATTTGTGTTTGGAAAAAAAATCCTGTTGTATCGCTTTTACTTGTCCATATTTGTGTTTTGTAAAAAAATAATTTCATATTGTATTGCATTTTTATTCGGTCGTGTTTCTGTTTTTGTAAATAAATTAAAGTATTATTTCGTCTATTTTACTTGAATTTTGTTCGTATTAGGTTAAAAAAATATTTCGTATTCGTTTAAGATAAAAAAATAAGATTTCGTGTCATGTCACATTTATTTGAGTCGGATTTTTATTAGAAAAAAAATAAGATTTCGTATCGTGTCATATTTTAACTGGATCGAGTTCATATTTGGTAAAAAAAATAAGGTAAGCACTAAAGTATAGATCAATTAATGATTAAGTTGATAATAATTGTTATTTAGAGTTAGAAAAAATTCTTTGCTTAAAATGTATTTAATTGTTAATAATTGTTATTTATTCAAAAAGAATATTTCAAACACTTCAAAAAATTTAATTTAAAATTTTAGTGATTAAACATTTTCACAAAATGAATTTCAGAATTAATTTGGAATATTAAATATTTTTTTAAAACTAATTAGTATGGACGAACGAATATATGATGTCTATACACTATATTATTTACATAGGTATGTATTGTTCTTATAGCCGTGCCATGAAGTAGCTCATAGGCGCCTATTAATGATTTGACTTTAGGTCCGAAGATTTCTGACCCTTGCTGTTGCCTTAAGTGGTGGCGTGTTCCCCTTGCTATACCGTTCGGACCTTTGATGTACCATGCCAAACTATATCAAAATTCCATTTCGTGTCTATCCATTTCTTTTTTTTTTTAAAAAATGGACGACTTCATTTTTATTAAGACCACCAGTACACGTTCTTGATAAAAGCAAACGATTTTGGTTTGAATGTTTAAACAACTGGTTCGCATTTTATTTTATAAACGACGTCTTGTGGTTTAACTCCAACAGTAATTTTAAAATGGTTTATAGCCGGCATTGATCGTTATTTAAACGACCACATTTTAATTTAACCGCCCACGGTTTTATTCTCCACTGGTTTTATTTTTCGATCAAAACGACTTCGTTTTTTAAAACCATAAGTCACGTTTTGTTTGTTAGACGACATGTCAAATTTTGAAACTAAGATTTTGTCTTTCTTTGGGGGCCACAGGATCTATTCTTAGATTAAGAGCTTTAGACCTATAGGGTTCTTTAATGCATTGAGTGAATTTGTTTTAAGTTTTAAATATTTGTGAGACTTGTCATCTCAATTATGAACTTTAGATTCTTTAGCTTTATTAGGTTCTCATACCTTTTCAATATCGTCATTGATTGTCTGCTAGGGTGGGGGTCTCAAGACACATGGAATGAATAGTGAGGTAGTTGTAATCTAGTTGGGCCTATACTATTTTGATAATTTATCTAAGAAAAAAAGAAACGAATTTTGCCACATTAAAAAAAATATTACGACAAAAGAAAATAACATCTATTCTCTTATCAAAGCACTATTTTGATAATTTAATACCATGATTCAATTAAATTCAAATAGTTCATGTTATTGAAAATTATTTTGATGGTGTGTTATGGGAATCAAAATTATAACCAAATGCAAAATAAATTATTTTGATGATGTCTTATTAGAATCAAAAGTAAAGACAAATAAAAATTATTAAGTGGTTTAATGATTTTTAGTACAATATAAATGCAAAAACAATTAAAATCCTGGTTTTAGATTTTTTGGATCTGCATATCACATAAGTTGTCATACCTTATGCAAATAATTAAACATCATGCATTATAAAATATTTTCAAAGAATATTAGCAGTGTAGACATTACTTCTATTAGTAGACGCCTTAAGACAATCATATTACGAATAAACTATAAATGGAGAGATAGATAGAGAGAGAATGATTTGGGTTCCTATTGAAGCTTACAAAAACATCCACAATCCTGCAAATAGAAATAAAAATACTTAAATTGCAGATCGAAAACATATAATGTAATAAAGTATTGATCTGAACTTCTAAAGGGAAAAAACATAAAATGTTTTATTTATCTCAATATATTTATTTTGCATTACTTCCTCTAGTGCCCTATTGGAGATTTGTGGAGACTTTGGAGGAACTTCATCTTTATCAAATAACTTATGTGTACCTAACATGGCAAAAATATTGAACTTTAGAAAACTAAATATAAAACACCAAATTCTTGTTCATTTTTCATAATTGAGAAATAGAATGAAACAACTATATTTCTTTTAAACTAAAGGTCTAAACAACCTACCTAAATTATCAAATGAAAACATTATATAATAACTAAAGAGAAACACGTGAATATGTAGAAGCATAAAGTAAAAAAATAGTAATGAACATATGATTATAATATGTAGAATCTGAAGTAATAACATACATCTTATTAAACACCAAATAACTTTGTACAATAACTCAACCTCATACCACAAAACCCACACCAGACATATTTCTCCTCCAATTAGGAAATATAATATACTTCACTAATTTATGAATCTCTAGTAAAATGTATTACACCAAAAATGAAATTCTTTTTATACATACGTAAATTATAGCCCAAAAAACAGATCAAATGGATATTATTGCCAAAACAACAAAAAATATAATAACCACTAACACAAACCATAACGCAAGCTCTAAGGAATATAAGATGAGTTGTATGAAAAACTTAGACCCAAAAATTGCCATACTTACCCACTATGGGTGACAGTAAAGCAGATTCTGAAGAGACATCTCTCCTAGAAAAAGTGTAACCAACCACCCATTTTCATAAGGGGAGAATAATGATCAGCTCATCTCCCCAAGTAATCAAAAACCACCATACAAACATGTCATCAGCTCGTTAGTTCTTAGATTACCTTAAAAACCATAATACATGTATGCCTGAACATTTAACTGCCAACTAAAACTTTACAAAATTTAAACTTAAAATAAAATCATAAAATGAAGTAAATTAAAACCCATCTTATTTCAGAACATTTAAATCACCACTTGCTTGGGAACTGTTTTCGAGCTAAAATTTTATCCTTTGCAGGTTTGCTTGTCAAGATGGAAAAGAAGTTGCCAAAATGGTAGTAGTCATAAATCATCCCATTCCAACAAACAACATCTCTCTCCATTTCATCAAACAATACCCTACCTCATTGAGGTCCCCAAAACCAAGTGTTATTTGCAAGACTGCAATAACAAAATAAAAGATTTAGATAAGGTAGAACAAATTATAAGCAGATCCTTTTAAAAAATTTAGATTAAGAAAGAACTAAGACAAATTCTATCAAATGGCAACCATAAAATGTATTGTGAACACACAAATTGAGTTATATCAATATAGAAACACATAGTTATAACAAATTAAGTTATATTTGTGAAAACTCATAGTGTACTGTCTAATATAATCTTGAAATAAAGAAAAGAAAAAAGTCATAAACATATTATAATCTATTGTCTAATCTTGAAACAAAGAAAGGAAAAAATAGTATAAAAAAATAGTAGGAAAAAACGAAAAAAAAATAGAGGATACCTTCATATCTACAAAATGCTTATGCATTTTAAAAGCCAATTCAACACATTTTATTACTGTATAACAATAAATGGATGTGAAAAATAGACCAACCAAAAACGTTGGATCTGCAAAATAGACCAACAATAGCTGGATCTGCAAAATAGCTAGATCTGCAAAATAAAAAAACATTTTAACATCAAAAAACGTATGTATAAACCAACAATAGCTGGATCTGGAAAATAGAAAATCAAAACACAGGTCCAAAAAAATCAAACTCGTATAGAGAGATAGAGCATTAAAAATAAGAAAGTACCTAGATAATTTTACCAAACAGTAGCTCGGTTTGCAAAATTGAAAAATGTAACAATTATAACACAACGAACAAAAAATGATGGTGAGAGAGATAGATAAGGAAAAAACAAAGATTCGACCTGTAATAACAAAACAAAAATGAGTAGGGGTTTGGTTGTAAATGATAAGCGTCTGTTTGGGAAGCCGGATTCGGAGGGAGGGGTTTGGTTGTGAATCCATGGAGAGAGACTTTCTTGATTGTTGAGGAGCTGCGAAGTTGTTTCTGAAGTGTAAGAATGAGGGGCGGGAGTAAATGAGAGGAAATTAAGTCTTTCCCCAACTTTTGAGACATTCAGATGGGTTAAATACTATTTTAGCCTTGTTTTTGAATTTTGAGTAAGAGTGAAAATTAAACTTGTGTGTGAAAAAAGAGGGGGAAACCAAAATGGTCTAGGGTAAAATAGGAAGTACATGAAAAATTCAGTAAGATGACATCATGTTTTAATCTTATGACATACATAAGTTTTCTACTTTATTATATATATATATATATATATATTTCCTGTAATGATACATGCTGTGTGAAAATATGTGGATAATATATATAATGATGAAAATCTCTGAATAACTTAAGTAAGCAAGCACTTAACATGATTTATAAATACTTCCCAAATTGAGATAACAATCGTGAAAATATTTAATATGGTATTATGTGGAAAATGCGGGTTGGTATTGGGGGTAGTGATTAGAAGGGTTTTGTCTACAGTCTAGTTAGGTGATAAAAGAATTAGATGGGGTTTAGAGGTGGGTTAGGTGTGAACATTAGTTGAGAGGTGAGAATATCAAGTGAGTGTTTGAAAAGCTAACATGCGCATACTATTTTCTTTACTGCAATTTTTAAATACTTGCTAAAAAATTTAAATGTTTTACACTCGGTCTCGGTCCCGTCTCTTGCGAATCTATTTTCTTTTTTCAATTTAATAAATGATTGATCACACGGTATTTAATTAGGGAGGGTGTCTCAGGTGGTATCAGAGCATCAGGTTCTAGAGTCCTTTAGATCTGTGCAGCTTATTATGCTTTAGCGTTGCCTTTTTATTTGATATATATCCCTATGTTTAGGATTGTTGATTCCTATGATGAGATTTAGTACTCCTGCTATAACGTATACATTAATGAATGTTACTTGAGTTCGGGTGTGTTCGTGTGCCGAACAATGAAGTATGACAAGCGAGGGACGATGGGAGGACATCAGGAGGCAGAGCTCAGTTGAGGTTGTAAGGTATTTTTGAGGATGATGATCGTAGTTGAGGTCACCCCTATTATGGCACGAGAAGTTAGAACTTTAAAGACTTCTAGAGTGCAACATATGATTTTCAAGTATCGCTGTAGTAGGAAGTGGTACCAAATTAGACTCACCCAGTGTGGTTGGAATATGAGAGAGTCAGACGGGCCTTTGAAGAGAACCATTAGTGTAATTCTAGAAATACGGAGACTGTGTGTGTTAGCCAACGGAAGTTCAATATTCAAAGGCTTGGCCATATGGCGGAGAGTGGTTAACCGAAAGTGAAAATTTGGGGGGTAAATTTTTTGCTTGGCTTGTAGGAGCAAAGTTATAATGGTGAGATTCAATAACGACATTTAAAAGTGGAATGTTGTGTCAATGGAAGGATCTTAGGTACTATTTGACCGCAAGTTCCATCGCCAGATGTTCAGGATAAGATGTTGACATTGTTCTGAACCCATTGCAGGAGGGACGAACAGTGGGCCATTTGTGAAAATGAATTTAATTATTTAGGGAATTTTGTACCAGATGAAGTAGGTACAATGGCGAAGATTATTTTAAGTGGGAAATTGAATTGTAAGAAGAGTTTCCAACACTTAAGAGGAATTCTGATTGGACGGTCGATGCAGATGGTGAAAATGTCGCGTTAAATGATTCAGATAGAAAAATTCTTACCAAGTGATGGTGAATTTAATCAGGGCTATTGAGTCCAACAGTGTATTCCTTAGGACCAGTGGAACTAAGGGAATAATGAGGGTAGCCATCAGGGTTGAGACTACCAGAGTTTGAGAGAAGGGAAACCTTAATATGGTCAGGATGGTAGGGAATAAGTGGATTATACATAATAGTATTTTTGTGGACAGCAGGACCACATGCATTAGTTTTTCTCGGAGTAAAGAAACAAGAGTATGGTGCCTAGTAAGGGCAATGATTAAAGTAGTATTTTTTTTGGTTCTGATAAGCGTGTTATGTTCGGGAACCGTTTGAGGAACCCGGGTGATTGGTAAGGTAGACAATATGAATTTTATCCTCGAAGGAGGAGGTATGTCTAATGTGACTCAAATAAGTCACGGTACTTTGATTTGCACTAGATTCACGTGTGAGATGAGTTTAGAGCATATATCGATAACATTATTAATGTGTGTATGTTTTCTCTGGTATATCGGGGTTATATCTGGTGTCACCGCGACCAAGAAAGTGTCTAGATAGTGGTATATATTTTATTCAGATTACTCATTTTAGTGACTTGTTATACAAGTATGACATTATCCTGGATAAGGATTTTATAGTAATGGTTTGAGTGATTGTGGGCAGTTATTGCAAGGCTATCAGGGTTGCTGCTCTAGGGAAGGATGTGTTTTTTTATTGATGCCTCACTTGCGATAGGGTAGAACTCGCATCTATATTATCTTATTATAGGGACTTCGGAAAGTATAGTTGTCTCAAAATATTTCTCCCTAGTGTGTAGGGAGTTTATTGATATGATTCGAGGTGTATTAGGCTTCCTGTCGAGCAGAGAGATTTAGCTTGTTATCATGTTTAGTACTCAGGACTTGATGATAGGAAGAGCGCATTGTTATATCACTCCTTTAGAGATGTGGGAGTTGAGAGTTACATTTATATGTATGAGGAAAAGAATTTGAGAGTCCCGATTGTGTTCGAGGTTTATGGAATTTGATTACCATTAATGTTGAGTGATAGTGCATTGGAGGGGGGGGGGGGGGGGGGAGAGTTTCTTGTGTAAATGTAATTGAGGGAGGAGATATAGCTTTTATGTCAAGAGACGGGAATTTAGGGCTATATGCTATGGACTGAGGGCCTAACGAATTTTGATGATAGACAATTCTAGGTAGTACTGTATCGGGGGGGGGGGGGGGGGTTCCTTGTTTGGATTTTGCTTTGCGAGACATCCCATGCATGAAACTTAGCGTCAGGTTGGAAGTAGAGATATGTTTGGTCATTAATCCATAAGTCTGGTACCTCGGTCACTATTTAAGTATGTAGTTATAACTGTAATTTGGAGGTTGTATTACGATATAAGGCCAGTGGAGCCGGTTGTGCGATGAGGAAACATTGGAAATTTTATTTGTCACCACGAGTTGAAGGGTGGAACGATGGTAAGGATAATCTAAAATTTTGATTTCTGGGGTGATTGAGGATAAACAAGGGTTATAACCACGTTGTTAATGCAGGGGCAATACATAATTGGGTGTTATGTGTAAATCATATGTGATATTTATGCTAGTATGCGTTGTTTATAGGGTGTGTGGGCGTCCTGGTTAGCTGATGTCAGAATCGTTCAAATTAAAGGGACGTGGGAATGGATGTGTGAAATATATGCCTATGGGGCTGACATAACGAAGTGTAAGTGGTAGAGTGGATTAATCGTCATATGAGAAGGACGATAATCCATACATATGTGTGCGATCAGATTATCACACCCGAATTTGGTTGAAAGGCTGTGAGAAGCCATTTAAGAGGAAAACTTAACTATTATGAAAATTTGGAGCGGAGTCCTACCTAGTTAAATATTGAGAGTAACTTGCGCGTAAATAACGTGATGATGTTAATAAGGTATAAAGAGTCCAAAAGTGCACATTGTGGCAAAAAGTGCACGGGTCAGAATTTTTGGTATGCCTCAAGGGAAGGAGGGGAGTATTAAGTACCAATTAATGCGAGACGTTATGGTGGAAGTCGGTGTTGAGAGGGACATAATGAGTAGTCTCCACATGCACCACTCATAGATAGAAATTGGTTGGATCAAGATGATCAACCAGAAAACTTTGTATCAAGCTGATGATTCCAGTAATGGAAGGGGGCAGTCAAGCTGGTAAATTTCGTTGATGGGTTGCCAACCTCAAGATAAGGCCACTGTTTTCTTTAAATATGTGGAACAAGTAGACCAAAAAGGAAGTAATTGTTATTCCTTTGGGGTGAGTTACACTATTCGATAGTGTGCCCCAGTCTTTCTTTGAAAAGAAGGATCGCTCCGATTCGTGGTCATGCCCAGTATTCTTGTGAACCAGGATGAGATCCTTAAACCCCACCTCTATTCTGGGATTTCAGGAAGCAGTGGAGATGACATTTTGTTATGAGCACGTCATATCACCTATAGCCCGAGGAGTAGGAGTAAGGTGATTGACAACTAGTAGAGCTGAAGGAGTGTGATTTAGGAGTCACTGTTATTAATTCATTTCCACACCTGATATAGCTGGTAAGTGAAGTATAGTACGATAATTGGGAGAAGATATTACCTAATTGTAGAGTTGTGTGTAAACACTCATACTTGTTTGCTGTGAACAACATGCCTATTGCAGTTTTATGTGCAAAACCTTAACTATTCTCCCTTTGATTATTTATAGGTGAGAAGATAATCAAAAAATTTTGATTTGTTCGAGAGTTAGAGTTTGATGACTGAAGTGGAATAACCATAAACGGTCTTGGGGGGTTTTTGACTGTCGTAAGAGTTACGTCGTCAGGAACCGATATTTGAAGAATTGACAAGAGTAGTCATATGATCGTATGGATTCTCTCAGGATGGAAGTTTTGTGTTGAGATGAATATGGGAAGTTGGCACGTAGTGAAGTGAGGCCTTAAAATAATATTAAGATAATAGGGCCAATGATGTATAAGCTCGTCTTATTCAAATGTCATTGGTAGGAGCACAATGCGAGGTGCCATTATTGAAGTGTTACCTTATAACTGATGAAGAATGTCACTATCAAGAGAGTCAAACAAGCTTGTTGTGAAAATGGGGCCATAGTGATCGAGCCTTACTTTGAAGTTGGTTTTGAGTACCGGAGGATACGGTATTGTAAGATCCTCAGTCTTAGTAGCGGTTGTATCTGAATTTCAGGATGAAATTCATTTATTAGGGGGGAAGTATGTAATACGCCGTATTTTTGAAAGATTTTATTTTAATTATGGGACTAGGATTAATTAATTTAAATGGGAAATTTATTTACAATTAATCTGGATTTAATTAAATAATTACTAGCGTGACGAGAGTTAGTATTTATTGGTGAGAATTATGTTTAATATTACTTAGTGCATAAAGTAATATATGATTATGTAAATATTATAGTTGTCGTGAGTGAAAAATATGAAAGTTATGGAAATTAAGTCAGGACGCATCTGTCAGTCGTGTCGGGACCAAATTAATTGAATAAAAAGTAAAATACTTATAATTCATGGTCATTTTGAGTGCGCCGTTGTGTCTGGAATGGTAGAGATAGTTAGAAAATTCTACCCGAGGGTTTAGTTTGGGTTCAGGGGCAATTTTAGACAGAACCGGTACACCAGAAGGGAATTTTAGTAAATTATATTTTTGGGGTAAAATAAAGGAAGAAAATTGGCGAAATAAAATATCTCTTACGTGGGTTAGATTAGGTTATATTCCGTGAGAAAAAGTTATACACAGAGAGAGACTAAAAAAGGGGAAGGAGGAAGAGAAGTCTAGGCAAGAGCCACCACGAGTGCACCTTTTCCACCACTGTGACCACCATAGCTTAGATCGAAGAATGAGGGTCACAACTATACTAACAAAACCAAAGTATCAGACCATATTTCATAAGGCAAGTGTTTGAATCTTTCTCTTTTAGCATTAAATGTGTTCATGTTAGTGTTTATGAGGTACGTAGGTAGCTCATCTGTTTAGATGAGCACGATCCCTTCTTTTTTCCAAAATGCTAATCTTTTCTTATACCAGAGAACGACAATTCATTTTAACATATACATGAACAAAAGGATTATGTTTTCCTTGGCTATTGGTATAGATAATTCAAAATGCAAAAGTCATCAAGAGTCACAACTAGATAATCAAAAACTTATTTATTTCATTATTCGAAATTCTGTTACAATTACATCGACATAGGGAATCAAACGACTTACCTTGTCAGCCTACTCCTACCTTCCAAAAAACCAAGATAAAACCAAGCCCCATCAGCAACCGCATCCTGGGGTCCCCAAACTTCCCCTGCCTGAATGGAGTGTCACAGACGCTCCATAGAGCGATAATCCCAGACTAGATTTGGGAAAACCACAACACCACCCTCCATGGTGTCAAATATGGCAAACCACCTTTGCCTAGTCTCTATAGCAAGCATCTTGGCCACTACCTTCTTCCACAATCACTTCATGTAGTTCCCGAAAATGTGCCAAAATCGCCCAGTAGACTGAGAAGGATGGGTCGATGGACGAAGATTCTCTCACAAACAACTAAGCCACATGCGCATACGCTCTGTCAGGTCCTCCACAAGAAAGAAGTTTAGTGTCCGCGATGGCACGATTTTCTCCCAACCAATTGGTGCAGTAGCCGCCAGGGAAAGTAGAAAGAGGTCTGCCTGAGGCCAACCAACCAGACATATTGGTAATCCTCGAGTTACAGAATAGGAAGTAGCTCCCCCCACCAAGGCACAAACCAGTGCAAGCCTAGAGCCCCGTTCTCTACAAACTAGTTCCCCCAACTCTCAATGTCGAGGCCTATGCTAATGAAATAGCACGAGAGGAAGTTTGGAACTGCTAACAAAGGATACTCGGTTGGGACCTCCATATGGAACCTCTCCGATAACCATATAAATAAAATCACAAGGCTCCTTCTCAGAAAGTCAGAACGACCCTCCCGTCAGGCATCCAAACCATTCAATGTCTCCGCCAGTATCACCGCTGCAGGATTGCAATGGTATGACATCCAAGAAATAATAGTCGCAAGTTTGGGGTCCACTAAAATTTCCCCAATCACTAATAACACTTTCAAAACCAGGCCTAGAATAATGGCCCTAGCATAATCGACATCTCCCACATCCTGCGGAGGCATGGATCGCAACAATGCTGAAAGAGAAATCAAGCCTCCTGTAACCAACGTCCTAGCCGCCGAAGGCGAGATATGGAGAAGTACACCCAAAAACTCCCTAGGAGAATGGGAAAACTCAGGCAAAGCCGCAACAATAGTAGAATTTATCCCCAGTATGGTAGAAAATTCCTCATAGGTAGGACAAATTTTATCCAACCCAAAGCGAAAGACATGGTCTTCGGGGTACAAGAACTCAACTAATGCCATCATCATATTCCACTCAATGGGCCACTTATGCCACAAAGAGACCCGCCACATTTGGAAAGCGTTATAATCAACATTGTAAGAACACATTGCTTCCAAGGCTTCGAGGTAGTTGGCGATCTCAATGCTACCAGGGAGAGCCATCTTGCAAAATAAGAAGATAATGAGAAAATAAGAATGTAAAGGAGAAGGAAAATGAAAGTGTGAGGAAAAAGCCCCATTTAAACCCCTATTTATACTTGAAAATTCTCAAGCAAAGACAAGAAACCCTGCAGAAATAGGAGTAAAACTTTCCCCACCAAGTACTAAGCAATTGAAGAAAGTGCAATCAAAGCTTTGGGTGAATTGGACTGGACTGATGTGCCGATAGGAAGGACAGGGGTCATGTCGATCGACAACCCCCTATTTTGGGAAAATTCCCCTTTTCCTCTCTTGTCAAAACAAAGAAAAACAATAAAAAAATTTATCTTAAGAGAATTCCAAATTTCCTTATGCTTTTACTTATCCCATTTTGAAATAAAATCCCTCCCAAATGAATTTTCAAATTCTTTTCACGGTCTCCGCAGCAAAGTAAAAAGAGCATGTGCATTAATCACTGAAGCAAAAATTAATAAAAAATTCATTTTTATTTGCATATTTTCTTTTCTGTATTACATTGATATCTTGCATGAAAAATAGAAAAAATAACAGGACTGAGCCTGAACCCAATTTTGTTTCTCTCTCTCTCTCTCTCTCTCTCTCTCGCTCTCTCTCTCTCTCTCTCTTCACCTACAAACTCTGTCTCAGCCTATCTCTTTTTTCTCTTTGTTCTCTCTAAGAGACTCCATTTATATGGCGCACCCTCTTCCCCCTGCATTGAGATGATGTGCCACCACTGTTAGAGCTCAACCCTTCCCCGAATGAGGCAGACGACACCAAGAAAGAGGGGAACGGAACTACCTCATGGATATGGGCAGTCACCGAAGATATCAAGTCCCTAATATCCCTCATCTAAGTGGTGGAGACCCGGATGTGATGCAAAAGAAAAAAGAAAAATCAAATCAGCCAAGTCTGAAAGAAGAAGAAAGGAATCAGGAAATCAAAACACAAAGTGGCAGAAAGTGTACCTGAGGTCGAAGGACCTCCTCTATCAGGCCCAACTCCTCTGGTTCCATCGCATTGGGATGATGCTGTAAATGCACCAACCCTCCATCATCTCACCTGCATGTTATAACCAAGCAAAAACAACCCTACAAAGGGGGCCTCCGAAGTCATTGCCACCGCTGACGTCGTTGCACGACCCACACTGTGGGAGGACACCACCTGCCGACTCGAACCCGCATGAGGAAGAGGCATCACATCGTATATATTGGAAGGCATCAACCAGCTCAACACGAATCATATAGTCATACATCACAGTCATGTCGGTATATAGTAATTAAGGCTCACCCATCATTGCCACCCCCCGGGCATCCTCTGATATCTCCCGTACTCGCCTGATGAACATAGGGGCATTCACCGGTGACACGAAAAATTCATCCTCCAAGATCTGTCGAACAACTCTCTCCTTGAGGTACCAAGAGTAGCCAAACTCATGTGCCAGCAAACGTCGCATCTTCCCATGTCCCCCAGTCACCCCAGTGTGCTAAATGGCCGTTCGCAAGGATACCATGTCACCTGCAAATCCCCAGCAAGATCAAAAGATCAATATATATAAAATATCATCAAAGTAAAGGATAGTCTCGAGATGAAAAAGTCTTACTCGCTCGCTCGCCAGTCCATTTAAGACCTTACGCACCGCTTTAAGAGAGAGAGAGAGTTCTTTGACTGTCAGTTAGACCTTGCCCATATGAACATCCGACTGAAGTCCCCAACAAAGTCATCCTTCAAAGATATCAACTGGGTGTTTATCCCAATCACCTCATAAAACCACGTCTGTAAAGGATAGCAATTAAGAAATAAAAAATAAAACGCATGAAGGAAAATGCAAATGCATAAAGGAAAATGCAAAAAATAAAGAATACCTCCAGAAGATACGTGGCTCCAGTAAAAGACTATCAGTAGCACCGAATGAATGCATCAAGAGAATAATAAAGGGTCTCTAAAGTCATTCTCCCCAAATAATAAAGGAGGATGTCCGAGAACACCCTCGAAATGGCAAAAACCACAAGTGCACGACGTCGCCACCAGAAAACCTCCCAACACCAAGATAATGATAAAATGGGCCTTCTGATGCACCTACTACCCGTCTCTCTCATCGATCATCCTCCTCCTCCTCAATAAAATCTCCCTCAACAGAGACTCCTTAGAAACCACCCTCTCCACATCACCTAATGCCGACGTCACCGCCTCCGGCATTACCCTCAACGTCTTGTCCACCTCAATCTGAGCACCATCGTAGTCCCGCCCCAACAGCTTCTGCACATCAATGGGAGTCACCGTTATCTCCCCGAAGACAAAATGGAAGGTGTGGGATGTGTCCCACCACCACTCCCACAGAGCACACAGAACGATAGTGGAACAGGGAATCTCATCAAGAATAGACACCAGCCTCTCGAAGTCGACTGATGACACCATCCAGCGCACCACAGGTGGAAGATGCTCCCAAACATCCCTAATCCGTGTAGTCTCTCAGGCACGTATAGTCGACATCGAGACGTCAGACTGTCGAAGAAACAAAGAAAACCATTGTCGAATTCAAGAAATAAAGCAATATCGTCAAGAAAAAAAGAGAAGAATACCAAAGGTAATTCAATACTTATATAGCCGCCAGGGTTCACCACCCTAGAATAATGATGACTCTTGGGCTCACATAGAAGAATTCGATCATCCACCATCGGATCAAATGAGTCGAATGAGTTCTTGTTGCCTAGTGCAAGGGGCACCCTAGCCCTCAACTCCAACCCTGCCCAATCGTCGACATTAAGCCATGCCATATAAGTAGCGCTGCTTCAGAAATCGACCATTTCAGATATTAGAACGATTTGCATAAGTTAATTGGAGATGCCAATTGGGATGCCCTTTAGCTGCTTGAGGCACCCCAAAAGATTTTGCCACTACCGTTTGGCACCCCTCCATCTATACCACTCGGCACCCCTTTAAAATTTCATACAAAAAGTCTAAAAAAAATACTAAAAAATCCCAAAAAATTCCTGACAAATTTCTAAACTTACCAGGTTAATTTTAGAACCTTCTTCACTGAGAAAAAGGTTTTTACATCCCCAACGGAATTCAATAAAACAATTATCCCCGACAATGTCTTCAGAAGACACTCCAAAATTCCAAAAAAAATAATTCCCTAACTAAAAATCTTCACTTCATTCCCTCTTCCCCAGCGGGACCTAAAATCAAATGATTCCACAAATCCCCAGAGAAAGATCACACATCCCCAGTGGAGTCCCCAAACTCCCCAAAGGAAACATAAGACTTCAAAATTGGCTTCGACCCTTAGAATCGATCGCCCCTAACTTAATCCCGCAGAATTGGATTTTACCCTTAGAATTGGTCACCTCTACATAAGCTCGCAGAATTGGCATTAACGCAAATAATTGGTAACCCCTATCTTGAGCCCACAGAATTATCCTTGACCCTCAGAATTGGTCACTCTATTTTAAGCCCTCATAATTGGCTTTGACCCTCAGAATTGGTCACCTCTACATAAGCCCACATAATTGTCTTTAACCCACAGAATTGGTCACCCCAAATAAACCCTCAGAATTGGCTTTGACGACTGCAAAATTGGATTTGACCCATCGAATTGGTCACCCCAAATAAGCCCATAGGATTGTCTTCGACCCTCAGAATTTTTTGCTTCTACTTAAGCTCGCAGAATTGGTCACCCAAAATAAGCCCTTAGAATTGGTCACCCAAAATAAGCCTGAAGAATTGGCTTCGACCCTCAGAATTGGTTGCTTCTACATAAGCCCTCATAATTGGCTTTGAACCGCAAAATTGGTCACCCCTATTTTAAACCCGCAGAATTGGCTGTGCCTTGCAGAATTGGTCGCTATAATTTAGATCCTCAGAACTAACCCCGACCCCTAGAATTGGTCGCCTCCTTACTCCTCACCTCCTTTAGGTCCTCAAAATTGGCTGCCTCAACATCACCTTAGGTCCTCAGCATCGACCTCGACCCTCTGAATCGATCATCCTCATCCCTTAGGTCCACAAAACTAACCTCTATCATATGGTGTTTATTCAATGACTATCACTTATTCGAAGCTCACCCGCCAAGGGGATCTGTAGACACCAAATTATAGGACACCTTAAGTCTCCCATTAGGTCCCTAAAACCTCCTTATCTCACTGCAAACCCCAAGTCGCACTCTGAGTACCGATATAGAGGCCATTGGGCGGCCCCGAGCCTCGTTTTACTTCGATCAACTCTATCATAGGAGTGAAATATCTTTCAAGGGATTTGAATACCCTTTCCAAAAGTCTACCCCATGCATTAATTAGAATAATGATTAGGACGAATGAACCATTTTACTACCGAAAATTAATTCAGAGGCCACTAGGCACTCTCGAGCCCCGAATTGACCCCTATCAACTTCATCGTTAGAGCAAAAGTTCTTTGAATATTCAAAGGGTACTGAAACCCCTTTCCAATGGTCCACACCATGGGCAAAATAGCATAACCGTTTGGACGAACAATTAGTTTTCCCCTGGAAATTGACTTGTAGGCCACCGGGCTCTCTCGAGCTCTGTTTAACCAAAGTCAACTCTTTAGATAAAAAATGAATACCCTTTCCAATGATCCACCCCGTGCACGATTCTGACCTACGATATGTACGATTGATCCATTTTACTCCAAGAGGTCCCCAAGAACTTCAAAGCCCCGGTTGACCAAGGTCAACATTTCGAACTAAGAAAAACTCATTGGAATGTCTAAGTACATCTCCTAACCTTTCCAACGGTCTACCTTATGCACTATTCTCACTTACCATGAGGATGAACAATTCATTTCCGTCAAACAATCTCCCGTGCAAAAGACCAACGTATGCTTCCAAGCCACATTTGACCCAAAGTTAACTCTCGGACCCGGGAGTAGTCCCAAGGACACTTGAAGGTATCTGAAATATCTTTCTAATGGTATGCCTCGTGCACAATTCAAATAAACAATTTGTGTTCTATGATAATGTTTCTAGGAAAATCTGCATGAGACTACCAATTGGTAGGTCCAGATCCCTGCCTATCGGCACAATGTCTAGGATCACATGCCGAGAGGAACCCCCTGGGGTAGGCTGATCGGCACCCTCCTGACCCTATAAAAGTAGGGCATGGCCTCACTCCAAAAGACACATAACATATCCATTAGCATCAGTGATATCAGCAACATTCCCTCGAAATCAGCGAAGTTCCTCATGTGAAGTTCCATCCAAGAGTACATTCCCATACTTCTCATACTCAATTTGGAAAAATATCCTTCTCTCTCATCAACATTCATCAACTCAAGGGATTTCATCCAAGATCAAAGATCAAGCTTCAAAGAAGGTCCAATTCCTTCCCTCCGTCTTTAAATTCCTTATTTTTGCATAATAAACATTAGGTTCATAATCTTGTTCCTGCTTTTGTTCATACACATTAATATCTACACTTTTATTAGTATATTTCACATACTTTATTTTCTACAAAAATCCCAAAAACAAATAAAAGAGGGGTATACCCGTAAATTCCGAACGAAATTATCCATCACACTTTTTCCAAAACCAAAAAAACACATTTTCTAGACATACATATATAATAAAATTCCGTTCGAATCTATAGGATAAACCCCACCCCTATGCTGCATTGGAATTACATGGACTTTGATGCCTTTATAGGCTACGTAGGCATCTTGAATTCAAATCCAAGACTCGATTCCATTTTTCCAATTTTCTCAATTTCCCAAATTCCCTAATTTTCTAAAACCTCCCATTTTCGTATTTATATGTATATCATGATTTTTTCATTTCATCCAACACATATTATCATTTCTTAATAACGATCAATATCGTGATAAACGCACAAATCATACTTTCTACATTTGTTGTTTTGGGAACATTCCTATGGATGACCTCACTCTACCTTGTCCATGGTATGAGTTGAATGATTACGATCTCCACTATATAAACATGCTCACACACTTCATGGGGATATAAAGGAAAATAATAACACTAGCCCATGATAAATCGAAAGGGCGGGATGGGTGCCTCATACCTTCCCATTCCGTAACTTAGCCCCCAAACCTTCAAACTATTGGTTTCGTATGCATCGGTTTGTCCTTGATGCAGCTCTCTCGAAGTGGGAACACGTTCTTTTTCCTGTTTTATGCAAAATAGGATGGCGACTCCATCTCTTCACATTTAATCCCACATCGATGATGACCAAATCACTTTTCAAAGAGGGGTGCGAGATCACGATGCAGCCTTCTTGAGAGGATATATCTCTCCCCCCGACGCTGCCGGGGATGGACACATCATTAAAGGAGGAAAAATGTATTTTCAAATATTATCATAACTATTTAAACTTTTGAGTTGAATTCACCCTAGGATCATATAGGATTTTTATATGGTTGTAGTGCAGGTTTTGGGTTAAGGTTATGAAATGAAGGGAATATGCATGGATTTAAAGGTGTTTGGGGATGAAAACTCGAGATAATGGAAAAATTGCGGGCAATTTCCTAATTTAAAAATGATTTCCACAACAAGCATTAGATATGAAATTAGAGAGCGATATGGATTATTGAACACTATAGACATGATATACAAACTTTTTCTTTCTTTTATTTTCTTAATTTTCTCATAATTTTCTTTTGTTTTCGTTTTGGTTTTGTCATATTTTGTTTCTTTACCATTTCTTTATTCTCTTCATTTTCTCACTCTCATATGCTTAATTCTAACCACATAATCAATAACATCATTCAATCCTAAGTAACATTTCAAAAACAGGTATGAAAGGTAACATCTATGGTTTATAACTCTAATGTGGAGTTTTGTTATGGGATTTTGGGTTATGAAATGAAAGGATATATTAAGTCTCAAAGGGTTTGAAGAGGACAAACATATAAGGTGAGGTCAAGATCAATATGGATGATATAGAAAATATGACCAATGATTATTTCCTAACATTTTCTCACTTCTTGAGTGAAAACAATTTTGAAAATCATGCTCAAGTAACACATTTCTAAATGAAGTCAATTAATGAACGATCAAATGAAGGAATAGAGAAATGAGTGACTCATTTAACATTTTCAAGGAGTAAAGTAAGTGTATAACACTCATAAATGAAGGTATGTCTTGAAGCTCACTCGCTGTAAGTATATACGATGCAACAAATATTACCAAGTTATAAAAATCATAAACCAAATCATTGAAACAAGAAAAGCGCATGTGATCATTTGTTTAAATTTTAATTCCTGAAGTTATTCCTAATATCAATGATATGAGGACTAAAGTCTAATAACTTATTAAATTGAGAACATGCATCATTGAGTTGTCAATTGGATCAGGTATTTATTAAATTTATTATCGAAAACAAAGGCAAAATGCCCAACAAATGATAAAAAAGAAAGAAATGAAATTCTTAATTTTTTAACAAAAGTATGCTTAGAAATAACATGTGATCAAATTAATGAAACTAAAAACAAATGGAAAGAATTTCCCACACCCCGTAATTTAAATGTTGCATTGTCCTCAATGTAAATCAAGAACACAATATAAAGATAATAAAAGAAAATATTACCCTAATTGGAGCGATCCCCAATACGTACGACTCCATTGAATCTACAAAACATGTTAGTAACAAGCATAACAAAAAATATTAATTTTTTTTAACTAATTACACTAGAAAATAAGTAAAAAGAAAAAAATAAGAAAAAAAAATACAAAAATAACTATTTATAACCTACAATTTTAACTTCTATCTAACTATACACTAGAAGTAAAAAAATTTAAGGGTCCACTAAAAATACTTTTTGGCTTTAAAGGATTAACGGTGGACCCTCCCTTGAATGAATCACTCCCTAAAAATAAGAATTTCATTTGAACAACAAAAGTCATGTGGAAGGCGTAAGAAAAGAACCATCACCAATTAAAAAATTTAGGCTGACGATGGGGGATTTTGATTCTAAGGGGATAAGTACAATTGGGATAAAAAAAATAGAATCACACCCAAAAGGTTTTTCAAGAAGAATAGGAGGCGGGGCACATAAAAATGAAGAACCCACTTTGGAAAAATAACTCAAGCTAAGAGTCCTCGTCGGTAAAAAGGTTTAAACATTTCATGTTTTTTAACTGACTCACAGGAATCTAACGATACTTATAATGGTTCAGTAACATAGAATGAAAACGGGGAGGACATAAACTCAATCCCAAGTGATTTATCATCACAAAGAGATATAATTTCAAAGGATCAAGACTCACTTTAAATGAGATGTTCTTCTAGAAAAGTTAAAGGTGAAACACAAGTTTCAACCTCCTCTTTGCTTTCCAAGTAAGCATTAATCTCATTGTGAAGTGTTCCATTTCCAAAGCAACCCTATTAGCGTTATATGTTGCGCTTTGGGTGAAAAGAAGCAAGATTTATTCCAAAGTAAGATTCCTTGGCTCAAGATCCTCAGATTCCTCATTTGGTTGGAAACTTTCTTTAACTTAAAAAATAGTGGAAGAAAATCATCGTTGGATTCGAATAATGTTTCCAACTCTTGCTCCCCAAAAATATTTTATTCCCAATATATGTTTTCAAGCCTTTGATTATTAAGAATTCAAAGGCCTTCACGCACAGAAATAGGTTGAGGCGCGGATTCTTGAGAAGGGAAAGTTTGAGAACCATTCCCATAAAAATGAGAACCACTGTAATTACCGAAATCACAATAAAAATACATGATTACCGAATATTTTGTAGATGGAGGATCCACGTGGAGAGGTGCGCGGCCAATAATTCAATATTTTATGGCGCTCAAATACGCAAGCCTGCAAAAAAGGTTAAAACAAAGAATAAAAATACAGCAAAAAGAATACTATGAAATAATAAAAGAATTACAATCTATAACAAACATTCCCCGACAACAACACCATTTTGATGACTACAAGCGTTCGTGTAGATACATTGATCGTTGTTATCGGTTCTGACCGCAATGAAAAAAAACCAAAATTATGACTACACTCAACAAATGGAGTATAGCGGCCAGTTCGGGTATTGAAAATCCAACGGGAATGTTGGACAAATTTTAATTGATTTATTATTTTTGAAATAAAATAGTAAAAGGTGATGGGGGTATAAAAGGTAAAATGGAAAATAAGAAGTTAAAACTGGACAAGAAAGATAAAACGACATTAGGGTTACATCCCCGCAGTGGGCTAGAACAATGCATATATAGGATTTCGGTACGAAAATATTTAACCGAGCATATTCAATTAAATATAAACATCAATTATGAAGGAAATTAATTCAATAATGAAAGATTAAACATTTAATCGAAAATGGTCACACACGGGTTGATTTTGGATTATTACTTTAAACTCACATTGCGTGACAAAGAAAGTTAAATGCATAATATCCCGACTTTAATTCACGAGATTTCAATTGAATGCAGTTTGACCCAAGACCTAGATTTTAAATCTCGACACTCATTAATGGTAGAAATATGAGCCCAACAATTTAACTAGCTACAATACATGATCAAAACAAAAAACAAACTAATTAACTAAAGCAAATAATAAATAAACTAACAAAAACTAACTATAAATCAAGGAAATAAAGAGACAAAGCATGAAACAAAGAAAAATAAACTATATTAATGGAGAGGGCAGATGAATAGTAGCTATACTTACATAAATGAGTTGAAACCATAAAGAGAGAAGGATAGGTTGGCTCCCAACAACAAACCGTAAAAACAAAAAAAATATTTTTTTACAAAATGAGCGAAAAACCCACTTATATACTAATTGGGAAAAGAAATAAAAGAAAAAGAAACAATCTCCTGATTTATAGAAGGATATGTCAACTACGGACAAGGAGCCAGTCGATCAGTTGTAGTGCTTTAAGTTCCTTGATTTGGTTGTAGGCTTATTTTCAAATTTTTGATTGACAAACCCAATCGACCGATGCTCTGTTTTGAGCAGCAAAATGGTGGTGATTTAGGTGTAATTCCTCTTCTGCTTAAAATCCTGTAACTTATTTGTTATAACTTGGAATCACGCACCTTTAGTGGCCACACGAAGCTTATTAAAAGGGCTTCAATGTTCGTGAGACATTGGAAAAAATCCCAAATTATGGTATGACTAAAATTCCCCTATAAGAGCGATTGTCGACAGAACATTCACGGAACGCTACCGAACTTCACATAAAGCACCGTAATACCTACACAAGATCAATTATAGTTCATAAAAAATATAAACATATAAAATGGACATTGTCTTATTAATGAGCATATATATAGGAATTAAGGTACCCAAGCGAGCTAAAATGCATAAATATAGAGGGTAATTAAATGCAATATTCGGGATGAATCAATATAATATCTCAAGAGATTCATTATACCACTCACTTCCATCAACGGACACCATTTTAAACTCCTTCTAAAGGACTCCACTAAGGCTTGGAATGAAGAATGCTAAAAAGCCTTACCCAGCCACCGATGTTCATGCTCCTGCAACATGGCCTACCCCATATGTACTTAACTATTACCAATACTGTAGATGGGACTATGATACCCCAATATATCGAGGAGTCATGAAAAGAATGTGTCATCTACTATGTCAATTAAAAAGTGGCAGGATATGAAGCCCCACTAAGGTGAGGGACGCTTTGTTATTTTCAAAGATTAATATGAGTTCTGGTTATCACCAGTTGAGGATTCAATAGGATTATGTATCGAAGATAGTGTTCCTAGCTCGGTATGGTTCGTACAAGTTTTGGGTCTTGCCATTCATCTTGACTAATGCACCTGAAGTTTTCATGGATTTGATAAACTATGTATTCAGGTCATTCTTAGATCAGTTTATTATCGTGCTCATTGATGATATCCTGATCTATTCACAGTTCGAGGAGGAGCATGCCGAACATTTTTGGTTGGCTCTTCAGACCTTAAGGGAGCATCGTCTTTATGCTAAGCTCTCTAAGTACGAGTTTTAGCTGTGAGAGGTTGAGTTTTTGGGCTACATTATGATAGAGGCTGAGATTTCCATCGATCCTAACAAGGTTACAATGGTTGTCGAGTGGGGGAAGCCCACTATGCCGACAGATATTCAGAGTTTTCTGGGTCTAATGGGTTACTATAGGAGGTTTGTCCAGGGCTTCTCGAAGATTGAAAGTCTTCTTACCCATTTGACAAAGAAGGGTGTTTCTTTCGTCTGGAGTTCAGTGTGTTAGGAGGCTTTCTCCACTTTAAAAGAGAAGTTTACGTCAATGCCAGTCCTTGCATTACCGAAAGATGGAGTGGAGTACCGTGTGTACACTGATGCATCATTATAGGGGTCAGGAGTTGTTCTGATGCAGGAGAAGAGACTAATGAAATTGAGGCCTCATGAGGACTGTTACCCGACTCATGACTTAGATTTGGTGGTGGTAGTTTTTGCGTTGTATTCGTGGAGGCCCTACTTACTTGGGGAGAAATTTACGTCATTAATTGACCATAAGAGTCTTCAGTACTTGTTCTTATAAAGGAAATTGAACATGAAACAAAGTAGATGGGTGGATTATGTGAAGGACTACCAGTTTTCCATACAATGCATTGAGTCAGAGAACCGCATCGTCGTTTTCCGCCTTGGATATAGAGGAGAATGTTGAATTATCAGACATTTGGAAAGCTCATTGGAAGGAGCTGGGAGCCTTGACGTTGGTAAATCATTTATGGGGACTATGTCTGTATCAGTTTATATGGTTGAGAGGGTTATAAAGGCCCAGTCTTCTGATGACTTCTGTTGGGAGAAGGTGAAGGCGTTGATGTCCAAGGGCATTTGAGGTTTCTCGATTGGTCCTGAAGGGGGACTTCATTATCAAAGATGAATTATTATCCCGATTGATACTGAGTTGCAAAAGGCCATTTTATCTGAGGCGTATGGATCTAGATCACTGTTAACTCTAGAGGTGATAAGATGTATCAAGACATGCACCGTATGTATTGGTGGGTTGTGTTGAAGCGTGATGTATCCGAGTTTATCTTGAAGTGTGCCACTTGACAGAGTTGTAGCCATTGGCCATTCCTAAGTGGAAATGGGAAAGAATCTCTATGGATTTCATTGTTGGGTTGTCGATATCACAATATGGTCATGATTCAATTTGGGTCATCATCGACAAACTGACAAATGTGATTCATTTCCTTCCAGTGAGGAAGGATTATATGGTGGAACTGTATGCCAGGATATTTATTGTGGAGATTGTGAAGTGGCATGGTGTACCGCGTGACATCGTGTCTGACTGTGAGTGTATTCATCTCGCACTTTTGGGGAAATTTTTAGGAGGTTATGGGAATTCGGTTGAGTTTGAGTACTGTGTTCCACCCTTAGTCTGATGGTTAAACTGAGTGGGTGAATCATATTTTTGAGGAAATATTGCGAGTTTATGTGTTGGACTTCAAAAGTGGTTAGGATATGCATTTCCCACTAATGGAGTTCGGATACAATAATTATTACCAGCAGACTATAGACATGGAACCATACGAGGCTTTATACAGCTAGCCTTTCCGATCGCCTACATGTTGGTTGGAGTATGGAGAGCACTGGATGTTGGGTCTGGATATTGTTAGGGAGACCTCAGAGAAGGTTGACTTGACTCATGTAGGGACGAAGACTGCGCGGGATCTTCAGAAAACTTATGCTGACACAAGGTGGAGGAAGTTAGAGTTTGCTGTTGGGGACTAAGTGTTGTTGAGGGTCTCACCCATGAGAGGTGTTATTCGCTTTATTGCCAAAGGGAAGCTTTCGCCGTGATACATGGGTCCATTTATAGTTTTGGATAGGGTTGGGCTAGTTCCTGACCGTTTAGCCCTACTTGACCATCTCTAGTGCATACAGGATGTTTTTCATATATCCGTGTTGAGGAAGTTCTTATGTCCCGAGGGCTCACACCTACACATAGATTTAGATGAGATTGAGACATAACCCAATGGGAGTTACGAGAAGAGGCCAGTTAGGATCCTAGATCGCTGTGAGTAGTAGTTGAGGTCAAAATTCATTCCTCTTATCCGTATTCTGTGGAGTCATCATAATGAGTATGAGGCCACTCGGGAGAGAGATGATGACTTGCGAATTAGTCACCCATATCTCTTTACGGAAGGTACTTATGGAACTACCTTACTTGAATATAATTGAATTGATTTTATGTATTTTGGATTTCGAGGATGAAATCCTGTTCGTAGAGGGGAAGAATGTAATACCCCGCATTTTTGATTGAGTTGAAATTGAACTAACTCAATAAAATCCCGACTTAAAAAAATATTTGGCGGTAAAATATAAAAAAAAATGGATAATTAATGAATGCAAAAAATATGCTCATTGATATGCCCAAGTATAACCTCAGCCAGGGATACCTACCTCGGTCGTATAAAGGCCGAGACATCAATTGGCCCATTGAGAGGTAAGGGCCCACGATATCATCCCTCGGCCAGTATTACCTCGGCCCAGGCCGACACTACTACATGGACCTCCCCAAAGATATAACGCACGTGTCGGACATCAACAGCATCCTCAAGGACCAGGAATGGAAACCTCGGCCAGAATGGGCCGAAATGGCAAGGAGCCACTGATTCATAATCAACATGGATTCTACCTCAGCTTGGGCCGAGGTAGCCCAGGGGTATTAATAATCATCATGCCGCATGCCCAACATCGGCGTAGGCCGACCCCAGCATATACCCTGGCTGACATTAGGCCGAGACTCCTCATGACACTTCGCGGATCGAGCGGACGACCAACCTTTATAGCTCGGCCTCTCCTAGGCCGAGGCCATTCACCAACATGACTGTCGAGCATCTGTTGACATTTGGATAAGGACACTTGGACACAAATCAGTTATAACAAGATTATTCTCCACATGTGGGAGAATATTTCATCATCATTGCTTACATGTGACTAGGACAGGTGGCATTCCCCCATTGGTGAGGATATCAAACACATGCTCACTGCATGCATGGGGGGTACATTACACCCCCTAGGCACTATATATAGGGGTCATCCCCTACCTTGCAAAGGGTTCATTCATGCAACCCTAGCAAAAACCCTGTCAAAATATACAGTAGAGAGAGAGAGCTTGAGTGAATTGTACCCATGGTCATTAGTACCATCTGTCAGTGATATTACTCACACGCTCACTGTGGACGTAGGCCAGAACAGGCTGAACCACCCATATTCCGGTGTTAATCTCCTCATATCCTCACCTCCTTCTCTCCTCTTTTTATAGCTGTACTGCCATTGTTATATACATAGAGATTGGAAACACCTTACCTGGTGGTGCTGATTCCCGGCATCATCATTTTGGCGCCGTCTGTGGGAAACGAGAGGCTATCTCTTCCTCTGCTTTACCTCACCGGAGACTCTGGTGGTGAACCAGGAACCACCCCTTGTGTGGAGCTGTTTCACCATTGAAAGAGGTCCTTTAAGGTATTAAGCTCACCTGATACCAAGGCTCTATACAGTTAACGCATGGCACCAGACTTACCGCCGCCTCTTCCGCCGCCCGGAGGTGGAAGAGCTAGCTCAAGTCAGGCTCCTCCCCAGTCCGAAATGGCGGAGGTGGCAGCTGCCTTGAAATCTTTGGCTGCAACACAACAAGCGATGAAGGAGCAATTTGCCCAGCTCAGCCAAACCATGATGATGAGACCGCCTGGGGTCTCACCGGATATGATCACTCCGGCGGCGGTTCATCCACAGCCAGACGCCAGGGGACCACCCCAGGCACCGATGAAGGACCAACCTACGCCTCAGCGGAGGAGGGACGTTGCTGACCCTAGGCGCTTACGCCTGGGGAGGCAAGGAAACCCTTGCCCAGAGGACAAGTATGATGACCTAGGAGTAGAAGAGGCCCAGAAGACTGCTGGGAGCCATATGAGGTGTCAGATAACACCGTACGACCTCTTAGGCAAAGCCAAGGATGTGTCGGCTGAAGAAGAGACGAGGCCCAACAAAGAGGGTCGGCCGTTGATAGGCAGAGCCAAGGGTGTGTCGGCCGAAGAAGAGATGGGGTCCAGCAGAGGGGGTCGGCCTTCAACAGGTTGAGCAGAGGCTCGGCCTTCGAGAGGTTGGGACCAACTAATGACCTAAGACACAGGCTATCAAGGTCAAGGAGTGCGGCAGGCTCCCAAAGAGGGGATAGGCAGGCTCGGCCAGATCAAGGCCGACCCATGGAGAGAAGAGCCAGGGAACAAGAAGAGGTCAACAGTCAGCGGGTCGCGGCTGGGGAACCCTCTGTCCACCGCAGAGAGGTGGCAGGGGATAACCTCGGCCAAGTTGATGAGAGAAGACCCTGGAATGACTCAATCCAATGTCTCGAGGAGAAGATAGGGGACCTCATGAAGAGTAGGGACCCATTACAAAGGGGCTACTCGGAGGGCTCCCCGTTTGTAGCTAGGATAGTGGGGTTCCCAACCCCCGCTAAGTTCAAGCCTCCTGCAGTGACTCCTAAGTATGATGGCAGCACTAACCCAGTGCACCATATCGAGATGTATCAGTCAGCCGCAGATATTTACTTGATACCTGATGAGATAAAGTGCAGGGCCTTCTCAGGAACCTTGACAGGGGCCGCGCATAGCTGGTTCACCTGTCTTCCAAAGAATTCAATCGAAAACTTCAAGGGGTTGGCCGAGCAGTTCATCCATAACTTCTGCTTTGGGGTAAGACCTCAGAAGAAGACTACCCACCTCCTATATGTCAAATAGGCTAAGGGTGAAAGCCTAAGAGACTACATAGCAAGATTCAACAAGGAGAAGTTAGAGGTGGAGGACTATGAAGAGAGCATAGCCATGACCGCCCTTATAGAAGGCCTCCAGAAGGGAAAGCTACTATGGAAGCTGGCGGAAGACCCCCCCAAGTCTATGGCGGAGCTGTTGTCCACTGCAGGGAAAGTGATGAATGCGGAAGAGGCGATGGCCGCCAAATACGAGGAGGAGAACCGTGGTAGCTCGGGGAGGTCCCAGGGCAAGAAAGAAGGGAAGAAGCGGTCAGCAGATGACAAGTTCGCTCATTACACTCCTCTGACTGTGAGCTGTGAACACATTCTTAATGAGATCAAGACTGACCGGGCTCTGAGGTGGCCAGAGAAATTGAAGGCCTCGCCACATAAGAGGAATGAAAACCTCTGGTGTGAGTTCCATCAGGATCACGGCCATGTCACAGATAGATGCTTTGCCCTGAAGGACGAGATTGAGAAGATGCTGAAATCCGGGAAGCTAAGAAAGTATGTGGATGGCAAGGCCCCAAAAGGTGGAAGAGAAGACCCTAGGAAAAGAAGAGACGACAGGTGCCGTGGCGATGTCCCGGCTAGAAGACATGATAATTCAGAGGGCGATGATGGAGATGACCCGGATCTCCCACCTAGGGATGACAACACCCCAGTGAAGAGGGTAGGAATGGTCTCCTTTGGTGTCAGCACCATATGTGGGGGATTCACAGGAGGGCTCTGAGGTAGCCGATAGAAAGGCTCATGTAGCGGAGGCCAAGTCGGTTGTCAAGCCTGAGGTTGTGAACCTGACGTCTTCTGACGCTGTGAAGAAGAGAACGAAGGTGGACATGGACACCCTAGTGGTGGGGTTCTCTCGGCTTGACTTCAAGGGCATCTTAGCCCCCCATGATGACCCCTTGGTCATAACGACAAGGGTGCATGGGTGCGATGTAGGGAGAATCCTTATAGATGGGGGAAGCTCAGCAGATGTGATGTTCTGGCCTTAATTCAAGAGCTTGGGTCTTAGCAGATCAAGGCTAGTGCCTTACCACCACCCCTTGATAGGCTTCAGTGGTGAGAAAGTGCACCCATTGGGCATGTATGAGATGGATGTGCGCATGGGGGATGAGTGGCCTAAGAGGCTGACTAAGAAGATAAACTTTTTTGTTATGGACGAGAATGTCTTCTCGGCCTACAACCTCATCATCGGAAGAGTAGCCCTCAAGGAGTTTGAAGCCGTGCCGTCAACGGTCCATCAAATGCTAAAATTCCCGACTCCTTATGGGGTAGGGGAAGTGCAGGGGGATCAGACCACGGCACGGGAGTGTTACTTCAACTCAGCTGAAGAGAGGGAGGCCCATAAGAGAGCAACCGTCACCTACAGCATAGACACTCTTGACCCGAGAGATGAAACAAAGCTAAAGAAGGGAGAGGCCGCGGAAGAGGTAGAATCCATCGTCCTCAATGAGGACGAGCCGGAAAAAACCGTCTAGGTTGGCAGGGCCCTAGAACCAAAGATTAAGGCAGAGCTGGTAAGCCTTCTCAGGAAGAGGCAGAGTGTCTTCGCCTGGAGCCACACCGATATGCCTGGTATAGACCCTGAGGTCATGACCCAAAAACTCAACGTGGATAGGGATGCCAGGCCAATCAAGCAGAGGAGAAGAATTTACTCCAGAGAGAAGTATGAGGTCATTTGGGAAGAGGTGAAAACGTTGGAAGAGGCCGAGTTCATAAGAGAGGTTACTTATCCAGAGTGGCTCTCAAACGCAGTCATCGTGCCTAAGGCTAATGGAAATGGCGGATGTGTGTAGATTTCACAGACTTGAACAGGTTTCCCGAAGGACAGCTATCCCTTGCCTAGGATAGACCAGATGGTGGATGCAACAGCAGGGCACGAGCTTATGAGTTTCATGGATGCTTATTCAGGGTATAACCAAATCTTCATGGATGCCGAGGACTCTGAGAAGACAGCCTTCATCACTGACAAGGGGACGTACTATTACAAGGTGATGCCCTTTGGTTTAAAAAATGCGGGTGCGACCTATCAACGTCTTATCAATAAGATGTTCGAGGAGCAGATAGGTAGGACCATGGAGGTATACGTGGACGATATGCTAACGAAGAGCCTAAAAGCATGTACTCACGTAGCGGACCTTGAGAAGACCTTTGATGTCATGGACTCCTACAGGATGAAGCTCAACCCAGCAAAATGTGTCTTCGGGGTAGGAGCCGGGAAGTTCCTGGGGTTCATCGTTAATCAGAGGGGAATTGAAGCAAACCAGGAAAAAATCAAGGCGTTACTCGACATGAAGACTCCTAGGAGTATCAAGGATGTTCAGAGACTCACTGGAAGGGTGGCGGCCCTTAACAGGTTTGTTTCCAGAGCCACAGACAAGTGTCTTCCGTTCTTTAAAGTCCTGAGAAAGGCCTTCCAGTGGGATGAAGAGTGTCAAAAAGATTTTGATCAATTGAAGTTCTACTTGGGGTCTCCCTTGCTTCTGTCCCGGCCTATCGCGGGGGAAAGGTTGTTTGTGTACCTGGCAGTCTCTGAGTCATCCATTAGTGCGGCCATCATATGAGAGGAAGATGGAGTTCAGAGACCTATGTACTTCAACAGTAAGGCCCTACAAGGGTCTGAACAAAACTATCCCCGAATGGAGAAGTTGGCTTATGCTCTTATCCATGCTTCAAGGAAAATGAAACCCTACTTTCAAGCTCACTCTATGATAGTCCTTACGGACTCCCCACTAAGGCAGGTCCTGCACAAGCCTGAGAAGTCCCGGAGATTGATGGCCTAGGCCATTGAACTAGGAGAGTATGATCTTACTTACCAACCCAGGACAGCCATTAAGGGGCAGGCCCTTGCTGACTTTGTCGCAGAGTTCACTTGGGAAGAGACTGAGTCAGAGAAGAGATTGGAAGGCGGCGAAGAGAAGGGCTGAGGTGTCTCCCGAGATTCGGAAGAGATAGACCCGAACGTCTTTCGGGGCCGAGAAGAGGTAGTCCCAGGCAAGGCTCGGAGGAGAGTAGAAGAAAACGAAGAGGATCGATACCTCTTCGAAAAAGGAGTGATGAGAGAAGGGGTCTTCTCTTCAGATGAAGACGTCTGGAGCCTCTTCATGGATGGATCCTCCTGTGACGGTGGGAGCGGCACGGGGCTAGTACTCTCGGCTCCAGATGGCACCCACATTGAATATGCCTTGAGATTCAACTTCCAGGCTTCAAACAACGAGTCAAAGTATGAGGCCATGATAGCAGGTCTCTTGTTGGCAACAACTCTTCGAGTAAAGCGGCTTCTACTCCATAGCGACTCAAGGTTGGTTGTCAACCAAGTGTTGGGGGTATATGAGGCCAAGACGAAAGGATGGGCAGGTACTTAAAAAAGGTAAGAGGGTTGCTAGAGCTTTTCGAAGAGGCCAAACTGAAGAGAGTGCCTAGACTGAGCAATAACCACGCTGATGCATTGGCAAGGATGGCCTCAGAAATGAAGACAGATCTGGGAAGAACCATCCCAATTGAAGTCTTAGGAAAAGCAAGTATTGAGGAGGACGAGGTATGTAACCCTTGTCACAATGTAAACCTGGGAGACTCATGGATTGACCCGATTGTCAGATACCTAAGAGAGGGGGAGCTACCTGAGTCCAAGATAGAAAGAAAAAAGTTGAGATACAGGGCTGCCAAGTTCTCATTGATAGGAGACGTCTTGTACAAAAAGGGGTTTCTCTTACCCCTCCTCAGATGTGTTCACCCCATGGAGGTACCCTGGATCCTACAGGAGGTTCATGAAGGATCTTGCTCTAGCCACATAGGGGGAAGGCCCTTAGCCAAAAGGATCATCACTCAGGGATACTGGTGGCCCACCTTATCTAGTGACGCTGCTGACTATGTGAAGAGGTGCGACAAATGTCAGAGGTTCGCCACTATCCCTCATCTACCCCATCAGCCTATGACGTCAATCTCTTCTCCATGGCCATTTGCGGTATGGGGAATTGACCTAGTAGGACCTTTGCCAAGAGCAGTCAACAACTATAGATTCTTGATAGTTGCTATTGACTACTTTTCAAAGTGGGTAGAGGCGGAACCAATGATAACAATTACGGAGCAGAAGACCTTTCAGTTCATCTGGAAGAACATCATATGTAGGTATGGCCTCCCAAACACGGTCATCTCAGATAATGGGACCCAGTTCAAGAATGCCTCCTTGGAGAAGTATTGCCAAAGTGTGGGGATCAGACAGTTCTTCTCATCCCTGGGTCGACCTCAAGCAAACGGCCAGATCGAGGTCACGAACAGAACCATCTTGGATGGAATCAAGAAGAGGTTAGAAGACGCGAAGGGGAGATGGATAGAAGAGGTCTACGCTCTGCTATGGGCTTACAGAACTACGGCAAGGACACCTACAGGAGAAACCCCATTCATGCTGGCACATGGCTCGGAGGCAGTCATACCAACGGAGGTAGGACTACCAACTCATCGGATTCAGACCTACGACCCTGACATCAATGGAGAAAAGAGAAGGCTAGACCTGGATCTCATTGAAGAAAGAAGAGAAGACGCAGAGGTCAGGAAAGCAGCCTATCAGCAGAGGGCAGCAAGATTCTACAATCAAAGGGTGAAGTCAAGGCCCATTGCGGTAGGAGACCTAGTGCTTAAGAAGACCCTACAAAAGACAAACAAGCTACACCCAAACTGGCATGACCCCTACAGAGTAACGAAAGAGGTTGTGCCTGGCACGTATAGGCTAGAGAACCTAGAGGGAGAACCCTTCACCAACCCGTGGAATGCCGACCATCTAAAGAGATATTTCATATGATGTTGCATCTATTTTGTAAATTATAAATGTACCATCTTATCAAGAAGAGGTTGTTAATAAAGATCAGTTTCCATGGCAAATTCTTGTTCCATTCTTAACATCATTAATTTGGTGATTTATTATGAGGCATACCTCGGCCCAGGCGATGACCTCAGACCCTCATAACACCACTCGGTGGTGACGAGGTCTGAGCTCAGACACCTGAGTTAGAGGACCTCAGACCCTTAACATCATTAATTTGGTGATTTATTATGAGGCATACCTCGGCCCAGGCGATGACCTCAGACCCTCATAACATCACTCGGTGGTGACGAGGTCTGAGCTCAGACACCTGAGTTAGAGGACCTCAGACCCTTAACATCATTAATTTGGTGATTTATTATGAGGCATACCTCGGCCCAGGCGATGACCTCAGACCCTCATAACATCACTCGGTGGTGACGGGGTCTGAGTTCAGACACTTGAGTTAGAGGACCTCAGACCCTTAACATCATTAATTTGGTGATTTATTGTGAGGCATACCTCGGCCCAGGAGATGACCTCAGACCCTCATAACACCACTCGGTGGTGACGAGGTCTGAGCTCAGACACCTGAGTTAGAGGACCTCAGACCCTTAACATCATTAATTTGGTGATTTATTATGAGGCATACCTCGGCCCAGGCGATGACCTCAGACCCTCATAACATCACTCGGTGGTGACGGGGTCTGAGCTCAGACACCTGAGTTAGAGGACCTCAGACCCTTAACATCATTAATTTGGTGATTTATTATGAGGCATACCTCGGCCCAGGCGATGACCTCAGACCCTCATAACACCACTCGGTGGTGACGAGGTCTGAGCTCAGACACCTGAGTTAGAGGACCTCAGACCCTTAACATCATTAATTTGGTGATTTATTATGAGGCATACCTTGGCCCGGGCGATGACCTCAGACCCTCATAACATCACTCGGTGGTGACGGGGTCTGAGCTCAGACACCTTAGTTAGAGGACCTCAGACTCTTAAATAATGGTTATGGCATCATATTAAGTAATGACCTCAGAGAGTTCATAGCATTCAAATACATTCACAGATCAAGATGAAGGAAGACTTTGGCATTCAATAGAAGAAATTACATAACATTTAAATGTCTCAGAAAAAACAAAGGTACATAACATTTATAAGCAAGATTACAAGTCAAAAAAGCAAAGAAACAAAGGCCAAGTCAAGCATCTGAGGGAGGAACATTTGATGTCTCTTCTGGATTGGTCTGCTTAGCATTGGTCACCTCATCCACTTCATTTGCGGGCTCAGTCCCTTCTAGATCAGTCCCTCCCAGAGTAACAGTCTGACCAGGGGCAGCAGCCTCGTCCTCTATCTCTTGCAAGGCCTGGGCAAACTGGGCGTCGGTAAGGCCGAGGCCCACAAAGTCTGAGGCCTTTATGGTACCAACCTCGGCCTCCCTGACCTCGGCCCATTTGGTAGTGTCCTTGATACCCCTTTCAAGGTATTCAAGACCAAAACCTACAAACTCGTCGGAGACCTTGTAATCAGCAATTATTTTCTCCGAGGCATCTGCAAGAGAGGCCTTCATGGCAGCATTAACCTTCCTCTGCAGGGCATCATCTTTGTCCTTCAGGGCCTTGGTGTGGCTCTGGACGAGTGCAGAGATGTCCTTTTCTAGGCCTTGGGCCTTGTTTTCAGAATTTTGGGCCTTGGTCTCGGCATTTTGTAACTCCGTCCTCAGATGGTCGACCTCGGCCTTCAGAGTGATCTCCACCTACTCAGCCTCCTGCCCCTTCTGGATCAGAGGCAACTTCCTCAGGGCCCAGTTGGATAACTGGTACATGGCAGTCACACTCTACACAGACAATGAAGAGGTAAGAGATAAATTCAATAAATTCTGAGGTAGCACTTGGCAAAATGGACGAGCCATACCTGTACGGCTCTGTGGAGGCCGAACTCAACCAGCATATGAGTGTCCATGGCCCTGTAAAATCGTTTGTCTGCATCAGTCATCACGTTGGCAAGGGTGTCCATGGCCTGCCTGCTTTTGCCGACCACGCTCTCGGTAAGCTTCAGCTGATCCAGACGAGCAACTAAGGTGTCGGCTGTGATGGCAATCGTAGCGTCTGGAGTCTTCCTTGGCCTAGAGCTCGACCTCTGATCCTCAGGGGGATGGACCTCAGGGGCCCTCTTCTTAGACTTATATGTTGAGGAAGCAGGTGGAGGAGCATTTAAATCGGTCTTCTTGACAAGCCTAACCAAGCTTGGGGCTGCCATCTCCCACAACTCTTCTGAAATGCCTGAGGATCTCTCTGTAAAAGTGAAAAGATAAGACTCAGAAATAAAGTATGTATGATAAGAGGCTACACTTGGAATAAAAAGAAAAATCCTTACCAAAGTCAGCTAGGGGACTTCCACCCAAGCTCGTCCCCGAGAGATACTGGGGGGTTAGCAGATGCTCGAACTTGACAAACATCCCATGGGCCCCCTGGTCTTGCAGGGCCTTCACCTTTTTGCCGTTTTGAACACTTAGTCCAGGATCGGCCCTCGCAGACATGGTGACTTTACCCCATTTCCGGGGTATTCTCGGCTCATGGATGGAAGAGGAAATGGAAGAACCAAATTCCCACGACCCTGAGGCAAAAAAGTACCGAGGTTTCCAATTATGATTGGAGGTCTGAGTGACCAAGAGCATCTTTTTCTCAGGCCTCCGAACCACGAAGTGATAGTAGCTCGGATGATTCTTGGCCGAGGTGGGGACGTAACAACCAGCAAAGACCTGAACGGGAAGGTCAGAGTGGTGGACCGCCCTCCACAAGATGATGGCCCCTATAATAACTCTCCAAGCATTGGGAGAGAGCTGTGAGGGGGCCAAGTTAATGAAGGAAAGGATGGATCTGATGACAGGGTGAAAGGGAAGACGAAAACCTAACTTGAACATCTGCTCGTACAAGCAGATCTTTCCCTCTTGGCTGTGGTAGGCCCTCTCCTCCCTCAGAGGTCTTCTTAAACGGATAGAAGGACTGATGGAGTATAGGTACCTGAAGTGCAATAGGTCCACCTCAGTAACTGTGCTCTCATACTCGGCCGCCTCAGATGTGTCAACATCACTCTCGGCATCCTCATCGTCGTCAGACTCAACGTCGGCTGGAGCAGACGTGGACGGATGACCAGGGAACCTCTGAGCAAACTCGGCCCCGGTAACAGCCGACAAGGGGATGGCGTTTAGAATGGGTGGCACAGCCACACTTGGATCAAAAAGTTCAACCTCGGAAGAAGAACCTGAGGTACCCGTGCCGTTTTGAGACGAGGCGCGGCTAGAGACCTCGGCCTGGTCAGGGTCCTGACCAGCCTAAGGAGTAAAATCCATGGCCTCTTGGAAAGAGTCCACATACATTGGGTCAGAGGTGGAAGACTCAGACTCAGACATCGGCAAGTTATTGTCAGAGACGTCTGTCTGATAGAAATTCTCAGGTGGATGAGGGTATACCACCTTGAGAGGTGGAGGAAAGAGAGGTCTGACAGGGAACTCCTGTGACCTACGAGCTTCTTCCTGAGCTCTCTCTGTTTGCCTAATTTTCTCTAAGGTTTTTTCTCTAAGAGATGGGAAATCTTGAAGAAGTTGGTACCGGGGTCTGAGCATCAGGGGACGACCCAAAGCTTTGACAAACCCTAAACTTGAGGAAAAATCCTAAAAACTACAAACGAATTTGTCTTGAAAAGTTAAGGGGAACAAGGATCAAACCAAGGAATCTTTACAGGAAACCTAGCTCACCGGAAAACTCAAATGCTCACCGAAAAACTCAAGTGCTCACTGGAAAATTCAAATTGAAAAGTACCAAAAATGAAGGAAATGGAGAGGGAGGATACCTGAGGGTGAGTTGATGAATAAAATAGAAAAGATCGCGCAAGAAATGAGGTATTCCCCTGCAGAATAAGCGCTGGAACGAGGGCAAGCTTCGGAGAGAGTAGGCTGCAGAAAACTGTGTGCGAAGGCGCGAAATGAGAAAGAAGAAGGAAGAAAGGTTTTTAGCCCTTTAAATACTTGGGCACATTTCCCAAGGCTCATCATTGCCTTGGGAAGCCCAAGGGACAATTGACAGCGCACGCAAACCAAATGGGCATGCCTAAGCTTGGGACAGGTGTCACGCAGACGTTGGCCTAGGGATGAACATGCCTCAGAGGTGAGAATCCCTCAGCCACCTGCTCTCGTAAATGACTAAGGTCTGGGGGGGGTGATTGATATGCCCAAGTATAACCTCAGCCAGGGATACCTACCTCGGCCGTATAAAGGCCGAGACATCAATTGTTCCATTGAGAGGTAAGGGCCCATGATATCATCCCTCGACCAGTATTACCTCAGCCCAGGCCGACACTACTACATGGACCTCCCCAAAGATATAACGCACGTATCGGACATCAACAGCATCCTCAAGGACCAGGAATGGCAACCTCGGCCAGAATGGGCCGAAATGGCAAGGAGCCACTGATTCATAATCAACATGGATTCTACCTCAGCTTGGGCCGAGGTAGCCCAGGGGTATTAATAATCATCATGCCGCATGCCCAACATCGGCGTAGGCCGACCCCAGCATATACCTCGGCTGACATTAGGCCGAGACTCCTCATGACACTTCGCGGATCGAGCGGACGACCAACCTTTATAGCTCGGCCTCTCCTAGGCCGAGGCCATTCACCAACATGACTGTCGAGCATCTGTTGACATTTGGATAAGGACACCTGGACACAAATCAGTTATAACAAGATTATTCTCCACATGTGGGAGAATATTTCATCATCATTGCTTACATGTGACTAGGACAGGTGGCATTCCCCCATTGGTGAGGATATCAAACACATGCTCACTGCATGCATGGGGGGTACATTACACCCCCTAGGCACTATATATAGGGGTCATCCCATACCTTGCAAAGGGTTCATTCATGCAACCCTAGCAAAAACCCTGTCAAAATATAAAGTAGAGAGAGAGAGCTTGAGTGAATTATACCCATGGTCATTAGTACCATCTGTCAGTGATATTACTCACATGCTCACTGTGGATGTAGGCCAGAACAGGCTGAACCACCCATATTTCGGTGTTAATCTCCTCATATCCTCACCTCCTTCTCTCCTCTTTTTATAGCTGTACTGCCATTGTTATATACATAGAGCTTGGAAACACCTTACCTGGTGGTGCTGATTCCCGGCATCATCACTCATATATATATTCGAAATGTTTGGAAATAAAAAGTTAAATGAAATATGTTGCAATAAGAATACGTGACTTGTATATTGGAAGCGAATTAACGCGGATCGAGAGGGTTAAATTTGGGCCAATGGCATTTTTGTAAATAAACTAACCCTACGTATAATAGAAAATTTAGAGAAGAACTCTTCATTTATCATTACACACAAAAGAGGCTAGGGTTTTTGTAGAGAGAGGGAGCTCTCACAGAGAAGAAGGAGAAGAAGAAGGTGGCATCTTGGAAATCTTGAAAGTGGATAATCTTATTCATCAACACCTCCCTACACATAACAAAGGTAAGTTAATCTAGATTGTTAAATCTTGAATGTTTGATTAAAAAGTGTACGAACATGAGTTGAATCCCTAAATCGTGTAATTGATGAGATGGAATTAGTATGTAAATGACTTAGGATGCATCCAACTAGAAAGAAATTGAACTCATACAAATCCAAAATTAAAAAGGGGTGAATATTGTATGTTAGTTTTGGGTGTATTTTAATCACGAAATGGTAGCGTGCACGAGAGTTATTGTATAAAATCATGTACTGAATAACTTTGTAGTTTTAATGTTTTTCAAAAATTGATTGAAAAGCCTCAAATATGCATTTTACGTTTCTGGGCAGAAAGTTGTCGAAAGCAGGGGCAAACATTAAAGGTTAGTTTTGGGTCTGTTTTAAGCAGGAAATGGTAGTGCGTTCTTAAGATTTCCTATAGAAAGTCATATTCTGAACAACTTTCTAGTTTAAATTTTCTTCAAAAACGGATAGAAAAAGCGTCAAATATGCATTTTATATATCTGGGCAGAAAGTTGTTGAAGTAAGAGTGCTAATTTTTTTCATGTTGTTAGGAAGACAATTGTAATATTGTGCCTAATATTCTAACTTGATCATATGCCTATGATTATTAGAGATATGTAACCTTGAAATGATTTTGATGTTCAATTAGTAAATTAATGATGTAAATTATGTTATAGCATAAATAATGACAATTGTATAACTTAAGTAAGAGACTTTATACGATTTTATATATAAATATTTGTGAAATTGTTTTACATGTATATTGTCGAGTATACGCTAGACTAGTCCTCCAGTCGACATAGGCACATGTTGAATGAGATTTTTTGTGAATGATCCGATTAGGTTCCGCTCGAGTGCCGTGTCAGAGATAAATCGCCAGAACCGGACAAGTGGTTGTAATGTGGGTCGGTTAGGAAGACATTATAATTCCATATGATTAGGACTTAGTATGATTGCACTTGCCACGTAATATTGGGAAATGTTCGTGTGCAGGCCTAGCTTTACGACTTGTTTTCCCGGGAAACAATAGTGACCTGCTATGATTTGTTGTGTGAGATATTATGATTGTGTTTTAATGTAATATCCCGAATCGATACACTTGATATTATACTTGAAGGAAATATTTTGATACGTTAAATACTGAATGAGAGTAGTAATGATTAATTACGATACGATATGAGACTACACGTTACTCGAGTTTGGGTTGAGTGGTCACGATATAGGAGCATTGATTGGATAATTGAGAGACATATTTACTGGAGGCAAGTTGTGTTGAGTATGCGTTCATCATATGTACATCTTTTAATTGCATAGATTTTCTTGTTGTTGACGCCTGTTTTTATGTCTCCACTTCCCTCTCCCCTCTCCTATATATATATGCATTATTCAGGTCCTCGCTCCACTGGATAGTAGAATACAGAGTTGGATGACCTTGCATCTATTCTTAGGATCCTGTAGTGGTGTACGCTGGTGCTTATCCTATTTTTTCACTCTTCCTTAGAGTGTGATATAAGAGATTTCCCATTGTTAGGGATTTAAGAGTGTTGAGAGGTTTACATTGTACACTTTACCTAGTTTATTTTTGGGGCCATATGCTTGGGCATTTTATACTCAGTACTGATATTACTTGTGGACTCTATAGCTTCTATGATGTGATTGGGTTAAACGTATGGGAGTGTACATGTTTATTTTACTGCATTTATTTTGTTGTGTTTCTACCAACATATTAATGCTCCGCTTTAATTTAATTGGGTGTAGCTAACCGAATTAGATTTAAAAAGCAAGGTTGTCACATGAAACTTAGAAATGAATTGATTGACTTCTCTAATGATTCCCAAGTAATTATTTAGGGCTCAAAAAGATATATAAGTTGTGTAAACATTGTAAATGATTCAAGTTGCAAATATAAACTCATAACATTGGGCTATGAATATGGAACAAAGAGTAAAACCCTCATGTATGCTTAGAGCTCTTGATTCCCTGTGGGTATGATTGCTTGACCATATTAATCTCTTATAATGATCAGGATTAGTTTTCCTTAAACCATCCATTAAACTTCATTTTATACTTAAAAACCCAGAATTGCAATGAGTATAATGGCGCATCATTGTTGTTATGTCCCCGAGGTCTGCTGCTTTCAGCGACGTGGTGGAGTATTGGCCATGGCATTTACAGGTGGTATAAGATGGTTATTGGTAGCATTAAATGATGTTGGGATTATTCAATACAAGTGGAGATGGGTTTTAGTGATAGTTGAAATAGCGATGTGATTTCCACCTACCCGTCATAGTAGTTTCAAAGGAGCGAGAGCTTAGGAACCATCACGGGATTGCCACATATTGTTATAAAGATTCTCCAAGATGATTTATCTCAATGATAAGGGTTGGGTGACCTTGTATGGTCACTTCTCTTTATTTTGAGTTATTATTTGATCATCAGTCATGAAAAAACCATGGTACTAAGGTTTCAGAGTTTAGTTGAGAAGATATGATGGGATAATTAATCCTTATAGGAGGAAGGATGGAAAACTGAGGTTTACCATAATTTTATGGCTTACCTTTAAGGATTAATAGAGGTTATTGCAACCAATTATCACAATGTTTGAGGTCCGAGGTCAGTTGAAGAGCCTCTTTCCTTATCTGAGGGTACTTGAAGGGGTTAAGTAGCCTTTGGAAGGTCAAGGAGGGTGTAATTAGTATTTCTTATTTCTTTTGATAAGAATTACAAGGGGAAACACTTACTAGTTTTTGTAAGATGGAGGCAAGGTCTTAATGAAAGAGTTGGCGATTGCGTTCAAATGATCAAATTATATTTAAAACACCTTTTCACCCAAACAAACCCTAAACATGCAACTAGGTGTGATTGAAACAATATGAAATCATGCAAGAGTTATTCAAACACACATAATTTGAGGAAAAATCCCCCACAGGGGAAAAACCATTTGTATATCACTATAATTTGTAAGAGAAACGGCTTACAATCGGATTACACTGAAATACAAGTTTTTGACTAAGAATTACCCGCAGGCATCGAATTCTGTAGTCGCGGCTGGAAGACTCCCTTTCCAGTAGAGCTGCAATGAAGAGGAAGGAGCGGTCCACTTCACAAAGGGTTGAACAACAACAATGGTGTTCTTGGGTTACCAAACTTGATTCACATAGATATGGAAGATGTGTGAATCTGAAAACCTAGAATCATAGGACTCAATAGGTGAAGACTTTAGGGTTGATTTGCTCTGATAAATGTGGGAAAGTCTTATCGAAACCAACTACTGATCGTGGTTTAAATAAGGAGTCAAAACCCTAAAAAATCTGCTACACGATCTGGCAGACTTTATCCAGGGCGGACCGGTCCAGGCCTTAGGCGGATCGGTCCGATAGCGGACCGGTTCTTTTAATTTGAAGCTGATTCAGTTCGCATTCGGTTCGGGGCTCACTGGCTTCAAAGAGCACAGCGGATCAGTCCGGGGCGGTCCGGTCCGGGTCTCAGTGGATAAGTTCGTTTTAATTTCAGGCGGATCGGTCCGGCTAACTGGATTTCTGAATTCTTCCTTTCTTTTGATCTTCGGATTCCGTGGATGATGAATGGACTTTGAATCTTTGCAACGGTGTTACGGCTACTGACATATTCAAGTATGTTGGACAAAAATGTCCTTATAAATCTCCCCCTATGTCTATGCTGGAACAAACATAAACAATCCGAATTATCTATAATCACAATGCCTATACAAATCTACCCTTCCATGAACCCAAAAACTGAAAGTGGTACAAATGACTAAGGCTGCATCGTTTGTTCTTCAAATCTTCAGAAATCTCACCGCTTTTCTCATCAGGGTGTGCAACATGGGATTATCAAAAGATGTACCTACACACATGAGACAAAGCAAATACCAAGTGACGTATCGAGTTTTGAAATGAGATAAACATAAGCATATATATCAATTTAAGATGATATTCTCAGAATTTCAAAACTCCCCCATAATCAGATAATTCATTCTACCTTTTTATGATGTCCCCAAATAGACAAATGAGAGAAATAAATCAAGCAATCAAGTACCGGGGTGACACAAGGAATAAATCATACCATGAATGAACATAAAACAACCAAATCGGTGATAGCGTAAAAGAATGGGTGTGATCAAAATTCGATAGGAAAATCAAAGCATACAAACATGACATATGTGCACGATGAATATTGGATATTCCTAACGAATGAACTCAAAGCTTCATTTGGTGTAAAAGATTGGAAATATAAGACATTCACTATATCAAATCTACAAATCAAAGCTCAAAGTGATTTCTACACCAATAACGTCCAAAATGATTTTCATGCTTTTTAAGGACTTTCAAGGAAGTGCAAACCCGTTTTTCAATCTCCAACCAAACTCCCTCAGATTTATATTTTGAATAGAGGAATACTAAATTCTCAAACTTTGGAGAATTGGGTGAAACCTAAATGGCCCATATTTGGCATGAATTGCTTTTTATTGCCTTATCAATTTTTTCAGGCTCTTTTAACCTCTTAGGACCTCGGATATTAAAATTCCTCCATTTTTTAGGTCCTTTTTAACGGTGGCTTTTGCGCAAAGGATAAGAATCAACTTTCGCAGCCCCTCCCCGTTATAAAAATATACTCACAGTCTCACAAAAACGGTTTTTACATGCAATCCAATCTTGTCAAGTTTTGACGGATATTGTACATTGTATAGACAGAATTGAGATAGAAAAACTCAAGCCAATATGTGATAGACAAGTGCAATAATCAAATATAGCCGTGCATGTGTGCATTAAAGGATATAGGAGTCAAACATGTAGGAAGATATCACTAATTACATCTCAAGGACTCCAATCAATGTTAAGCACATGGATGAAATGATGTAGCATCTCAATTCTCTACCAAACAGTCACATGGATATATGGAGTGAAGTTGTGACTTGGCTAACTTAAATTCTTATCCATAAAAGGTGCAAAAACAGAAAAAGCTTTTTGGCCTTTTTCAAAAAATATTAACAAAATAAAATCTTTTTGTGCTTTTTCTCAAAATTTTTCTTAAAGGAAAAACTTTTTGTATTTTTCAAAAGAAATATAAAAAGCAACAAGAATAAAACAAAACTGTACAACAAAGCAATGGTACATATAAACAGACTAGCAATAGGAAGCATATGATATGAACATGAAGAAGCATCCTATTCTAGACATAGACCAACCCCTCAGTCAACTGTGCAAATCCCTAAAGATTTCCTAAGACTCTCAAATCTAAGGACATCTAAAGGTTTCGTGAAAATATCGGCTAACTGACGGTCGGTGGGAACGAAACTCAGGGATACGACTTTCTCTTCAACTAACTGACGTATAAAGTGCTCACGTATCCTGATGTGTTTTGTGCGCGAATGCTGAACTGGATTGCAGGATATGTGTATCACGCTCGTGTTATCACAGGAAATGGTCATGGTGTCCTGTGATATCCCATAATCCTCCAGCATTTGCTTCATCCACAAGAGTTGTGTGCAACAACTCCCGGTGGCTATGTACTCAGCCTCCGCAGTGGACAAAGAGATGGAATTTTGCTTCTTGCTCAGCCAGGAGACAAGAGCAGAACCAAAATAGAAACACCCACCAGACGTGCTCCTACATCCATCTACATCCCCTAGCCCAATCGGCAACCGAATAGGCGGACATACGTTCATCGGTATCAAAGGAATACCAAATCCCGTATGATAGAGTCCCACTTACGTATTTAATGATACGTTTTAGAGCAAGTAAATGTGACTCTTTTGGGGATGCCTGATATCGCGCACAGACTCCAACACTAAAGGCGATGTCGGGATGACTAGCAGTCAAGTAGAGGAGACTACCTATCATACTCCGATATAAGGTTTGCTCTACGTCCTTGCCTGAAGTGTCCTTACTAAGCTTGGTATTGGTACTCATAGGAGTACGTGCATGCTTAGCGGAGTCTAAACCAAATTTCTTCACTAGGTCTCTAGCATACTTGGATTGGGAGATGAACATCCCATCCTCTAGCTGACGAACCAGGAGACCAAGGAAGAATGTAAGCTCACCAACCATGCTCATCTCAAACTCACTTTTCATCTCCTCCTCAAAGTGGTGAGCATGCTGGGAGCATGTGGATCCAAAGACTATGTCGTCCACATAGACCTGGGCAACCAAAATAGCACCGTCATCTCTCCTGACGAACAACGTCATATCTACTCCCCCTCTCTTGAAGCCACGAGCTAAGAGATAGGAAGTAAGCCTCTCGTACCAAGCACGGGGTGCTTGCTTCAAACCATACAAGGCTTTCCTCAGATAGTAGACGTGCTCAGGGTGATGAGGGTCTTCAAACCCTTTTGGTTGTTCCACATAAACCTCCTCCTGTAGAATGCCATTAAAAAAGGCACTCTTGGCATCCATCTGATACACCTTGAAGCGCAGATGACATGCGATGGTGAGCAGAAGACGGACGGACTCAAGCCTCGCAACAGGAGCAAATGTCTCCCCAAAGTTTACACCCTCTATCTGTGTGTATCCTTGAGCGACCAACCTAGCCTTATTTCGGATTATGGTACCATTTTCATCCATTTTGTTCTTAAAAATCCACCGGGTACCTATCACATTAATCTCACTAGGTCGGGGGACAAGTTCCCAGACATCATTCTTTTTAAACTGAAGCAACTCATCCTGCATAGCAGATATCCAGTGTTCATCCTTGAGTGCTTCTTTATGGTTCTTGGGCTCGACTTTGGACGTGTAGCAAAGATGGCTAACAACGTTCTCTAGCTGAGCACGAGTCTTGACCCCTAGAGTGGGATCACCAACAATGGCAGAAGGGTCATGACTCTTGCGAACCCAAGCAGGTGTGTCCCCGAACACAGGAGTAGGGTCCACAGAGTGTGAGAGAGGAACAGGTAAATCACTGTCAGAACAATCCTCATCCTCACACTGAAGGTTAGGATCAATAACCGTCAAAGGTTCGTCATCTTGCACGGTAACGTTTATTGATTCCATAACCCTAGAGCTCTTCAGGTTAAATACCCGGTATGCTCTACTATTTGATGAATATCCTAGAAATATTCCCTCGTTGCTCCGGGAGTCAAACTTTCCTAATTGATCTCTATCCCGTAGGATGTAGCATTTACTCCCAAAAACACGGAAATATGCCAGGTTGGGTTTCTTGCCAGTCCACAATTCATAAGGCGTTTTGAGTGTGTGTGGACGCAGATATACCCTATTCACCGTGTGGCATGCAGTAGACACTGCCTCTGCCCAAAATCTCCTAGAGACCTTACAACCTTGAAGCATTGATCTAGCCATTTCTTGGATCGTTCTATTCTTTCTCTCAACAATCCCATTTTGCTGAGGAGTTCTCACAGCAGAAAACTCATGTTTGATCCCAAGGCTATCACAGTACAAATCCACCTTCGCTTCCTTAAATTCAGTGCCGTTGTCACTACGCTTCCTGTTAATATTGACTCCGTGTTGATTTTATAGGACACGGCACTTGGTCGTTAGGAACTCTACAGCATCTGATTTCTCTCTTAGAAAACCTACAATGGAGTATCTAGAGAAATCATCCATAATCACGAGAACATATCTCTTACCACCTATACTCTCCGTACGAGTAGGACCCATAAGATCCATATGTATCAACTCAAGAACACGGGAGGTGGTAATGGAATTCAACTTCCTATGCGGACTGCGAATTTGTTTTCCCAACTGACAGGGTCCACAAATCGTGGAAGTTGGCTTTCCGAGAGATGGTAAGCCACGTACTAGGTCTTTCTTAACAAGACGAGACAAATCTCTCACGTTCACGTGACCTAGACGTTGGTGCCACAGATCCATAGGAGTGATCGTGGCGCTGTTGCAGACAAGTGAGGATTTGGGCTCAGTCCCATAACAGTTATCCTCTGTCCTCACCCCTTGCACTAATAGTTTACCGGCTTGATTATAGACCTTACAAGCTTCCCGGTCAAACTTTACTGAAAAATCATCGTCGCACAACTGGCTGATGCTGAGAAGGTTTACTTTTAAACCTTTGACGTACAAGACATTTTCTAGCTTAGGAAGTCCTGGTAACTCTACAGTACTTCATCCTACAATGCTAGATTTACTCCCATCTCCAAAAGTAACTCTCCCATCATCATAATCCTCAATCTGAGTAAAAAGGGAGACATCACCTGTCATGTGTCTGGAGCATCCACTGTCAAAATACCACTGAGAGGTATTATGTGCTTTGAGAGCAACATGAACAACAAGGGCCTTTTTCTCTTTCTTAGGAACCCAAGAATAGGTAACCTTTTGTTTACCGTTGTTGTTGTTTGTTTTAGCCGGAATGTGTGAAGCTTTCATTGACGGTGGGGACATTCGTCGGAATTCCTCCATCAAACTCTGTGATGTGGCGGCTAGAAACTCAACTTGCTCTCTTAGACTAGCAAACTCATCAGTATGATGTGGAGGAGAAAAAGTACGCCGTGTCCGACCAAATCTATAGCAAAACTCCCTAAGGTGTCCATTTCTTTTGCAATGGGAGCAAAAGGGCACATTATTAGGAGGACCTTGGTTTGCTTTTCTTGGTCGAACTCTCCTTCTTAGTTTTTGATGATGGCCATAAGGAGTCGTAGTAAACTCAGGAATTGGTCCCGGTGCAATTTGAGACGTGGAGGCACCATCAAAACCAATTCCTTACCTGTCACCAAAACCTAAAGCGGGACCGAGGAGCATCTTTCCCATCTTCCCAGATCTGTCCTCGATTTGTACCTTGACTTTCCTAGCTCTCTCAAGGTCATGAGTAAGCTGAGCAACAAGGGATTCAAGTTTCTTCCGTGTCTCCATGGAGGAATGGAGCTCACTAGTAAGACTAGCCACTTGTTTAGTCAAGTCCGCTTTCTCTTTCTCAAAACTGCTCTCTCTCTCTCTAAGCAAATTCTCTTTACTAACCCAGGCAGACTCTCTCTCTCTCATGGCGGTGCAGGTGGAGGACTCTCTCTTTCTCGTCTCTTCTAACTCTTCTTCTAACGCGGTGATCCTAAGAACTAACGCCTTGTTACGTTTTTTAGTTTTGAAAGACTCATTATATAACTCGGCGTAGGCGCGTTGAAGGTTACTCTCGTCCTCACTACCTTCCTCCTCCCCCTCACTTTCTTCACTCTCATTGTCGAGGTGTCCCTGTGAAGCATCATCCTCATCGTCGTGAGGAGAACTAGGAGTATTCACATGACTAGCCATGAACGCGGTGAAGTTACGCTCATGCGGTGACTCATCTCCCGAGTCCACCGACTCGACCTCACTGTCGTCACTAAGGGTTGCATTTAGGACAGCTTTACCCTTTTCCCTATTCAGAAGAGTGGCACACTCAAATGCTCTGTGTCTCTTACCGTCGCACTCAAAACACCTCTCACTGTCTTTAGGGGGTTATTTGAAATCTTTCTTTTCAAACTTATTTTTCTTAAAATTCTTTTTATCTTTGAGGTTTCCACCTTTTTTAAATTTTAGAATTTTCTTGAAGTTTTTAGCAAATAATGCCAAATCATCTAAGTCAAACTCACATTCAGAATCAGAATTTTCTATCTTTCTAGATGACTCGACTTTCTTTCTTGCCGACCCCTCACTTTTTCTCTCTTGGGCTTTAAGGGCAATTCCCTTATCTTTTGGCTTAGCAGATTTAGGAAACATGTCTATTTCATAAGTTTGTAAATCTCCTACCAGTTCTTCCAATTTTAGTGTATTTAAATTACCCAAGGAATTTAGCACAGTGACTTTAGGTATAAAACGCTTAGGAAGGGAACGAAGAATCTTTTTAACAATTCTAGCATTCGGAATATGTTCACCAAGGTTAAAACTAGTATTCACAATGTCAGAAAGTCTAGCATAAAATTCATCAAAGCATTCAGAATCATGCATGGTGATTGTTTCAAATTGAGTTGTCAAGTTTTGCAACTTAGACTCTTTCACAGCATTAGTTCCTTCATGGGTGAGTTGTAAAACATCCTATGCCTCTTTTGACGTGGTACATGTCATTATGCGTTTGAACTCATCAGATGTGACGGACCCAGAACTAGCACTTAGACCCTTAGAATTAAAAGATGACCATTTAAATTCTTCATCAGTCCAAGAAATGTCTGGTTTCAAGTTGGTCACATTATCAACAGCCACGGTGGGAGGAGTCCACCCTTGTTCAACCAAAATCCAGACACGTTCATCAATGGCTTTTAAAGCCGACCTTATACGGGCTTTCCAATAAGCATAATTTGTCCCGTAAAAAATAGGCATTTTTTAATATGACTTCTCCATTTGAACACACACTTTTTCAAAAATCAATTTTTTAGAAAATTGATATCTTAGAAAAATTTTGCGGAAAAAGGAATACGCGATAGATTAGCGTAACCTGCTCTGATACCAATTTGAATGAGTTGGCGCTTGCGTTCAAATGATCAAATTATATTTAAAACACCTTTTCACCCAAACAAACCCTAAACATGCAACTAGGTGTGATTGAAACAATATGAAGTCATGCAAGAGTTATTCAAACACACATAATTTGAGGAAAAATCCCCCACAGGGGCAAAACCATTTGTATATCACTATAATTTGTAAGAGAAACGGCTTACAATCGGATTACACTGAAATACAAGTTTTTGACTAAGAATTACCCGCAGGCATCGGATTCTTTAGTCACGGCTGGAAGACTCCCTTTCCAGTAGGGCTGCAATGAAGAGGAAGGAGTAGTCCACTTCACAAAGGGTTGAACAACAGCAATGGTGTTCTTGGGTTACCAAACTTGATTCACTTAGATATAGAAGATGTGTGAATCTGAAAACCTATAATCATAGGACTCAATAGGTGAAGACTTTAGGGTTGATATGCTCTGAAAAACATGGGAAAGTCTTGTCGAAACCAACTACTGATCGTGGTTTAAATAAGGAGTCAAAACCCTAAAAAATCTGCTACACGATCTGGCAGAGTTTATCCAGGGCGGACCGGTCCGGGCCTTAGGCGGATCGGTCCGATAGCGGACCGGTTCTTTTAATTTGAAGCTGATTCGATTCGCATTCGGTTCGGGGCTCACTGTCTTCAAAGAGCACGGCGGATCAGTCCGGGGTGGTCCGGTCCGGGTCTTAGCGGATCGGTTCGTTTTCATTTCAGGCGGATCGATCCGGCTAACTGGATTTCTGAATTCTTCCTTTCTTTTGATCTTCGGATTCCGTTGATGATGAATGGACTTTGAATCTTTGCAACGGTGTTACGGCTAATGACATATACAAGTATGTTGGACAAAAATGTCCTTACACTTAACTTGTCCCTAAAATGCCTAATATGACGAGATTACAACAAAAAAGAGGATTTGAGTAGTTGCGAGTGTTGATGGGACTTATTTTTGGGGTGAGAAGGATTAAAGCATCAGACTTCAGGTTCTATAAATAAGCCCATCGAGTGAGATAGAGATTTTCACTATTCTCATAACCTTTCCTATGAATTTTTTGAAACAATATCTATTGCATTTCCTCTTTTCTTCGCCACAGATGCCCATGGAGAATGCTTTCCCTGCCAATGTCTCAAACACAAAGCCCCTATCTATCGCGGTCTCTCATGTTTCCCTTCCCTAAATTGAAGACAAAGGTGATGTGACCTCCGCATGGTTTATCCAGGGGTTTATGACCCAAATTTCACTAATGGGTCCTAATACATTTCTCGAATCACTTAACAAGAACCATTGAACATCAAGAGGACTTATCAAATACCTGACACTATTACTTTGAGGTCACGTACCCAGATGAAATGGCCTTCTCTTTGGCCTTTCAGTATATGTTCTTCAATGAATGCTTTTTGCATTATGGGGTCTGGTTTCCCCTTCCTCAATTGGTAGTGAGGTATCTGAGGGCCATTGGAATTTATCCCTCTCAAATGGTGTCTATCTTTTGAAAATTCATGATGACCAAAATCCTGGACTTAAAGGAAGCTAATGGGGGTTGCCAAGATATGATGTTGGCCCAATTCTACAGGTTATATCTGGTCTAAAAGCACAACAAGCTGAAACACAAAGGATAAAAATACCTTTCCCCCAAGGCTACAATGGTCTTTTTCATGGACGAACATATGTCCCCCATAATTGGAGAGAGCTTTTTCTTCATGGATGGTGCTTGGGGTATCCATAATCTTGATGATCCAGTGGGTTCCCCACTTATTGGCATGTCACTCCAGATTTATGTAAGGCTTCATGTTTTCAATTTGATCATGAGGACCTAACCTTTGTGCGAGCTTCACTGAACCTCTTTCTTTGTTGGCAATGATTGTTGAACCTTTTGATCAAGAGAAAAAATAGATAAATAACGCCTTGAAGCAATCTTTTGCCCCTCTTGAGGCCTTCGTTATATCTAATCACCTCTTTAATAGTGGGTTAGGTCCTGAGCCTAAGCATGTAACCTTTGGGTTTACCCTTCCTACCCTCAATCTCGTGGTAAGGGAATCACTTAGATAAGAGGACCTTATTGTGATGTCTCACAATAGGCAAATTGTTACCAAGGTGGTGTATGTGGTTCCAGAGTCTTATGATGAAGAGGGAGCCTAATTTTAACGTAAAACTAAGCCCCCTCTGATGTTCAAAGAGGAAATTTTATTGGGATTTGATGAAGTAGAGGATAGATCAAGTAAGTGGCTAGCTAGCTATCTTTGTTCTCCTTGTTTATTTTTCATGTTATGATATCCCACTTTTCTGGATCGCTGAAGTAGTAAGCAATAAGGAAGAAAGAAGTAGGATGAGGCGATTTTCTAAAGACATCTCTGCTATGGTAACTTATATCAAAGGAAAAAGATTTAGGACCACTACTAGATGCAATCTTGACATTTCAGTGGGTTCCTCAATTCTGAGGATGTACTGGAAAAAGAAGATGAACTCAGGTGTAGTCTTGTTGGAGGTATAGTGATGGAACTCACAACTAAAGTCCAATCCTTAATGTAAACATCACCCAAGGTAGGTGGAATCCCTAGGAAAACCTAGGAATATTCTTTTATTCTAAGGTTTCAACCCTTACTCTTATAGAAAAGGAAATGAGAAAATAGTTTTTTCTATAGATGAGGAGGACATAAATAAAGCTATTAAAACCCTTAGCCGTGCATAGGGGTTAGCCATAAATAAGAGGTACTCTTAACCTCTATCTATTGAGGATATGAACTTTTATGATTCTTTGGTGGATGCCCTCAACTCAATGGCCAAAACTAAATGCACCAATGATGGGGCCAAACTAAGGATAGAGAGACCTCCGTCAATGCTAAGGGGTTGATCCATTTTTTGGGTAATGTATCTTCAAAGTTATTTTAGTTACCTCTCAGTTCTTTTATCCTATGTTCTCTGCTCTTACATCTCCATTTATTTTTTAGGCTCAGAAGCTTACTTAGGCTCTTTAGGTTGACTCCTTCAATGAAGATAAGGGGATAGAATAAGGACGTTCTGATGGAGGAGCAACTGGATTGGATGATCAATGATTAGAAGTTGGAGGTAGATGTATTTAAGAAGGAGATGGATGAACAATAGGATCTGGAGCAAGAGAAGCTCTTGGATGCTAAGACTCGGAGGGATAGTGCTTCCTTATTAGCTGTCGCGAGGGACGCTTTGTCTAAGGTTGAGAAACTTCATGTCCTTGAATAGATTGAACTTATAAGGATAACATAAGGTCTCCAAAGTCATGGTGTTGAGATTTAAGACATGTAGGAAAAAGTTATCCATGTTAGTGGTGCACTGGAACTTATGAAGCAATAAATTAGAGAGCTCAGGAATATGAAGAAGGATTTGACCTCTAAGGATCAAGAGCTTCAGAAACACTATGTCAACGTCTCTTCACTTTAATCCACTCTTCAGGGGTAGATTCACTCCACTGTTAAGAAAAATATGGACGCCTATATTGGATCTGATCCATATAATAGGAGCCACTTTTTAGAATTATAGCTTGGGATTTTATGCTTATAAGGCAAAGCTTTAAAGTCTATTTCTTAGGGTGGACATTTCTGGACTATTTATTACAAACCCTGAATATAGAGGGGATAGTTCAGATGATGAAGGAAACCATGTTGTAGGAGAAAACCTTAAGGAAGATGCATATGCCTCTCTCTCACAAAGTGAAGAACCTATAGATCCTAAAAATCTCAAGCTTTGAATGGTTTATGTAACATTTTTTATTTGAACTGTTGATTATCAATGGTCCATTTTAATAGAATGTTTCAATCTTCCATCCCCTAATGTAAGAGTAGTTTTTTTAAATCAAATGTCTTGCCCTTCAATCTTATTTTGTACTTTACTTTTTTCTTTGCTAAGGAATTTTAAGCATTATCCGAAATGATTTAGGCCTACCCAATACGCAATACACCCTTAGCCCTGCAAGATTATTTCGGTAAAGATAAATAATTGGGGATACAAATTTGATTGAATTAAATCTGAGGGCCCTTAGACCTCTCCCGTATACATGCGCAGTTGCTAAAGTTAAGACTGAGGTCTTGTAGTGGGCTGATAATCTTGAGAACTTAGCATACTTGAAACATGTTCTTTTATAAGACAAAAAGACCATAATTTTTGTTCAAATAGTTACCCCCCCGGCCTAAAAAAGAGGGCATAAAGTCTTAAAATCAAATGGTTAAGGGCACATGAGACCTTAGCATTTAAAATTTGGACTTAAATATTTCAAATATGAAGTCCTTGTAAGGGTCCTAAGACCTCCGACCTTTTTAAAATTATAACATGAAGTCCCACAAAGGGTCATAAGACCTATTAACTTAGGTAATGTCGTATCCCAATGTCCCGTGAAGGGTTAAAGTTGAATATAATGTTCCACAAAGGGTTCAAATACCTCTGAACTTGGAATGTTTAAAACCTGACGACCTTATAAAGGCCCTAAGACCTCCGAATTTAGTAAAAATTGAAGGGTAAATTAGGAGATAAAGCCTTTGGACCTTATTCCCCCAAGAAGGATGTTCTGAGGTTCAACAAAGGGCCCTGAGACCTCTGAACCTTTGGCCTTATGTAAGGACACAAGTCTCCGATGGAGTCTTAATGTAGTGTTGGATCAATTCCGGGCAAAAACGTTTGAGTCATAGGATAGAGTTCTTGACCATCTATCAAGACTATGGCATGTTAAAGTTGAAGACGTTGCGACCTACTTATCAAGAGATCATCATTGCCGATTTAGATGTGCCTCGTTTCACATCATCAACTTAGTTCCAATCTCTCCTAAGGTATGAAGGCATTACATATATATATATATATATATATATATATATATATATATATATATATATATATATATATATATATATATATATAGGAGCTTGGAAATTTTTTTTATTGGGTGTAATTTTATTTTAATATAAATTTAATTTTTAGAAGGTTACTTTCGAACTTTGTATAAAAAGTTTTTGGGATTTATTTTGAAAATAACCTTTCTGGGATTTCGTTCGATAGTGTCCTTCGAACGAGTTTTTCGTTAGAACGAGAATGTCATTCGAATGAGTTTTCCAATGACTTTTCCCAATTAGCCTCTGGAACATCGTTACATAGGTCGTTGAACGAGGATTCGTTCGAATGAAAATCTCGTTCGAACGAGAATTTCGACGAGAAAATTCTTTGACAGTTTTTTGCAGTTTTCTCCATCTTTCCACTACTTTTGTTCCCACTACTTTTTGACAGAATTGATATGTGCGGGAACCAAACTTTTTCATCTCCTATAATCTCTAGAGAGAGTTTTTGAGAGTTTAATTCCTCCATGAAAAGGTTCAAGTTTTGAGTGTTTATTTTTCAAGAAAATTCATAAACACTTTTGTTTACACCCATATTAGTTTATTCCAAGTACCACACACACACACACATATATATATATATATATCTTAATTGGAGAGTGTTTGGCACCGGGTTCTACTCTACCGAATTGAAGAGTTCATTTTGGTTTACTTCTACATCCCATAAAGAAGCGGTTCATTGTTTTGGCTACGACATTCTCATACGGTGAAAGGCACAGTGTGTAGTTGATGGGTTCCTAAAGCTTCATTGGTGGATTCCAAGGTTCTGGTGGATTTTGGGATTATCGGCTAAGCAGAGGTAGTTGCAAGAAGACGCGTCGGGGCTTTAAGGGAGTCAAGTCGAGTGTAGTAAGTCATTTATCTTGTAATTGTAATTCCGTACTTAGTGGGCTTAAGTCTAGGGCCGTCCAAGGTTTTTTCCTGTTGTGGGTTTTTTCTCGTACATCGCGGCGTAGTGGTTTGTTTATTTTATCTTTTGCAAAATCACATTAGATGCATGCTTAGGTAAAAGATAAAATTGGAATATTTGATTTGGTGCTAACTTAATTTGGGTAAATATTAATTTAATTCAAGTCATTAATTTAATTGGATAAAATTTGGTTTGGCCTAAACTACAAAAATAATATTTATTGTTAGGAAAATTTCTAGGACTTAGATTGAATCTCTTTTGGGCTAAAAGTTAAATATTAACAAGTTTGTTTTAAAGTGCAATTTTAATTTTTAGAAAATTAAAATCCTGTTTAGTTTAATTTTAATTTTGGAAGAATTAAAATGGTAATATTTTAATTGTGAATCTTGAAAGATTATTCCTTTTTAATTAAACCATCCATATTCCGCATTTAAAATGAAATTATATTTTAAAATTTTAAAATTCGGGGTCCTTGCATTCCAACAAGTGGTATCATAGCCGGAGCGCTAATTTATCGCGTTAAAGATCCATTTTTCGGCTTTTATAAATTTTGTGCTCCTTGTATTTTTAGGTGGTTTATTTTTTACTCACTCTCATTTTTGTTTTTTATTTCTCGATGGGACATTTTAATGAAAATTTGTCCATTTATAATGATAATGAAGTTTTTGATATCCGAGAGGAATTTAATTGGCTTAATAAGTGTAATGAAAAATTAAAAGAATTTAATTGAGATTTGCAAAAAGAATTAAGTTTCTTGAAAATGAAAATTTATGTTTTAAATCTAGAATTGAACTTTTGCAAACCTCACTATCTCAAAAAGATATCTTTCGTAAAAACCTCATGGACATAAATTACAAATTTAATATTTTAGAAATGTCCAAAAAATAGAGTGATAGTCGAGAAAAGACTCTTAGGACAAGTTTGCTCACATTGAGGGGGAGCGTGATAACCTTCTAAGAGTTATAGAAAATTTAAAGAAGGAGTACCGTAAATTTGAGGAGTCTAATTTATTACTTGAGTCTGAAATTTTAAAAATGCAAAATGATTTACAAGACTCGAGTAGTTGTTGTAATGGTTCTAGCTCATCATATTCTAATGCTTCCTTATCTAAGGCTAAGACCATTGTTTGTTTTAGAGGGTCAACTTTGTCCAAGAACGTTAGAAATGATCACACCTTAGGTCACTTTCCTAAATTATACACATGTTCGCATTGTGTTAGGAAAGGTCATCATAGGTCCTTTGGTTTTGATCTTAGAATATTTTCTAGGAAGTTTAAATCTAGTATTTCATTTGTTTCCAAATCCAAACATTGTAGATACACGTCCATTTGGGTTAAGAAATCTCTTTTAGAGGAGCTAGATGTTAGACTTGTTGATTCTCGCATGCTTGCATATGACCCCCCACATGCTATATCTTATGGGTGACTGTTTGCATGTTTGCATACTCTAGCTATTTGTGGTTCATATCATATATCATTTCTAGTTGTATGCATGTTTAGTCATTTTCTAGTCCTTGATTAATTATCCATACCTTACTAGAATTATGACTTGTTTATCTTTTGTGTTATATTCTTTTCATTTTTGTTTCCATTATATGAAAAATACAAAAATATTATCTTTATCATTTGTATTTTACTTTTGTGAGTTATTTAGACTTAATGAAAAATACAAAATGATTTTTGTTTTTCTTTTAATTTATTTTTGTTTAGTTTATGAATCTCAAAAACTCAAAAAGATTTTTTTGCGTGTATTTTAGTTTGACACACCTTTGTGGCATATGTTTGTGTTTAAATCCTATCTTTTTGCGTTCATGTGACTAGAACTTTTGGTTAAAATTCTAATCCTTAAAATGTTCTTTATCATGCTTACATGGAGTTGTTTAAGTTTGACTTGCTTAATGGATTCGATTTTATATGCTCTTTCACACACATGCACGAGCTCTTATGAATCTTAACTTCACTTGTATAATTTAGCTTTGTGAGGTGTTCTCTTACCAATCTAGTCATCTACATATTATGGGACCTAGGAGAACTAGTGAATGTTAAAATCTGTTGCACGTGTGATTATTGTGCATTTAAAAATTTAATATATTATATGTGCATGGGGAGGGGATCCTAAAGGAAATATCATCCTTTGCGAGTAAGCCACCGTTTGCTGGGACCTAAAAGAAATACGTGGTCCAAAGGCCTAAAAGAATAATGGCATTAAAATAAACTATTTTTCAAGGCCTATTTTGTTTAGTTGATTTATTCATTCAATTGACTAAAATATATATGCTTACTTTGATGGAGATTGGATGGTATATCAACGGTTTGCACAATGTCCGTTTATCCTAGTTGTTCTTTTAATGTCATAACTCTATTGGTTTGTAGAATCATCAAAATTCTAGGCTTGTATTCATTGTGTATGTTTTTTCATTGAGTTCAATTTATATTGTGACATGAGGTTATACTCAAATGTGATAAAGTTTTCAATCAAATGAGAACTCCATGAACATGTTTTAAGTGATTGGGTCGAAATTTAATTGTTACTAGTTCACACACCTACACTTCCGTTTACCACATGTATTTTGACACATTTTTGCCATACGAGTGTGAAAAGCTTATTGTATTTTGTGTCGTGTGTGGTGTTTATACCTAAGTATATGTGAATGTGCGTTAATGATATTTATTATGTACTCATATACGTGGTAATTTTTTTCTTTGCCTTACTTGCTAGTCCATTTATGCTTTAATTCATAATTGGTATCTATTATTGTTGCGTATTTTGGTTTGATATCACATGCTTAGATTAATAAATCTATTGATATCTTTTGTTATCGCATCACCGTTGATATTCATGTCTTTTATGTTAATTAGTTGAATTTTATTGTTGCCCGTAAGCCTTAATGATCCTATTTCTTTAAGCTTCATCGTGTTTCCATTAGTTCTTTTATCCTTTGTTTATTCCTGAAGAAAAACAGGGAGAATGATAGGGGAGAAATGGTATCTACTCCTATTATTATAGTATCTTAGTTTGGATGATTTATCTTAGGGGGAGACGTCTTTCTAAGTATGTCATTGTTAGACAACAAGGGGAGAATTAATATAGCGGGAATAATTATATTAATCGCATTTAATATTTTGATCTTCCCTATGCGTTTGATAGTTGCTTAAGTGTGCAGGATTCTTCTAAGTGGTAACTTTCATCGGCAAAGTTATTTATCCTTGGGTCTTGAGTCAAGTTTGGGTGGGATGTTTGAGTCTAGTAGGGCTTGACGGACCTTTTAAGATTTTATATTGGTTTCTATCCCGAAATATCCAAAGGGGGAGATTTGTAAGGACACAAGTCTCCAATTGAGTCTTAATGTAGTGTTGGCTCAATTCCGGACAAAAATGTTTGAGTCATAGGATAGAGTTCTTGACCATCCATCAAGCATATGACATGTTAAAGTTGAAGACATTGCAGCCTACTTGTCAAGAGATCATCATTGCAGGTTTAGATGTGCCTCATTTCACGTCATCAACTTAGTTCCAATCTCTCCTAAGGAATGAATGCATTGCATATATATATATATATATATAAGAGTTTGGAATAATTTTTTATTGGGTGTAATTTTATTTTAATATAAATTTTATTTTCAGAAGGTTACTTTAGAACTTTCTATAAAACGTTTTTGGGCTTTATTTTGAAAATAACCTTTCTGGGATTTCGTTCGATAATGTCGTTCGATATAGTTTTTCGTTCGAACGAGAATTTTGTTCGAACGAGTTTGCCAACGAATTTTCCCAATTGACCTCTGGAACATCGTTAGATAGGTCGTTTGAACGAAATTCTCGTTCGAACGAGATTTTCGACCCGGAAAATTCTTTGACAGTTTTTGGCAGTTTTCTCCATCTTCCCACTACTTTTGTTCCCACTACTTTTTGACATAATTAATATGTGCGGGAACAAACCTTTTAAAACCAACTATTTCATCTCCTACAATCTCTAGAGAGAGTTTTTGAGAGTTTAATTCCTCCATGAAAAGGTTAAAGTTTTGAGTGTTTGTTTTTGAAGAAAATTCTTAAACACTTTTGCTTACACCCATATTAGTTTATTCCAAGTACCACACACACACACACACACACACACACACACACACACACACACACACACACACACACACACATATATATATATATATATATATATATATATATATATATATATATATATATATATATATATATATATATATATATATATATATATATATATATATATATATATATATATATCCTGATTGGAGAGTGTTTGGCACCAGGTTCTACTCTACCGAATTGAAGAGTTCGATTGGGTTTACTTATACATCCCATAAAGAAGAAGTTCATTGTTTTGGCTACGGCATTCTCATACGGTGAAAGGCACCGTGTGTAGTTGATGGGTTCCTAAAGCTTCATTGGTGGATTTCAAGGTTCCGGTGGATTCCAGGATTGTCGGCTAAGAAGTGGTAGTTGCAAGAAGACGCGTCAGGGCTTTAAGGGAGTCGAGTAGAGTGTAGTATGTCTTTTGTCTTGTAATTTTAATTCCGTACTTAGTGGACTTAAGGCTAGGGCCGTCCGAGGTATTTTCCCATAGTGGGTTTTTCCTCGTACATCCCGGTGTAGTGGTTTGTTTATTTTATCTTTTGCAAAATCACATTAGATGCATGCTTAGGTAAAAGATAAAATCAGAACATTTGATTTGATGCTAATTGGCTAAATATTAATTTAATTCAAGTCATTAATTTTATTGGATAAAATTTGGTTTGACCTAAATTGCCAAATGGATATTTATGGTTTGATAAATTTCTAGGAATTGGATTGAATCTCTTTTGGGCTAAAAGTTAAATATTTACAAGTTTGTTTTAAAGTGCAATTTTAATTTTTAGAAAATTAAAATCCGATTTAGTTTAATTTTAATTTTGGAAGAATTCAAATTGTAATATTTTAATTGTGAATCTTGAAAAGATTATTCCTTTTTAATTGAACCATCCTAATACTGCATTTAAAAGAAATTATATTTGAAAATTTTAAAATTGGGGGTCCTTGCATTCCAACAAGTGGTATCATAGCGGGAGCACTAATTTATCGCGTTAAAGATCAATTTTTTGGCTTTTCTAATTTTTGTGCTCCTTGTATTTTTAGGTGGTTCATTTTTTACTCACTCTCATATTTGTTTTGTATCTCTCGATGGGACGTCTTAATGACAATTTGTCCATTTCTAATGATAATGAAGTTTTTGATATTCGAGAGGAATTTAATTGGTTTAATAAGTGCAATGAAAAATTAAAAGAGTTAAATTTGAGATTTGTAAAAAGAATTAAGTTTCTTGAAACTGAAAATTTTCTGTTTTAAATCTAGAATTGAACTTTTGCAAACCTCACTATCTCAAAAAGATATCTTTCGTAAAAAGCTCATGGACATAAATTACAAATTTAATATTTTAGAAATGTCCAAGAAATAAAGTGATAGTCGAGAAAAGACTCTTAGGGATAAGTTTTCTCACATTGAGGGGGAGCGTGATAACCTTCTAGGGGTTATAGAAAATTTAAAGGAGTAGTCCCATAAATTTGAGGAGTTTAATTTATTACTTGAGTCCGAAATTTTAAAAATGCAAAATGATTTACAAGACTCGAGTAGTTGTTGTAATGGTTCTAGCTCATCATATTCTAATGCTTACTTATCTAAGGCTAAGACCATTGTTTGTTTTAGAGGGTCAACTTTGTCCAAGAACGTTTGAAATGATCACACCTTAGGTCACTTTCCTCAAGTTTACACATGTTCGCATTGTGGTAGGAAAGGTCATATTAGGTCCTTTGGTTTTGATCTTAGAATACTTTTTAGGAAGTTTAAATCTAGTATTTCATTTATTTCCAAATCCTGACATTGTAGATACATATCCATTTGGGTTAAGAAATCTCTTTTAGAGGAACTAGATGTTAGACTTGTTGATTCTCGAATGCTTGCATATGAACCCCCACATGCTATATCTTATGGGTGGCTGTTTGCATGTTTGCATACTCTAGCTATTTATGGTTCATATCATATATCATTTCTAGTTATATGCAAGTTTAGTCATTTTCTAGTCCTTGATTAATTATCCATGCCTTACTAGAATTTTGACTTGTTTATCTTTTGTGTTATATTCTTTTCATTTTTGTTTGCATTATATGAAAAATACAAAAAGATTCTCTTTATCATTTGTATTTTACTTTTATGAGTTATTTGGACTTAATGAAAAATACGAAATGATTTTTGTTTGTCTATTGAGTTATTTTTATTTGGTTTATAAATCTCAAAAACTCTAATAGATTTTTTGTGTGTGTATTTTAGTTTGACACATCTTTTGTGGCATATGTTTGTGTTTGAATCCTATCTTTTCGCTTCCATGTGACTAGAACTTTTGGTTAAAATTATAATCCTTAAAATGTTCTTTATCATGCTTACATGGAGTTGTTTAAATTTGGCTTGCTTAATGGATTCGATTTTATATGCTCTTTCACACACATGCACGAGCTCTTATGAATCTTAAGTTCACTTGTATATTTTAGATTTGATAGGTGTTCTCCTACAAATCTTGTCATCTACATATTATGTGACCTAAGAGAACTAGTGCATGTTAAAATCTATTGCACGTGAGATTATTGTGCGTTTAAAAATTTAATATATTATATGTGCACGGGGAGGGGATCCAAAAGGAAATATCATCCTTTGATGGTAAGGCACCGTTTGCTTGGACCTAACAGAAATACGTGGTCAAAAGGCCTAAAAGAATAATGGCATTAAAAGAAACTATTTTCCAAGGCCTATTTTGTTTAGTTGATTTAATCATTCAATAGATTAAAATATATATGCTTACTTTGAGGGAGATTGGATGGTATATCAACGGTTTGCACAATGCCCATTTATCGTAGTTGTTCTTTTAATGTCATGACTCTATTGGTTTGTAGAATCATCAAAATTCTAGGCTTGTATGCATTGTGTTTGTTTGTTAATTGAGTTCAATTGATATTGTGACATGAGGTTATACTCAAATGTGATAAAGTTTGTTATCAAATGAGAACTCCATGAACATGTTTTAAGTGATTGGGTTGAAATTTAATTGTTACTAGTTCACACCCCTACACTTCCTTTTACCACATGTATTTGACACATTTTTCCATATGAGTGTGAAAAGCTTATTGTATTTTGTGTCATGTGTGGTGTTTATACCTAAGTATATGTGCATGTGCGTTAATGATATTTATTATGTACTCATATACGTGGTAATTTTTTTCTTTCCCTTACTTGCTAGTTCATTTATGCTTTAATTCATAATTGGTATCTATTATTGTTGTGTATTTTTGTTTGATATCACATGCTTAGATTAATAAATCTATTTACATCTTTTGTTATCCCATCATCGTTGATATTCATGTCTTTTATGTGGATTAGTTGAATATTATTGTTGCTCGTAAGCCTTAATGATCCTATTTCTTTAAGCTTCATTGTGTTTCCATTAGTTCTTTTATCCTTTGTTTATTCCTGAACAAAAAGGGGAGAATGATAGGGGGTATTATTAACGTATCTAAGTTTGGGTGATTTATCTTAGGGGGAGACTGTGACACCCCGCCTAATTAAACCTTGGGTGATCAAGCCTTAATTTAATTTAAAATAGGTTTCTTAAATGGTTCATTCTTAGCATCACTATTGAAAACCTTTTTTATTACTAGAGACCTAAGTGAAATTAATCTAGTGCCAAATTTTATCTTTATTAAAACAGATACAACTCATGCGGAACAATATAAATTAAGCAGTACTAAAACCAACCATCATAAATAACCGAATAAAATAAAGTCTTGCCGAAAACCATGGCTGAAATAAAACCAAATCAAAATCCAACACAATAGAATAACTGCAAATGTAATGAGTGGACAACATGTTCCAAAATGAGAGTACTAAAACTGAGATCCTACACTAGATCCGAAAGGATAAAGGAAACATCTAATCAACGCCCTGCAACACCCACCTATGCTGTAGTTCCGAAATCCTTGGAATGAAGTCAAGCTTGGCGTCCCTGTGGCTGGACACCTAAAAGGTTTTTAAAATATTTTATAGCAAGTGTTTGTACACAAAACATTTTGAAAATATTTAGCAAGTAATTTATCGCAATAAAAATCAGTTATGGATTACACATGTAAGGATCACGAACACTCTCTTGAGTTTCCTCACCTCCCATCTACCGTGCGCACCTAACGTTCCTACCAAGTCTCGCTACCCATTTTAACTACGTCTCCATCATCTACACACCTCCGACAATTTATCTCATCAGTACTGCCCATACAGTACGCTACATGCTACCCTTAATTTACATTAAGTCATTAGTTAAGTTTCGCTTTAACTTTCCCATACCACCCATACAGTATGTTTCTGAACGTCTAGTAATTATCATTACTCTTACTTTATTATCAATACTTTAAAATTATGTTCTCACACTTAATTAATTCTTAGGTTCATACTACCTACCTTCTCTACTAATCACTCTCAAGTAGATTTTATCTCTATTCTAGATGTACACTTATATGTTCCAGCAACTCTTACCCATAAGTAGTTTATCGAATTTTATTTATGCACTAATAAATCTCACTACTATCACGCCTGAGTATATTGAAAACAATATTTAGGTATACCCCACCTAATCTTACTACTATCACACATAAGTAGATTATTCAGACGGTATATCTTCCACGCACACATATACCCCAAACAACACATCCTATTATCGATCCTATTTCTCATATTAAGGACAAATGGTTCGGAATGTCTCCTCAAACCTTGCTCAGAATGTCTCCTCGAGTAATGTTCGGAATGTCTCCTCGAACATGGTTCGGAATGTCCCCTCGAATCTGGCTCAGAATATCTCATCAAGCATAATTCAGAATGTCTCATCGAACTTACTAATCCTATCACAAGGAAACAAACTATAGGCATTCCCAACCCAAGTAATCCTATAAAATAATAGTTATTCACACAGACCAATTATTACCGTGAGTACGTAGTAGTTTTCTCTCGTATACTTACCGTACTTATTATTCAACGATTTATCTCACTATCGTACATATTAGAGTATTCACACAACTCTAAGATCTCTCGATACCTCTTTATTTATAACAGTAGTTAAACTATCTCTAACCTACTGATATACACCTTAGATTGACGTTGAATCTCCTCGTAACTCAATTCTCACATTTACGATGCGTGACTTGATCGGTTTATCCCCTTCGGTCCATATTCCAAGCCTTACACTCAACAGCTATAACGGACCTTAATTATACTCCATACTGGTCTTTATCAAGTCCCTAATAAATATAATAACATCTCTAAAATTTTCCCTCATTGTTGGAATTGAAAGAAAACTTAATCAACAAAAATAGCCCAAAATCATCTTTGATCGATCGATCGACCAAAGGCTTCGATCGATCGACACCATCGATCGATCAACATTCTTGAGTGGATCGATCGATCGAACAGGTGCATGTCATCTTCTTCCTTGTTTCACCACGTTTGTCCGATCCAACACTCCATTACACCTTATGAAAGTTCTTCCCAACATCACCAATCATCTTATAAATGTTTAGGGATAATTCTCAACATAAATATATCATCAAATCCTCACTAAATCCATGCATGAACTATCAAAATCTAACTTTTCTCAAATCCCTAGATAATTTAGTTCTTCGTGGTTACACATAATAAACCCAGATTTAGATTCATAATTTCCAATGTAAATTCATTTGTTATTAGTCCTCTACAAATCTAAATGCCAACTACATGCAAACCTACTCCAATATGTAATCAATTCATTCTTTTTCTCCAAGAACTTTCAATAAAAATAATTTATTTAAAAAGCCATACACATGGGTATTATAACTTCATAAATTTTCAATAAACCACTTGCCTTATGTCCAGTAGGTCTAATTTCATGATTGTTGTTGGTGATTGATGATCTTTCTCCTTCAATCATTCTTCCCAATGTGTTTGTGGTGAAAGTCTCCTTTGAATCCTTCTCACTTCTTCCTTTTTGCCTTGGAATTATTTCTCTTTTCTCTTTAGTGGATATGGTTTTTTTTTCTTCTCTCTAACCCCTGCCTACAACTCTTATAATCTGACTTAGAGTTCTAAAATTCGTGGGTCTCCTCACCCTAAAATGTAAAAAGTCCAGAATGCCCTCGCATGGGCCCGGTTTAGCTCAAAAATGTCCCGGCACTCGACTAATACCACCGGGTATACTATTTTGACTAATTCGACCCTTTTGGAATCATCAGTGACCTCTAAATTATCATTCGAGTCACTAAAAAATCATTTTATTCCCACCTTGAATTACGACACTCGTACGGTTAAACCTTAAACCAAATTAATTAAATTTAAATTACCGAATTGAATAATTTCTAAATCTCCAATATTAATTAACTTCTATATTCTCCAAAAGTACGGGGTGTTACATACTTCTCCCCTTAGAAAGGAATTTCTTCCTCAAAATTCGGATGAAGTTCTCACTCCAAGCTCTCTACCCTGCCTTAACCCATTACTCTTAAGTCCACTACGTATTTATTTCTGTCCTCCTTAATTACGGATAATATTACAATTATTTAACTACCTAGGTGCCCATACACCCTATACCCATGCTTATGTGCACAAAAATCACCCGACTATACTAGCCGTGAACCGTAAGATAACTTCCAATCCGTAGTCATATCACATATATAAATAATAACCGGGTTACCCAAACCATGTACTAACGACCAAACATCTCCCCACTTCCAACATTGTGCTAAGTTTCATACGTGGGATGTCTCGCAAAGCGAAATCCAAAAAAGGAACCCTCCCGATATTCTACTACCTAACATTGTCAGTCGTTGGAATCTATTAGACCCTCAATTCATAGTACGTACCCCCAAATACCTGTCTCTTAACACAAAAGCACACAATACTACTCTTATGTTACAAGAGATAATATAAAATACCGCACCCTTACTATCATTAGTTCTTGTATAAAATAACCCCGAGCTATGTCTCCCTGCTCGAAAATAACCCTGACTGCCCTGAATCACCTCAGTAGACATCCCTACTTCGCAGGATAAAATATAACTATATAATCACATATTCATATTAGTCTATTATTCCACACATAATAACATGTGTACACACATACCTAGGTCAAAACCACTTTCAGATGTTACCTATCAAAATACATCTTATGCTGGAACAGCGGACCCAAAATCTTGCTATGACTACCACTATAGCCTAAACTATTGCTAACCGGTCCAAAAATCCACGAGTAGTCTACTCAATTCTCATAATTCTCAAAGGTAGTAGACTACCACGTCATGCAACCACCCTTGGTGTACGCCTCCATTCTCTCTCATGTGACATAAAAGTTTCGCTACCCTTCGGTAACTAATCGTGTACGTACCCAATAAGGTTACTATTGCTACCGCACTCACTAATCCTGACTCTCTTATGAGTTGGAGTGTTAACAGTCTCATTTACGAAGTATCCAAATCACTTAAAAAAACTCTCCATACTCATATGGATAACATAAAGGAAATTACTCCACAATCTAGTCTATCATCCTGACGCAAGATTTAATCTCCCAAATATAATATCGACTCCGCTTTAGATCGAATACATCAATGTACCACAATTCACTAGTGAATCCTCACACACAAGGGGACTACCGTGAATCTCTAATATGCCAACGGCTCATGCACAACTAGCCCTAATAAACAATTTGAAGGCCCAGAATCAAACAAAATCCAATTCTTAAGCGAGTAATTAGAAAACGTACCCTCTATCGCAGGCGGTGCCTATGGAACTAAAGGCATCGATACATCCCGGACGTTATGCACATGCCTATAGTGCATCTGGCCCTACTGTTGTGGGGCTGGTGCTGGTGTTGGAGCTATCAAAGCCCGATGTTCCTACTGGGCATTCTGCTGCTGAACCCCATCCTGCTGTGGACATTGTCTCTGTCTATGACCCAGCTAGCCACATATAAAACACTGTCCCAGAAATGGTCTCCTCTAGCCCTGCCGTACTTGCCTAACTCCCCCGTCAGGTTGGTAACTTTCGGACCTTAACCTCTTGGTAAAGTTCCCCTGTCGAGAATTTTTCCCCTACTGACTACCTGACTGCTGTTGCGGTGCTTCACCGGCACTATCCCCATTGGCCTTGTCTGACTGACTTGGCTCCCCTCTCTTACCCCCTTTCATATGGAAGCGATGATCCCGAGAGTGTAGTAAGGCTGCATGAACGACATCAGTGTATGTCACCAGTGCAGGGTTACCTATCAAATGCTGCCTGATCCTCCAGGCCAAACCCCCCATGAACTTTGCTTTCTTCCTTTCTTCATTGCTTACTTCATCTGGAACAAAATTAGCCAGGCGCGTGAATTCTTCCTCGCAGTCTGCTACCGAATGGTCACCTTGAGCTACTTCATTAAATTTCTTCCTCATCTCTGACTCCACTGCCGATGGAAAGCACTTGCGGTCAAACTGCACCCAGAACTCAGAAATTGTCATCAGATCTCTCTCCTCAGCAGTGGTCACCGACTCCCACCACTGTAGAGCTTCTCGAGCTAATCTAAAGGTAGCTAACATCTTCTTCTGAACTTCACTGCAAGGCGCTGAATGTTTCTCTTCTATTGGCACGCCGTCACTACATCCGTGTCGCCTTGGAACTCTGGCGGGTGATATTTCTGAAAGATTTCTCTAATGCTGTGCCAAGTGGGATGCCCTGGATGGGCCTGAATAACTGGGACTGCGGGCTGCTATTCCTGAGGCTGAGGGAAATGGCCTTCCATGGCCCTCATAGCTGTCTCCACGTCCTGTGACACTATCACCGCCACCTGAGTAGCAGAAATCATCTCTGGTGGTGGGGGTGGGGGTCCCTGCTGGTCCTGAGGGCCCTCCCTAGCCTCATCTCTGGCGTCTTCCCTCTCAACTCGCTCCCTCCTTGGTGGCATTCTGAAATAAAATTCAAGTTTATATAAGTACACAATTTATACGAAATTCTAATTGCAGAAGAGCGTTATTGTAAGCACGAAGGGATAATTCAACAGTCCTATCAATAGGGCTCTATATCAATATAACAATACATTGGAATAGTAGTAAGCCGCACAGATCCTAAGGACACTAGAACCTGATGCTCTGATACCATCTGTAACACCCCACCTAATTAAACCTTGGGTGATCAAGCCTTAATTTAATTTAAAACAGGTTTCTTAAATGGTTCACTATTAGCATCACTATCGAGAACCTTTTTAATTACTAGCCACCTAAGTCAAATTAAGCTAGTGCAAAATTTTATCTTTATTAAAAAAGATACAACTCATGTAAAACAATATAAATTAAGCAGTACTAAAACTAACCATCATAAATAACTGAATAAAATAATGTCTTGCCGAAAACCACGGCTGAAATAAAACCAAATCAGAATCCAACACAATAGAATAACTGCAAATGTAACGAGTGGACAACATGTCCCAAAATGAGAGTACTAAAAATGAGATCCTACACTGGATCCAGAAGGATAAAGAAAACGTCTAATCAAAGCCCAGCAACACCCACCTATGCTGCAGCTCCGAAATCCTTGGAATGAAGTCAAGCTTGGCCTCCCTGTGGCTGGACACCTAAAATGATTTAAAATATTTTATAGCAAGTGTTTATACACAAAACGTTTAGAAAATATTTAGCAAGTAATTTATCGCAATAAAAATCAGTTATTGATTACACATGTTAGGATCACGCACACTCTCTTGAGTTTCCTCACCTTTCATCTATCGTGCACACCTAATGTTCCTACCTAGTCTCGCTACCCATTTTAACTAGGTCTCCATCATCTACACACCTCGGACAATTTAGCTCATCAGTACCTCCTATATAATATGCTACATGCTACCCTTGATTTACATTAAGTCATTAGTTAAGTTGTCTGAACGTCTAGTATTATCATTACTCTTACTTGATTATCAATACTTTAAAATTAAGTTCTCATACTTAATTAATTCTTAGATGCATACTACCTACCTTCTCTACTAATCACTCTCACGTAGATTTTATCTCTATTCTTGCTGCACACTTATATGTTCCAGCCACTCTAACCTATAAGTAGTTTATACAATTTTAGTTATGCACTAATAATTCTCACTACTATCATGCCTGAGTATATTGAAAAAAATATTTAGGTATACCCCACATAATCTTACTACTATCACACATAAGTAGATTATTCAGACGGTATATCTTCCACGCACACATATACCCAAAATAGCACATCCTATTATCAGTCCTATTTCACACATTAAGGACAAATGGTTCGGAATGTCTCCTCGAACCTTGCTTGGAATGTCTCCTCGATTAATGTTCAGAATGTCTCCTCGAACATGGTTCGGAATGTCCCCTCGAACCTGGCTCGGAATATCTCATCGAGCATAATTAAGAATGTCTCATCGAACTTACTAATCCTATCACAAGGAAACACACAATATTCATTCACAACCTAAGTAATCCTATAAAACAATAGGTATTCACACAACCCAATTATTCCCATGAGTACGTAGTAGTTTTCTCTCGTATACTTACTGTACTTATTATTCAACGATTTATCTCACTATCGTACATATTAGAGTATTCACACAACTCTAAGATCTCTCGATACCTCTTTATTTATAACAGTAGTTAACCTATCTCTAACCTACTGATATACACCTTAGATTGATGTCGACTCTCCCCGTAACTCAATTCTCACATTTTCCATGCGCGACTTGATCAGTTTATCCCCCTCGGTCCATATTCCGAGCCTTACAGTCATCGGCTATAAATAACCTTAATTATACTCCCTACTAATCTTTATCAAGTCCCTAATAGGTTTAATAACGTCTCTAAAATTTTCCCTCATCGTTGGAATTGAAAGAAAACTTAATAAACAAAAATAGCCCAAAATCATCTTTGATCGATCGATCGACCAAAGGCTTCGATCGATCAACACCATCGTTTGATCGACATTCTTGAGTCGATCGATCGATCGAACAAGTGCAGGTCGTCTTCTTCCTCGTTTCACCATGTCTGTCCGATCCAACACTCCATTACACCTTATGAAAGTTCTTCCCAACATCACCAATCATCTTTTAAATGTTTAGGGATCATTCTCAACGTAAATATATCATCAAATCATCACTAAATCCATCCAAGAACTATCCAAATCTAACTTTTCTCAAAACCCTAGATAATTTAGTTCTTTATGGTTACACATCATAAACCCAGATTTAGATTCGTAATTTCCAATGTAAATTCATTTGTTATTAGTCCTCCACAAATGTAAATGCCAACTACATACAAACCAACTCCAATATGTAATCAATTCATTCTTTTTCTCCAAGAACTTTCAATAAAAATAATTTATTTAAAAATCCCTACACATGGGTATTATAACTTCATAAATTTGCAATAAACCACTTGCATTATGTCCAGTAGGTCTGATTTCGTGATTGTTGTTGGTGATTGATGATCTTTCTCCTTCAATCTTTCTTCCCAATGAGTTTGTGGTGAAAGTCTCCTTTGAATCCTTCCCGCTTCTTCCTTTTTGCCTTGGAATTGTTTCTCTCTTCTATCTAGTGGCTATGGTGTTTTTTTTCTTCTCTCTAACCCTAGCCTGCAACTCTTATAATCTGATGGGTCTCCTCACCCTAAAATGTAAAAAGGCCGAAATTCCCTCTATGGACCCGGTTTAGCCCAAAAATATCCCGGCACTCGACTAGTACCCTTGGGTATACTATTTTGACTAATTCGACCCTTTTGGAATCATCTGTGACCTCTAAATTATCATTCGAGTCACTAAAAAATCATTTCATTCCCACCTTGAATTACGACACTCGTACGGTTAAACCTTAAACCAAATTAATTAAATTTAAATTACCGAATTGAATAATAACTAAATCTCTAATCTTAATTAACTTCTATATTATCCAAAAGTACGGGGTGTTACAGAGACGTCTTTCTAAGTATGTCATTGTTAGACAACAAGGGGATAATTAATATAGCGGGAGTAATTATTTTAATTGCATTTAATATTTTTATATTCCCTATGCATTTGATAATTTGCTTAAGTGTGCAGGAATTCTTCTAAGTGGCAACTTTCATCGGCAAAGATATTGATCCTTGGGTCTTGAGTCAAGTTTGGGTGGGATGTTTGAGTCTAGTAGAGCTTGATGTCCCTTTTAGGATTTTGATTTGGTTTCTGTCCCGGAATAGCCAAAGGGGGAGATTTGTAAGGATACAAGTCTACGATTGAGTCTTAATGTTGTGTTGTCTCAATTCTGGACAAAAACGTTTGAGTCATAGGATAGAGTTCTTGACCATCCATCAAGCCTATGATATGTTAAAGTTGAAGATGTTGTGGCCTACTTACAAGAGATTATCATTGCAGGTTTTGTTGTGCCTCGTTTCACGTCATAAACTTAGTTCCAATCTCTCCTAAGGTATGAATGCATAACATATATATATATATAGGAGCTTGGAACAATTTTTTTATTGGGTGTAATTTTATTTTAATATAAATTTTTTTTTCACAAGGTTACTTTAGAACTTTGTATAAAACGTTTTTGGGCTTTATTTTGAAAATAACCTTTCTGGGAGTTCGTTCGATAATGTCATTCAAACGTGTTTTTCGTTTGAACGAGAATGTCATTTGATCGAGTTTGCCAACGAATTTTCCCAATTGACCTCTGGAACATCATTAGATAGGTCATTCGAACGAAAATCTCGTTCAAACGAGATTTTTGGCGGGAAAATTCTTTGACTGTTTTTAGCAGTTTTCTCCATTTTCCCACTACTTTTTTCCCACTACTTTTTGACATAATTAATATGTTCGGGAACCAACCTTTTCAAACCAACTTTTTCATCTCCCACAATCTCTAGAGAGAGTTTTTGAGAGTTTAATTCCTCCATAAAAAGGTTAAAGTTTTGAGTGTTTTTTTCAAGAAAATTCTTAAAGACTTTTGTTTACACCCATATTAGTTTATTCCAAGTACCACATATATATATATATATATATATATATATATATATATATATATATATATATATATATCTTAATTGGAGAGTGTTTGGCACCGGGTTCTACTCTACCGAATTGAAGAGTTCGTTTGGGTTTACTTCTACATCCCATAAAGAAGAAGTTCATTGTTTTGGCTACGACATTCTCATACGGTGAAAGGCGCCGTGTGTAGTTGATGGGTTCCTAAAGCTTCATTGGTGGATTCGAAGGTTTTGATGGATTTCAGGATTATCGGCTAAGCAGAGGTAGTTGCAAGAAGACGCGTCGGGGCTTTAAGGGAGTCGAGTCGAGTGTAGTAAGTCATCTGTCTTGTAATTATAATTTCGTACTTAGTGCACTTAAGGGTTGGGCCGTCCGAGGTTTTTTCCCATTGTGGGTTTTTCCTCGTACATCGCGGCGTAGTGGTTTGTTTATTTTATATTTTGCAAAATCACATTAGATGCATGCTTAGGTAAAAGATAAAATTGTAATATTTGATTTGGTGCTAACTTAATTTGGGTAAATATTAATTTAATTCAAGTCATTAATTTTATTGGATAAAATTTGGTTTAGCTTAAATTGAAAAATGAATATTTATTATTAGGAAAATTTCTAGGACTTCGATTGAATCTCTTTTGGGCTAAAAGTTAAATATTAACAAGTTTGTTTTAAAGTGCAATTTTAATTTTTAGAAAATTAAAATCCGGTTTAGTTTAATTTTAATTTTGGAAGAATTGAAATTGTAATATTTTAATTGTGAATCTTAAAAATATTATTCCTTTTGAATTGAACCATCCATATTCCGCATTTAAAAGGAAATTATATTTGAAAATTTTAAAATTGGGGCTCCTTGTATTCCAACACCTTACAACTTTTCCCTTTTAAGAACATGAGTTTTGAACAATTTTTTGTGTTTTGAACAGTTAGCCCCTCATATGTCTTTGAAAGCACATTTTTTTTTAAAATTTCAAAATTTTGGTTCTATGGGTGTTTACCCAAGGTTTACACATATTTTTTATATAACTTTGTGGGAAAAAATTGATGTAAGAAAATTGGTTGTTTACGGGTCTTTAGACCTTAGCCTTTTGGAATTATGGATTAAAATATCAGTAATCCGTTTAGTATTTTATAGGTTTGTAGACCTTTGACTGCATTTTGTATAAGCATGAGTAATATAGTCTTTTTTGTGTCCTAAGACCTTAGCTTAAACCTAAAGCCAAGGCTAAAATCCTTATAGCTCTTTATTTTAGGTACTTAGACATTTATTTAAGTTTTGATCCAATGTTAAAGTCCTTGCAACTTGATTTATGGGTCATAAGAACTAAGTTTTTTTTACATCTAAGGCTAAAATCCTTACATCTCTTGAAGAAGACTAACATTGAATACATCATGGGCAATAAAATCTTCATTTCATTTATTCCAAGCATTTATAACATCATTGGTAGTATATTTTTAGGCGCTCTAGATTCTAGGGATAGGGGATTTTTCATACCTCTTGTGGGTACCTTCTTCGTCTTTTAAGCCCATGAGAGTAGTTAAATAAAGTCCGACTAAAAATAAGAGGTGTTCAACCCAAATTATGGGATGATCTAAATAACAGTTAGGATTGAGGATTTGATGCAGTATAGCCCCAAAAATCTCGGAGGAGATATTCAGGGGATAATGGGCTAATGGGGTGGTTATCAGCGCCCCTCTCTCTTTTATGAAATATATATTGTACCCCTGGTCCGGGGTGTAGGGAATATAGATAAAAACTTATTTTAAGATATACTTAATACAACGGTAGACCTCTCCATGGACGTAGGCAATTTATCGAACCACGTTCATCTTTGTGCTGTGTGATTGTGATCTTTATTGTTCTTCTTTTCCTCATGATTGTCTTTCATTTTTATTTGTGTTGAGATTTTTGTCACCACAATTGGCACCGTCTGTGGGAAATGATTGTTTTTCCTTTAAGAAAGCCTTCACTAGTAAGGACCTACAATGTCCAATCAAAGCATCAATGCCCCTTAAGCGGGGGATATTCAAGAGAAGCATATCCCTCTTAGGGTAAGGTCCAAAATTCGTCATTCAAATCAGTGGCTCCGCCGAGAGAGGGACCTCTTCGAAGAGAGCCAGAGGCCATTTAGATCCACTAAGATTTCCAGGCTGATAGATGCTTACGAGGCCAGGCTCCAAGAACAGGAGGAGGCTACTCTGAAACAGGAAGCTGAAAATGCTCGCCTCAAAAGGCGACTGGAAAATATGGAAAGGGTTCTCCATCGTAACATGAGGAAAGTCTATAATCAGACCCCTATCCCTTAGGAAAGCAAACCTCGCAGCCGAGGAATGAGCCCAGGACGTGGGTCGCAAAGATCTGAGAGACACAAGTCAAATGATGACCAGTCTGAGAAGCAACAACCAGCTCGCCAATACAGGAGCCCTTGCCGAAGGAATGATGATATACGAAGCTTGGTCCGGAAAGAAATGGACCAACACATAGCTCATTAGGGCACCCAATCAACAAGAGAGCTGGGCAGACGAGCTCTCAAAACTCAGATGAAGTCCCATTTTTCAAGGGAGATTGAGGAAGAGGAATCCTCAAAGAAGTTCGTGGTGCCCAGATTTAAGATTTATGATGGCATTACTGATCCCATCGACCATGTAAGACAATATAGGCAAGACATGACTCTATGGAACCATAACGATGAACTCATGTGTCGAATTTTCCCATCAAGCATGTAAGATATCACCAAAAAATGGTTCGAGAAGCTACCTCACAGATCCATCAGGAACTTCAAGTCTCTAGCCGAGTTGTTCACAACTCGCTTCATTACAAGAAGCTCTCATCCGAAGAGGATGAACGCTTTGCTGACAATAAAGAAAAAACCTCAAGTGAAACTTAGAGACTATGAGAAGAGATACTAGGAGGTGTTCAACTAAGTCAAGGATTTCTTAGAGCAGGTTGCTGTAGCATCCTTCAAGATTGGCTTGCCCCACTCCTATCTCCTGCACCAGTCCCTCACTAAGAAGGAAGCCACGACCGTCGATGACTTAATGGCTCGTATTTAGAAATATGCTGAAGTCAAAGATGCGACCCATCCTAGTATATGAGAAAATGGTGGAACTAAGGTTGTAGATAAAGGGGAAAAATGAGACTCAAAGGAAAGGGAATAAGAACGGGGGCAAAAGTGTCACCAAGAATGGATATAGAGGCGATGCCTCGAAGGCGTTCCAAGCTGTGAGTACCGTCTTCAGAGAACCGATCTATAAGATCCTTACAAAAATTAAAGACGAACCATTCATTAAGTGGCCCAAGAAGATGGGTGGATCCCACTCTAAGAAAAATAACGCGTTGAGATGTGCATTTCATATGGAAGGGAGGCATAAAACCGAGCATCGCAAAGCCCTCAAGTCCACCTCGAAGAGATAGCTCAAGTTGGAAACTTAAATGAATTTGCAGAGAAGAAAGAAAAGAAGGTAGCTGCAAACGGAAATCAGAAGCCCAATAATGTTTTCGAAGAGGATGTCATCCACGAGTTTGCAATAATTCATGGGGCATCCAACCTCAAGAATTTTCAAGGAAACACAGCTCGAATGGAAGTGAAAAAGATGACAGAAGTGATGCAAGCTTTTCAGATTAATCTAGCCAAAACCCAAGAGGGGAAGCACCCATGTCTCGAGGAAGGCAACTACAACAAGCATATCATGTTCGGAGATGAGGATTTGGTGGGAGTGAGAAATCCAAACCATGACGCGTTGGTCTTTACACTCAGGAGGATAGCTAACTACGACATCGATAGGTTACTCGGTAACCAAGCATCTCATCCAAACTAATGTACCTCGAGTTGTTCAGAAAGCTGAAGTTAAGCATTGCCGACCTAAGAGAGGCCACTGATCCTTTGGTTGGCTTCGCTGGAAAGATAACCATCCCCTTGGGTAAGATCGTCCTACCGGTGAGGACAGGAAACATCGTGAAGATGATCGATTTTATTATAGTTGATATTGATTCACTGTACCAAGCCATCCTCTACAGAGGATGGCTGAATGCAATGAAGGTTGTCTCATCGACCTATCATGAGAAGTCGAAATGTGTGACAGAATGAGGAGTAGTTAACATTCGTGGAGATCAAGCAATGGCAAGGAAGTGCCTCATAGCGGCCATAAGCCCCAAATAGGAGAGGAAAATGGAGGAAGTGAGAAACAAAGATGAATAATAGGAGACTAATGCCATCTAAATAGTAGTTAAGGTATGGAAGACCAGGATTGGAGGAGACTAGGCTCTTCCCCTATGAGAGGGTTGTCGAAGACCTGATAGAAGTTGTAGCAGGGAGTGGCTCGACTGAGAGAACGTTTTTGAATGGAACCTCCCTAACTGATAATGAGAAGAAGGCGTTGGCCACCCTACTTCGAAGCAATTTAGAAATTTTTGCATTGGATCCCTACGAGCTAACCGAAATCGATCCCAATATTAACTGCCACCGATTACACGTGGATCCAACATTCAAGCCAGTCATGCAGAAAGCTTGCTGAATAACTCCAGAAAAGGCCAAAGTAGTAGAGAAGGAAGTGGAGAATTTAATGGATGTATGATCCATACGGTAAGTTCAGTTCCCCAAATGGATATCCAACCTAGTGGTAATCCCTAAGAACAACGAGAAGTGACGAGTCTTTATTGACTTCACCGACCTCAATAAGGCCTGCCCCAAGGACAGCTTACCCTTTTCAAAGATCGACCAGCTGGTGGATGCCACAACATATCATGAAAGAATGAGCTTCTTAGACGCATATTCTGGATATCACCAGATCCCTCTGCATGATCCATATCAAGATAAGAACGCCTTTATCACCAATATTGGTTTATTTTGTTATAGAGTTATGCCCTTTAGACTTAAGAATGTAGGAGCAACTTATCAGTGGTTGGTTACCAAAATGTTTAAAGACCAAACGGGAGACACCATGGAAGTATGTATCGATGATATGATCATCAAGAACAAGCTCAAAGATGACAACCTCTATGAAATAGCAAGGACCTTTGAAATCCTCAGGAAATACCGAATGAAACTTAATGCAAGTAAGTGTTCTTTCGGTGCCGAGTCAGGAAAATTCCTTGGATACTTAGTCAGCGAGAGAAGTATAGAAGCTAATACCAACCAAATCGATGCTATCAGTAGGGTGCAGTCACCTCGAACAATGAGAGACGTACAAAAACTAATCTGAATGCTCGCCGCCCAAAATTGGTTCATCTCTAAATCTTCAGAAAAATTCTATCCATTCTTCCGATTACTGAAGAAGACTAAGAGCGTGGCGTGGAACGAGGGTTGCTTGAGAGACTACAAAGAGCTTAAGGGCTAACTCCGAAACCCCCCTTTACTCGTAATCCCTAGAGAAAAGGATCCTCTATACCTCTACCTTACAGTATCTGATCATGCTGTGAGATCTACCTTGGTATGTGAGAAAGAGGGGAGCCAATATTCGATCTATTATGTAAGAAAAACTATTTTAGATACAGAGTAACGGTATCTGCCACTAAAGAAGATCTCCTTTTCACTAGCGGTAGCCTCGAGAAAACTGAAGCACTACTTTGAGGCCCATTCCATCTTCGTAGTTAATTTATACCCCCTCAAATTTGTACTAAGGAAAGCAGACCTCTCAGGCTGACTGTCAAAATGGTCGACCGAGCTCAGAAGATTTGACATTCACTTTCAACCAAGGACTACTATCAAGGGGCAGGTCCTCACTGATTTCATTATCGAGTTCACAGGAGAATAACCCCATGATCATCCCGAGACCAGTCATCCAAGAGAAGTCCTACTAAAAATAGGCATCTGGAAGTTGTATGTTGATGGAGCCTCCAATTCTAAGGGCCAGGGGTAGGCATCATGCTAGTTACAAGTGAAAACACATGCTCAAGAAAGGAATCAGGCTTGGATTTTAAGCCTCTAACAATGAGGTAGAGTATGAGGCGTTGATCGCTAGTCTACGGAAGGTACAGTTACTTGGGGTAAGGAGTCTTCAAGTTTTTAACGATTCACAACTGGCATCCAACCAAATAAGTGGAGATTTCAATGCAAAAGATGGATGGATAGAAGCATACTTCGCCACTGTGAAGGGATTAATGGGTGACTTTGATCGTGTTAGCGTTCAGAAATTCCCCAGGGGACAAAATAACCATGCTGATGCCCTAGAAGCTCTAAGCTCAGCAATTGACTCTGACTTGAGGAGAACAATTCAAATCAATTTCCTTACACAACCGAGCATCAATTAGAGAACCGAATTGTCAAACCTCGAGCAGGTTCTTTATATAGAGAAAGCTCCCAACTGGATGGACCCCATAGTATACTACTTGCAAAGTGACGTACTACTAAGTGATAAGAAGACCGCTCATCAGATAAGCGTCAAAGCTGCCCACTTTTAATTATCTCCTGAGGGCAAACTATACAAAAGATCCTTCACGGGACCATACCTTCAGTGTGTTCATCCACAAGACGTCGAGCAAGTCCTGCACGAGATGCATGAAGGAATTTGTGGAAGTCATGCGGGAGGAAGGTTGCTTGCCTTTCGAGTAATTAAAGAAGGATACTGGTGGCCATACATGCAGAAAGACGTTGGAGTCTATGTAAGAAAATGAAAAAAGTGCCAAATTCACTCACCTATGATCCACCAACTAGCAAACGATCTAAAATCTCTTACCAGCTCGTGGCCTTTTACCCTGTGGGGTCTAGACATCGTAGGCTTTCTGCCCACTGCAGTCAATAATAGAAAATATCTTTTGGTTTCCACAGATTACTTCACCAAATGGATAGAGGCAGAACCACTGGTGAACATTCGAGGTGCAGATATGATGAGGTTCATATGGAGAAATATCATTACTTACTTTGGGATACCCAAAACAATCATCACTTACAACGGAATCTAGTTTGAGAGTGGAATTTTCCAAAGATTTTTGCAGTGACCATGGAATCTGGCACTACTTAAGCTCTGTGGCATACCCTTAGAGTAACGGTCAAGCCAAAGCTTCCAACAAAATAAGGATCGATGGACTAAAGAAGATCCTGGAGTGAGCCAAGGGTGCATGGGTAAACGGATTACCCCACATCCTCTGGGCCTATCGCACCACCCTAAGGCGAGTAATTGGGGAGAAACCGTTTTCACTCACATATTGAATGGAGTCAATTATTCCACTGGAAGCTAGTCTCCCTACTATGAGGTCCATGCTGATCGAATAAGGCCAGAACGATGGAGCATTGCTCGCTGAACTTGACTTTGTTGATGAGCGATGGGAATTGGCTCTGATAAAACTCGCTTCCTACCAATAATAGCTAGAAAAACAATATAACCAAAAAGTCAATCCAAGGACATTCCAAGTTGGAGACTATGTCCTAAGGAAAGTCCTTGGCAGCATTGTAAAGCCATTAGACGGTAAGTTAGGGCCAAATTAGGAGGGACCATTTAGGGTGATAAGGGACGACCTAGAAGGAACCTATCACTTGGAAACACTAGAGGGCAGGGAGATGCCAAGATCTTGGAAATCGACCAACCTGAACAAATTTTACTTCTAGATCTCTCTATTTATGCACAATTAAGGCAAATTTTACTTAGTGTTGCTCTCTGTAAAAATTCTGATTAATAAAACTCTATTGGCCTTGGCATTCTACGAGTATTGGTTTTCTTAGATATATCTTAGTATACGCATCCTTTCCAAAGTTACAGGCTTCACTTTTAATATGCGTAAATAGGATCATAGGTTACAGTGAGTTGGTTAACTTAATCCAGCCGAACGATTCTATATGTAGCCCCCAATCATTGCACCACATTAGGCAAGCATTATCGGGGTTAACATATAATAACCCTCCTCAGGCCTTTGTTAATAACATAATTGGCCTTTTAGTTTACCCCCAATAATAACTAAAGCCCTAAAGGGGAATCCTTAGGCAATTTGGCTAACCCAAGTTGGTTTCCAACACAGTTTGGATCAAAACCCCTGCTCGGATGGATTGTGCGTTTACCAGGTATATCCTCACCATTGCCCTACTTAGGCTAGAGGCAGTGTGATGACACGACCTAAAAGGTAAAGTGATACAAAATGGTATAACTGAATTGCATGGACTGGGGGGATATTCATTTGATAATTAACTCTACCTAAGTCATACTTAGTCGTCTAAAAGATAACTAGAGATGTGATGCCATCAAAGCCGAAAATGAGATAACACACGTTTAGTCAGAAATTGCCCAAAACATAAATATTTCATTACACCACTAAATGTATAAACAGTTACATAAATCAAATCCAAAAGAGGACTAGGTCACTGGTCAAGGTAATCAGATACCCGCGCTCTTCGATCGTCATTTGGGTGAGGGATAAATTCCTCCTCGACATTGTCAGAGCTTGGCTACATCAACTATCTTGGGATTGCATCTATTGGGATATAACGATTTTCCCTTCTGAATCGATTTTTCTCCATAGATGAAGGATTAATCTCATGTCTATACCAAAGGATAGAGTTATTAGGCACCTTTAACTCCCTAAGGGCACTTAGCCACCCTCTAATAAATGATATCTCCTCGATCTCCTTTAACCTTATGGGAGCGTCTGTCCAGTCTTGGTCATACCCATCTGCCCACATCTGATTAGGAACTTTCTTAAAAAAGTGCCTCAGTAGGGTAACATCCCTTTAAAGCCGAACGGCTATCACGTACGCCCTACGAACATCTCCTCGCAGTTCAACAATCTCCCTAGCTGAACCACTAAGTTTAGGCCCAACTCGCTGCCTAGTTGATGAAGAAGAATCTTGTATGACTTAAGGGGAAATGCTCAGTGTATTCTCCCTGAGGCGTGCGAATTCCCTCCATAAAGCATCGTTCTCCTATTGCAGAAGTTCTCCAATATGATTGATATCAGAGGCATCCAAAAGCTTAGACTTTATAGCATCCATTCCTTCTTGAACAGAGGCCACGACCTCCTTCATCTCTTTAAGTCAATCCTTCTACCTAGATACTACCTCAAATTGGTCCTTATAATCTTGGTTCCTTGTCCTAAGGGATTTACAAATCTTAGCGAATGCTCGACGAACTTAGTCTCTTACATTGGAACTAAGTATTTTTCCTAGACGAGAGGAGGCATGAATGTAATCATCAAGGTCAACAAACTACAAGACATGAAACAAGAATAACAAAAATGTATCAGTAAAAATGCAAATCAAATCCTTTTATTAAAAATGGCATCAACCAGGTACAAAAATATGGAATAGCAGAGAAGAAGAACAAAAAAGGGGAAAATACAAGAATAATCCAAAGAATCTATTATTCGACCACGACCTGCTCTGTGGCAGCTGGCTCTTTCCCTTTTCTAGCACAGACCTCACTCAGCTCTCCCCTAAGTGTTGGGGCATCGACAGTAGAAGTAACAGGAGCATCAAAGGAACTAGGAGTAGGTCGGCTCACAGTTGGGGCGTCGTCAACAACGGGTTTGGGGCCAGGGTTGTGCTCGCTAAATAGGGCAGAATCAATAGAGATTCCAACAACAACCAAGGCTTTATCCCAGCCTTTCTTGAAGTTTTCCCTGTAGATGTATTCGATTTGCATCTCGGTGTCTTCATAGGCCGCTTCCCAGCCCTCATTATAATTTTTCTCCCTAGCCGTGGCCACCTCTACCTCCAAGATCGCCCCCTTCTCATCAATCTTCATTTTCTCAGTGGTGACAACAAGCTTGCCAATGATTACCAACTCGTATGCCTCATAAATCTCCTATAGCTCCATAGCTACCCCTACCCTCTCCTTAGAAAAAGAGGCCTTAACTATTTTAATAGCTTTCCGGGCAGTTTTTAGGCTCCCCTGAAGCTCAGCATTCCTCCTCGCCAACCCATCTCAACTCCGACGGAGAACGGAGTATTTAGACAGAAACTGCACGAATAAAAAAGTATAAGCCAAGCAATGAAAAGAACTAGATAAATAATAGAGAATAAAAAAGAATGTCCTTACCAAAGTAAGCCCATAATCTTCCATCAAGGCAACTAGTCTGGACTCATCTTTGGGGACCGCTCCCGGTCCGCTGTAAGTATTCCCCTCTCAATCATCATAGGGGCGAGATAAGGGGATAGAGCAACAATAGCCCTCTGAGATGAAGCAGGAACAGGAACCAGGGAAGCTTATGCCTTCTTTGACCTTTCTTCCCCTCTTCTTCTCTCTTCTTCCTTCTTTTTCTCCTCTTATCTTTTTTCTCTCTTACTATTTCTTTATCTCTTTCTCTCTCTTTTCTTCTTCTTTCCTTTTCCTCTCTATCTCCTTCTCATGAGCTGCTATCTGGGAACCACTGACAGTATCCCCATACCTAGTCTTTTGAATTTTTAGCCTGCTGGACAGCAGGACATCATCATCTTCATCATCATCATCATCATCATCATTGGGGATTAAATTCTTCCTTCTGGGAGGATCCATGTCTTCCTTACTAGAACTCTCTAAACCAAAACTATCAGATCTTGAGCCTTCCTCACTGGATCTCTCTCCAACAAACCCTTCCTCGCTGGATTCCTCCTCATAAGATCCTGCCTCGTGACCACCACCTCTAGCAACACCTGATTCTAAACTTCTCTCCTCCTTCTTGTCTAGATCGATAGGTTAGAGAGAACCTTGCTCTTACTCTTCTTCCTCTAAGATATAAATATGAGGGATTGAGTCAACTGGACGGGTAATGAAGCTGGAGGTAGTATTCTTGTACTAAAAAAAGAAAACGATAGACCTGGGGTGTTCACCTTCTACAATAGATTCTCTAATACTCCAGACATTAAGCAACTTAGAAGCACGTATCTCGTGGAGAGCAAGCTCATGTTCTTGGAATTCGTTGTAAAATACACGCAGAACATTAGAGAAAAAACACATTATAGCACTAATGAAAGGACAAAGAAGATTGAACAACAACCTATGTATGCCTTCCCATAAGTAGGAACCCGAGGAGGGAACTGCCAGTTCCTAGATATGAACCCTTCAAACAAATAGTCCTTATGGGAATCAGGTAGATAAACTACCAACACCCTATCTGGACTCCTCGCCTTTAAATAGAGAAGACCAGAGCTGGTGCGAGAAAAGGAGTAACAATAATATATTTCAACCAAGCCTAAATTAATGCATACTATGGACACCATTAACAATCTTCCAAACATTAGGAGAACATTGGGCTGGGACTATATTGAAATATTGAAAAAAATGTAAAAAGAGAACATGAATTGGGGGAAAAGTTAAAACCCCTTGGGATAATAAGAGAACATGAATCCGGTGGCCGTCCTCAACATCACGAACATTTCGAGGAACAGTGGTACACTTGATGTTTTCCCAATTAAGGATGTTGTAACATTTCCTAAATTTCACCAAGGATTTATTATCTATCCCTGCTATGAGAAAAACCCTAGCTACAGTAAAATAAAAAATGACGAGACAAAATACACAAATAGGGAAGAATGAGAACTACAGGGAAGAGAATGGATCTTGTAACGATGGAAACCACGAGAAAATGAAGATGATTGAGGCAAAAGATAACTTGGAAGATATGAAGAATGAACTTCAGAGAAAACGGAATCTTGAGAGTAAAAGGCAGTTTTAGAACAAGAGAAAACGCAGATTAGAAGTGGCGAGATGAACCATCTGAGTACCTTAGTTTAAACTCTAAATGATAATGCACAACAATCGAAGAAGATTTGCCACCTGAATCTTCTGTAAAGAGACATTTTGCACCCAAAATTATTTATGATTCACAACAATGCCATCTGGAAGGAACCGGAGTCAATGTTTAAAATCGTTGAGCCCAATTTGTGACCTTAAAATTTTAGGGGTAATTGTGGGTACCTTCTCCATCTTTTAAGCCCATGAGAATAGCCGAACAAAGCCCAACTAAAAATTAAAGGTGTCCGGCCCAAATTATGGCATTCTCTAAATAACAATTAGGATTGAGGAATTAACCCTATCTATCCCCAAAAATCTCGGAGGAGATATTCAGGGGATAGTGGGCTAACGGGGTGGTTATCAACCCCCCTCTCTCTTTTACGAAATATATATTGTACCCCTGGCCCAAGGCAAAGGGCATATAGAGAAAAACATGTTTTGAGAGATACTTAATGACGTAGGCAATTTATCGAACCACGTACATCTTTGTGTTTTGTCCACACTAAACCTTAATAGACACCTTGTCCATAACAAACATGTACGAGTGGCTACACACAACTCTACCAATCGGTAATTTCCCTCCTAATGACCGTACCATGATTTACTTCAATTACATGTTAGGTTAGTTATGAAAGTAAACTAATTGCAGTCACTCCAGAATCACATTCATACCACTTTACTAATCGTCAATCATCGCCCGTCTACTCATCGGGCTAGAGATGACACGACATACCCACAACAAAACGTCATCCCCGCTGCTTCTCAAAAATCCCTATCGAAGGTGGGGTACAAGGATCTTATCCTTATTCACACAATATTGGGAGGCACCTTACACCGATGCAATCCTTCTTTACTAACCTATTTACCTATTACATAACTGGAATCGTCGGCCTGATACAAATTTTCTGGTTGGTCATCTCAAACCAACCTATTTCCATTTATAAGTGGTGCATCTGAAGGCGTTCTCACTATCTCTCACCTAACACAAATTTCCACTTATAATATCTTATATAATAAGTGGTACTTATACTCTCCTTCTTCCTCTAGGGTGTACCAGAAGTCTCGGCACTTGTACTTTTTTACCACGATTCGAATTTCTAGGCCCTTTTTACTATATAGAGAATAACATTCTATATACGTGCAAGCCACTCTTAACATTCAACTAAGTAAGACACCACTCAACTTTCCTACAATAGTTGGACTTACCTATCCTCAAGAGATATCCTTTTAAATGGTCTCCCACAACCTTTCAACTCATCTAGGGTGAGCCATCTCTCATTGCACATATATACTTGGATTATCATCATTCTCACACAACGTTCAATCCATCATTCCATTCTAACTTGTTTATGACTTCCCACATGCATATTTTCTACCCATTTTTATCCACGTCCTCTTATCTCGTACGATTCAAAATCAGCAAACCAGGGCACCCATTCACCCTATAATCGGTACGTATTTACACAACACTAGAAATGTCACACACATTGCTCAAAACTGGCCTCGCATTCTCAACGTGGCTACAATCACATGTGTATTCTCAATCAGTCCATAAATCGAAATTAAATTCTCCTTAACATCGTTCCACCCTTCAACTTGTGGTGAGAAGAAAAATTTCAGTGCTTTCTCACAACACTATCGGCTCCACTGGCCTTATACTATATAATATCTCTAAGCTCGGAGTGTTTTCTCCACACTTCCATCGATTAACATTCAAAACTAATACCCTAGCATCCATCAACGTCTCTCTACTCATGATGTTCATCATGGTTCATGCGCATCTCATCCCGCAATAATGTCCAAATAAAGAACTTTCCCACAAATGCACTATCACTCTGCATTGGCAGTAATCAAATTCCATAAACCTCAAACACATAATCGGGAATCTCAAAATCCTCTCCCCAGACATATAAATATAAATCTCAACTCTCACGTCTCTAAAGGAGTGATATAACAATACGATATCCCTATCACCAAGTTCTGAGCGCTAAACATAATAACGAGATCAATCTCTCCTCTCGGTAGCAAACCTAGTATACCTCCAATAATATCAATACAATTCCTACACATCGGGATCAAATATCTCGAGGCAACCATACTCTCCAAAGTCTCTATTATAATAAAATATAAATGCGAGCTCGACCCTCTTTCAGGTGAGGCATCGCCAAAATAACATATCATTTCCTGGAACAACAAACACGATAGCCTTGCAATATAAATCCACTATCGTTCCAATCAGTATATACTCCAGATAATATCATACTTGTATAACACATCACTAAAATGAGTAATTCCAATAAGCTATATACCACTATTCCTACACTCTTTTTCCCACGGATGAAACAAAAAATAAACCCGTTATTCCACAAAAATATATGAACATGACAATATTATCGATATACACACTAAACTCGTCTCACACGCTAATATAGTGCTAATCAAGATACCATGGCTCACTCGTGACACCCAAGGCATACCTCATAAATCGAGGTTAAAACTCATACTTTAACCTTGCCAAATTTCCCTGGCTGCTCTAATGGTTCCTAGACATGACACGCCTGTCGGAATTGAACCAAAAAATATCTTAATTATTGCCTCAGCTAGGCACCATACTCTTGTCCATTTACTCACTTTGGACAAAATCAATGCATGTGGTCCTACTCTCCACATAAAAATGCCTCGTCATGTAGTCCATTATTCCTGGCCATACTGACCATATTAGGGTTGTCCTTCTCTCAGACCTTGGTTACCTCAACCCCGGTGGCCGCCCTCATTGTTCCTTTAGCTCCATTTGCCCTAAGGAACACACTACTAGTCTTACCCATCTCACTAAATCCACTGTCACTCGGTAGGAATTCAGCTATCTGAATCATTTAAATGGGTCCCCTGATGGGTCTCGACCTACGGTGTTTCATTAACGCCGTTACATCTAGTCTTACTCCCTAACTAAATTCTGCAATCCTTTTACCTCCCTTCACAAAGAAGCCTTCATAATCTCATTGTCAAAACACGATATAGTTTCCATCTGCGTAGATCTTCTAAGAAGAATTTCTCCTTAAATACTGGTTATTCCTCTCGTGAGTCCATTACCCACTATTAAGGCTTTTTTCTCCATTGTACCAAATGTGGAGATTTACTCCCACAATTACAACACTGCTCCCACGGGCCAAGAAAAATTGTACCCCAATTGTCACTTCCGGGTATACTAATCCCTGCTATATGCCAAAGCCTCTAGGTATTTTACATCCATTGGCTACACACACAATCTCAGCATATACTAACGTTCCGATGGGTGGTCCTCTTCAAAGACCCCTGTGACTTGCTCTCCCATTTTAATCGCACCGAGTGAAATAAATTCGGCATCACTTTCTATTATAGCGGTACTTAAAAATATATATTGCACCCTAGCAGTCCTTTCAACCCCATTTTCCCAAGCAGTAATAGGGGTGACCTCGACTATAGTCATCGTCCCCAAATATTATTCAACTCCAACTGAGACCTGCCTCCTCCTATTCTCTCAACTTTCCTCGCTAGTCGTCCTTTACGTAATCGACATACGAAGCACACTCGAACACATATAAGATTCATAAATATTTATACACTATGGAAGAAGAACGAAATCTCACCATAGAAATTAACAATCCTAAACAAAGGGCTCTATATCAAATATAAAGAAACACTAAAAATGTAGAACGTCCGAACAGATTCCTAAGGACACTAGAACCTGATGCTCTGATACCACCTGTGATACCTGGCCTAATAAAATACTGGGTGATCAGTCCTATATCAAATTAAATAGGAATCTTAAATTTTTTCATTCTCAGCATCACTATCGAAAACCATTTAATTACTAATAACCTATTAGGCACGACATCAAATTTTAAACTTTCTAATCTTTTTATCCTAAATGCACAAGTAAAAACCGTCTATATAAAGATATGAACAACAATAAAAATATATAAATAATAACTGATAACTCTCGGTAAAATATTTACAACCATATCGAATGGGCGTAGAATAAAAATGCTTCAAATAAAATGAAAGACAACAATTGGGCAACATGCCCGAATATTACTCACCATATCTCCTATCTAAATCACACGGATAGAAGCGTCTAAGCAATTTCCTGCCAACATCCATAGTTGTGGAAACAATGTCTAATTCGAAAGAATAATCATCTTGGCATCCCTGTGTCTGGACACCTAAAAATTATAACAAAGGGGAAGAAAAAGAAAAATTGATACGGGTCAGAGCCCGGGTTTTGAAAAATATTTTAGCAAGTGATTAACATACTTTAATATTTAAAATATGATACTCTCCTTATTTAAACTGGTGTCACACTCACATAAGATACCCCTTACCTCTCATCTAACAGTGCACACCTAACGCATGTATTTTAAACACACAAGTTATGATACCCAGCCTAACTAGCATCACAGCACACAGTTAGACACCATACGCTATCCCAACAACCTACGTATACATTATCCTAACCTATCGCCCGAGCTTATACATTATAATCTCTCACTTAAAATTTATTCTTACATTAGGAATAACTTTAACTAGTTATTTATACTATTCACATCTTAGTGTTCCTTATCTCATATATAATATTCTCATCTTTATATACGTATATCACATATTTTATTCCGAATTTTATACTCCCGAATGATCCAAAAATTATTACACAAATTCATTCTTAATTCTGCCCGTATATATATATACACACACACAATATACTATACACATCAAGTATAGCCATACTTATATATCACACACACTACAAAAGTATAATAACGATCCCTCAGAGCTATAACTCAATGGATGCAGTCTCTCAATACTATCATCATCCAGGGAGAACACACATCGGCCTGGGCAACCGGGATGGAATCTAACACCGACCCCAAATCCAAATCACAATGTATGGGAAGCAGTCATAGTTCCTCACCGAAAATGAGAATGAAACATACCCACCCCGTCTCACCCATGATAAATCTCACACTATATAAAAATGGATGCTATGACCCGAGGACTATATGCTCCCTACTACTCAAACCAGGGGCCTCACCCACATCGTGCAACTTCCCATGATAGCATTAGGGGAGTATGCTTAAGATAAATATATTATTCACACATAGATATATTCATAATCACATCATATATATACTATCTCTATACCCATATATATATATATATATATATCATCAAATTCGGCTATCATGCATATCTCTAGTGGCATTAGCCTATAATCCCGAATATATTAATTCGTATCGATTAATAAGTATACATGCAACTTATTTTAATCCCATAAGTATTGACTCACTTATGATGAAATTTTCACATAAATAAATTCCTGAATATTAGCTTATCACGTCTAGCAAGTATTCTTAAATCATCCTATTTGCACCTTAGGAATTACTCATATATATATATATATATATATATTCTACACGCATTAATATATATGTACGAACCCGCCGAATGATTCCTCGAATATCATTCATCCCAAAAATTCTTAAAATTTATACTCCAAATTTCATTCCCACAAACCCCAAGGATCACACACCACTCATTTAATCATCTAGAGGTCCTCACACTTTATGTAGGATCCCCCACTATTCATATCTGGTGATGTAAAAAATTAGATTATCTCTAATTATTCAATCACAGATAAAATAAATAAGACAAAAGAATTTTTAAAGTGGTTCAGCCTTAAAAGAATGGCCTGCGTCCACTGTTTTTGTTATTGCTGACTGTTTGAGAATTTTTGATAATATGTTTTTTACCTAGAAATTCTGAGTCCCCTTACAATGAGGATGATACAATCTATTTATAGCCCTGAGGCTGTACATGTGAAAGGGTAATACATAGCTGTCCAATAAGCATATACATCTGTATGATAATAACCAGCATTTAATGCGCATTTAATCCTCTTAATTGTCTAGTAATAAATGCTCTGATCGAGGTGCAGCTCGGACCGCCTAAGATGCTCGGACCGCCTAAGTATCTCGATATCCATGAGTTTCTCGGTGTAATAATGTTCCTCGGAGAGCACTTGCTGCTCGGAGTATCTGAGCTAGTCGGGGAAATTGAGTTCCTCGAAGTCAAGGTATTGTTCAGAAATGTTTGTTTGTGCCATGTAGATTGGCACGTCTCTTTACTTAACTGAGCCATGTCAGCAGATAAAATTTGGTATCAACAGAAGCCCCCAATGTTTCACAATTCGAGATTGAGGAGTGTGGAACATTCTTCTCGAAATACGATGGGTTTAAATGGTCATCCTGAATTTTAGGAGTGCTTTCTTTGTATTTATTTTTCTTTTGTAAGGACACAAATTTCCAATTAAGTCCATATATAGTTTTGGCTCAATTCCGGACAAAAACATTTATTCATAGGTTAGTGATTTATTGTAATATTCTCAAGCCTATGAAGTGTGTGTTGAAGACGTAGTGGCAAAGAATTTAAAGATTCATCAAAATGCCGGTTTGTGTGCCTCGTTTCTACGTCATCAACTAAGGTTCCATGCTCCCAAGGTATGAATGTAATTATATTTATATAGGAGCTTGGAACAATATGTATTGGGTGTTAGGTATAATAAAAAACTGCATTTTATTTTTTAGAAAGAATCAATTAGAAACTTAAAAATAAGTATATAAAAGTTTATAAAAGTTTCTGGGCCAAAATCGAATTTTTAAATCTTTCTGGTCGTTCGTTAGAAATGTCGTTCGAACGAGTTTTTTCGTTCGAACCAGGTTTCGTTCGAACGAGTTTTGTCGTTCGAACCAAGTTCGTTCGAACGAGTTTGCCTCGACCCTAAACTGGTCAGTCGTTCGATATGTCGTTCAAACGAGTTTTTCGTTCTAACGAGATTCTAACGAGCCCAGGCTGGTCGCTCGTTAGAAGTCTCGTTCGAACGAGAGTCAAGTTCGTTCGAACGAGACGCCAGGGCGGGAACAATTTTGAGCAGTTTTTTGCAGTTTTCTCCCACTTTCCCCACTTGGTTTTTAACCAACTTTTTCATACATTATTATGTGCGGGAAACACATTTTCCAAGACAACTTTTCCAACATTGTTTATCTCCTAAAGAGAGTTTGAGAGAAAAATTAGTTTAGGAAAATGTTCAAGTTTTGAGTGTTCATTTTTAATGAAAAATTCATACACACTCTAGTTTACACCCAATAATTGTTTATCCAAGTTTCTATATTTATATCAATTGCTTGGAGTTTTTGGCACCGGTTTTCTCTACCGAATTCAAGAGACGTTTCGGGTTTGCTTCTACACCTCATCACAAAGCAGACCTTTGTTGAGATTCTACCCACACGGAGAAAGGCTCCATGCTTGGGTGACGGTGACCATATAAAGTCCCATCGGTGGATTCCGAGACCGCGGTGGTGTTCCGAGGTTGTTCGCTAGGAAGAGGTTTCTACAAGGAGGTGCATCGGGGCTTGAGAGGGATCGAGTCGAGTGTTGTAAGTCTCTTGCCTAGTAATTGTAATTCCGTATCTAGTGGACTTGTGGCTAGGGCCGTCCGAGGTTATTTCCCGTCTTGGGTTTTTCCTCGTACATCTCGGCGTAGTGTGATATTGTTTATTTTATCTTGCATCATAATTTAGAACGCATGCTTTGGTTAATTTCAAGAAAAATTTTGTTTGAATTATCACACTAATTTAATTTGGGACTTAAATTAAATATTGGGTAAAATTGGTTTATTCAAGTTATTTGCTAAAATTGGTTTCGCCTAACTTTGGATAATTGTTAATTATGACTTAGGCAAAATTCTAGGACTTGAATTTTGTTTTAATTTGTTTGGTGAAATTAAAACTTGTTGCTGTTGTTTTCTAAGTTGAACCATCACCTGTTTTACAACGCTTCCGCATCATCTCTATTGAGTTTACATTAAAAAGGAAATTAAATATTTTTAATTGTGATTTTAAAATCCGGGGTCTTTCAAATTGGTATCAGAGCCAAAAACGATAAATTATTTCGTTAAGATCCTTTAATGTTTGGCTAAAATGGATTTTTCCCCATTTTCAAAATTTCCTATTTTTGATGGTTCAAACTACGCGTATTGGAAAGCGCAAATGAAATCGGCACTTAAGTCTATCGATGAACGTGTTTGGATGTCTGTTGTTACCGGGTACTCCCCACCAACTCATCTTATTAAAAATGAACGTGTTCCCAAACCCATCGATAGATGGACCGAAAATGAGTTTAAGCTTGCAAATTTTAATTCCCGTGGTTTAAATGCCTTATTTAGCGCTGTCGCACCGGATGAATTCCGACGTATTATGACGTGTGAAACCGCTAAAGAAGCTTGGGATATTTTACAATTAACTCATGAAGGAACGAATGTCGTTAACGCTTCTAAACTCCAAAACCTCACCACTCAATTTGAAACTATCAAAATGGATGAAAAAGAAACTTTTGATAAATTTTATGCTAGACTGTCTGATATTGTTAATTCATTCTTTAACTTGGGAGAGAAAATACCTGACGACCGTGTTGTAAAGAAAATTTTAAGGTCCCTACCGGATAGATTTATTCCAAAGGTGACCGTTTTAAATTCTTTACCCACTTTAGCCTCTACGAAATTAGAAGAGCTTCTAGGTGATTTACAAACCTATGAACTGGATATGTTTCCCTCTAAAAATGAAAAGAAAATCGAAAAGGGCGTTGCTTTAAAAGCCCGAAAAGAGGTCAAACAAGTAGTAGAGAGCGATAGTGATAGTGACTCGGAAGATATGGCTTTGTTTGCTCGTAAATTTAGAAAATTTCTTAAATTTAACAAAGATAAAGTTAAAAATGATTTTAAGAAATTTGATACTTCTAAACATGATAAAAACGAGAAGATCTCTAAAGCCGATAAGATCCCTAAACCAAGTAATGAAAATGTTGATAGGGACGAGTCTAATAAATGTTTTGGTTGTGAAGGTTATGGCCATAGGGCTTATGAGTGCCCCACTAAACTAAGGAAAGAGGGTAAATGACCCATTTCATATAATGCGACCCTTAGTGATAGTGATAAGGAAGAGAAGCCCGAATCCCCCACTAAGAAAAAATTTGTGGCTTTTATGGCTAGACATGTGAGTGATAATGAGAACTCATCGAATGATGAAATTATAGCACATGCCACTTCCAAGGTCATTGTACATGATTCTCTTATTTTTGATGATAGTGAGAGTGAAGAAGAAAGAGAGAGTGAAAATGAAGATGAGGTTGATATGAGTGAACTTCAAAATGCTTTTCATGAATTATATAAAGAATGTATTAAATTGAAAAGAGCTAATTTGAAGTTAGAAGCAAGTTTAAGAGAGAGTGTCAAGGTCATTGATGAAAGTGACTTAATAGAAGACCTTAGGACACATGAGAGGACTCTTCAAGAGAAGCTTAACTATGTAGAAGGCGAGAGAGATAGCCTTAGGGGTTTAATGGAATCCTTGAAAAAGGAGCTTCTTACTTTTGAAGAGCGAAATGTTTTACTAGAATCTAAAATTTTAGAATTGGAAAATAAATTAAAAGATTCTAGTAATGTCAAATTTGATTTGGAGTGTCGTTCAGAAAAACTAGATAAAATGTTAGGAACGGTCCAAATTAAAAATGACACTTTTGGTTTAGGCTTCAATTCTTGTAATGATTTTAACCCTAAAGTCAAAACCAATGTTTTAGGAGAATATTCTAGGAATGCATTTAATAATCACTCCTTAGATAAATCTTTTCGACATATTCTTACTTGTACACATTGTGGTCGAAAAGGTCATCTTAGGAAATTTTGTTTAGATCTTAAACGAATTCCTAGAAAATCCCATAGTAAAGTAACCACGATAGCTAACGTTCCTACACCCCAAGATAGTAATTCTTCATTAATTTGGGTTAGGAAATCCGACTTGGTTGCCTTACAAAATAGGGATTTTGATTCTCATTTACTTTCACATGCTTCCTCTCTTGCTAAATCTAAAGGATAAATGTGTTAGTGTTTGCATGCTTTAGCGTTTGTACTTCATGCCATATTCATATGCTAAATGTATGCTTGTTTAGTCGTTTTCTAGTCATTGCCTTATTTCATATCACATGCTAGAAATTATGACTTGTTAATCTTTTTGTATTATTCTTTTGTGTTTGATTTAACTGCAAAATATAAAAAAGATTTTTGTTTATCATTTGTGTTTTATTTATTTCATTTAAGCTTAATGAAAAATACAAATGATTTTTGTTTGTCCTTTTGAGTAAATATTTATTTTTGATTAAAAATGTTAAAAACTCAAAAAGATTTTATTTTGTGTGTATCTTGTTTGACACACTTTATGTGGCATATATTTGTGTTTGAATCCTATAGTTTACGCTCCCACGTGTCTAGAACTTTTGGTTTAGATTTTCCATCCTTAAAATGTTCTTTACCATGTTTTATATGGAGTAGTTGGATTTTGTATTGTTTAAATGGATTCTATTTCTATATGCCTCTTTTCACACATGCACGAGCTCTTTTGAAATCTTAAATGTCACATGTTATATTTGAGCTTTTTGAGGTGTTCTCCTATCAATCTAGTCATCTACATATCTATGACCTAGGAGGACTAGTGCATGTCAAAATCCGTTGCATGTGAGGTTTGTGCGAAAAATGAAAACATGATAAATTAATATATGCACGGGGAAGGGCTCCGAAAGGATGAATTAAATCCTTTGCGATAGTAAGCCACCGTTGATTGGATCTAAAAGAAATACGTGATCCAAAGGCCTAAAAACAGAATATTTGGCATTTAAAAGAAAGCAATTGCCAAGGCCTATGTTTGTTTGATATATTCACTCAATCACAAAAGAATATATATGCTCATTGAGGGAGAATTGGATGGTATATCAACGGTTTGCACAATGTCCGTTTATCCTAGTTGTCTTTAATGTCATGACTCTAATTGGTTTGTAGAATCATCATCATGCTAGGCTTGTATGCATTGTGTATGTTTGTTCATTGAGTTCAATCTTTATATTGTCACATGAGGTTGTATTTAACTGTGATGAAGTTTGCAATCAAATGAGAACTCCGTGAACGTTTCTTAAGTGTTTGGGTCTAAATTTAATTGTTACTAGTATACACCCCTACACTTCTGTTTCCCTATGACACATTTTTGCCATACGAGTGTGCAAACTTATTGTATTTTGTGTCATGTGTGTGTTTATATCTATCTATATATGCACGTACTTATTGGTATATTTATAGTATATATATATATGATATATGTTTGTCTTTGCCTTGCTTTTATTGCCCATATGCTTTCATATATATATATGATAGGGGGAGAAATGGTATTTAATCCTATTATTATCGTTTCTTAGTTTGGGGGAGATTTATCATAGGGGGAGACGTCTTTCTAAGTAGGTCATGTGTTTAAAGGGAGAATTAATTTAGGGGGAGTAATTAATTAATTGCATTTAATATTTTGATATTCTCTAATTAATTAATTGTATTTAATATTTTGATATTCCCTATGCATTTGATGAGTTTGCTTAAGTGTGCAGGAATTATTCTACTAAACCGACATCTGTAAAAGGCAAAGCGTTTAAATCCTTGGGTTGAGTCAAGATTTGGCGGGTTATGTTTTGAGTCTAGTGAGCTTGACGGCCCTTTAGGATTTTTGTTTGGTTTTTGTCCCGGAATAGCCAAAGGGGGAGATTTGTAAGGACACAAATTTCCAATTAAGTCCATATATAGTTTTGGCTCAATTCCGGACAAAAACATTTATTCATAGGTTAGTGATTTATTGTAATATTCTCAAGCCTATGAAGTGTGTGTTGAAGACGTAGTGGCAAAGAATTTAAAGCTTCATCAAAATGCCGGTTTGTGTGCCTCGTTTCTACGTCATCAACTAAGGTTCCATGCTCCCAAGGTATGAATGTAATTATATTTATATAGGAGCTTGGAACAATATGTATTGGGTGTTAGGTATAATAAAAAACTGCATTTTATTTTTCAGAAAGAATCAATTAGAAACTTAAAAATAAGTATATAAAAGTTTATAAAAGTTTCTGGGCCAAAATCGAATTTTTAAATCTTTCTGGTCGTTCGTTAGAAATGTCGTTCGAACGAGTTTTTTCGTTCGAACCAGGTTTCGTTCGAACGAGTTTTGTCGTTCGAACCAAGTTCGTTCGAACGAGTTTGCCTCGACCCTAAACTGGTCAGTCGTTCGATATGTCGTTCAAACGAGTTTTTCGTTCTAACGAGGTATCTAACGAGATTCTAACGAGCCCAGGCTGGTCGCTCGTTAGAAGTCTCGTTCGAACGAGAGTCAAGTTCGTTCGAACGAGACGCCAGGGCGGGAACAGTTTTGAGCAGTTTTTTGCAGTTTTCTCCCACTTTCCCCACTTGGTTTTTAACCAACTTTTTCATACATTATTATGTGCGGGAAACACATTTTCCAAGACAACTTTTCCAACATTGTTTATCTCCTAAAGAGAGTTTGAGAGAAAAATTAGTTTAGGAAAATGTTCAAGTTTTGAGTGTTCATTTTTAATGAAAAATTCATACACACTCTAGTTTACACCCAATAATTGTTTATCCAAGTTTCTATATTTATATCAATTGCTTGGAGTTTTTGGCACCGGTTTTCTCTACCGAATTCAAGAGACGTTTCGGGTTTGCTTCTACACCTCATCACAAAGCAGACCTTTGTTGAGATTCTACCCACACGGAGAAAGGCTCCATGCTTGGGTGACGGTGACCATATAAAGTCCCATCGGTGGATTCCGAGACCGCGGTGGTGTTCCGAGGTTGTTCGCTAGGAAGAGGTTTCTACAAGGAGGTGCATCGGGGCTTGAGAGGGATCGAGTCGAGTGTTGTAAGTCTCTTGCCTAGTAATTGTAATTCCGTATCTAGTGGACTTGTGGCTAGGGCCGTCCGAGGTTGTTTCCCGTCTTGGGTTTTTCCTCGTACATCTCGGCGTAGTGTGATATTGTTTATTTTATCTTGCATCATAATTTAGAACGCATGCTTTGGTTAATTTCAAGAAAAATTTTGTTTGAATTATCACACTAATTTAATTTGGGACTTAAATTAAATATTGGGTAAAATTGGTTTATTCAAGTTATTTGCTAAAATTGGTTTCGCCTAACTTTGGATAATTGTTAATTATGACTTAGGCAAAATTCTAGGACTTGAATTTTGTTTTAATTTGTTTGGTGAAATTAAAACTTGTTGCTGTTGTTTTCTAAGTTGAACCATCACCTGTTTTACAACGCTTCTGCATCATCTCTATTGAGTTTACATTAAAAAGGAAATTAAATATTTTTAATTGTGATTTTAAAATCCGGGGTCTTTCATCTTTCCGAATTCATAGAATCAGAATTTTTGAAATTTTCTAACTGCTTCGGTCTCTGCGCCCTTTTTGTCCTTTTAGCCGCCGGAAGCGTAAATCGTCTCTCTTTGGAATCATTATTTTTACTCCTTCCCAAGGTAAGGTATTTAAACGTTTGCAAAAAATCCTATCGTCTTTTACTTTTTCAAATCTGTATCTTTGAGTTTTCCATTTCCTCTCTCTCTTGTGCGTTCATCCTTTTCATCGTTCGTTGTCAACAGATCCATCCTTTTTCTGTAAGATTTTCTTCCTTCTCTTTTATTTCCTTTATTCATTATGGTTTACCTTGTTGAGTCACTTGATAAGTTTCATTCTGATTTCTCTATTCCTTCATGGGTTGTTTTGGAGGAACTTTATGAACCTTCAGATTATTTTCGTTTGGCTGAGGGACATTGGTTCCCCAGTCTCTTTGTAGCTGAATGTGGCTTTTCTTTTCCCCCGAACCCTTTGTGTCTGGAATTCTGTCAATATTTTGACATGGTTCCTGCAAAAATAGCCCCCAATACATGGAGAATAGTTAATGGAGTTCATAGATTAAATCAGATTCATGGGACCCTCATAGGAATTCCAGAAATTATGTTTTGTTATAGATGGGCTGTCAGTGACAATACTTTTTACTTGAAAACTAGGTTTTTAAATAGGGCTTTAGTGGTCAATCTCCCAGATGCCAATATGGGATTATTTCGAGCATGGTGTTGTTATGAAAAATTGGCAACATGCTCCACTAACTGGAAATGATGCGTATCAGGGTCCTAGATGCCCTCCCTATGGCAACGGGATAGGTTGTTTTTACTTTACTTTATTTTTAAAATTATGCTTTCTTTGTGTTTGATAAAATGTGTCAATGATACTTTAATTTTCATTTATTTGCAGTTGACAGCAGAAGAAGGTCTCCAAAAGAGACAGAAGTTAACTTAAAACATCTGAAACTTATCTGGGGTTTGCATCAGACTGTTGCCGACGAGCATATCAGATCAGCTTCATACTTGCTGCCGTATAAGAGTTACACCTCATATTTTACTGCTCGTCCATGATAAGTGACGCAGAACCAGTACCAGCTTCTAAAAGTTCTTCACCTGAGTCACATATTCCTCCGAGTGAAAGAATGAAGAGAAGAAGAGCTCCTGCCCTCTTCGAGAAATCTGCCTCTATTGCTGGAGAGGCGAAGAAAAGCAAGCTTGATGTCCCAGAAGAAGGGACAAGAAAAATCGATGCACCTCCTCCGGCTGATACTATGAAGGTTGTCGAGAAGCCCCTAGTGGCTCCGAGCAAGGTCGCTGCTCCAAGAGAGGTTATAATCATATCCCCGACTAAGACTACATCCTTGGTCGAGATCGTTGATGCTCCTCCGAGGAGGATGAAGAAAAGCTCGTCGGTCAATTTGGCTGAATCCATCTCTCAGCCTCTAACTACCGGAAGTGGTGTTCCTACTTTCCTTGCTCCGAGTTCTGTCATGATCTCGGTGAAGTCTTGGATCATTCCCGAGATCCAAGGTATTGAAGAAAGTCTTTCCCTGGATAGGGTTACCACTTTGGCAGCTCATCACATTGCCTCAGTAAGTATTGAAAATCTAAACTTTTATTTTTCATATTATGTGCTTGCACTGACTTACAATTATTTTCTTTTTCCAGTTGGTAATTTGTTTCAATACAATTTTAAAGAAGGACGAAGCCATCAAGGCGTCCATCTCCTCTGGTGGTGTAGAGGAGTCTTTTGTAGGTCTGACGCAGTCTTTAAAAGATTCTCATCAAAGGTATGTCGATGATAAAGATGCTTGGGAGAAATAACTTAATTCCATCGAGCAGGATAGGGATCAAGCTGTTGAAGTCTCTAAGGGGTTGGAGAAGAAAATAAAAGACTTGGAGGAGAAGAACAAAGAGCTCGAGGGGAAGCTCCAAAATGTTGGAGAGCTTGAAAGTAAGCTTAAGTCTGCTAAGGAAGAGTTGGGTAGACTTCGTGACGTTGGTCGTCAGAAGGAGGAGGAAGAAAAGAAATTGAAAGATGCCGAGGAAGTTCTATCCAAGTAGCTTTCCTCGGAGAAGGTTAAAAGGAAGTTGGCTATGAAAAAGTCCTTCTGTGGTGGCTGGGACAAAGGTTGGAATAAGGGTTTGGCTTCCACAGAGTCACAAATGGAGTATGGCAGCCTCAAATACTTTAGGGATGGTTGGATGGCTGCTCTGACAGAGATGAATATTGATAAGAACTCTGACCTGTTCCAGCGACACATTCCTGGCCCCCCTCCTACTCCCGGGGAAGAAGAAGAGGACGAAGCTGCCTCCGAGGAATCTTCTAAGATGGTTGGGGATCAAGTACCTACTATTGAACTTCCCTACGAACAAACCCAATGAACTATTACTCCTATCGAGCAGCTTCAGTTAACCAACATTTTAGCCGAGTAGCTTCCAGCACCCACCGAGCAACCTTCCTCTTCGTCCTAGCCTCCCGAGAAAGTTTTGGGAGACAAGGAGAAGGTGTAGAGTTGTTTGGACTTTTCTCTCTATTTTATTTTCTTTGTCAAATGTAACTCTGAACTATGTACTTCTCCTTTATGATGTAATAAAATTTGAAATTTTGATTATGCATACTGTTGATTCTCTTCTTCTTGCTCTGTTTGCACTCTTATTGATTCTTGCTATCTCTTCCTTTTACTAGTTTATGGCCAGGATGGAATTGTTATCTTCTCATGATACAAAGTTATTGAGATAATGCAATAAATACTTCAAAGCTGGTCATATAGATTTGACTGAACTCAAATTGTTGATATCCTCAGTCCAGATGCTTCAGAGCAAGCTGTCGAAGCCTACTAGTACTTAAAGTGTCTGCTCAACTGGGGAGTGGCTAATAATGTAGCATATTATGAGATGATTGAAGACCTCCAGGGCACTCTCAAGGAGCTTCAACAATAATACAAGGAATCTACAGCCCTCTTGCACCAAGGATATGAGAAGAAGTATCAGTAACTGAATGCTAATAAGGGATATGATAAGCTGTTTGCTGCTTATGATGTGAGGGAGAGAACTTTGAAAATCGAGGTCGAAGAGCACAGGCAGATAGCCAAGTTGCTGGAGCTAGAAAACAATAACCTGCGAGGAGAGGTATCCCAGCTGAGGTCTGTAGCCTCTACCTCAAACGCTTTGATCACTATGAATGACGAGGTATTCTCTTCCTTGGAAGTCAAAAATGCCAATCTGAGAGATGAATTAGAAACCTTGAAGAGGATTGGGCCTTCTACCTCTGCTCGGGGATGAGCAAGAGCTTCTCGGGGACAAGCAAGGGATGCTCGAATTACTATTGAAGAACAAATAACTCAATCGGCTCTGGAGAACCAAGCCTTCCAATTGATGGAAAAGAACCAGGCATTGGCTGAGATGTCTAACAAAATCATGAATCTGGACGAGCAGCTCTCTGCTCAAAAGTCTGCTTTGGAGAGTAAAGAACTTTTAGTAAAGAACCTCCTTGAGCAATTGGAGAGGCTAACCTATCAATTCCACAAGCAGCCCAGGGGGTTTTGGATGGCTGGTTATAATGAAGCCCTTTACCATCTAGATGATCGGATCCAAAATGCAAATAATGTGGGTTACAATCAAGGATGGCTAAATGCCTTGGGCGTGCTGCAGTTGGAACAAGGTCATTACTTATAGGATTACCACAATCCTGGGTTGCTCGACTTACCAATGCCTCCTTTCAAGCTTGATATGAGCTGGATTCCTGCTCGAGCCATTCCATAATGCCTAATTTCAAAGTATCTCGGTGACTACAGTCTTCACTCAAACTTTGAGATATCTCGCCGTGAGCACCTTCTTGATCGGCCATCAGTTATGAACATTAGGATGCTGAAAGATTTGAACTTCATAAACTCCTCGTATGCCTTATACAATCCTCCTGCTGGTGAAGAACTTGTTTCAAAGGAAGAGGGGAAGAAACCCATAGAATAGGATTCCTGATGTAATAATTTTTTATGTATTTTATTCTCAATGTATTCTGTTTTGGATTTAATGAAAAACTTCTATTTTTCTTTGCAATCTTGATTGCCATTATCTTGTAAACATTTTACTTATTTATTAATGAATGTGCATGTATATCTGTTAAAAAGATAACAATATTGTGTTATTTTGCCGATTAACTAAAGTTGGTGAAAACTTATTGTCGACTATCCTAAATTTGTGGTAATCATTTGACGACTAACCAAAATGGATGATATTTTGTTTCTCGACCAACTTGGTGGTAATTTGAAATGTTACAAGTACTAAAACTTTGCTTGGTCACTTTTTAATTCTAAGATATTAGTTGACTTTTATCACATAATCCTTCTTTGATTAATAGAAATGTTCCCAACCAACTGGAGTTGGTGGATTTTCTTCCCAACCAACCGGAGTTGATATTCTGGGAAATATTTTTATTCTTGACCAACCGGAGTTGGTGGATTTTCTTCCCAACCAATCGAAGTTGGTATTTCTGGGAAATATTTTTCTTCCCGACCAACCGGAGTTGGTGGATTTTCTTCCCAACCAACCGGAGTTGGTATTTCTGGGAAATATTTTTCTTCCCGACCAACTGGAGTTGGTGGATTTTCTTCCCAACCAACCGGAGTTGATATTCCTGGGAAATATTTTTATTCTCGACCAACCGGAGTTGGTGGATTTTCTTCCCAACCAACCGGAGTTGGTATTTATGGGAACATTTTTCTTCCCTACCAACCGGAGTTGGTGGATTTTATTCCCAACCAACCGGAGTTGGTATTTCTGGGAAATATTTTTCTTCCCAACCAACCGGAGTTGGTGGATTTTCTTCCCAACCAACCAGAGTTGGTATTTCTGGGAAATATTTTTCTTCCCGACCAACCGGAGTTGGTGGATTTTCTTCCCAACCAACCGGAGTTGATATTTCTGGGAAATATTTTTATTCCCGACCAACCGGAGTTGGTGGATTTTCTTCCCAACCAACCGGAGTTGGTATTTCTGGGAGATATTTTTCTTCCCGACCAATCGGAGTTGCTGAGTAGTGTGTAGCACTAGTATTCCACGAAAACAAAATTTCAACAAAAGGAGAGAATTGGGTAGAATATTCACATTTTATTCATACTAAAGAAACTGCATTACATGAGGGTGTACATTACTGATAATATTTGCGCAGATGCTCTGCATTCCATGCATTCTTAAACCCCTCCCCTTCTAAAGTTTCAATTCTATATGTCCTTGGTCGAACAACCTCTGTTACTCTGTAGGGCCCATGCCAGTTAACTTCCAATTTATTGTGCTTTTGAATTACTTTCTTCAGCACATAGTCCCCTTCTTTGAGGTTGCACTTCTTCACTCTCTTGTTATAGAATAAGGCTGTTCATTGCTGGTAAGCAGCATTCCTGATGGATGCTTCTTCTCTAACTTCTTCGAGCATGTCCAAGTCTAACCTTCTCATTAAGTCGCTGACAGGGGAGTTGAAGTTCAGCACTTGGTGTGTTGGGAGGCCCAACTCGGCAGGTATAACAGCTTCACTTCCAAATGCCAGCATATATGGAGATTCTCCAGTTGCTGCTCGGGGAGTAGTACGATAAGCCCATAGTACTGAATGTAGCTCGTTGTTCCAGTTTTCTTTCACATCATTCAATCTTTTCTTCAAGCCATTTAGCAGCATTCTGTTTTTCACTTCAGTTTGTCCATTGCTTTGGTGATGGTCTGGTGCCGAGTGGATCTTCAAGATATTTGACTGATGACAATAGGTACCGAACTCCTCATTGTCAAATTATGTTCCATGGTCGGTGATGTATGCATGGGGAAGACCATATCTACAAATGATATTTTTACAAATAAATTGGTACACCTTTTTGTACGTCATGTCGACAAGAGGCTCGGCTTCCACCCATTTAGTAAAGTAATCTACTGCGACGACGAGATATTTAAATCTTCCTCTGGTCGTTGGAAGTGGCCCAACCAAGTCATTTACCCACATGGCAAATGGCCAAGGGGAATTAATGGGTGTCAACAATGCTTAGGGAGTTCTTCGGATAGTGGAGAAGCGTTGACACTTGTCACATTTCTTGGCATGGGCTATACAATTAGCCCTCATCATTGGCCAGTAGTATCCTTGCATCATCACTCTTTGCAAAAGCGTCCGTCCTACTACATGGGCTCTACAAGACCCTTCATGGACCTCTTCAATCAAGTCTTTCACCTCGAAGGGATGCACACATCTTTGCAAACCTGCCATAATTCCACGTCTGTATAGAATACCACTAGTCAGTACATAACGAGCAGTTTTAAACTTCAATTTCTTAGCTGCGAGTTTGTCAATTGGTAATTCTCCCTCCACAATATATGCCCTGATGGGATCCATCCAAGATGGTCCTAAATCAAGGGTAATAAAGTTCATCGTCAGATCTTCATCTATGCTCCAACCAGCTAGAACTTCAATTGGGATTGTTCTTCGTAGCTCGGTACGAGTAGCCGATGCTAATCGAGCTAAAGCGTCTGCTCTTGCATTCTCCATTCTTGGTATTCTGACCAGTTGAACAGTAACAAATTTTGATACCAATTCCATCTCCTTTGCATGGTACTTAATCATCAACTCTCCTTTTACTGCATATACACCAAGCATTTGGTTTACAATCAACCGTGAGTAATGCATACGATTACATTCTCTTCCTTCATGGTTTTTGCCAGACTATGACCTACAATCATCTCTTCATATTCGGCCTCATTATTAGAAGCTTGAAATCGAAAGCTTAGAGCATATTCTATATCGACCTCGTCTGGACTTTTCAATATAATCCCAGCTCCACTACCTGAGGTGCATGATGAGCCATCCACATATAGGTTCCATATAGGTATCTCATCCCCAAACCTTTTATTGGACAAAGTTCCTCGATGGAATATTTGTTGTTCCTTTATCTCCATTTCTACCACACCTCTCTGCTCGTCGACCATCTTCTCTTACTCTTCGACCAACTTAAGTTGATCGGGGTTTAAATTTGATGATCCTGTAGCATCCACAGGTTGGTCAGTGTTCAGCTTTTGCTCCCCTGGGGTATCAGGATAAGTGAACTCTGCTATAAAATCTGCTACTGCTTGCCTTTTTAGTGACGATCTAGGCTCATAAATTATATCATATTCACCGAGTTCTATTGACCAATACATCAATCTCCCTAATTTTTCTAGTTTATGAAGAGCTTGACTCAACGGCATATCGGTATATACGACTATGGTATGAACCTGGAAGTATGGCTTCATTCTTCTACTTGCTTCGATCAGCGCCAGTGCCAACTTTTCCAATTTTGGATATCTGATCTCTCCTCCTCGGAAGGCCTTACTAGTGTAATAAATTGGTTTTTGTACTCCATCCTCTACTCTTATTAATGCCGAGCTAACTGCATTTTTTGAAACTTCTAGATATAAGTATAATCTTTCTCCCATCACTGGCCTGGACAACAGTGGAGGTGCTCCCAAATATTTCTTCAATTCTTGAAAAGATTTCTCGCATTATTCATTCCATTCAAAAGTCTTTCGGAGCATTTTGAAGAATGGTAGGCATCTATCAGTTGCTCGCGATACAAATCTGTTAAGCGCTGCTACTCGCCCAGTAAGACTTTGCACTTCTTTCTTCGTCGTTGGAGATCGTAGTCCCAATAGAGCTTTGATCTTTTCAGGGTTTGCTTCAATGCCTCGTTGATTGACAATATACCCGAGAAACATGCCTTCTCGTACTCCAAATATGCACTTGGTCGGGTTCAACTTCATTTGATATTTATCTAATTGATCAATGGTCTGGCCTAAGTCAACTAGATGGTCAGCAGCTCTCTTGCTCATTGTCAGCATATCATCAACATAAACTTCCATATAGCAATTGATTTTCTCTGTAAGACACCTTGTTCATCAGCCCCTAATATATTGCACCTGCTTTTTTCAAACCAAAAGGCATAACATTATAACAATACGTTCCCCTAGAGGTAATGAAAGGTACTCTCTCTATCTTCAGGTTTCATTTTAATCTAGTTATATCCAGAATATGCATCCATGAATCTCAGCAACTCGTGTCCCGAGGTAGCATCCACTAATTGATCAATTCGGGCCAAGGGAAAATGATCCTTTGGACATGCCTTGTTGAGTTCGGTGAAGTCTACACACATCCTCCATTTGTTGTTCTTCTTTTTTACCATCACTACATTTGCTAACCAGTCTGGATATTTAACATCTTCAATAAAGTAAGCTTTCTGGAGCTTCTCGACCTCCTCCTGTATAGCTTGGTTCTTCTCGGGGCTGAATACTCTTCTTCTCTGCTTCACTGGCTTAATCTCCTTATTCATATTAAGCTCGTGACATAAGAAATTTAGGTCTATTCCGGGCATATCCTCATGACTCCAAGCAAAATTTTATTTTTTGCTTTCTAAGAAAACTATCAATTCCTATTTTAGTGAGGCATCTAACGACGAACCTATCCGAGTTATTCGTTCAGGGTGCTCGTCGTCCAGAATGATGTTTTTAGTAGCTCAACCACCTGACCTTTCACGAGTTGTGACTCGTCTCTAGGATCCAATGTTTCAATTTCTACACCTTCATTCGCCTGATAGGTAGTAGTCTTTTTCCTAGATTCCTCCAGTTCCTCCTGCTCGATAGATGAATAGTAGCATTTTGAAGCTACTTTTTTATCACCCTTCACAACTCCTACTCCAAAATTGGTTGGAAATTTTAGGCATTGATGTACTGTAGATGGTACTACTTCGAACTTCTTCAATCCTACTCTTCCCATGATGATATTGTAGGCTGATTGAACATTCTTATCCATCATGAAGAAGCGTACTCTTTATGTTCGACAAGCAAGCCATGTACCGATGAACATATCCAACTTGATCATCCCAAGTGGAAAAACTTTCTCGCCAGCAAAACCGAGGAGGGGCCTATGATAAGGCTCCAACTGAGATAACTTTAGATTTAGCTGTTGAAGCAAGAGTAGAACATAATATCAGCCGAGCTACCATTATCAACCAGTACTCTCGAGATCATTACTTCCTTTATTCTCATTTTGATCACCAATGGGTCATCATGAGGATACATCACACCTGCGAGGTCATTTTTGGAGAAACCGATGACCAGTTTTTCTTTGTTGACCTTCCTCGGGCGATCATCTTCAGCCAGGTTTATTTGTTGAATATATGAACAGGCTTGAGCCTCATTGAGGTAAGATTTTCTTTCTGCAGTAAGGTCTCTACCTCCTGCATCTCCACCTGTAATAACATTACAATCAAATGATCCAAAACGTATTGAAAATACCTCACGTTCTGGCTGCCTTGGTCTTTTGGGAAGATCGAGTTCGTCTTCTGGATCATCTTTATGGTCTCTTTTCTTGTTATCCTCTGCTCGATGAGGAGATCTAGACCTCTCTCTTGCTCGATCACTATTTCTTCTTTCATTTCTAAGATCAACATACTTTGCCAGTTTTCCTCGTCTAATGAGTGCTTCGATCTCATTCTGAAGAGCTGCAATTTTTGGTCATGTGGCCATGATCTTTGTGGAACTTGCAATATTTGGCCTTATTCCTCTTGTCAGGGTCTGACTTCATTTTCTCTGGTCAGTTTAACTCCTCGCTGTTCTTGATTTCTTCTAGAACGTGGTTGATGTCTACCTTCAAAGGAGTATAATTTTCAAATTTCTTCAATACCTCCCATGATGGCTTTGTTTTTGAGTGCTTATCACCACTATTGTTCTTATGCTCTTTCTTTTTGGCCTTATCAACCTCCACCTTAGACTCTTTGGTATCCATATTCTTCTTTGCAGCCATAGCCTCCTCAGCATTCATGATCTCAGTTCTGATATGGTTCTGGGTGGATCTTTGGCCAAAGTGTAGTACAACTTGTTGGGCAACGGCCCACTCATCAGAGAAGTAATCGCTGTCGTTTCCTCATAATCAATAACTTCAAGTTTCTCATTATTGAAATGATTTTTATAATCCCTGGTACTCTCACCTTCCTTTTGTCTAACACTTAACAAATGTGCTACTCGTTTAACCGGTTTTGCTCCAAAACAAAAGTTTCCAATGAAGAGCTCGGCCAGTTGAAAGAAAGTTGAAATCTTACCCCGAGGAAGATTATTGTACCATATTTGAGCAGATACTGTAAGAGTTCCCGAGAATGCCCTGTATCTCATCTCATCTAGCACATCATAGATGTCAGCAGCAGCTTGGTATTGCTCTATATGAAGGATAGGGCCAATTTTCCCATCATATTTAGAAGTTACAACAGGTTCTTTGAACTTTGATGGTGTGGGAAAATCCATAATTGCTTGGACAAATGGTGTCCCTTGGACAAAAGTTCTTTGTAGAGGATTCTTGGCCTTACCCATTTCCCCTAATCTATCCACCAACCTCTGAATAGAGCCTTTCCACTTATCATTTCCCTCCCCGGGTCTACTGGTTCGAGGAATTGATCGTGTTGAAGTAGCTTCCTAGGATCTATCTTGTCGAGCAACTGGTTGTGATTGGGAAAAACCTTCTCTTAGATAAAATGGTCGTTAAAAGTTTCTCGACACAGCCTTAGGAGGATTTTTATTCTTCCTAGGGCCCAATCGATCAAAAGGAGAGACCCTACTTAATCTTTCCAGTGCACTAATCTTTCTGGAGAGAGAGTGATGTGTTGTTCAGTATCTGTGGCTCGTACTGACAAAGTTCGACTCGATTGATAAGAAAAATCATCAGATTTATCAGTGCGATATGAATCGCTTTGCCTAATGCACGAAGAAACTAAACGGGTATTTCATTGAATACTTCATTGTCCTGAATGGGTCGACGCTCCACCTTGGATAGTTTGCATGAGTTGTCGCATAGTTTCTTGCATAGCTTCTGGCCTTGAGCCAAACTGGCTATAATTCCACTAGATCTTGGACATTTGGAGGAGCAGATGGATTTGGGGGGTTTCTAGTGTTTCGATTGCTGGATTGAGGATTGTCAGCCATTGATAATGAATTGTTTTTGGGGAAAACGATAATTACAGTCATTTTCCCACATATGGCGCCAATATGTTGATGTAAAAAATTAGATTATCTCTAATTATTCAATCACAGATAAAATAAATAAGACAAAAGAATTTTTAAAGTGGTTCAGCCTTAAAAGAATAGCCTACGTCCACTGTTTTTGTTATTGCTGACTGTTTGAGAATTCTCGATAATATGTTTTTTACCAAGAAATTTCGAGTGCCCTTACAATGAGGATGATACAATGTATTTATAGCCCTGAGGCTGTACATGTGAAAGGGTAATACATAGCTATCCAATAAGCGTATACATCTGTATGATAATAACCAGCATTTAATGCACATTTAATCCTCTTAATTGTCTAGTAATAAATGCTCTGATCAAGGTGCAGCTTGGACCACCTAAGTATCTCGGTATCCATGAGTTACTCGGTGCAATAAAGTTCCTCGGAGAGCACTTATTGCTCAGAGTATCTGAGCTGGTCGGGGAAATTGAGTTCCTCGAAGTCAAGGTATTGTTCAGAAATGTTTGTTTGTGCCATGTAGATTGACACGTCTCTCCACTTAATTGAGCCATGTCAGCAGACTAAATTTGGTATCACCAATATCCAAAAGGAATTCTTTTACAATCCTTTTTAGTCCAAGAAAATATCCCAAATGTTTCTGTCATAATCGAACCAAACCCATGGGCATAAAAAGAACCAATATGGTGTCCCAAAAATGAACTGAACGGATGGCCAATAAAACGAAATGATCCAATAATCTGATCAGTTCGGGAATTCATCTTCTTCTCAAACTCCAAAATTTATGGTTTTTACCCTCAGCAACCATTTCTATAAATATCTGCACACTTGGAAATACCCCCCTCACTAATTTATTCTTGGGACTGATGTTTTTAACCCAGAAAATCAACCCTTTTCCTAATTAAACCATAACTTTCATTTCTCCCAATTTCTCACCATAATTTACAACATTAACATGGATTTAATCATAGATTTCCTATAGAGTTATTAACTGATCGAGGTGGAAACCGAGCATCCGTATAATACGCTAATCGTTGTTATCGACTTCTGACCACAATACAAAAACCTAAACTTTAACTATACTCTTGCGGAGTATAGTGGCTAGTCTGGGTATCGAATCCTCAGGGAACTAGGACGAGTGAACGTGACGACAAAGGTAAGATTGTTAACCCTAACTTGAGTCTAAAAAGAAACAAAAGATGATTGAGATGGGAAATAACTAATTAACGAAATGTACACTGAATTAAACTACTACAATAACTATGTGAGCAAAATTAACTAAATAAGAATGACTTAATAAGAATGAAGGGAAAATACGTTGGGAATACAATCAACCAAACCCTAGTAGATTTATTGTATAGAATGCTAAAATTTTGAATTAGAAATTTAATTGAACCCGGTCTTTAGTACTCCCATATGAGGTTCAAGCCCGCATCATACATAATCAAATGATGAGTAAAGCAGTGTCGCAATAGCTACACGCTCACCACATCCTTAAACACCACGGTTACCTAGGGTCAACCGAGGTAAAAAGGTCTATGATAGCTTTGACAACTACACAACACGATTCATTCAAATTTCAATTGAAACCCTAGTTTCTACATGGCTAAATTACATCGGGTTGGGTTCTTGCATACCAACCCTTAGAAATCTAGCCTAACATGGTGCAATTAATTAAAAACATGAATCCTACGTTGCATGTAATTGAATCAATGAGAAAACTATTTTTAAGCATGTCTAAACGAATTGGAAAACCAAAAAATAAAGAAAGCTTGTAAATAAATTAACTACAAGAATAAGAAAGAAAGGAACAAACTTTATTTAAAGAAATCTTGTAATTCAAACAATAAAAGTACCTACTTGATGGAGAATTGTTTTTTATGGTTCTAAGCTACTCTCCTCCTTCCTCTCTATGAAAAACTATTCAAAACTATATTTTCTAAGCCAATACAATGACACATGTACGTTTTAGAAGAGTTTGTAACCTATTAGAACTCTTTGGACCATCAACATTCAAGTAAAAATTCACGCATTAGGTACCTTGAATCGGTTCGCCCCTGAACCGGTTCCCACTGTGGTTCGGGAAATCTTACTGGTTTGGAGACTTCTTTTCTTGATTTCCACACTTAGAAAGTTTTCAAGCTTTATTCTTTTCTTTCTAGGATTTTTCTTCAATTTCGAGGGATCATAACTCTTTCACCGTAGCTCGAATTTAGGTGTCATTTGTTCCAGTATTATCGTTGTTCCGAAATCTTTAACTTTACCATAGGCTCCACCTCCGGGATCAAGCTGAAAAATTATGAAAATGCCCTTGAACTTGCCTTCTTAACCTTTCCTTCATTGTTTCGATTTCTCTTTCACACCGTTTGCATAATTTACCCGTAAAACATATAAGAGAAACACAAAACACGAAATACTTGCCAACGAAGGTTATTAGAATCATTAAGAGTTAAATCCATACCAATTGCACCTCTCGGGTTCACAAAGGTACCAAAATTAAGGGGATAAATATACAATATTTATGCCCGATCAAACCCCCCTAACCTAGAACTTTGCCCGTCCTGAGCAATGTAAATGAAAAAGAATAATTTCATACTCTTCTAAACCCTTTATTGGGATAATATACCTTTTTCGTGGGCAAGCGGTTGCATTTAGCATATGCAACAAGCCTTTAAATCCCTAGGTTACCCTAGTAGGACAAGTGGTGTCTCGTGATGGTTTGCAGTGAATATACCCACAAAATTCGTTATTGACTCAAAGAAAAATCAAAATACTTAAAAATTGTACAATTTGAACCTTCCAAAAAATAGTTACCATAAATTCATATTCAAAATAGTCTCAAGTTGTCGTGTGTGTGTGCGAAGCCTGAAATCGAACCGCTAATTTCCACCGATTGATCATTACGTTACTTTTCGAAAATTCGCTTTGATTTCAAAATCTCACAATACACTCACAAACGAATCACTCAGAAGTGTGGCTATTCTCTTAGTATTCGTGGTTTATAAGAGTAAATGTAATGTAACGCAAGTTCACACACATAATTATGAATGACAGAATTATTTAGCAAAATGATCTCTTCATCGGATTACGGTAGTTGGAAAACAGGAATCATCGCCTCAATTCACACCATTCAATCTCTCATATTATCTTTTTGTATCTTAGCTCTCCAAGCAGTGATCAATTTCCCAGTTCGAACTTGGTAGGACTTTTCAGGTTAAAGGTATATTGGGTAACATGGGCATGGTTGAGAACTTCGGAATTGGAAATATTTTCTTATGATGTCCCTTAGTGATTTTTAGGGAAATTGCTCATTTTCTCTTCTTTTTCTCTACTTGCTATTTCTGTTGAGCATTTTTTTACTATTTTTTTTTCTTGCCCCTTTTTATGCACTTTTCAGACTTTATTTGATGACATTACCAATTTTCACAATTTCGGGCTACTTGGTTTTTTTCGGATTGCCAAACGAAAAGGAAAAATTTTATTCTGTTCAATCGGGTTAACAAAGGGATAATTTTTCACATCTTTTTATGGCTAATGTTTTTGGGTAACAAACGATGGCCTACTTCATTGTCCAAATTACTTATTAACAAACGATGGTGTCGCATGCGTCTCGAGATTAATTTAATTTAGAGATTTATAGCTCGCTTTTCAAGACAACATTCCATTTTCCATAACTGATTAAAACAAAGAATTGATATCATCAATGACTTATTTAGAATGCTGAATTAGAACCATGAGTTATCCATTAACTCGAATTGATTTGAAAACTCAAAAAGATCGATAGGCTCGAAATCTCACTGGTTTTTGTTAATCTCCACACTTATTAGTTAAGTCGTCAATTTTCACACAATTTCTATCTTTGGTCAATTTCGGCTTATTGCAATTGAGATTTAACAATTTGAGAATTCAAATAGAATAAATGTGACATTTTTGAAAAATTTAAATTCCAATTTTTATTTATTTTGAAGCAAAATATTTTTGGATTTTTCACAATTTATGATTTTTATTTGGAATTTTTTTTGGGCATTTTTGTTTTTGAAAAATTTGTGAAGTTTTGGAAAGACGCACTTATCACCCCCCCTAACTTAGACTTTTTCATTGTCCTTAATCAAAAGGACTAAAATCTACAGAAGAAAAAGAATAAGTGCGATAAATAAAATAAGAAATTTATCAAAATGCACCAAGACACTATATGACACTCATACATGACTCAAAAATACAACAAAAATCACCCCATATGTGTCGGGGGTGCGATGACCTCTCATTTCTCTCCATAAATCACCCAACCCCTTGCACAGGATCCGTTTCTCTCCTTGTCTCTCCCCTCTTCCTGTCATACACCAATAACTTGAATAAGTTGGGCCATTGCCCATAAATAAAGGAAAGACTGGGAGACTCATCATGATTAATCGAAAAAGGATCCTCGTGATGCGTACTACGTGGGTTGGGCTCTATGTCAGACGAGACTTGGGTGTTATCTTCAATTACCTCTGAGGACTCAAGTTGCATGGGTGGATGGTCACTGCAAAGAAACTCATCAATTTTATCTTTCCACTCGCTCTCTCCTAAATGACTCCATGAGTCCAATAGAGATTAGACTTCGTCATTAAGGCTCTCATCCACCTGCCCGAATTCTCTCTCAAATTACTCTAGGCTCAACTCCTCTAGCTCTCTTTCTTGCCTTGTTTCCACATCCTTCCTTCCTCGACCCATCTCAAAATTATTAGGTGGTGTGGGTGGGTAGCAATCCAAGGTAAAATTATCTATCATGTCTGTCCATCCACTCTCCTCTAAGCACTCATACAAACCTCTCCCGTTCCCTCTAAATTGTCGCTCTCACTCACACTCTTCATTGCACTAACTACCCATACCTCTCCTACGCTTCGCTCCTTGTTGCAACCGTCGCTCTCATTTGATGTAACAAGGCATACCCCTATCGGCTCTCGTGTGTGGGTCCTCCCATGCTCGTGTGCTGCCTCTAAACGATCCGTCTCTCACGGTTCTCCTTAGTCACCCTCGTTCTTGATATTACTGAAAATATTTGTCTCGAGGGTCATGTTCCCAAATGTTAATTGCATTCGCCCACTCCGATTATGGATGAGTGCATTAGCCGTAGCTAAGAATGGGCAACAAAGGATAACGGGGACATGATTTCTTCAGAGAATGGAGGTATCCTCGTCCCAAATGATAAAATCCATCGGGAAGTATATAGTGTCTATTTGGACAATCATATCCTCAATAATTCCCCGAGGCATCTTCACAGAACGACCCGCGAGCTGGAGAGTCATATTTGTAGGCTTAAGGGCTCCCAAATCTAGTTTCTTATAGATGGAATAGGGTTGATTGTTAAGACTCACCCCTAAATCTATTAGCGCTCTTTCGATTCAATTCTTCCCTATGATGCACGAGAAGGTGGGTGCACCCGGATCTTATACTTTAACGGAAGGTCACTCGATAAAATCGAACTAACATTCTGGGCTAAAAAGACATTCTTATTTACCTTTAGCTTGCGTTTCACCGTGAGTAAGTCCTTAATGAACTTAGCATATGCAAGAATTTTCTGTATAGTCTCAATAAAAGGTAAATTAATCTTTACGTGCTTGAGGACGTCCAAAACATCATCCCGAGAAGTCTGTTTGGAGTGCGGGACCAACCGTTGAGGGTATGGGGTAGCAGTGGGTGGTTTCACCATAACCTTGGGTCCGCCAGTGTTATATTTTTTATCACTCTCAATTAAAGAGGCGTCTTTGGCCTCTTTCGTGCCGGGAGAAACCTCCTTATGTTTAGGTACGTCTTGTGGGGGAGGTGACAAGTCAACTACTCTCCCACTAAGTAGAGTGGTAATTGCACTACATTGCTCAGGATGGTCATGGGGTATGGAGCTAACACTAGTTTGACCTTGGAGAGGTGTTTGTCCCTGGACAGGAAACTTTCCCTTATCTTGGATACTCAACGATGATTGCATCTATGAAATAGTCGTATTTATGTCGTTGATCATGCACTCATGTCTAGCAGTGGTTGCATTCTGGGCAGTGATGAATTGGTTTATCGTATCCTTGAGATTTCTCCATGATGGAGTGATATATGACCTTGGAGGTGGTGGTTCTTGCACATGTCCCTGCATGTGTGGTGCTTGTTAAAAGTGTGATGGCGGGGGAGGGGAAACATGTGAATTAGGATTCATCGTAGTATTTTTTTATCCATAGCTAAAACCAGGATGGTTTTTCCATGAAGGGTTGTAAGAATTCCCGTGCGGTGCATCGAAATTACCCTTAAATCCTCCTACATCACTCACTTGCTCTTGAAGCATAACTTTATAGGTGGGTATCATCGAGCATTCCTCTTTTGAATGTCCCACCTCATAAATAGCACACACCCTCTCATTGGGATTCAGGATGGAGCCAGTTGGTCCTCTTTCACATATCTCAAGTACTTCTCACATTCCTTTCTCAAGTAGATCGAGTCGACTGGCTGTCATGGTATCCTTTTCTACGTGAAATAGGTCGGTCACCGATGGAGTGGTGATCGTTTGGTGCATTCGAGTATGAGAATTAGGGTCAGATGTATCCCATGCTTGGGTTATCTCGGCGACATACCTCAGGCGAAGCTCAACATCATTAGCGTCTAGGTCGACAAAGGGACCATCACACATGGTTTCAACGAGTTGCTTGGAATTTATATTCAGCATTATGGAGGAATGAAATGATTTGCAATTTATCAAATCCATGACGAGGGCATGAAGTGATTAACTCGTTAAATCGCTCGTAACATCAACCAAACAACTCATTTTTTGATTGTTGAAAGGTTTGAATTTGAGCCTTGATGGAGTTCGTTTGATATGGAGGAAAGAATTCTTAAGGAATTTAGATTGCAAGTCGTTCCATAATGCAATCGAGTTTAGAGGTAAAGACCATAGCCAGGTCTTAGCCTTATCCTTATCCTTTAGCTATAATGGGAAGAGTTTGAGGTGTATCACATCTTTTGTGCAAGTTTTATCACTGAGGTTCTCGCACGCCTCCTCAAATTCCCGAATGTGGGGATATGGCTTTTCTGATTCCATTCCATGGTAATTGGGAAGTATCTGAATCATCTCATTTCTAAAGCAAAATTGCCCTGCAGCATACGAGAGTAAAATGCATCCCAGAGTGACTGTTCACTCGAGATATAAGATTTTTCTCAAAGGCCGGTATAGGACCTCTTCCTCACCTATGGATACACTATCGTAATGTGATATGGCCCTCTCACTTGATGACTCTGTATCCTCACTTGGTATGCTCGGAGCATTCTCTATGGTGTGTCCTAAGAGGGATGTCGGAGTGTTATTTGCAATTGAGTGTTGAGGTGTGGGAGGTGGAACCCAGAATTATGGAACGTTTGGAGTGTGAGGGCTATCGGGGTCGTACTCAACTATCAGGTTTTCGGGAATGCTGGTTGGAGTATTTTGGGGAGTTAGAGCGAGTTCAGGATTTTGAATTAATAGGCTATTAAGAGATGAAGTATCTTTTTGTGCTTTTAAAATTTTAAAAATTTTTTTTATTTAGTTTTGGTCGAAGTTTAAGATTAACGAAATCTAACCTACATCTACGTAATTCCCCCAAAACGACGCCATTTTGATCGAGGTGGAAACCGAGCGTCCGTGTAATACGCTAATCATTGTTATCGGCTTCCGACCACAATACAAAAACCTAAACTTTAACTACACTCTTGCAGAGTATAGTGGCTAGTCTGGGTATCGAATCCTCAGGGAACTAGGATGAGTGAACGTGACGACAAAGGTAAGACTATTAACCCTAACTTGACTCTAAAAAGAAACAAAAAGATGATTGAGATGGGAAATAACTAATCAACTAAATGCACACTGAATTAAACTACTATAATAACTATGTGAGAAAAATTAACTAACTAAGAATGACTTAATAGGAATGAAGGGAAAACAGGTTGTGGATAAAATCCCCCAAACCCTAGTAGATTTACCGTATAGAATGCTAGAATTTTGAATTATAAATTTAATTGAACCCGGTCTTTAGTACTCCCAAGAATTACATATATGAGGTTCAATCCCGCATCATACATAATCAAAGGATGAGTAAAGCAGTGTCATAATAGCTACACGCGCATCACATCCTTAATGGTTATGACAACTACACAACACGATTCATTCATATTTCAATTCAAACCCTAGTTTCTATGTGGCTAACTTACATCGGGTTGGGTTCAGGCACACCAACCCTTAGAAATCTAGCCTAACATGGTGAAATTAATTAAAAACATGAATCCTACATTGCATGTAATTGAATCATTGAGAAAACTATATCTAAGCATGTATAAACGAATTGGAAACCCATAAAATAAAGAAAGCTTGTAAATAAATTAACTACAAGATTAAGAAATAAAGGAACAAACTTTATTTAAAGAAAACTTGTAATTCAAACAATGAAAGTATCTACTTGAGGGATAATTGTTTTTTATGTTTCTAAGCTACTCTCCTCCATTCCCCTCCATCAAAAACTATTCAAAACTATGTTTTCTAAGACAATACAATGATACGTGTACGTTCTAGAAGAGTTTGTAACCTATTAGAACTCTTTGGACCAATCAACATTCAAGTGAAAATTTGCGCATCAGTTACCCCGAACCGGTTCCCACTATGGTTCGAGATATCTTGCTGGTTTGGAGACTTCTTTTCTTCATTTCTACACTTAGAAAATTTTCAAGCTTTCTTCTTTTCTTTCTAGGATTTTTCTTCAACTTCGAGGGATCATAACTCTTTCACAGTAGCTCGGATTTAGGTGTCGTTTCTTCCACTGTTATCATTGTTCTCAACTATTTAACTTTCCAGTAGGCTCCACCTCCGGGATTAGGCTACAGAATTATGAAAATGCCCTTGAACTTGCCTTCCTAGCCTTTAATTCATTATTTCAATTTCTCTTTCACACCATTTGCATAATTTACCTGTAAAACACAGAAGAGAAATACAAAACACAAAATACTTCCCAACGAAGGTTAGTAGTATCATTATGAGTTAAATCCATATCAATTTCACCACTCGGGTTCATAAAGGTACCGAAATTAAGGGGAGAAATATACAATATTTATGCCCGATCATTAACACATCAATTTCTTATGAAATCTTCTTCCAAAAACCCATTTTTTGTTCAAGAATCCCAGCTAAAAATATTATAGTTTTCATCACCAACTATAATATGAAAAATAAACACACTTAAATCATTAAAGCAAGTTAAACACTTTCCTGGTTGGATAAATTCGACGATCTCATAGCGAAAACCGACGGAGCTAGGCCCGAGTCTCCTATTTTTCTCCCTTTTCTTCCTTATTTCTCTTCTTTCTTCTTTCTTTATTTTCTTTACTCTTTTCTCTTTCTCTTGTGGATTATAAGAAAGAAAATAAAGGTTATCCACTTATTAAAGACAAAATTGACTCGTGTACACAAATGCGAGTCCCTACTGATCCAAAAAGCACCCAGAACCCAAACACTACGCCGCGGGTACTCTCTTCTGACTATATCGGCCCTTCCAAGACCAACTGTGAACTCTAAATTCACATTTGAGTCACTTAACAAAAATTCATGTCTTAAATCCCAACACATCACCACATGTGTTTTTCGCATAAAATAACATCACCCGTCGCTTTTATTCACCTGTGGTATGAAATAAAAATAGTCTATCTCATTTAATTATTCTCAAATCATTAAATTACACCCACTCATGTAATTTAAATGTGCCTAAAAGTGTGGGGTATTACACAATACAAAACGTGGAAGAAAAACATGCAGGCATGGTACTTTGGGCAAAATCGGGAGTTCATATTGAGGGTTCGTTTCATCGTACTGTCGAAGAAACTAATCTCATTGGCATAGTGGCAGAAGTTTGTCGATAATGAGATCGAAGATAGGCATCCGATCTTATTGGCACAGTGGCAGATGATCTTATTTTCATTATTGCGGTGCCGTCGTAGCCAGCAGACCTTACTGTATGTCATGCACTTATTCGGGCCCGTCTTAAGTTGTACACCACACACATTCCCCTCGTAATATCCATCCAACCCGTATTCTGTCATCCCGGCACTTATTTTTGAGGTTCCACACACGACATATCATTATAGCCAGCCAACCCATTTAACGGTCAGCCATGCACTTATTACGTTACCACACACCCACACGTCACAATAGCAAGCCAACCCATTTAACTGTCAGTCCTGCACTTATAAATGACGTCAATTCATTTTAGTACCTACTTATTATCTTAGGCATTAATTATTCAATTTATAGTGTTCTTATTATTTTAATTTAGCCATACCCTATTATAGAGCATAGTCCTCGAATCTACCTTAGTCCCATACCTAGAGGTCTCCAAAACACAAGCATGTCCTACCCTATTTTATAGGATAAATTTTTACTATTTATATCTTCCTAGTCTCACACCTAGGCTATCGAAATCAACAGGACAACACCGAAAATGAGTCCCACCCTGAAATATCCCATCCGTAAAAATCTACACTAACTACTCGCATACCTAGAAAGTGTTACCACAACCAAGGTATACCCACTAGTCCCATACCTAGAAAGCATTCCTAAAATTAAGGTGAGATCATACTACCCAAAAATCCCATTGTCCTCGTGATGATAATTATGAATTTAAAACAATAAGTCGCACAATCCAATTTATCATCTAGAATAAAATTTATTCAAACGATCACAATTTACTTTAATTTAAATCATTTAATCCATCGTCATATATAACATAATTTATTTTATCCGACAATTATAATTCAACATCATGCAAATTTAAGGAGCACGCAACAATAATTCATTTTAATCATACCTACATAATTTTATGTGGTTGTACGAATCTAGTTTTCATTTAAATCAAATTACTATGGTTCCTATATGCAAACGTATACCCATATTAACTAAAACCCAACCTCTACCCTAAGCACATAAGGGTTGCAAGTCTTAATTCATATTAAGATTTTTCACAAAAACAGTCCTAAATTACATTCCACTTTTCCTATTTAAGGTTGCTAATTTATTTTAAGAAAAACATGTAAATTAATGTTTAGAACATATTTAATACAAATAATAATAAAGAGAGATAATAGAAGAATTCATTCCATATAAAAATTATTTGAAAATTCTGAATTGATGGTCACGTTGCTCTTGAGAGGATGACAAAAATGTGTTATTGGATGATCTTGAGAAAACTCGGGTTGAACTTTCAAAACTTGGGTTGAATCTTGCTTTTAAATGGGGATAGGGTTTTATAGATTGAAAAAGATGAAAATAGAGGAGGCTACTGAGTTTTGAGAAGGCTAAATTGTGTTTTAAAAGCCCTTAACCCGCCACTTTATGTTCATATGCCAAATAGAGTTTGAGTCTTAATCAAACACAAACACTCAAAAATTTATTATGGATGATCGGAATGTCAGAATTGGCTAAACTTTTTGTATTTGTAGCTGACGGTGATACGGAGCTGCTATAAAAAATTCAGCTCGATAGACAATTGGATTATTATTATTTTTTATTTTTATAACCTCCTTAGGTCAGATTCTCCCCCAATTTTTATACAAAAAGTTATAATTTCCAAGTTTTATTCTCGAATTCAATTCCACTTCAAACCTTATTATTATATATAAAAACCAACAGTTTTACGTACTAAAATGAAATATGTTCCAAAAATTTTATTTTTCCAAATTCTGAATTAATTTAAATTATTAATGAATTAAAATTACTGGGTGTTACAATGGACTATGTGAAGGACCCATGGTGAGCATCCCAAAGTCTAAGCATATAGATCTGAAGAGTGCCCAATATGTGTGTTTTAAATAAAACCAATTTTTCCCCGAAAAATATCCCACTTTTATGTATGCACCAAACCAAGTTGTGACAACCCAATTCTTACTTTAAACCAATTTTATCTTGATTAATCCTAAACATCCATCTAGTGATTAAAGCAAGTAAAATAAAGTAAAGAATACTCACAATGCCGGATGTACGAGGAAAAAACCCAAAACGGGAAAACAACCTCGGACGGCCCAAGCCAGACAATCACTATGAATACGGTTTTACAAAGACAGACAAAGTCTCACTCAACGACTCGATCCCCACGGGTCTTGATTCTCTTCTGATCTTAAACCACTCCTCTCACAGTGCCCACGCAGAAAGTTCATCTTCTATGATACCTGTCCACAACACACGCATCCACGTATGTCTCGGTGTCCACCGATATGACTTTGATTCATCTACGATGTCGAACACGATGCCCGTCGCTTCTTCACCGTAAAACCCTTTGATGTTCAATGTGTAGAACAAACAACTTTGGTGCCGCAAGATCACGTAAACATATAAGAATGATAACTCAGCTCTTTACAAACTCTAAGGATGTGTTTAAGACTTTTAAACCGTAGAAAACATATGCAAACAATGTTCTGGTTCGTAAAACTTTTTCCAGAAAGAAAACTTACGAAATTCTGATGCAAACACTGTTTAAATAGGATTAAACATCGCCTAGAAAAATGTGTCGTTCGAATGACTTAAGCATGTTGTTCGATTGACATCAGCATCTCGTTCAAATGAGATCTGATATCGTTCGAGCGACAGAGTTGAATTTTTGACTTTTTGTTCAAAACGTCTCTTCAAAGAGAGATTCAAATAAGTCAAACTCCTATTCGAACTTATCAGAATAAAAACGTAGTTTAAACCTTTTAAAACACTTTAAAACATTTAAAAACATTTTTCTTTATAAAAATTACATCCTTATCTTTTATAAAATAATTTCGAGCACCATTAATTATACGTATTCATACCTGAGTTATCTCGGAATGCAATTAACTTTGAAAACGATTAAACTTGCACCAATTAAACATCGGTATGATTAATTCTTTGAAGCTTTGCCGCAACGTCTTCAATTTCTTCAATACATCATAGACCAAATGGGATTGTGAAAAAAATAAAATTCTCCCTATGATATATTACAAACACAGTTTTGTTCATGGAATTAAGTCAAAACAATACAGGGACTCAATTGGAAATTTATATCCTTATAAATCTCCCCCTTTTGACTATTCTAGGACAAAACTAAACCAGTGAAATGCCTAATCGGGCCGTCAAGCCGTATGACGCCTAAATCCCATCCCATAAACCCAAAATAAAAAATACAGGACACGGACTAGAATACGTATCACCGATAAGTATGAACTGTCTGAATGTGATGTAGACGTGAAATCTCGAATCGCTGAAGCATACCTACACACATGAAACAGACAAACAAATACCCAGTGAAGTATGGAGGAACAAATGATACCAATTTATTTTTCTAATATGAACAAATCATTAGAAACATGAGAGAAATTATTTGATACCAATATGAAAGAAATATAATCAATCAATTTGAAAATCCATATATCAATAGAAATGCTCAACAAATCTCTCCCCCTACATTACATACATCTCTCCCCCTTTTTGTCTCGAATAGACAATCGTATGAAAAGAAAAACCAATATGAAATATCTAGCATGAGAGTATGATACCACATTGAATCAAGTTGATACCAATTTGAGAAATGAAACATGCTAGATAACCATGAAACAACCAGCTAAATATGATCAAGCAATGATAAATCAGTAGCTAGTAAACCAAGGAATCACATAAAGAGTATACCAATCAAATCAAGTGTGATAAACGGACTATATGCAAAATACCAATTTTGAAATAAAAGAACTTGCATAAAAACCAAACATTCCAGAAATGCTTCCCGCAGTACCAAAAAAATACCAATTTGAACATGAGGACTGCAAACCAATCAGAATCCATTTTTGACATTGTCGTTCGAACGAGCCAGGGACTTCGCTCAAACGAGATGAGGAAGTCGCTCGAACGAAGTATATAAGTCGTTCGCGCGAGATGAGATGTCATTTGAACGACTTCGCGCGACCTGTCAAAATTTTCCAGATTCCCAGAAATATCATAAAGTATTACCCAGTGAATTTCCACAAAAATATTCCAGGAAGGGACTGACAGATGCAAAACAGTGCTAAAACACATTCATAAGGAGAACCAATATCGAATGGGTTTGTTGGATATAACAAGATCAAGATGAACCAATATCATCAGGAGAAAATCACATTCATCACCCCTTAGGGAACCTTTTGCTACACCATCATGCCATTTGGTCTCAAAAACCATCTTACATGATTTGATACATAAGTAAGTCGAGGTCTACGTGGGGGATATGATTATAGGGTTTAAGATTAGAGAAGGTCATATTCCCTCTCTTCGAAAATTCTTTGAGCGACTATGGAAATCTCAGATGTGAGTTAACCCATAAAAATGTGTCTTCAATGTTACCAAACGAAAGATCTTGGGATTCATAGTTAGTGAGAAAGGGATAGAATCAGATACTGCCAAGCTAAAAAACATACGCGAGATTCCACCACCTCGAATGGAGAAGGAAGTCTGTGGATTCCTTCAAAAATTGCATTGTATCATCTAGTTCATCAGCTAGTTGACTTCTATCTGTGCACCCATCTTCAAACTCCTATAAAAGGATTCAACCAAAGTCTGGATTGAAGCTTGCCAAGAAGCCTTTGATCAAATCAAGATATACCTAACCCAACCTTCGATAATCATGCCGCCATAACTTTGTCTTCCCCTACTCCTATACCTAACCGTAATAGATACTGTAGTTGGGACTTTACTAGCCCAATAACTTGAAGAAACCTACAAAAAGAGAGACATTTACTATGCTAGTCGCAAGTTGGCTGGATACGGAGTTAGCTACACAGGCTTGGAAAAAGCATGTGTCGCCCTTGTCTAGGTTACTAAAAAATTACGGCAATGCATGCTCTCCTTTCCCATAACAATTGTATCCTGAATCGATCCTATCAAGTAACTACTAAAAAAACCTTCCTTGTATAGTCGAATGGACCGATGGTTGATGTTTCTAACTAAATTCGATATCTCGTATGTGACACAAAAATCCATAAAAGAAAGGGCCATCTCTCACTACCTCATTGACTACCTTATAAAAGAAGTCGACGTCCAGATTTTCGAGTTTCCATATGAGAATATCCTTTGTACCTCTCATGAAAACCTCTGATGGAACATTTTCTTTGATGGTAGGGTATGTCATTGGGATACTAATAATTTCCCCTGATGACTCTCACACTCTAATTGCCAATAAGCAGGATTTTCGTGCACCAAAAACATGACAAAATATGAGGCGTTCAGGGTGTGCCTCAAAGTCTGTCTCAAGAAAAGAATTCGATACTTAGATGTCTCTGGGGATTCAACCCTCATAATTGGTCAAGTACTTAGAAGATGGAAAGTCAAGGATGAGAAACTCTTACCCTTTCATGCCCACCTAGAAGAATTATCCTCTCAGTTCCAAGATATCACCTTTCACTACATGCCCGAGAAAAGAATAACCTATGTAATTCCCTTACTGCCTTAGACACCATGATGTTTGAAGGAATAACCATGACCCCTTTCCTAGTCCAAAAGAAAGATAAACCAACCCACAGCTACCATATTGAGCTCATTACAAAAGAAGGTCCTAATATAGTCGACTATTGGTACTATAATATTTCACGCCTCCTCAAGCATGGTAAGAACCCCCAAGGCTGTGACAAGAAAGACCGAGCAACCCTTTATAAACTGGCTACCTAATACATTGTCTATAAAAAGCACTATTCAAAAGAAACTTTGATGGAACCCATTTGCACTACATCGCAATGTATGACATTGAAGAGATGATGTACAAAATCCACAGCGAAGAGTGAGGATCCCACATGAATGGCTCTGATAGGGTTACTAATCGACTACCATGGTTCAATATCGCACTGCATATGTTCAAAGATGTCTCAAATGTCAGCAATTTTCCAACCTCCAACACTTGCCTCCGCAGGAATTGTTCAATATGACTTCTCTCTGGACGTTCTCCCCATGGGGTATCAACATTATAGGTACGGTTACACCCAAAGACTCGAATGGAAACGAGTTTATCCTAGTTGTCATTTACTAGTTCACAAAATGTGTCGAAGTCGAGTTATACGCAGTACAAAATGCTAAGAATCTGGTTAAGTTCAATAAGAAAAAAATCATTTGCTGATACGGGGTCTCGCATGAGCTGGTATCAGACAACGGGTTACATTTCGAAGAAGAAGTCACATAAGTGGTCGATAAGTATGGGATTCAGAGGAACAAATCTTCCCCATATCGACCTCAAACCAATGGAGCAGTTGAAGCTGTTAATAAGAACCTTAAAGCTCTTATCAGCAAGATTATCGAGAGTTGCCGAGATTTGGCCGATCGGATCCCTTATGCCCTCCGGGGCTACCGCAGTTAAATCCAAACCTCTACTAGTCTCTAGTATATGGCATGGAAGCAGTTCTACTCGTGGATCTAGAAATCCATTCACTATGCATCATGCTTGAAAGAAAAGTCATTGAGGAAGACTGGAATCAAAGTCGTCTTGATGAGATGTCATTCCTGGATGAAAGGAGGCTGAAAGATCTATATCATATACAAGGGTACCATTGCCAGATAGCTCAATAGAGTCAACTTAGCCATTAAGGAAATAGTAGAACCATTCTAGGACCTTAGAGGGAAATTCAATCCCAATTGGAGTGGCCCCTACATTGTGAAGAAGATCTTATCAGGCGGCGTTGCTATACTAATCGATCTTGATGGGGGAAGAGATGGACCGTCTAGTCAATGTGGATCATCTCAAGAGTTTTACCCCAGTCCAAAATCTCGATGCCTTATGACTCTTCTCATCTCCCTTCTATTCTAAAAAAAATAAAAATTTCCCTATACTCAGAACTACATGGGGCCTGATCCTCTTAAAATCTTTTCTCTTTTAAAAAAGAAACCCATAAAATTTTCAAAACGTCCAGAGGTACATAAGCATCTCACGTGCTTAACATGAGCCTGGCCCCCGTCTTTTTCGCAAAAATGCTATTCTTTTCTTATCCCCGAGAACTACAGTTCATTTTAAAATATACATGAACAAGAGGATTATGTATGCCTTAGTGACTGGCATATATAATTAAAATGAAAAACTCATCAAGGGACACAACAATATAATTAAAATTTTATTTATTTCATTAATAAAAATTCCATTACAATTAAATAAGCATAGGGAGTTAAACGAATTCCCTAGCCAACCTACCCCTACTTTGCTAAAAAACCAAACAAAACAAAAACAAGTCAACCACTCCTAAAAAACCTTCCTAAAATTATTCCCAAATAACCTATATAACCAGAAACACCATACAAAAGCTTCACAAATTCTACCCCCAGATGTGGTAGGAGCCATCCCCATTATCACCCACATAATGGGGTTCCCAAACTTCCACTGACTAAATAGAGTGCCGTTAAAGATCCATAGAATGATAAGCTCGAACCAGCCTGGGGAAAACCACAACACCTTCCTCTATGGTGTCAGATATGGCAAACCACCTTTGCCCGGTCTATACAACCAACATATTTGCAACTACTCTCCTCCATAAACACTTCATGTAGTCCCCGTGGATATGCCAGACTCTACCAATAAATCGGTATGGACGGGTCGATGGTCGAAGATTCTCCCACAAAGAGCTAATCCGCATGCGCCTACACTCTATCAAGTCCTCCACCGGAAAGAAATCCAGTGTACAAGGTAACACAATCTATTCCTAGCCAAGTTGGTGCATGAGCCGACAGGGAAAGTATAAAGAGGTCTACCTAAGACCATCCAATCGAACATACTGGGATTCCCCCAGTTCTAAAATGGGCAATCTCCTGACCAATGTAAACCTTGAGCCTTGTTCTCCATAAATCAATTTTCCCAGCTCTCAATGTCTAGGCTTACACGAATAAAGTAGCGTGAAAAGAAGTTTGACACCGCCAAAAAAAGATACTTACATGGGACCACCATACAAAATCTCCCCGACAGCCCCATTAATAGCATTATGGGGGCAGGAAGTCAAAACGTCCTTCTCGCCAAGTATCCAAATCGTTAAGAGTCTCCGACTATATCACTACCGATGGATTATGATGATATGACATCCAAGAATCAATGGTTATGAGTTGTGGGTCCACCAGCAGTTCCGCAGTCATCGATAAACATTTTGAAAATATGCCCAGAATGATGGCTCCAGCATAACCGACATCACCAACACCCTGCAAATGCATAGAATGCGGCATATCGATCATTCCTCTCTATACTAGTGACCTAGATGCCAAAGGAGAGATATGAAGAAGTCCCGCTAAAAGTTCCCTAGGGGACTAGGAAAACTAAGACATAGCTACCGCAACACTAGGATTTATGCCCAACATGGCAAAAAACTCTTCATAGGTCGGGCAGAGAGTGTCCAAGCTGAAGCAAAAGACGGTGTCTTTAGGATACCATAACTCTATTTCTTTTGTCATCATATTCCACTCTATGGGTTGCTTATGCATAAAGAGACTCGGCGCATGTTGAGCATCGTAGTCAACATTATAGGTGCACATAACGTACAAGGTTTCGACTTAGTTATCAAATTCAACACTATCGGGTAGAGCCATTTTCCAATGTAAGAAAGAAGAATGCAAAAGAGAAGGAATGTGGAGGTTAGAAGAAAATGATCCACCCACACCCCCTATTTATACTTATAAAAACACCCACTAAAGACAAAAACCCTATAGAAATCAGAGGAAAACTTACCCCACCAAGTACCAAGCAATTGAAGAAAGTGCAATTAAAGCCTTGGAATGATTAGACTGGACTGACATGCCAATAGGCAGGACAAGGGCCATGTTGATCGGCAACCCCCTATTTTGGGAAATTTCCTTTTTTACTTTTTTGTCAAAATAAAAAAACTCAATAAAAATAATTTTCATTCATAAGGAATTCCGAATTTCCTTCTCCCTGTGTTTTTACTTGTATTGTTTAAAAATAAATTCTCTCATTTTCCTTTTTACGGTCCCAACAGCAAACTAAAATGAGCATGTGCATTAAGTCACTAAGAAAAAAAATTAACAAAAACTTCATTTTATTTGCATAGATGTTGCTGTGTTACATCAGTTTTACAGGAAGAAATAAAAATACAAAGGGACTCAACCCTAACCCACATTTTTTCCCTCTCTCTCTTTTACACACCTATATTTTGTCTCTCTCACCTACTTTATCGATATTTTCTCTCTCTCTCACCTACTTCACCCACATTTCTCTCTCTCTCTCTCTCTCTCTCTCTCTCTCTCTCTCTCTCTCTCTCTCTCCCCATGAGCCTTCTTCCCTGTGGCGCCCTCTCTTCTCCCGACGACGAGATGATGTACCTCCACTCCCCAAGGCAGACCCTTCCTCAAACGAGGCAGATGGAACCAAGTAAAAAGAAACAGGAATCACATCCCGAATATGGAAAGTCGATGAAGCTCCTAAAGAAAGAAGAGACAACTGCCTTCAGGAAGCAACTTTCCCTTCGGTAGTAGCTCTATCTGCTCCTTAGTCGTAGCAGTTAGGGTAGCGGCTCTTGCTAGTTTAATCTGTTAGTAGCTCGGTTAGTAGCTTCAGTTAGAGCTCTCCTTTTAGTCGACCCTCTCCCTTCGGTTAGATCTGTCTGTTAGTTCCGATCCTCTCTTTCCGGTGCAGCCTATTAAGATAGCCTCTAGGTAGGTAGACGGGTTTTGTTGATACTCATATGCTTCATAAGAAAAACAATGGGAAAAAAGAAAATCACTCAGTCTGAGGCAAAGAAAGAAATCAGGAAATAAAAACAAAAAGAGATGAAAAGTATACCACTCCCTCAACCCCAGCTCCTCGGGATCCATCGCATTAGGACGGTGCAATATATGCACCAACCCTCCATGAGCCCGCCAGATATTATAAGAATGAGGGGCCAACCACACAAATAAAACCTCCGAGGTTGTCACCACCACCGATGTCGACGCACCACCTGCGCTATAGGAAGACACCATGGGACGAATCGAACCCACCTAGGGGAGAGACATAACGTCATATATGATGTGACGCATCAACCAGGTCGATACGAAGTCCAAATAATCATATGCTTCCACCGTGTATGTATAAGACGAGTAAGGCTCTCCCATCATTGCCTCTACCCACGTATCATTCGATATCTCCCCCACTCGCCTCATGTACACCGAGGGCCTCGAAGGTGGCACCATCACCTCCTCCTCCATAACCTGTCATATTACTCTCTCCCTAAGGTACCAGGAGTAGCCTAACTCATGTGCTAGTAGATGCCACATCTGTGCATACCCCCCATTCAGCCTTGTATGTTGGATGGCCATCCCCTAGGGATATAAAGTAACCTGCAAAATTCCCCGATAGAGAAAGATCAATATTAGAAAAGTTCATAAAGGAAAAGTGGTCTCAAAAAGAAAGAAAGATTTACATTCTTTCTTGTCTTGCCGTTCAAGACCTTACACACCGCCTCCAAGGAGAGACTTCTTCGACTGCCGATTGGACCTCCACCACCGGTACATCGGACAGAAGTCCCCAATAGACTCGTCCTTCAAAGCTATAAATTAGTTGTTGAATCCAATCACCTCATAGAACCACGTTTGCAACGAAAACAAGGCCGGCAATCAAAAAATCAAGGATAAAAAGCATAAAGGAAAATGATAATGCATAAAGAAAAATGAAAAAAATAAAGAATACCTCCAAAAGATACGTGGCGCCAGTAAAGTTTTATTGGCAGCACCGACTGAATGTATCAAGAGAAGAATAAAGGGTCTCCAAAGCTAAGCTCCCCTAGTTATAAAGAGTGACATTAAAAAACACCCTAAAAAATGCTAAAAACCACAATTGGATGATGTCGCCACTCGTCGCCACTAAGAAGCCATCCAACAGAAGAAAATAAATAAACGGGCCATCTGTCACACCTACCACCTGTCCTCCTCATTAATACTTTAACTTAACAATAACTCCCTCAAAAGAGACAAATGAAGAGAGTCCCCGAAGATTGCCCTCTCCACATCACCTAACGTCGCCATTGCCGCTTCTGGCATCACCCGTAAGGTCCTGTCCACCTCTATCTGCACCACATCATAGTCTATCCCCAACAACTGCTATTATCTACCTAAATCCAAAATGCATAGTGTGAGTAGTGTCCCACCACACCTCCCCTAGAGCAAAAATAACAACCAGAGAACGAGGCGTCCCATCCAGCGCAGACGCCAATTTCCCAAAACCAATTGATGACACCACCCAACGCACCATAGACGAAAGGTGCTCCCAAACGTCCTTAAGCCCTATCATACCTAGAGAAATCATATTAGACATAGAAACATTAGACTGTCAAAAAGGAAAAATCATTATCAAAAATCAAGAAAAAAAGAAATATCACAAAGAAAGAAGAACATAATACCAAAAGTCATCAGCACTTACATAGTCGCCAGGGTTCAACACCCTAGAAGAATGATGACACTTTATCTCACGCTAGAGGATCCGCTCATCCACTAAAGGCTTGAACAAGTCGATGGAATTTTCATTGCCTAGTGAGAAGGGCACCCTAGCCCTCCATTCCAAGTTCGCTCAATCGTCAATCGTCAATATTATGCCATGCTTCTTGAGAAATTATCTATTTCTTATTTTTTGGAATGCTAAAATGATTTGAAGAAGGTAATTACAGAAGAACGAAAGTCTGCAATCCGTGAAAAATGATGAGAACCCACCCCCTTTTATAGGAGGCTAAGGGGCATGCCAATCGACAGTCCCCTGCATCCCACCAATCGGCACTATTCCTTCGCCTACTTCAAGTACCCCAAAAGATCGTGTCACTGCCATGTGGCACACTTCATACCATGATGGTCGACACCATCCCAGAAATTTCGTACAAAAATTCCCCAAACATGCCAAAAAATCCCCTAAAAATCATAAAATTAGCAAATGAATTTCAAAAACTTTCTCAAAAAGGAAAGAGTTTTTACACTACTCATTTCCCTAATGGAACTCTTACCTTCCCAATGGAATTTTCAAAATCAATCGGATATCCCTCCAGCAATAATAAGGAAACATCCAATCCATGGATTAATTCCTCTTTCCCAGCGAAACCAAAAAACTGAAAATTAATTGCTTCCCCAGCAGAACCACATGATTATTTCCCCAGTGGAATCTCCAAATTTACCTAAGAAATCTACAGCTTAATCCCTCAGAATTGGCTTCGACCCTTAGAATTGGTCATTTATACTTAAGCCCTCAAAATTGGCTTCGTCCCTAAAAAATTGTCATCTCTACTTAAGCCCTCAGAATTGTTCATCTCCACTTAAGCCCTCATAATTAGCTTTGACCCTCAGAATTGGTCATATCTACTGAAGCCCTCAAAAGTGGCATTGATCTTAAGAATTAGTCATCCCTACTATAGCCCTCAAAATTATCTCCGACCCTCAGAATTGGTCATCCCTACTTAAGCACTCAGAATTGGTCATCCCTAATTAAGCCCTCAGAATTGTCTTTAACCCTCAGAATTGGTAATCCATACTTAAGCACTCAGAATTGGTCATCCCTACTTAAGCCCTCAGAATTAGCTTTATACCTCATAATTTGTTGTCCCTACTTAAGCCCTCAAAATTGCCTACAACCCTCAGAATTGGTTATACATACTTAAGCCCTAAGAATTGGATTTAACCCTCAGAATTGGCCATCTCTACTTAAGCCCTCGGAATTGGCTTCGACCCTGAAAATTTGTCATCCCTACTTAAGACCTCAGAATTAGCTTCGACCTTAAAAAATAGGTCATCCCTACTTAAGATCTAAGAATTGGTTTCGACCCTTAGAATTAGTCATCCCTACTTAAGAGCTCAAAATTGGCGTCGACCCTCAAAATTTGTCATCCCTACTTAAGCCATCAGAATTGATTTCGACACTCAGATTGCTTTTATCCCTACTTAAGCCCTCAGATTTGGCTTCGACCCACATAATTGGTCATCCCTACCTAAGCCCTCATAAACCTCTTTAACTCGTAAAATCGGCTTTGACCCCGCATAATTGATCATCCCACCTCAAGCCTGCAGAATTGGCTTCGACCCACGAATTAGTCATCTCTACTTAAGGTCCTTAGAACTGACCTCGGCCCATCGATCACCTATAGTATCTCTCTAGGTCCTTAGAATCGACATCGACCTTCGGAATCCATTATCCTCCTCCCTTAGGTTCACTTAATCGACCTTTTTTCAAAACATCATGTAGTGTCTATTCGTTGTCTTTCACTTGTTCCAAGCTCACCCATCAAGGGGCTCTACATACACCACATTATATGACACCTTAAGTCTCTCCTTAGATCCCTAGCACCTCCCTATTTCACTATAAACCCTGGGTGATACTCTGAGTACTGACCTAAAGGCCATCGGGAGCTCCCAGACCCTATTTGACTCTAGTAAACTTTATCATTAGAGCAAAAGTTCTTTGAATCTTCTAAGGTATCTAAATACCCTTAACAACAATCCACCGTGTGCACAAATTGGCATAACGATTCGGACGAACGAACCATTTTACTACCACAAATTGAGCTAAAGGCCATCGGGCGCTCCCGAGCCCTGATTTGACCTCATTAAACTTCACCGTTAGAGAAAAATCTCGTTGAATATTCTAAGGTAACTGAAACCCCTTTCCAGCGGTTACCCTGTGCACGAAAAGGCATAACCGTTGGACGAACAATCAGTTTTCCGCTAAAAATTGGTCCGAAAGCCACCAGGCGCTCCTGGGCTCCGTTTGACCAAGGTTAACTCTTCGGCTCAAATGAGACTAAATTAATCTTCGAAGATCACCAAATATCCTTTCCAATGGTCTGACCCGTGCGATTCTGACTCACGGTGCGAGCGGATGATTCGTTTTACTCTGAGAGTACAGAGGGCGCTTAGCGGACCCAATTGACCAAGGTTAAGTTTTCGAATCGAGAAAATCTCTTTGTGATGTCGAATTAAATCTCCTAACCTTTCCAATGATCAACCCCATGCAGGATTATGACTTAAGGTGCGAACGAATAATCTATTTTCATCTGACAATCTCCCATCCAAAGGACCTGAGAAGAGTGGGCTTGCGTTCAAATAAGGAAGTTATGTAATTAAACTCAGTTTTTATCAATTAAGTCCTAAACATGCATCTAGGTGTGATTGATGATGATAAAATCAAGCAAGAATATTCAAACACACACAAATGAGGAAAAATCCCCAAAGGGGCAAAACCTTTTATTTTCACTATAATTTTGTAAGAAAACGGCTTACACGGATTACAGTAAAAAATATGTGACACAGAAATACCCTCGGGTGTCGATTCTGTTGTCGGCGGCTGGAACAATCCCTTTCCAGTAGGGCAACAATGAAGAAGACAACGACTTCCTCACAAATTACTCCAGATGAGTAAATGATCCTCTTGAAGGTTTAAAGATTCACACACATATATGGGAATTTCTTTGTGAATCAAAAAGGTTTAGAAAACCTTAAAAAGATGAAGTCTTATTCTTGACAGATTTCACAGAATTTTGAGATTGCAGAAAGACTTAAAAAAATGTGTAGAAGGAGAACAGATATTTATACAAAAATCGAGGCGGTGGCTCGTTCGAACGAGATAGCCATGTCGCTCGAACGAAGGACATAAGTCGTTTGAGCGAGCTCGTCGTTCAAGACAATTCACTTCTACACTTAAAAAAAATTCCGCTTTTTATAAAAAATTAATCCAGACTTCAAAAATAAATTTCTAAAAAATTTCCCAAATATTTATGCAAATATTCAAAGCTCCAATAAAACATTTTACCGATAAAGTGTAGTGGGGTAGTGGAAATGAGCTGAGCAGCACGTCGCATGATGCACGTGAAGATAATGGATGCATTGAATTCGGATAAAGGCGGTCGAGGTTGATCGTGTTGACATGCCGAATGTAGCGGTATAAGACATACAAACTGTGATATAGGAGAAAACAGAAAATTCCTAGATTCTACCCCGGACATTTATAAAATTATGTCCTTACAAATGATGAAGCATTTCAAATCTCTATCAAATAGTCACATGGATAAATGGAATGAAATTGTGGCTCGGCTACCTTCAGTGCTCATCCATAAAAGGTGCATAAAAAATACAAAAATCTTTTTGGGATTTTCTAAAATTTTTATAAATGAAAATATTTTTGGATTTTTCAAAAGAATAAATAAATAGCTGTACAACAAAGCAATAATACATATAAAAAACTAGCAATAAGAAGCATATGATATGAACATGAAAAAAGCATCTTATCCTAGACATAGACCAAACCCTTAGTCAACTGTGCAAATCCCCAAAGACTTCCTAAGACTCTCAAATCTAAGGGCATCTAAAGGTTTCGTGAAAATATCGGCTAACTGACGGTTGGTGGGTACGAAACTCAGAAATATGACTTTCTCCTCAACTAACTAATGTATAAAGTGCTCGCGTATTCTGATGTGCTTTGTGCACGAATGTTGGACTGGATTATGGGATATATGTATCGTACTCGTGTTATCATAGGAAATAGTCATGGTGTCCTGTGAAATCCCATAATCCTCCAATATTTTCTTCATCCGTAAGAGTTGCGTGCAACAACTCCCGGCGGCGATGTACTCAGCCTCCGCAGTGGACAAAGAGATGAAATTTTGCTTCTTGCTCAGCCAGGAGACAAGATCATAACCAAAATAAAAACACCCACCAGAAGTGCTCCTACAACCATCTACATCCCCGGCCTAATCGGCATTCGAATAGGCGGACAAACGGTCATCGGTATCAAAGGTATACCAAATATCATATGAGAGAGTCCCACTTACGTAATTAATAATACGTTTTAAAGCAAGTAAATGTGACTTTTTGGGGACGCATGATATCGCACACAGACTCCAACACTAAAGGCTATATAGGGACAACTAGCAGTCAAGTAGAGAATACTACCTATCATACTCCGATACAAGGTTTGCTCTACGTCCTTGCCTGAAGTGTACTTACTAATCTTGGTAATGGTACTCATAGGCGTACGTGCATGCTTAGCGGAGTGTAACCCAAATTTCTTCACTAGGTCTCTAGCATATTTAGATTGGGAGATGAACATCCCATCCTCTAGCTGACGAACCTGAAGACCAAGGAAGAAAGTAAGCTAACCAACCATTCTCATCTCAAACTCGCTTTTTATCTCTTTCTCAAAGTGATGAGAATGTTGGGATTACGTGGATCCAAAGACTATGTCGTCCACATAGACCTGGGAAACCAAAATAGCACCATCATCTCTCCTGACGAACAACATCATATCAACTCCCCCTCTCTTAAAGCCATGAGCTAAGAGATAGGAATTAAGCCTCTCGTACCAAGCACGAGGTGCTTGCTTCAAACCATAAAAGGCTTTCCTCAGATAGTAGACGTTCTCCGGGTTCTTAGGGTCTTCAAACCCTTTCGGTTGTTCCACGTAAACCTCCTCCAGTAGAATGCCATTTAGAAAGGCACTCTTGACATCCATCTGATATAACTTGAAGCATAGATGACATGTGGTGGCAAGTAGTAAGCAAACGGACTCAATCCTCACAACAGGAGCAAATGTCTCCCCAAAGTCTACACCTTCTATCTGTGTGTAGCCTTGAGCGACCAACCTGGCCTTGTTTTTTATTATGGTACCATTTTCATCCATTTTATTCTTGAAAATCCATCTGGTACCTATCACATTAGTCTCACTAGGTCGGGGGACAAGTTCCCAGACATTATTCTTTTTAAACTAATGAATGCATCTTGCATAGAAGATATCCAGTGTTCATCCTTGAGTGCTTCTTTGTGATTCTTGGGCTCGACTTTAGACATGTAGCATAAATGGCTAACAACATTCTTTTGCTGAGCACGAATCTTAACCCCTAGAGTGGGATCACCAAAAATGGCAGAGGGGTCATGACTCTTGCAAACCTAAGAAGGTGTGTCCCCTAACGCAAGAGTAGGGTCCACAGAGTGTAGGTGAGGTACAAGTAAATTACTACTTGAAACATCCTCATCCTCACACTGAAGGCTAGAATAAATAAATTTCGAAGGTTCGTCATCTTGCATGGTGACGTTTATTGACTCCATAACCTTAGAGCTCTTCAGGTTAAAAACCTGGTACACTCTACTATTCGATGAATATCCTAACAGTATTCCCTCGTCGCTCCGGGAGTCAAACTTTCCTAATTTCTCTCTATCCTGTAAGATGTAGCATTTACTCCCAAAAACACGAAAATATGCAAGGTTGGGTTTCTTGCCAGTCCGCAATTTATAAGGCGTCTTAAGAGTGTGTGGACGCAGGTAAACCCTATTCACCGTGTGGCATGTAGTAGAAACTACCTCTTCATAAAATCTCCTATAAACCTTACGACCTAGAAGCATAGATCTAGTCATTTCCTGGATCGTCCTATTCTTTATCTCAACAATCACATTTTGTTGAGGAGTCTTCACAGAAGAAAACTCATGTTTGATCCCAATGCTATCATAGTAAAGATCTACCTTTGCTTCATTAAATTCAGTGCCGTTGTCACTATGTATCCTGTTAATAGTGACTCTGTGTTGATTTTGCAGGACACGGCACTTGGTCATTAAAAACTCCACAGCATCGGATTTCTCCCTCAGAAAACCTACAATCGATTATCTGGAGAAATCATCCACCATCACGAGAATATACCTCTTACCACCCAGACTCTCAGAACGAGTAGGACCCATAAGATCCATGTGAATAAGCTCAAGTACACGATAGGTGGTAATGGAATGCAACTTCCTATGGGGGCTACGAATTTATTTTCCCAACTGATAGGGTCCATAAATCATTGAAGTTGGCTTTCCAAGTGATGGTAATCCGCGTACTAGGTCCTTTTTAGCTAAACGAGATAAGTCTCTAACGTTCATATGACCTAAAATTTGGTGCCACAGATCCATAGGAGTGATTGTGGCGCTGTTGCAGACAAGTGAGGACTTGGGCTCAGTCCCATAGCAATTATCCTCTGTCCTCACCCCTCGTACTAAAAGTTTACAAGCTTGATTATAGACATTACATGCATCCCGATCAAACTTTACGGCAAAATCTGCGTCGCAAAGCTGGCTAATGCTGAGAAGGTTTGCTTTCAAACCTTTGATGTACAAAACATTCTCTAGCTTAGGAAATCCTGGTAACTCTACAGTACCACGTCCTACAATGCTAGACTTGCTCCCATCTCCAAAGGTGACTCTGTCATCCTGATAATCATCAAGAGACTTAAAAAATGAGGCATCACCTGTCATATGTCTGGAGCACCCACTATCAAAATACCACTGTGAGGTATTACGTGCTTTGAGAGTGACATGAACAACAAAGGCCTTTTTATCTTTCTTAGGTACCCAAGTAGTGGTGACCTTTTGTTTACCTTTATTGTTGTTGGTTTTAGACGAAATGTGAGAAGCATTCACTGATGGTAAAGACATCCGTCGGAATTCCTCCATTAAACTCTGTGATATGGAAGCTAAAAACTCAACTCGCTCTCTCAGACTGGTAAAATCATCAGTATGCTGAGGTGGAGCATTAGTACATCGTGTCCGACCCATACTATAGAAAAACTCCCTGAGGTGGCATTTTCTTTTGTAATATGTACAAAAGAACACAATCAAAGGTGGACCTTAGTTTGATTTTCTTGGTCGAACTCTCCTTTGAGGTTTTTGACGATGGCCATACGGAGTCATAGTAAACTCAGAAACAGGTCCAGGTGCGATTTGGGACGTGGATGCACCATCATACCATATCCCCTGCCTATCACCAAAACCTAAAGCGAGGCCGAGGAACATCTTTCCCATCTTCCCAGATCTGTCCTCGATTTGAACCTTGACTTCCCGTGCTCTCTTAAGATCATGAGTAAGATGGGCTACAAGGGCTTCAAGTTTCTTCCTAGTCTCCACGGAGGAATAGAGCTCACTCGTAAGACTAGCCACTTGTTTAGTCAATTCCCCTCTCTCTTTCTCAGAACAACTCTATCTCTCTCTCTTTATAAACAAACTCTCTCTCTCTCTCTAAACAGACTCTCTTTCTTAACACAGGCAAACTCTCTCTCTCTTAAGGTAGTGCAGGTGGAGGACTCTCTTTCTCTCGCTTTTCATAAGTTTTCTTCTAAAACGGTGATCCTAAGAACTAACACTTTGTTACGCTTTTTAGTTTTAAATGACTCAGAATAAATCTCGGCATAGGTGCATTGAAGATCACTCTCGCTCTCACTTATGTCATCCTCCCCCTCACTCACATCGCTCTCACTGTCGAGGGGTCCCTGTGAAGCAGCATCCTCATCGTCGTGAGGAGCACTAGAAGTACTCACATGACTAGCCATGAATGCGGTGAAGTTACACTCATGCGGTGACTCGTCTCCAGAATCCACCGACTCGACCTCACTGTCGTCACTAAGGGTAGCATTAAGGACAGCTTTGCCCTTTTCTCTGTTCAGCCTAGTAGCACACTCAAAAGCTCTATGACCCCTACCGTCACACTCAAAGCATCTCTCACTTTCCTTCTTAGAAGGATCTTTAAAATCTTTTTCATTTTTCTTTTCAAACTTATTTTTCTCAAACTTATTTTTATCTTTAAAATTACCATTTTTCTTGAATTTGAGAATTCTTTTGAAATTTTTAGCAAAAAGGGCCAAATCATCTAATCAAAATCACACTCAGAATCTGACGTATCTGTCTCTCTTTTTCTAGATGACTCTCCCCTATTTCTTTCCGACCCCTCACTCTTTCTTACCTGGGCATTAAGAGAAATTACCTTATCTTTAGACATGACATATTTAGGAAACATATCAATTTCATACATTTGCAAGTCTCCTACAAGTTCTTCCAATTTAAGCATATTTAAATTACCCATATAATTTAACACAGTGACTTTGGGGATAAAATGCTTAAGCAGTGATCTAAGAATCTTTTTACAACTATAGCATTAGGAATGTGTTCACCAAGATTAAAGCTAGTGTTAACAATATCAGACAACTAGCATAAAATTCATCAAAATATTCAGATTCAAGCATGGTGATTGTTTCAAATTGAGTTGTTAAATTTTGCAGTTTAGACTCTTTCACAACATTAGTACCTTCATGGGTAAGTTGCAAAACATCCCATGCCTCTTTTGGTGTGGTGCACGTCATTATGCGTTTGAACTCATCAGGTGTGACAGACCCAGAAATAGCGCTTAGACCCTTAGAATTAAAAGATGACCATTTAAATTCTTCTTTAGTCCATGTAGTAACAGGTTTTAAATTGGTCACGTTTTCAAGAGTGACGGAGGGAGGTGTCCACCCTCTTTCAACCAAAATTTAAACACATTCATCAATGGATTTTAAAGCAGATCTCATGGGGGCTTTCCAATATTCATAGTTTGTCCCGTAAAAAACTGGCATTTTATTATATAACTTCTCTATTATGAATACACTCGTTTTAAAAAAAATCAATTTTTCAGAAAATTGATATCTTAGAAAAATTTTGCCAAAAATTACACGGTAAAGTTGTGTAACTGGCTCTGATACCAATTTGAGAAGAGTGCGCTTGCGTTCAAATAAGGAAGTTATTTAATTAAACTCAGTTTTTATCAATTAAGTCCTAAACATGCATCTAGGTGTGATTGATGATGATAAAATCAAGCAAGAATATTCAAACACACACAAATGAGGAAAAATCCCCAAAGGGGCAAAACCTTTTATTTTCACTATAATTTTGTAAGAAAACGGCTTACACGGATTATAGTAAAAAATATGTGACACAGAAATACCCTCGGGTGTCGGTTCTGTTGTTGGCAGCTGGAACAATCCCTTTCCAGTAGGGAAACAATGAAGAAGAGAACGACTTCCTCACAAATTACTCCAGATAAGTAAATGATCCTCTTTAAGGTTTAAAGATTCACACACATACATGGGAATTGTTTTGTGAATCAAAAAGGTTTGGAAAACCTTAAAAGATGAAGTCTTATTCTGGACAGATTTTGCCAAATTTTGAGATTGCTGAAAGACTTAAAAAAATATGTAGAAGGAGAACGGATATTTATACAAAAATCGAGGCGGTGGCTCGTTCGGACGAGATAGCCATGTGTGACACTCCGACTAATTAAATACCGGGTAGCTACTCCTTTATTAAATCAATACAAAATGCCAAGTTGGTTCAGTTAATAACATCACTATTGAAAACATTTTAATAATTACAAACCACCTGGTATTTAAAAAGTATGTTGCCAAATTTTAAGTTAAGTCTGATCAACATGCAATAAAAAATAATGGAAGAACAATATAATCCATTCACCATAACGAAGTAATGAAATAACCAACAAATAATAAGAAGAAGTCCGGAGGAAAAACTCCTCACAACAATCCCACAACTGAAAGTAAAAATGACAAGTCTGAATCCTGAATTAATTACATGCCCGAAGTCTGAATAACTGAAATAAATGAAATGTCTCTAAAGAAATGGGAGACATGCCCTACAACTGATAAATGCTGAATAGAGAGTCAATATAGAAGAAGCGTCTACAAGAAAAGTCCTGTAACTTCCACAAACAACTACAGCTCGTCACCTGAATGAGGATCCTAAGCATGGTGTCCTTGTGGCTGGGCACCTAAAATGGTTTTTACAAAAATAGATTTGAAAGCAAATGGGTCAGAGACCGAAAGTGGAAATCATTTTAAAAACAGCAAGTGTTTTAATAACATTTAAAACATTAAATGCAAAATACATGTTAGGACGTGCACTCACATGAAATTCTCACCTCTCGACTACATGTGCACTCCTAGCGTACCATACCCATCTAAATATCATACCTATCTAACCAAACCGTAATAAGTTCTACCCCTTACTACTCGATTTCCATTCTACATTCTAGCGTTATCAAAACAATAGAGGGCTTTACTTAAACTCAGATCATCAATTAGTAATACAATTCATTTCAGGTTATCCCTTTAGGTTTTCTGAAAACGTTTCCATATTTATACACACAATATCGTATGAAAGCTCCCATTAATTAAGTGTATATTATTCATGTCGTAAATATACAATACAATACAAGCACCCCGAGACTAAGCTGCGGTGCACACATACTCTGCTATCCATCCCGATACATCACGTACATAAGGATCACGCATTCCGAATCTCTCAGGAATCGTTCTCAGATAACACAATCACAAACAATGGAGGCGAACACAGTCACATCACATAGGTCACGCACATACCTGCGCTCCCATGATCAGCAGACTTATTAACATCCCAATAAGTCCTTCTCTGACCTATGTTCATCAAGGTACCAGTCTATCCAGGCAACATAAGGATTAGATGGCCCTAAGCGAACGTAAACCTTCCATGATAGCAAGTATGGTAGGTATGTCATACACATAAAAGCAATACATATACTAAGTATGCACACATCTTAGTAATCACCATAGTATATTGGTGGTACACTTCTCATTCGTACCGACATATAATGCTACACAATTTATATGTTCCCGATTAATATAATTATTTAGGCCGTAAATGTTCTCGCATCGTATAGGCACTCGCGTCCTAATTCATAATTCCCCTTAGGTTCAAACTACACTTCTAGGTTTTACTCCTCATTATACCTCAAATGTCCCTACTATATCAATCAATCAACAAGGGAGTAGTATCTCTACATATAACCAAGGTTACGGGACACTCGGGATCAAAACAGGCTAAAAATCCCAAACTGTCAGCTCGTTAGAAGTCTCGTTCGAACGAGGCTGTTCGAATGAGAGTTTGTTCGAACGAACTGGGCCTTTTAACGAGATCTCGTTCGAACGGAACTCATTGAATGAACATCCATCTTGTTAGAAGTTAAATTGTCAACTCGTTAGAAGCTCGTTAACGACCTGGGCAGGTCTTCTAACGAGTGGCCAGATTCGAGCCCAGAAATTCCTTTACTCGTTTTTCAAATTTTTCTACACCTCTAATCTCCTCTAAACATCAAACCAACAATTTTACTTGGGTTCTAATCAATCCTAATTATACTTAGGTCATATATTAACGTATTTAGAGGGATTAATTCATCCTAAATCCCATTTAAATATTAAATCTCCACATCTTCTTCCCCAATCTCAAGAACATGAACCCTAAAAATTTAATTCATCCATAGGTATAAATAAATCCGTTTTTATGGTATAAAAGATGTATCTTTCACTGACTAATCATCCTAACATTGTTCTACATGCAATCTCCTCATAAAATTATAAATCTCTACATCAAATTCAATGGGTTTTATCATTTTCCAAGAACAATGAAATTCTGTCAATTTCCTACGCATGGAAGAAGCATTCTTTGCAAAATATGTAATTAAACCACTTGCCTTATGTGTATCTCTGATTTTGATGACGAATTGATGGAGTGTTCTCTCTATCTCTCTGCATAATTCCTTCTCTCTCTCTCTCCAAGCTTTCTTCTCCAAGATGCTAATGGTGGCTAGGGTTTGCCTTAGGAAATTTTGGAACAATTCTAATAACCCCCGTAGCCCAATAAGTCCTAAGATGTTGTTAGTGGGTTTAGTGGGCAATTACCAAGTCAGCTTTTTAATTCCCAATTTTCGTAGGTTTTAATTTCCAAAAATCCAAAATTACCAAACTACCCTTATACGTTGCCGGTATGGCCTAAAAATACCCCAGGACCCAAACCAAACCCTCGGCTAGTGTTTTCTGACTATTTCGACCCTTCCGGACACGTTGGCGCACTCCAAACGACCATACAGTTAATAGAAATAAAATTCATTTTTTTAATTATCATAATTATATACCTGACGCGACTGTCACACGCGTCTCAACAAAATTCCCAAATTGCCGTATTTCAATCTCACGACAAATTTCATAATTCAATATTCATATATAATCATATATGCATATTATAATCAAATACCAACTCGCATCTCACTAGTATTTTAATCCGGATTAATTTCCAATTAATAAGCATTAAATTCAATTAATCCCATATATAAATATCACAAAAATACGGGGTATTACATACTTCCCCCCTAATAACTGAATTTCGTCCCGAAATTCGGAACTAGAAAGTACCTGGTAAGAACAACTCTGGATAGCGTTCGCGCATCTCATCCTCGCGCTCCCATGTGGATTCCTCGATATTTTGATGTCGCCACTGAACACATACTAACGGAACTATCTTTGACTGCAGTTCCTGCTCACTTCGGTCCAAAATAGCATTCGGCCCCTCCTCGTAGGAGCTATCAGGCTGGATATCGATGTCCTCCAAAGCAATAAGAGAATGAGCCAAATCGTCTCTAAGATATTTCCTTAGCGAGGAAATATGAAATACATCGTGAATCCGATGCAAATGCTCCGGTAATCCAAGTCTATACGTAACCGGTCTAATGCGCTCAATAATAGGCAATAGTCCCACATATCTCGGCGCCAACTTCCCTTTCTTCCCGAAACGCATAATCCCCTTCATAGGAGATACTCTGAGCAAAACCTGGTCCCCCACTTGGAACTCCCTGAAGAACCTCTTCGCATCAGCATAGCTCTTCTGTCGATCCTGAGCTACCCGAATGCGACTCCGAATCAATTCTATCCTCGACGAAGTATCCTGAATCACTTCCGGCCCAAGTAGTTTGTTATCCGCCACCTCCAACCAACATGCTGGGGAATGACAAGGTCTATCGTATAACGCCTCAAATGGAGCCATGCCAATGGTGAACTGGTAGGAGTTGTTGTAAGCAAACTCCACCAGTGGAAGATACTGCTCCCATCCACCCCCAAAATCAATGATACTCATACGTAGCATGTCCTCCAACATCTGGTTTGTACGCTCTGTTTGCCCGTCGGTCTGCGGGTGGTACGCCGTACTCAATCGCAATTCCGTGCCCATGGACTCTTGAAAACTCTCCCAAAACCGGGAAACAAATATCTTGTTTCGGTCAGACACGATATTTAGGGGAACACCGTGAAGTCTCACTATCTCTGCAATAAAGAGCTGAGCATACTGTCCCGCAGTGTAGTCTATCCTTACGGGTAGAAAATGAGCGACTTTGGTCAACCTGTCCACAATTACCCAAATGGAGTCATGACCTCTTTGGGATGTAGGCAACCCCATGATAAAGTCCATGGAGATGCTCTCCCACATCCACATCGGGACCTCCAACGGCTGTAAAAGTCCTGCCGGTCTCTGATAATCCACCTTTACTAGCTGACAAGTGGCGAATTTTGAAACAAACACAGCAATATCTATTTTCATCCCGCTCCACCAATACTGTCGTCTCATGTCTTGGTACATTTTGTCCCCACTGGGATGTATCGCGAACCGTGAGCCGTGCGACTCGTCCATCACCTCATGCCGCAATTCCTCCCCTTCCGGAACTACTAATCTCCCATTGAAGCGTAATCCCCCATCTGAGCTAATGGTATAGGATTCATCTCCCTTTGCTAGTAATCGAACTATCTGCTCCTGACAGAACGAGTCATTTGCCTGTGCCCTTACTACCTTCATTACAATCTAAGGTGTAACGGTCATCACAGACATGAACGATCGGGCCACTGCATCCTGGTGTCCTAACTCCTTCCACTTGTCCTTCCACACTCCTGCCACCTCATCTACTGGACTATGGCTCAACGCATCTGCTACCACGTTAGCCTTCCCCGGGTGGTACTAGATATCAAACTGATAGTCCTTCACAAACTCAAGCCACCTTCGTTGCCGCATATTCAACTCCTTCTGCGTGAATAGGTACTGTAGGGACTTGTGGTCCGTGAACAATCGAAACTTCTACCCCAATAGATAATGTCTCCAAATCCGTAGGGCAAATACCACTGCCGCCAACTCCAAGTCATGAGTGGGGTAATTCTTCTCGTGAGGCTTTAGCTTACAGGATGCATAAGCAATGGCCTGACTCTACTGCTGTAATACACCTCCAAGTCCTTGTAAGGACGCATCGGTGTAGACTAGATACTCAACTCCCGGTCTCGACAATGCTAACACAGGTGCTGAGGACAAATTATCCTTTAACTCATCGAATTCCAACTGACAGGCATCACTCCAGGTGAATGGCACACCCTTACGAGTCAGATGTGTCAAAGGACCTGCTGTCTTCAAAAATCCCGAATGAACCTCCTGTAGTATCCTGCTAATCCCAAAAAACTACGAATCTCCGTTGGTGTCATGGACTGTCCCCACTCCCTCACCGCGGATACTTTCCCCGGATCAACAGATATTCCCCGATCGGAGATAATATGTCCCAAAAACTGGACCTCCTTCAGCCAAAACCCGCACTTCTCATACTTTGCATACAGCTCGTTCTGACGTAGCGTCTGCAAATCTTGCCTCAAATGCTCGGCGTGCTCCTCCTCTATCTGGGAGTAAACCAGAATATCATCAATGAAGACAATGTCAAACTGATCTAGGAAATCTCTGAACACCCTATTCATCAAGTCCATAAACACTGCTGGAGCGTTGGTCAAACCAAAAGGCATAACCTGAAACTCGTAAGAACCATATCTCGTTAAGAATGCTGTCTTCGAGACATCCTCCTCCCTAATACGCAACTGATGGTATCCCGATCTCAAATAAATCTTCAAGAAGAATGAAGCTCCTCTCAACTGGTCGAATAAGTCATCGATTCGAGGCAACGGATACTTATTCCGTATCGTGACTTTATTCAACTCTCTGTAGTCCACACACAATCTCAGTGAACCATCTCTCTTCTTCACGAACAACACAGGGGCACCCCACGACGAAGTACTCTTCCGTATAGACCCCTGACCCAACAACTGCTCAATCTGGTCCCGTAACTCCCTCATCTCGGTCGGAGCCATGCGGTATGGTGCGCGTGCTATAGGTCTCGTATCCGGTAATAAGTCTATGACAAAGTCTATCTCTCGACTGAGGGGTAGGCCTGGTATCTCCTGAAATACATCGGAATACTCCCTGACAACCGGGATCGAATCTAAAGGAATCACAACGTCCTTAGAGGTATCCTCCTCTATGTAGTACAAATGAGCGGTCGAGCCTCCCTCTGGGAGAGTCATCACCACTACGAACATCTCTTGCCCCGGAATGGCAAAAACAATGCTCCCACCGAAGCAATCAATCATGTCTCTATAATCAGCGAGCCAATCCATATCGATAATCACATCGTACACATGCATATCTAATACCAACATGTCTGCAGGTAATACCAATCTACCAATATCTACCCCCACTCCCCGGCATATAAAGAAAATAAGTGACCCACTCCCCAATGGTGAGTCTACACACGTCACTGTGCTCTCTGCTGTGGCTAACAACCCTAAGGCTTTCGTAAAATGTGTAGCTATAAAACAATGCGTTGCCCCCGTATCAAACAAAACCCGACCCATAGTACCATGGATATAAAACATACCCTCAATCGCGGGTGGTGCCTGTGGAGCTGCTGCCTGGTGGACGTTATCGACACGTCCATACAGTAACTGCCCCTGCTGCACAGGAACTGCTGGAATAGCTGGCATCTGGGCTGGAGCTGGGAGAGCAGGTGGAAAAAGTGGCCTCTGTGGCTCATGTCGAGCACCCTGCTGGTGCTGCGGGGCCCTGCCCTTATCAGGACAGTCCTGGCATTTATGGCCAGTCTTGCCACAAACGAAACACTTCCCCGGGAAGTTCCCCCCTCTCTGTCCCTATTGCCCCCGGCCCTGGTGGCCGTTACCGTTCCTCCACTGGCCCTGCTGAAACTGCTGTGGACCATTCTGACCCTGCTGGTTCTGATGGCCGTTCGGACCCTGATGGCCCTGCCGGAAACCTCCCTGTCCATGCCTAAAATTTCCCGACCTGAACCTCTTATTATCCCCCTGCTGGGAACCCTGGTCGCCCTGTCTCTGCCCCTGAATAGATTGTGCCCCACTGGCACCATGTCCTCCAGTCCTGCCCTGATGGCTGGACTCTCCCGATCGCTTGCCCTCAGCCATGTGAAAGCGATGATCCTGGCAGTGTAACAGTGCAGCGTTAACCACATCAGAATAAGTGGCTAACGAGAGGTTCCCTAACAAGTGCTGACGAATCCTCCATGTCAACCCGTCCGTAAATTTCTGTATCTTCTTCTCCTCTGTTGGTATCTCATCTGGAACAATGTTTAATAGATCAGTGAATTCGGTCTCATACTCGGCCACAGTCTTACCCTCCTGTCGAAGGCTCATCAACTTCCTCCTCATTTTCGTGTGAACAGCTGACGGAAAGTACTTGCGGTCGAACCGCACCCAGAACTCCTGAATAGTGAGAGTGTCTCTCTCCTCCACGGTGGTAATAGACTCCCACCACTGCAGTCCAGACCCCACTAGCTTAAAGGTAGCTAGTAACTGCTTCTGAACCTCAGTGTACTCGTACATCCTCAAGTGCCGCTGAATATCCTTCCTCCACTGACTCGAAACTACAACATCGGAGCTACCTTCAAACTCCGGTGGGTGTGCTTTCTGGAAAGCATCACGAACCCGTTCCCAAGAAGAAGGGAATGCATGAGCCTGAACTGGCACGGCTATCGGCGCCTGAGGTGGTGCCTGCTGAACTACAGCTAGTGCAACATTTACCGCCTGGGCCACAATTGCTGCAACCTCGGCTGCATTCATCGTGCCCTGAACTGGTGCGGGCTGTGGTTCTGGCGTTGCATCCCTGGGAATCCTTTGTGCACGTCGTGGAGGCATCTGAAATAAGAATGAAGTTTATAAGTTCGTATTTATAAACTTGAAATAGCTGAAGAACGTAGCATATACAAGAGAATACAATAGTCCTAAAATATAGGGCTCTACATCAATGAAAGCTTAGCGGAAAACATAATAAACCGTACAGATCCTAAAGGACACTAGAACCTAGATCTGATACCACCTGTGACACCCCGACTAATTAACTACCGGGTAGATACTCCTTTATTAAATCAATACAAAATGCCAAGTTGGTTCAGTTAATAGCATCACTGTCGAAAACATTTTAATAATTACTAACCACCTAGTATTTAAAAAGTAAGTTGCCAAATTTTAAGTTAAGTCTGATCAACATGCAATAAAAAATAATGGAAGAACAACATAATCCATTCACCATAATGAATTAATGAAATAACCAACAAATAATAATAAGAAGTCCGGAGGAAAAACTCCTCACAACAATCCCACAACTGAAAGTAAAAATGACAAGAGTGAATCCTGAATTAATTACATGCCCGAAGTCTGAATAACTAAAATAAATGAATTGTCTCTAAAGAAATGGGCGACATGCCCTACAACAGATAAATGCTGAATAGAGAGTCAATATAGAAGAAGCGTCTACAAGCAAAGTCCTGTAACTTCCACAAACAGCTACAGCTCGTCACCTGAATGAGGATCCTAAGCATTGTGTCCTTGTGGCTGGGCACCTAAAATGGTTTTTACAAAAATAGATTTGAAAGCAAATGGGTCAGAGACCGAAAGTGGAAATCATTTTAAAAATAACAAGTGTTTTAATAACATTTAAAACATTAAATGCAAAATACATGTTAGGACGTGCACTCACATGAAATTCTCACCTCTCGACTACATGTGCACTCCTAATGTACCATACCCATCTAAATATCATACCTATCTAACCAAACCGTAATAAGTTCTACCCCTTACTACTCGATTTCCATTCTACATTCTAGCGTTATCAAAACAATAGAGGTGTTTACTTAAACTCAGATTCTCAATTAGTAATACAGTTCGTTTCAGGTTATCCCTTTAGGTTTTCTCAAAACGTTTCCATATTTATACACACAATATCGCATGAAAGTTACCATTAATTAAGTATATATTATTCACGTCGTAAATATACAATACAATACAAGCACCCCGAGACTAAGCTGCGGTGCACACATACTTTGCTATCCATCCCGGTACATCACGTACATAAGGATCACGCATTCCGAATCTCTCAGGAATCGTTCTCAGATAACACAATCACAAACAATGGAGGCGAACACAGTCACATCACATGGGTCACGCACATACCTGCGCTCCAACGATCAGCAGAGTTATTAACATCCCAATAAGTCCTTCTTTGACCAATGTTCATCAAGGTACCAGTCTATCCGGGCAACACAAGTATTAGAGGGCCCTAAGCGAACGTAAACCTCCCGTGATAGCAAGTATGGTAGGTATGTCATACACATAAAAGTAATACATATACTAAGTATGCACACATCTTAGTAATCACCATAGTATATTGGTGGTACACTTCTCATTCGTACCGACATATAATGCTACACAATTTATATGTTCCCGATTAATATAGTTATTTAGGCCGTAAATGTTCTCGCATCGTATACGCACTCGCGTCCTAATTCATAATTCCCCTTAGGTTCAAACTACACTTCTAGGTTTTACTCCTCATTATACCTCAAATGTCCCTACTATATCAATCAATCAATAAGGGAATGGTATCTCTACATATAACCAAGGTTACGGGACACTCGGGATCAAAACAGGCTAAAAAGCCCAAACTGTCAGCTCGTTAGAAGTCTCGTTCGAACGAGGCTGTTCGAACGAGAGTTCGTTCGAACGAACTGGGCTTTCTAACGAGATCTCGGTCGAACGAAACTCATCGAACGAACATCCCTCTCGTTAGAAGTCAAAGTGTCAACTCGTTAGAAGCTCGTTAACGACCTGGGCAGGTCTTCTAACGAGTGGCCAGATTCGAGCCCAAAAATTCCTTTACTCGTTTTTCAAATTTTTCTACACCTCTAATCTCCTCTAAACATCAAACCAACAATTTTACTTGGGTTCTAATCAATCCTAAATATACTTAGGTCATATATTAACGTATTTAGAGGGATTAATTCATCCTAAATCCCATCTAAATATTAAATCTCCACATCTTCTTCCTCAATCTCAAGAACATGAACCCTAAAAATTTAATTCATCCATAGGTATAAATAAATCCGTTTTTATGGTATAAAAGATGTATCATTCACTGACTAATCATCCTAACATTGTTCTACATGCAATCTCCTCATAAAATTATAAATCTCTACATCAAATTCAATGGGTTTTATCATTTTCCAAGAACAATGAAATTCTGTCAATTTCCTACGCATGGAAGAAGCATTCTTTGCAAAATATGTAATTAAACCACTTGCCTTATGTGTATCTCTGATTTTGATGACGAATTGATGGAGTGTTCTCTCTATCTCTCTGCAGAATTCCTTCTCTCTCTCTCTCCAAGCTTTCTTCTCCAAGATGCTAATGGTGGCTAGGGTTTGCCTTAGGAAATTTTGGAACAATTCTAATAACCCCCGTAGCCCAATAAGTCCTAAGATGTGGTTAGTGGGTTTAGTGGGCAATTACCAAGTCAGCTTTTTAATTCCCAATTTTCGTAGGTTTTAATTCCCAAAAATCCAAAATTACCAAACCACCCTTATACGTTGCCGGTATGGCCTAAAAATGCCCCGGGACCCAAACCAAACCCTCGGCTAGTGTTTTTTGACTATTTCGACCCTTCCGGACGCGTTGGCCCACTCAAAACGACCATACGGTTAATAGAAATAAAATTCATTTATTTAATTATCATAATTATATACCTGATGCGACTGTCACACGCGTCTCAACAAAATTCCCAAATTGCCGTATTTCAATCTCACGACAAATTTCATAATTCAATATTCATATATAATCATATATGCACATTATAATCAAATACCAACTCGCATCTCGCTAGTATTTTAATCCGGATTAATTTCCAATTAATACGCATTTAATTCAATTATTCCCATAAATAAATATCATAAAAATACGGGGTATTACACCATGTCACTCGAACGAAGGACATAAGTCGTTTGAGCGAGCTCATCGTTCAAGGTAATTCGCTTCCACACTTAAAAAAAATTCTGCTTTTTATAAAAAATTAATCCAGACTTCAAAAATAATTTTCTAAAAAATTTCCCAAATATTTATGCAAATATTCAAAGATCCAATAAAACATTTACCGATGAAGTGTAGTGGAGTAGTGGGAATGAGCTGAGCAGCACGTCTCATGTAGCATGATGCACGTGAAGATAATGGATGCATTGAATTCGGATAAAGGCCGTCGAGGTTGATCGTGTTGACGTGCCGAATGTAGCAGTATTAGACATACAAACTGTGATCTAGGAGAAAACAGACATTTCCTAGATTCTACCCTGAACATTTATAAAATTATGTCCTTACAGGACCAACATGCTCTTTCGAGCCACATTTAACCCAAACTCAATCTTTGAACCCGGGAAAGGTCCCAAGGAGTCTTGAAGGTCTCTGAATTAACATTCTAATAGTATTCCCCCATGTGCGATATCGATTAATGGATTGCATTCTATGACCATTTTTTAGGAAAATCTGCACGAAACTATGGCAGGTCCATTTTCATGTCTATTGGCAATGTGTCAAATGGTTAACTGTCGATTGGCAGGGCTAGGGCCATGGCATCAGAACCCCCCCTGACCCTATAAATAAAGGATAAGACCTCACTCCAAACACACACCTCAGATCCATCAGCATCACTAATCTCAATAACATTTTCTAGTAATCAACGAAGTTTCTTCATGTTAAATTCCATTCAAGCTTACATTCTCATCCTTTTTATACCCAATTTGGTAAAATCTCATTCTCTCTCATCTAATATTCATCTCACATTCAAGGGAGTTCATCCAGGATCAAAGATCAAACTTAAAAGAATGTCCAAATCCTTCACTTTCTCCTTAAATTCCTTGTTTTTGCATTAAATACATTATGTTCATAATATAGTTTTACTTTAGTTCATAGACATTAACATATTAAATTTTAATTAGTATACTGCACATACTTTATTTTTCTGAAAAACCGAAAACAAATAAAAGAGGGTTATGCGCATAAATTCCGAATGGGACTATCCAGAACACTTTTCCAAAACTAAAACACATTTTTCTACACATGCACATATAATAAAATCCCATTAGAATCTATGGGATAAACCCAACCCTTATGCCACATGAGAAATATGTGGACTTTGATGCCTTTATAGGCTACATAGGCATCTCGGATTAAAACTCGAGACTTGAGTACAATTTTCCCATTTTCTAATTTGTCAATTTTCCTAAATTCCCCATTTTCATATTTATCATATTCTTACATTACTATACTATTTATATTTATGATCCTTGTTAGAGTTTTATCCAACACCTATTATCGTTCCATCATAGCGCTCAATATCACGATAAATGCTTAAAATCATATTTTATATAGAATATTTTGGGAACATTCCTATGAATGTCGTCACTCTATCTCTTTTATGGTATGAGTTGGTTGATTTCGATCTCCATTATATATACATGAACACACACTTCATGGAGAAATAATGAAAAACAATAACACAAGCCCATGAGAGATCGAAAGGGCACGATGGGTGCCTAACACCTTCCTATTCCGTAACTTATCCCCTAAAGCCTTCAAACTATTGGTTTCATAGGCATCAGTTTGTCTTTGATGACGCTCTCTCCAGGCTACGACATGTTCTTTTTCCTATTTTGTGCAAAATCGGCTGGCAACTCTGAGAGTGCACTCACTTTTAATAAAGCCCTGATACCAATTTGTAAGAAGTGTGCTATAGCATAATAATGCGACTTCTCAAATAAATTAAATTTTCATTAATCCCAAATTTTAGTTTAACACATGCAACTAGGTGATTTGATAACACAAAACCAATAAGCATGCAAAGGAAACCAATATCAGGAAAAATCCCATAGGTGAAAACCTTTTATTTCATTATAATTGTAAATCGCAACTTACATGGTTACAACGAAATAGATTTTGACACACGAATACCCGCAAGTGTCGATCGGTGTCATCAGTAATAGATCCACGCGCAGCGAACCTACAAGAACCGCAGTCCAATCTTCAGCCAAAGAATACCGCAGCACTCCCTATTGACACGCAGTCAATAAGCCCAGTACCCCCCTCAAGTGGTACCTAGATCAGTAGTAGGTTACCCTTCCAATAAGAGCAAAATTGAACAAGATGTATGTTCTTGGGTTTGAAAATATTTCACCACACCATATGGGATTTTTGTGAATTTAAAGCAAAGAAGAAGCCAAAAGTGTTCTGCTGATTTCACAGTGTTTGCAGAATGAAAAGCGAGAAAGACTTATTCTGAAAAACGGAGTTGAAAAGTCCTTTAAATAGAAGAGGCAGGTCGCTCAAACGAGATAGCGTGTCGTTTGAACGGGATAGCATGTCGTTTGAACAAGATGCAGTGTCGTTTGAACGACAACCTGCACTTCGCGCGACATGCGATGTCGTTTGAATGACAAACGGTGTCGTTCAAACGAGATGGATAAAATTAAATATTTTTCTTTTTCGTTTTCTCATTAAATGCACCACATCAAAAACTCCAAAAACTATATTTTTGACAAAAAACATTTAAAACTCCGCTTCAACACTTAGAAAATATTTTATGAAAAGTATCCCAATATCCTAAGTGAATAATTATGGAATAAAACATAATCTTTACCAAATTCGTCTTGTAGAAGTTACTTTGATGAAGAACTTTGATATTCGGATTCGTCTTGATGCTTGAGTGATCTTGAATAATTTTTCGACTATTGTAGCGATATACGACATACTCTAATGTAAACAAGACTTATAAAATATGTCCTTAGAAATCACCCCCTATGTCTATGCCGGTACAAAATAAAAACAATTCAAATTATCAAAATTCCTATACAAATCTAATACAATCCGATGAACCCAAAAATGAAAAGGTACTCGAAATGCTAGTCTTCAAGCTTTTCTTAAAAAATCTTCATCAATCTTCAAAAACTTTTCTCATCAGGATGTGCAACATAATGATATTCACTTTTGTACCTACACACATGAGATAAAACAAATACCTTCATGACGCATCAAGCTCGAAATGATATAAGAATAAATCAATGTAATCAAATCTCCCCCATAATGCAAAACTCCCCCATAATTCGTTCTCCCCCTTTTTATTTGTCCGAAATATACAAGGAAAAGAATAAAGAATCAAAACATGGAGTGTCATGACAAGCAAAACAAATATGGATCAAACTATGTGCATGTAGAGGAAATATTCAAAAAATCCACAAACTGTTTTTGATTTTTCAATTTTTCAAATAAAAAATTTACAAAAATCACACTATGAATAACATTAAGACAACCAAATAATGGATATGGAATGAATGGGTGTGAACAAATTCAATAAGTAATAAAATTGAATCAAGCGTATGTGCACGATTCATAAGTGTATTCCTATCGATTGAACATAAAAAATATCCTTAGGTAAAAATTGTTGAATTTAGATGATATCAACTAAATCAAATCAACAAATAAAAGCCTAAGTGATTTTCACACCAATAACGTCCAGAACTATTTAGTGCAATTTTAAGAAATTTTCAAAGGACGTGCAAACCCATTGATTACTTTCCAACGAAACTCCCTCATATATAATAGAGTAATTTTTATATCTAATGAGGTACTAAATTCTGAACTTAGAGAAAGCCTATTAGCCCAAATTGTTGGCATATATCATCTTTTTATTGCCTTAATTTTTTTGTGCGAGTTCTTTTCAAATGATGGCTTTCACACAGAGTCAATTTTACACTCTCGTATCCCTTTCACGTGTCATTCATCATTTTTTCAAATTTAAACAAATTCCTTACGGGCAATAGTTTTTACATGCACTACTTTTATTACTCTCGTATTATTGCACTTGGTTCATTTTAAGGATAGGACTGAGATGAAAACACTCGACTAACATGTGATAAATAAGTAAAATAATCAAACAAATCCATGCATGTATGCATTAAAGGAAATAATGAGTTAAACATGTAAGAAGTTTCAACTAATAACATCTCAATGACTCCAAACATTGTAAAGCACATGGATGGCATGCTATATTGTCTCAAAACACTATCAAATTGTCACATGGATAAATGGAATGAAATAATGACTTGGTCATCCTAAGAGTCGATCCATAAACTGTGTAAACAAAATACAAAACTCTTTTTAACTTTTTCAAAAAAATTATCAAAATAAAATCTTTTCATATTTTACAAAATATTTTCAAAAAAATAAATAAATACAAACATGGTACACACTAGAAATAGGCATAATAGTGGTATGAGCATCCTCCTATGCTAGAAAACAGTAAATCACACAAAGAATAATCAATTTAAGAAGGTGTGACTAAACGAACCATGCAATGTTAGCAATTAAGCATTAAAACCAGGAATGACTGCATATAATCTGTCGAAAGCAACCCAACAATACCAAATAATGTAACCAAAGAACACAAGGGACTGCAAAAAAAATGGTCAATGTCAACCAGGTCACTCGAACGAGACAACCTGTCATTCAAACGACATAACATCTCATAAGAAAGATTCGCGGGAGATCATAAATCTCTCCAACAAAAACTTATTTCGTTTGAACGAGGAAACAAAATTTTCATGAATTCCCCTGATTATTAAATGTTGTTGCCCATTGAAAAAAATTCCAGAAAATAATACCTAGCAGGTACTGGCAGGTCCAAAATAGTGCAAAAATAGTAGTTAAACTAATAAAACAATGTAAGGTACTATAAATTGAGTCATAACACTAGTAAGAGTATATCATAAAGCACACCTAGAGTATGGAAAAAATCAACACAATCAACCAAACAATCTCACATGGGGTGAATCACGTGGAAGCAAACGAGAGTCGTGAACAATTAAACCATAAGCCTCTAAATCCTTTTTCTAACCCCAATAGATTTGTAAGGACAAGTAAGGGTTTGATGAATCGAATTTATTCTTTTTATTAACCTTCTTAGGTCCATTTAAAATTTTGTGACAGAAACACCTAAGATGAGCTTGCCTACCGCAATGTGTGCAAGTGTAAATCGAGCGGTGAATGTTACCTAAAGGTGGTCCTCTCCTCAAATTCCTAGGTAGCGCTCTCCTCAAATTCCTAGGTGTCTCTCGCTTGACAACTCTCAGTTCCTCTATCTTAACAACCCTAGGAGGATTTCTCACATGTGTGGGGTTGGCTTTTGGAATGGGTGCGACGCTCTCATCAAAGCCTATAACACCCCTATCCTCCTTAATTTGGACAGTCCCTAAAATTTTATCTAACTTTTCTTACCGAGACAACAAATCAAATTTTACCTTGCTTGATTCTCTCAAACTCTTATCAGTCTCATGTATCCTAGACTCGAGTAAACGTCTATAATCCTCAAACTCTAAAAGTTCCTTTTTTATAGCCTCCTTCCCCCTCGAAGACTATCTCTCTCTCCCTCGACATATCCTAACTTCTCTTTCAAAATTTTCTTACGTGCCCTAAGTTCTTCAACTATAACGTCATTATCATTTTTAAGGCACGCTCTTTTAATTGAGCTTTTAATTTCAAATTTTCTTTCATTATTTTCAAAGCTTCATCATAAAGTTCATTAAAAGCCGTTTGCAAGTTACGCTCATCTACACTTACATCCTCACTATCATCACCCTCACTATCATCACTAATCACACGGGTGGGAAGCTCTCACCTATAAGCATCAAAAAATTCTTCTTTCGAATCACTATCACTGAGGGTAGAAATATAAAATGACGGCTTATTCAATTTCTTCCTTAAATTTGTGGGACACTCATCTATCGTGTGACTAACACCCTCAGAACCCGAACACCTTTTAGGATCGTTTTCAATGGAAGATTTAAAACAAAAGTTCTTGTCAATTTTCCAATTATACTTTTCAAATAGTTGACATCGAAAATCATCAAAACCATCATAAGCCATATTTAAGAAGGAAAAAAAAATTCAAACCGGTTTTGAAAAATTAGGATAACAACACAGTAACTTAATGCAACCTGCTTTGATACCAATTTGAGACTGCATTCAATTTTAATAAAGCTCTAATACCAATTTTTAAGAAGTGTGCTATAGTGAAATAATATGACTTATCAAATAAATCCAATTTTAATTAAACCCAAATTTTAGTTAAAACCCTAACACATGCAACTAGGTGATTTGATAACATAAAATCAATAACCATGCAAAAGAAACCAATATCAGGAAAAATCCCCCAAGGGGAAAACCTTTTATTTTATTATAATTGTAAATCGCAACTTACTCGGTTACAACGAAATAGATTTTGACACACGAATATCCGCAGGTGTCGGTCGGTGTCGTCGGTAATAGATCCACGCGCAGCAAACCTACGAGAACCACAGTTCTATCTTCAACCAAGGAATACCGCAACACTCCCTATTGATACACAATCAATCAACCCAGTACCTCCCGCAAGTTGTACCTAGATTAGTAGTAGGTTACCCTCGCTACAAGAGCAAACTTGAACAAGATGTATGTTCTTGGGTTCCAAAACCATTCACCACATCATATGGGATCTTTGTGAATTGAAAACAGAGTAGAAGCCAAAAGTGTTCTGCTGATTTCACAGAGTTTGCAGAATGAAAAACAAGAAAGACTTCTTCTAAAAAATAGGGTTGAAGAGTCCTTTAAATAAAATACTTAAGGCGACAGGTTGCTCAAACGAGATAGCATGTCGTTTGAACGAGATGTGGTGTCGTTTGAACGACAGCTTGCACTTCGCGCGACATGTAATGTCATTTGAATGACATACGTTGTCACTCGAACGAGATGGATAAAATTCAATATTTTTCTTTTTCTTTTTCTCGTTAAATGCACCGCCTCAAAAACTCCAAAAATTATATTTTTGACGAAAAAATTTTAAAGCTCCGCTTCAACACTTAGAAAATATTTTGTGAAAAATATCCCGATATCCTTAGTAAATAATTATGGAGTAAAGCATAATATTGACCAGATTTGTCTTGAAAAACCTCCTTTGATGAAGAACTTTGATATTCGAATCCACCTTGATGCTTGAATGATCTTGAATAATTCTTCGAGGTTTTAGCTGTATACGACATACTCTAATGTAAACATGGCTTATAAAATATGTCCATACAAACTCTATATCCTTACATTCACCCCACACTGACAACGATCAAGGCATTCCTATATCGAAAGAGGGCATGGGAAATTTTTATCCCTTATTTTCTTTCCCCGACCCCCGTTCTTAGGAAGAAGGAGAGAGGAGAGAGAGAAAGAGGGAGGACACATGTAAATCTAGATGGCCACACCACCGATGAAGTCAGTTTAGATGATGTCATCCAGATCATGATAGACTTGTTCCAATGGACCGACAAAATCTGTAGTGTGTTCTAACTACTCGATGCTTTGAAACTACAAGGGCAGTTAGCCCCTTAACTTACACATATCCCCATTGAGTGGGAGGATCTGTACGAAGAGGCCATTGAGGTTATATAATGTATTGACTTCTCGTGGAAGGATAACATCATTGCGACCGGATGGGGGATGAATTTTATATTTTAGATGAAGAACCAAGCCTAGAAAAGACTCCGTATATATGGAATGATATCGTTTGAAGATCTTCTAGGAGAGATCAACAAAGTGGCTGAACAGTTTGAGATAGATGAAGAAACATGATTTATGTTTTCTCTCTTATCTGTGTACCATATGACTAGATATGGGAGGCACTACTAGAGTCTGAACCTCAATCAAGAATGATCGATAAAAGAGAAGTATTGTCGAGAAACTCCGTATGCCAAAAATGACCACCGGGGAAAGCAAGATCCTCGATCAGTTGAAGAAAACATAGGAGAACATCACTTTGTGGTGACTTATGTCTTCTAAAGTTCACTGAAATGCCTTGATTAAATTGATTACTGGTCCCACTGTCCCTCCTTCTACCACTCTAGAAGAATTCGTGAACTTAGTTGGGTCTTTAACCTTTAATAGAATGCTTTTCTTCTATGTGGAAAAAATCCTTAAGTTTGGTCCCAATAATAACTATTCTCTCAGTATCACTATCGAGGTGATGGGGAAGACAGTCCCACTTTCTCTCATCGACGATGTATCAACACTTAATATTTTACCATTAAGGACCCTTAACTTCTTGGATTTGAAAGTAAGTGATCTTCCTCCAACTTATGCTGCAGTGAGTGATTATGACAATACTCATCGAGAAGTGATGGGATCCCAAACGCTTATAATAGGGCTTGGTCTTATAAATGCCATTAAGGAATTCCAAGTCATTGACATACTTTCTTATTTTAGTCTACCGCTTGGTAGAGGATGACTTCACATCATCAGGGGAATATCTTCCTCTCTCCATCAGAAACTAAAGTTTTTCACCAAGGGGTAGGTCATCACCTTCTTGGGCGACGATGATAACATTGAAAATGTGAGCACCAGTAACCCAGTACTAGATATACAACTTGGGTAAAATGACATGCTTATGTCTTATTTTTGAGTCCAACCACTTCCACTATCAACATGGGATGATTTTAAAGATAGAGAATGTCCATAGCATAACCCTCACGATAATGTCAACCTGATACATATGTTCAAGAGTATCCACTTCATGATCGAACTAGGGATAGTACAATGACAACAGGGGATACTAGAATGCATAGTGCTGAAGAATGACATTCCTCCATGTGCCCTTGGATATCAACAATCATCAAGGGATCTCAAAATTCTCCGCTGACCTCCGTTGAAGAGAAGGTTGGAAAGTGCCAAAACTATCACAAGGTATTCCTTGAATGGGAGATTCATAAAAAAGGGTGAAGATTTTCCCTTGTATAGTTTCCCTAAACCGTGATATGATCAAGAGGTTACAAAAATGTAGCCAAGAATGGAGATCTTCTTCTAAGACAGTTACTTCTGGGTCAAAGACTCCCAGCATCATGTGAAACCACTCATTGATAATACTCCCACTATTATCAAGGTTTTTGAAGGAAGTGACTTCGAGGATTCTTTCTACTTGCAAAAATTGGGGCTAAGACTCTGCATGATCCATTCATGCACTACATCATCGGAACCATCCATCCTGATCAAATTTGTTGATACACCTCTCCTAACCAAGAATGTTATGACAGTTCCACCCGCTTAAATGCAACCCAACCTAGATGTTTATCCTATTTCTTCTTCTTTTATTGTTCCTCCTTGTTTTGATAAGAATGTAATCAAGACCTCATTCCACAAGGTTCTCAATGTTGTTTTTCCAAAGAATGAAATAAACAAAGATTTTGAGTATCTTATTGTGCCTTACATTATTTGTCTTGATTCTAATCAAACTCTTGATAATGATGATTTTGCAAATGGACAATTCTTAACTGATTTTAATAAGATTAATAAAAAATAACATAACCTCATTCAAGTTCATGAAGACAAAACTATCTTTATCAATCTCGGTTCTAGTAGCCAATTACGAGAGATTATGATAGGGTCCACCCTTGATGCGCATGAGTGTACGCAACTCGAGGAATTACTAAGGGAATTTATGGATATCTTTGCATGGTCTTACGAAGACATGCCCGGTATTGATCCCAAAATAGCTCAGCACGAGATTCCAATACTTCCAGAAGGGAAATCGCTCAAATAGAAACTACGAAAGGTCCTCACTGAATGGTTGCTCAAGGTTAAGGAATAGGTGGTCAAACAGTTAAACATATGCTTTATCGGAGTAATCGAATATCCCACATGGTTAGCCAACATCATCCCATGCTAAAATTAGGAGGAAATGTTTTCATGTGTGTTGACTATCGAGATTTGAATAGAGCCTCTCCAATGGATGGTTACCTGCTACCCAATATTGACATTATTGTGTAAAACATGACCAGTCACACTCTCAAGTCATTCATGGATGGTTTTACCGAATACAATCAGATCAAGATGAACCCTAATCATCAAGAAAATACTGCATTCATCACCCTTTGGGGAACCTTATGTTATAAAGTCATGCCATTCTGTCTAAAAAATGTAGGGGCTACCTACCAAAGGGCTGCCAAAACCATCTTGCATGATCTGATACATAAATAAGTCGAGGTCTATGTGGATGATATGGTTATCAAGTCTAAGACTCGGGAAGGTCATGTTGCCACTCTTCGAAAGTTCTTCAAATGATTACGGAAATACCAGATGCGATTTAACCCATATAATTATTTTTTGGCATTACCAAAGGAAAGCTCTTGGGATTCATGGTTAACGAGAAGGAGATTGAAGCACATCCTAATAAACTGATCATAACTTGGTCTCCCCCTACTCTTATACTTGATCATAATGGACACCGCAACTGAGGCTTTGCTAGCATAATACATTGAAGAATCTCGAAAAGAGAAGGCCAGTTACTTGCCAGTCGCAAATTGGTTGGGTACGAATTCAACTACAATGCTTTAGAGAAAGGACGTGTCACCCTTATTTGGGTCACTAAAAAATTACAGCATTACATGCTCGCTTTTCCCATCAGACTAGCGTCCCAAATGGATCCTATCAAATACCTGCTGGAGAAACATGTCCTATCTAGCATAATGGCCCAGTGGTTAATGTTGTTAACCTGAGTTTAATATTTTATATGTTATGTAGAACGCCATGAAACGGAGATCTATATCTAACCACTTTGATAATTATCCTGTGGAAGAAACTTGCATTTGGATCTCTAAATTCTCGGATGAAGACATCCTTTGCACCTCTCAGGAAGACCTCCGGTGGCAAATGTTCTTTGATGGCACAACATTGCAAATAAGAAAGGATACAAAATTGGGATTCTCTTGATCTCCCCTGATGACTCTCATACTCCCATTACCATCAAGTTATATTTTCCCTGCACTAACAACGTGACCGAATGCGAGGGATGCACTGCAGCCCTCAAAGTCACTCTCAAGAAAGGAATCCAATTCTTGGATGTCTACGGGGCTTCAACCCTCATCATTGGCCAGGTCCTTAGAATATGGAAAGTCAAGGAAGAGAAGATCCTACCCTTCCACTCCTACCTAGAAGAACTGGTCTCCTAGTTCTAAGACATAACTTTCCATTACTTACCCTGAGGAAGGAACATCTTGGCAGATGCCCTTACTACCTTGGCCTTCATGGTCGACATGACCGAGGGAATACATATGGCCCCTTTCCTAGTCTGAACAAAAGCTAAACCAACCCACGACTATCACATTGAGCTCTTAACAAAAGAGGATCCTGATATGGATGAGTGATGGTACTATGACATTTGATGCCTCCTCAAGCATGATAGGTAACCCCAAGGTACCAACAAGAAAGATCGAGCAAAACCTCCATAGGCTGGCTACCCAATACATTATCTACAATAAAGCACTGTTCAAGAAAAACTTTAATGGAACCCATTTGCACTATATCACAGGGGAAGACATTAAATAGATGATGCAAAAAATACACAGTGGGGAATGCATACCCCACATGAATGTCCATATACGCCATATACTTGCCAAGAAGAGTATTCGATAGGGTTACTATTAGACTAGTATGGTTCAAGATTAGACAACCTATGTTCATAGATTTCTTAAATGCCCACAATTTTCCAATCTCTAACACTTACCTCCATGGGACTTATACAATATGACCTCTGCCTAGACGTTCTCTAGCTAGGGCATCGATATCATAGGGAAAGTCACCCCCAAAGCCTTCAATGGGAATGAGTTTATCCTGGTAGCTATTTATTACATCACCAAATGGGTCAAAGAAGAGTCCTATGAAGTACTGAATTCCAAAAAGGTGGCCAAGTTCATATGAGAGAACATTATATATCGATACGGGGTCCCACACGAGCTAGTGTAAAACAATGGGTTACATTTCGAGGCAAAAGTCACAGAATTGGTTGATAAGTATGGAATTAAGAGACAAAAATATTCTCCATACCAACCACAAACCAACGGTGCACTCGAAATTGCCAACAATAACCTCAAAGAAATCATCAACAAGATGGTCGAGAGTTGTTGAGATTAGGCCAATCTGATCCCTAACACCCTCTAAGGATACCGTACTTCAGTCCGAGCAGCTATGGGTCTACCCCTTACTCTCTAATATATGACATCGAAGAAGTACTACTTGTTAAACTATAAATACCTTCACTACGCATCATTCTTTAAAGTAAGGTCAATGAAGAAGACTGGCATCAGAGCAGTCTTAACGAGTTATCATTCTTAGACGAAAGAAGGCTAAAGGATTTATATTATATACAGGGGTACCATTGTCGGATAGCAAGATCACTCAACAAGAGAGGAAAGGACCATGGTCTCCGAGATGGGGATTTATACCTCAAATAAATCATAGAACCCATCTAGGACCCCAGAGGAAAATTTAAGCCAAACTGGAGTGGCCCCTACATCATGAAGAAGAGCCTGTCCAGTGGCGCTGCTATGCTCATGGACCTTGATGGAAGAGATGGCCCGACCAGTCAACCTGGATCGTCTCAAGAAATTCTACCCCTTGTCCAAAATTTCAGTGCGCTATGGCTCCTCTCATCTCCCTTCTATTCTAAAAATAAAAAATTCTTCATTTCCCTTTACTCAGAACTACGTGGGGCGCCTAGTCCTCTAAAAAATACTTTTTGCTCTCAAAATGAAAATCATTTTTTTAAAAACGCCTAGAGGTACGTAGGTAACTCATATGATATACAAGGGCATGGACCCCTTCTTTTTCATAAAGTTCTATTATTTTTTTCTCTCTGAGAACGACGGTTCATTTTATCATTTACGGGCACAAAAGGATTATGTATGCCTTAGCAATTTGTATAGATAATTAAAATGAAACACTCATTAAAAGGAACAATAATATAATTAAAATCCTTTTTTATTCCATTACGAGAAAATTCAATGCGATTATACAAAATAACAGCATAAGGAGTCAAACAACTACCCCCGCCTACCTAATTATCCTAAGAACAAGCCAAACCAAATTGTTCCTAAACAAGATAACCAAAACCTTCCCAGATTTGTTCCTAACAAAACAAAAATGAACAAATTCATAACCAAACACATGAAAGCTTCACAAATACCATCACATTCACCGTACCCACAGCTACAAGAACATATATCCCCATCATCATATACATCTTGAGGACCCTAAACTTCCCATTCTTGCATGGAATATCGAAGGAACTCTATGGAACGATAAGCTCGAATCGGTCTAGGGAAAACCACTACGCCTCCCTCCATGGTGTTAAACATAGCATGCCATCTCTGCTCGGTCTCCTCGGATAATATCTTACCGACTACCCTCCTCCATAACCATTTCATATAGTCACTAGAAATATGTCAAACTCTTCCATAAAATTAGGAAGGACGGGTCAACAACCGATGGCTCTCCCATAAAGATCCCAACTACATGCGCATTCCTTCCATCAAATCCTCCACGGGGAATAAGTCCAAGATATGGTAGTGCAAAATCTTCTCCCATTCGACTTGACACGGGAGCCACCGGGGAAACTAAAAAGAATTATGCGGAGGCTAACTAATTGAACATTATAGTACTCCCCTCATTTTGGAATAGGATATAGCTCCCCACACTAGGGCACCGACCAGCACAAACATAGAGCCTAGGGCTCGATAAACTAATTTACTCAGTTCTCGATGTTAAGGCCAAAGATGATGATATAATGTCTGAAGAAATTCAACACATCTACCAATGGGTATTCAGGGGGGACCTCCAAACATAATACCTCCAAAAGCCACATAAATAACATAATCGGTCCACCTCCCAAAAAATATGAACCTCCTTCTCGACATGCATTTTGACCATTCAGGGTCTCTGCCAGTATCACTCCCACCGGATTACGACGATATGACATCCACATAGTAATTGCAAAAAGTTGAGGGTCCACCAATAGGTCCTCTATCACCAACAAGAGCCTCAAAGTTAGCCCTAAAGCAACATCTCCAGCATTACCAACACCATTACAGTCTATTCGACACACCAGATTCAACACGATCTAATATAGCCAATAAGCCCCACTTTACAACTAAGCTTTTATTTCCTAATCCGTATACCAAAAAAGCCATCTTGGCCTTCCTCTATTCAACTAAAATTCTACGAAACTCATTTTTCCTACTTTTTCTCAAAATAAATCCCTTCAAATGGGAAGATCTTTTTCAACCAAGCCTCCGAGGCCATCTTCAATCATATTCATTTCCAAAAAAACACACTTTTTTACTCTTTCTCAAAGTACAAACTCAGCAGCAAATTTAAGTGCATATAAAGTAAGCCCCTAAATGAAGATAATCAAACAAAATGTGCATCTCATTTTGCCTATTTTTAGTCTCTTTTCAGGTGGAATGTTACTACGTCAAGGATGCAATATGGTCAACGCCGAGCTCCCCCGATCAATGATGAATCTACAAGAAGAAGCAAAATTGGATGTCACCTCATTTACCCCACAACCCTCTATCTTAGGTACTAGATGTACCCAAACTCATGCACCATCAACTGCCTTATTTGTACATGCTGACCCATCACCCTCATATCCCCGGGAGCCATCCCTCAAGATCATATACATCCCTTACAGAAATTGAGCAATCGTATTCAATGTCCCCAGTCCCGCCTTTGACGTCACCCTTAACTTACGATCCAACTCTATCTAAAAACCCTCTCAATCAATCCCTAATATCTATTGAACCCCATACTGATCGGCACCTGCCTTTTCCCCTTCCCAAGATAGCCTAAAAGACTATACCATTGACAAATGACAACTCCTACAACCTACCGGTTGGCAAAACCCTTAAAATTTTGTACAAAAAATCCCAAAAAATGCAAGGAAATTCCAAACATTTCTCAAAACATTCCTAAAAACACCAAATAAATGTTGGAACATTTCTTCGCCAAGAAAATCATCTTTCAAAATTCCCAATCCATAATAGGATTAATACCATATTTTTTCCAGCGCACCAAATCCCATTTATAACTCCCCAACGGAATCTCGAAAAACTTCATACTCAAAAATCAAATGATTCCTTAGCAGAGCTATCCATCTCCCCAACAGGAAATACCAAATCAAACTTTTTCCCAGGCAAAGCTTGAAGTCCTAACCAAACATCTCTCCCCAATAACTCATTCCCAATAAAATCTCAAAACCTCAAATCATCAACCATTCCCCTAAGCAGAATTTCCAGACTAAGAATTGCAGCTTCCCACCAACAAAGCTATCTCTTACTAAAATGACATAATACACGAACACATATCTGTTCCCCAATAAAATTGAAGATTCCATGGGAGAGTTACATCAACTTAAGGTCCTCAAAATTGACCTTGAACCTCAGAATTGGTCGCTCTCAAATAAGGTCTGCAGAATTGGCCTCCACCCTCAAAATTGGTGGCTTCAACTTAAGGTCCTCAGAATTGACCTCGCCCTCAGAATTGGTCCCACCCTACTTAAGGTCATCAGAAATGACCTCGACCCTCAAATTTGGTCACTCCCACTTAAGGTCCTCAGAATGAACCTCGACCCTTAGAATTGTTCGCTCCCACTTAAGGTCCTCAGAATTGATCTCGACCCTCAGAATTAGTCCCTCACACTTAAGGTCCTCAGAACTGGCTTGGACCCTCAAAATTGGTTTCTCCCACTTAAGGTCCTTAGAATTTATCTCAACCCTCAAAATTGGGCACTCTCACTTAAGGCCCTTAGAATTGACCTCGACCCTCATAATTGCTTCCTCCCACTTAAGGTGCTCAGAATTGACATCATCCTTCAAAATTGGTTGCTCCCACTTAAAGTCCTCTGAATTGACCTCGACCCTTAAAATTGGTCGCTCCCTAGTCAGAATTGACCTTGACCCTCATAATTGGTCGCTCATATCTTTAGGTCCTCAGAATAGACTATTTTTAGGTCCTTGGAATGGACATTGACCCTCAGAATCAACTATTCCCAGCATTACCTTAGGTCCTTAGAATCGACCTTGACCATCAAAATCGGTCATCCTCTTCCCTTATTGGTCCTTAGGATCAACCTCTTTCACAAAACATCATGTGTTGTCTATGCGATGGCTTTCACTTGTTACAAGCTCACCTGTTAAAGGGATCTATAGACACTACATAATAGGACCCCCTAAGTCTCTCATTAGGTCCCTTGCACTCACTATATTTACTAAAAACCCTAGGTCATACTATAAGTAACGATCTAGAGGCCATCGAGTGCTCTCGTGCCCCATTTTACTCCGGTCAACTCCATAGTTAGAGAGAAAGCTCAATAAATCTTTAAAGGTCACTGAATACCATTTCCAAAGGTCTACCCCATGTGTAAAACAACATAATGTTCAGATGAATGATGCATTTTCCTCTAAAAATTGATTTAGAAGCCACCGAGTGCTCCCAAACTATGTTTGACCAAGGTCAACTCTTCATCTCAAATGAAAGTCTATGAATCTTTGAAGGGTATTGAAATTCCTTTACAATGGTTAGCCCCATTAGCAAATCAGCCTTACGATAGGGACGGATGACCTATTTTACTTTGAAAGGTCACCAGGCATCTCCAGGCTCTATTTGACCAAATTCAACTCTCCGAACTAAGAAAAGGTCTTTGTAACAATGAAGTTCCTTGCATAACATTTACAACGGTCTTCCCCATACGTGATTCTGACTTATGTTTGACGAACTATTCATTACCATCTGACGATCTCCATTCCAAAGCACCGACGAGCGCTTCTGAGCCCTGTTTGACACAAAGTCAACTCCCGGACCAGGGAGTATCTCCATGGAAATTTAAAGGTATCTAAATTAACTTTCTAACAAAATTACCCATGCATGATTTGGGTTTACTAATTGCATTCTACGATTATTTTTTTTAAAAAAATCTGCATAAGATTGTCGATTGGCAGGTCCTTTCCTTGCCAATCGACAGTGTGTCTAGGGTCACCTACCAATTGGTATGGATAGGGATATGTCGATCAGCAGTCCCCCTACCCTATATAAGGAGATCATGATATCACTTCCCAAATGGACCTCGGATCCATCAATATCAGTGATCTCAACGACATTCTTCTACAATCAGCAAAGTTTCCTTGTGTGAAGTTCCTTTCCATCTTTAATTCCCATCATTTTCATACCCAATTTAGCAAAAATATCATTCTCTATCATCCAACATTCATCCAAACTTTCAAGGGAGTTCATCAAGGATCAAGATCAAGACTCAAATATCCAAAGAAGGTCCGAACATCCTTCTCTCTTTAAATTTCTTTTTTTTTCTCATTAGTTATATAACTTCTCAATTTAGCTTTTAGTATAGATCATAAACATTAAAATCTCATCCTTTATTAGTTATTCTTCCCGTACTTTATTTTCTATAAAAAATAAAGAAAATATGGTTACACTTATAAATTCCAACTTGATTATTAATCACATTTTCTCAAAACTAAAAATGTCTTTTCTACACACAGACACACACACACATAATAAACTCCCGTTTCAATTTATGGGATAAACCCCACCCTTATGCCTTATGCGAACTACGTGGACTTTGATGCCTTTATAGGATACGTAGGTGTTTTTGGATAAAACCCGATATTCGAGTCCTATTTTCTAATTTTTCAATTTTCCAAATTTTCTTATTTTCATCTTCCCCTTATTTTATCCATACATTACTCATATATATCATATTTTTTATTCATACTTTTTCATTTTATCTAATATATATTATTGTTTGATTATAACGATCAATATCACGATAGGCGCATACACCATGTTTTCTAATTATTATACATTACTCATATATATCATATTTTTTATTCATACTTTTTCATTTTATCTAATATATATTATTGTTTGATCATAACGATCAATATCACGATAGGCGCATACACCATATTTTCTAATTATTATTTTGGGAACATTCCTATGCATGACCTCACTCCATCCTTTCCATGATGCGAGTCGAGCGATTCTAATCTCCATTTATGTATACACATGCACACACTCCACGAAAAGTTTAAGAAAATAAGTAATATATGCCCATGAGAGATCAAAAGGGCAGAATCGATGCCCAACACCTTTCCATTTCGTAACTTATCCCCAGAACCTTTGAACTATTAGTTTCGTAAGCTTCAGTTCGTCATTGATACCTCTCTCTCGAGGTGACGATATGCTATTTTACCTGTTTTTTGCAAAATAGGTTTGCGAATTTATCCCTTTACATCACCCCACATCGACGACGATTGAAATTCTCCTATAAAAGAAAGGGATACCTTCTCACCCTCTCTGAGTGTGTAAGTAGTAGCGCCGAAACATCGAGATGGGAGGAAAAAGCCAAAGAGGAATGTCCATAACTTCCCTAACATAACTATCCTGGCATAAGTGATCAGGCTTTAAACTACAGTCTTTTTCAGGAAGCTTAACGATCCCTCTATTATATTTTTTGTTTCCAAGACTCTTTATACCATAGTAATTCCTTTCAAGTTTGAATGCGGCATTGAATGGGATTATAAGGGCCAAGGGTTGTTGTTCCAAGGAACTTTAGATTATTAGAAGAAATTGACAGAGGAGAAAAGGGGATTGATGATGGAACTATTATCTATGGAATGGATTATGCGGATGATGTATACATGCAATCATGGACCGAGACTATAATTATTCCTCCCCATAGTTTTCTGATCAGGATTATCTAGATACACCACCAAGAGTAAGGTTCCAAACCAGGATTAATATGAGTTGTGTTAAACAAGAATGGGTGTAGTTGAACCAAGTCATTTACCAATGCTTGCTGATTGGGAAAGAGATCCCACAATGGAAGACATATTGACTCAAATCAAGAAAGAAATGATGTCTCGATAGAACTAGAAACTATCTCAGCCAACTAAAGGCAATGAAAACACACAAATAGATCAAAATGGACTAGTTCTAATGTGTTGTATTATGTAAGTGAGAGGTGCAACACATGAAATGTATATAATTTATAAATTAACCAAACCAACATCTTAGTTTGGTGTGTTCAAAATATATGTTTGTATTCAAGAATGATTACCTATGTAAACATACTACTCGCACCTTAGATTGTTTTATGTTTTAATGCCAAGAAATAAGTTTAATTCTAAGAAAAAAAAATAACAATCCTATCATAACCACCTAACTGGACCCATGGCCTAGTTCAACAGATTAGGGACAAAACCCTAGCCCGAAAGCACACCCTGTATTGTGGATTGTTTGGATAAGAGATGCATATTCTAACTCTAATAACTTTAACAATTAAAAATAACCATTGTTCAAATTCAATCAACATATAAATGAATTTTTACAATTTGTGTATAAGTTGTCTACCTAAATTCTAATCCCAAACATACTCGTAAATGAATTCTATTTACATTAACCCCATTACACGGTATGAAAACAAGTCGTGATGGTACCTTACTAAACCCATGACCATCCAAAGGATCTTAAACCCCTTCAAGCACACTCGGACAAGGAAGGAGGATCCTTAGTTAACCTCTGACATTAGACATAGTGATATTTGGTTCCAAATATCTCTGATGCTACCCAATGATAAGCCATAGTATTGTAACTGACCTCGATTGTGCCTCATTCCTCCTAAAGGGATCAATATTTTTAGAATATATTCTCAACTAAACTATGATGCCTCAACACCAAGGTTCTACCATTACTGATGCCCAAAGAACACCTCAAACTCAAGAGGTATGACCACCTAAGGTTACCTATCCCTTATAACTGAGGTAAATCCTATCGAATCATGCCAAGGTCAATGTTGAAAAATCCCATGACGGTTCCCAAGCTATCATACCTTCAGCAACCAGTATGATGGGTAGGTGAAAAGAATAAAACTATTTAACCTACCGCCACTACCCTACTCCACTTGCATTTAATACTCTTATTAAAATTTAATTCTACTAACAACCAGCTTACACCCCATGAAAATACTTTGGCCAATTCTCCACCACTTCACTTATACCCATAGACCTCAGGGATACCATAGCCATGATGTGATATTCTACCCATTACCTTTCTAGGTGTTTGTTTATAAAAGGAATGTTGTTGGATATATTAAAGGTAACTAATCTCTAACATTATAAGAGAATAAGATGGTCAAGTAATCAGATTTTCATTGAATCAAGAGTTCTAATAATACACAAGTATTCTACTTTTTATTACACACTCATAACCCACTGGTGTGAGTTTATATTCGTAACTTGGATAATTACCATCATTTACACAACTTGTATATTTTGTTGAGCCCTAAATCGTTAATGAGGCACCCTTATAGAATTCAATTAGTTACTCACTATGGTAGTCCATATTGTTGAAGAAGTAACCAAGACTTCATACTCCCTTAGCCAAAGCTTAAGAGGTCTCATAGAGTATAATAGCGCATTTACAATCTAACAGACCAATACAACATCTTTGACATTAGATATTGGAGCCTAATCTGAGGTCCAAACCACTTTGTATCTTTGTCTCACACCTTGACACTTTTATCCTCTTACCCGTCCGAGTTGCAGATGGCCGCACCTGTGGGTCTAAATTCACTTAGGATTTAAAAACTCATCATTTTGGTGCCATTATTGGGAATATCAAGTTATATTCCAATCAAATACATATATTGACCTCTTTAAAATTGCAACTAACACCGTTATGGATCACTTTTCCGAAGGAGTAGAAGCTTAAATAGAAAATCTCATCCTCGAAGGCTCCATCATGGAATTGCTAAACATGGACACCCTAGATTCACTTGATGAAAAGAAAGAGAAAAAGGGTGATCTTTCTAAAGCCTTGAACAAAACATGCATCGATGCGCAAGATCCAATAAAAGAAGTTCATATTGGGGCCGACCTCAACCTCTCCCTAAATATGTTATCTAGTTCCTAAGGTAAAATAAAGATGTCTTCGCCTGAATCCACTCCGACATAATCGGGGTGGAACCTCAAGTAATGGTCCATCACCTAAGTGTGGAATCAAATCGTAAGCCGGTGTAGAAAAAAAAGATGTTCTTTGGCCCAGGAAGGAATAATGCCACAACTGAGGAATTCGACAAACTTTTGGACTTTAATATAATCCGAGAGGTCAAGTACTCATAGTGTCTTTCTAACATGGTACTTGTGCCCAAAGCTAACAAAAAATGGAGAAATGTGTTGATTTTACTAACCTCAACAAGGTATACCCTTAGGATTACTATCCCCTACCTTGGATTGACACATTGGTACATTATATAGCAATCACGCACTCTTATCCTTCATGGATGATTTTTTTGGGTTTAACTAGATCAGGATGGTCCCCACTGATAAAGAAAATATGTCTTTCATCACAAACAAATATATTTAGTTTTATAAAGATACCTTTCAATATAAAAATGCAAGGTCCTCTTATTAGAGTGTGGTGAACTCCATTTTCGAATGTCTCATTAGTAAGACCATAGAGGTCTATATTGATGATATGTTGGTCAAAATATTATACAATCAATACCATGTTCAGAACCTCAGGGTTACCTACCCCATCCTCCAAAGGTACCAAATGAGCATCAACCCAAAGAAGTGTGCTTCTAGGTTGGACAGAGGGAAATTATGTGGGTTCATAGTCACTAGACAGGGTATTAAAGAAAATGTAAAGAAAATCCATGCCCTATTGGATATGAAGTACTCTAGAACATAGAATGCGGTCCAAAGCCTAGCCAAAAGAGTTTATACCCTCAGTTGATTCATCTCCAAGGAGATAAATAAGTGGTTACCCTCATTTTTAAAGGTCGACTTTGAGTGGAATCCTGGGGATGAAGAATCTTTTCAGAACCTCAAGATGTATATAGGGTTTGGGCATCTACTAGCCCAAACAATCTTTGAGGAGGATTTGTACCTATACATCATAGCCTCACCCACTACTATCGGCTCCGCTCTCATCAGGGAAGAGTTTAGGGTGTACTACCCATATACTATGTTAGTTAAGACTTACAGGGGCTAAAATAAAATTCCTAAGAATTGATAAGTCGAATTTCTACCTCATGTTCTTAACAAAATGATTAATTCCTTACTTCTAGTACCACTCCATCATGGTTATGACCTACCAACCCCTCAAATAGGTCCTTTATAGTCTAACAGCTCAGGTAGGCTTGTTAAATGGTCGGTAGAGCTGGGTGAGTTTAACATCAAATATCAACCTCATAGTGTTATCAAGGCAATGGCATTAAAAGACTTCATTTCAGAGTTTAGCAACCTGGAGTAAGTGAAAGAATAATCCATGAGCTAAGGTCATAATGCTTTCCTAATGGCATAAACAATCCTTGTTCCAATAATTAGACCTCAGTTATCCTACATGGGTATTGCACATAGATGGCTCCTCAAATAGCTCAAGCAATGGGGTTGGACCTCACTGAGAAACCCTGAAAGGAGGTACTATCTCTCTGTCTCTCTACTTTAAATTCAAAATCGTCTAATAATAAAATAGAGTATAAGGCTTGTTATTCTACCACTGACTTCCCAATTACAATCTCAAAGAGTCAGTTAATTCATCCACGAGGAAAAAATTACTAATGCGCAAATGAATGATCTTATCCTAACATACCTAATGCGAAAAGTCTTCATAAGATATAAAAAGAGGTTCGACAAACGCCCATAAGATGGACATTTCAGTAATTGTCTAGTAGTAAGATAACTATTAAATAACCCCACCTGGGCACCAACCAATAGATAGAATTTAAACCATTTACTAGAAACTTGTAAGACCAATCATCACTTAAGTCTTGGAAGGGATAAAGAAAAGTATTTGATGTACTAAATAAAGGAAATGAAGGATGAATAACCAAACGTATTTGATGGTTTAAATTCATATGTATAATATTAAGAGGCTTCTTGAATAAAGGTATAGGTGTTTCCATCCCTTCCGATCCTCGCGGCGGGAGAGATGAAGAAGAGGGGGTGGGGGTGGGGGGTATCCCCTTCGTCTCAAGAGAATCTTGGTCCCGCGCATCCCTCTCGGGAGATATTCATCCGACGTCGATGATGAGTTGAAAAATGTAGATAGATAGAGTCTCCAGTCTATTTTACTCAAAATGGAAAAAAGAAAATGGAGCCATCTAGAAAGACATCATCCAATGACATACTGATACATACGAAACCAAAAATGATTCGAAAAGGGTCTGGAGGCTAAGTTACGAAATTGGAAGGTGTTAGGTACCCATTCCTCCCTTATGGTCCCGTGATATGTGTATATGTAGTGGAGATAGGAATCATCGACTTGTATCATGTAAGAGATAAAGTGAGTCATCCGTAGGAATGTTCTCAAAAGTAATATTAGAAAAATAGGATTTACACGATTATCCTAGCGTTGATCAATATAAGGGGATGATAACGCATGAGGGATAATACGCTATAATACGCTACTAAGAACAAATATATGTATATAGAGAATCTAAGAGAGTTATGATTAAATAATATATGAAAAATAAAATAAAAAAAGAGTAAGAAAAGGACTCGCGTCTCGAGTTTTACCCTGAGATTTCTACATAGCCTATAGAGGCATCAAAGTCCACGTATTTCGTATGCAAAAATGAGGGGTGGGATTAATCCCATAAATCCAATCGGGGACTTCTATTATATGTGTGTGTGTGTAAAAAATTGTTTTAGTTATGAGAAAAGTGTGACAATTCCCGTTTGGAATTTATGAGCAAACCCTATTTTTCTTATTTTTTGGGTTTTATTTATATGAAAATAAGAAATGTGCAATAATACTAGATAAAAAGTATATTAGGATATGTGAGATGAGAGAATAAAAGTACTAAGTAATAAAATAGATTAATGTGAATTTAGGAGAATTCAAGGAGAAAGTGGAGAAAGTGGGACCTTCTTGAAGATCTTGAGCTTGATCTTGGATATTAGAGAGCAGCCCTTGCACTTGGGTGATGATGGAGGGTATTTGATTCACCAAGTTTTATGAAAAAGGTGATGAAAGGTGAAGGTTGGAAAGGGATTTGGATGTGGAAATCATGCTAACTTCGAGAGGGGTTTTCTGAGCTTGCTGAGAGTGATAGGTTTCAGATCTTCCTCCTCCTTGAAATGAGGTTAGCCTCTCCTTTTTACAGGCCCAGGGATTTACCGATCGGTATATCCCTCGTCCTGCCCATCGGCTGGTGTGTTTAGGCACACTGTCGATAGGCAGGACTTGGAACCTGTCGTTTAACAGTCTCTTTAAAGTTCCTTCAAAAAATCGATCATATAACGCGAACCATTGATCCGAATCATGCACGGGGTGAATCGTTGGAAAGGTACTTTAGAGAACTTCAAAATTATTTTGGACTGCTCTCAGGTTCAGGAGTTGACTTTGGGTCAAATGTGGCTCAGAAGCGTTCAACGATCCTTTGGACGGGGTATTATCGAACGCAAACAAATCGTTCGTTTGCATGGTAAGTCAGAATCGCGCATGGGGTGAACCGTTGGAATGTTTAGGAGATGTACTTCGATATTACAAAGAGTTTGACTTGGTTCGGGGAGTTGAATTTGGTCAACCGGGTCCTGTAAGCATTCAGTGACCTTTCATAGTAAAATGGATTGTTCGTCCGTACCGTAAGTCAGAATTGCACATGGGTTGACCGTTGAAAAGGGGTTTCAGTGCCCTTTAATGATTCATTCAGTCTCGGTCGAGCTAAAGAGTTGACTTTTGCCAAATGGAGTCTCGGAGCGTTCGATGACCTCCCGATCAAGTTTTGGGGGAAAATGGGTCATTCGTCCGCATCATAAGTCAGAATCGCACACGGGGTGGACCGTTGGAAAGGGGTTTTAATGCCCTTCTATGATTCATTCAGTCTCATTCAAGTTGAAGAGTTTAACTTTTGGTTAAATAGAGCCTGGGAGCACCCGAAGGCCTTTAGGTTAGTACGCAGGAGGTGACTTATGTTTGAAATGATGAAGGGAGGTGCTAAGGAACTTAAGAGAAGTTAGGGGGTATTAGAATGGGGTGTCTACAAAGCCCCTCAATGGGTGTGTTTGGAACAAACGATAGCCATCAAATGACACCACATGATGCCTTTGAAAGAGGATGACCAGAGGGTTGAGGTCGATTCTGAGGACCTAAGGATGAGGATGATAGATTCTATGGGTGGAAGCCAATTCTGAGGGATTAAAGATGGGGGTGACCGATTCTGCGGGTCGAAGCCAATTATGAGGGTTTAGGGGTGAGGGTGATCAATTCTGTGGGTCGAAAATAATTATGAGGGCTTAGGGGTGAGGGTGACCGATTCTGTGGGCTGAAGCCAATTCTGAGGGCTTAGTTATGAGATGACCAATTCTGCGGGCTTAAGTTGAGATGAGAAATTCTGTGGGTCGAAGCCAATTTTGTAGGCTTAAGTTGAGATGACAAATTCTACGGGTCGAAGACAATTTTGCGGGCTTAAATTGAGATGACCAATTCTACGGGTCAAAGCTAATTCTACGGGCTTAAATTGAGATGACCAATTCTACGGGTCGAAGCCAATTCTGCGGGCTGAAGTTTATGACGACTAATTATGTGGGCTTAAATTGAGATGACCAATTCTGCGGGTCGAAGCCAATTCTACGGGCTTAAAGATGAGATGACCAATTCTGAGGGGTCGAAGCCAATTCTGAGGGCTTAAGTTGAGATGACCAATTCTGAGGGTCGAAGACAATTTTGTGGGCCTAAATCAAGATGACCAATTCTGTGGGTCAATGCCAATTCTGCGGGCTTAAGTTTAAAATGACCAATTCTGCGGGCTTAAAGATGAGATAACCAGTTCTGTGGGTCGAAGCCAATTCTACGGGCTTAAGTTGAGATGGCCAATTCTACGGGTCGAAGCCAATTCTGTGGGCTTAAGTGTGATGTTCTCGGGAAACTCTATTGGGAAAATTACCTTGTGATTTTGATTCGAGCTAGGGAGATGATTTGATGGGGAAATCCTCGTTTATTATGGAGACTTTATTAGGGGAACAACCACTTTGATGCTGGGGAAGTGATTGAGTGGTCCTAGGTTTGGACGTATTTCTTGGGAAAATTTGACACCGTAGGGGAATAGGAGATGATCTTGAAGTTTTGGATACTTTAGAGGTACTGTGGGGATGTTTCCTGGGAGATATTCACTTGGATTTTGAGAGTTTCGCTAGGGAAATAGGGGTTTCTCTTGACAAAGTGTGAAATTTTCTTGGTGAAAATGTTTTAAATCTTTTTCGGGATTTTAGGGAATTTTTTGAAGATTTTACAGGGTTTTCTAGTATTTTTTGGGAGTTTCTGTACGGAAACCCCCCAGTTTGAGAGCACCATAAAAATTTACAAACTGTTAGACTTAGGCTTAAAAATATGCCGTCAATGGGTGAAAATGAAAAATAGCAACAAAACAGCCCCGTAAGAGGTATGGACACTTCGCATAGAACCAATGTACCCATAAGAATTGACTGCGTAATCACGGGACCCCCAGTTTGAGAGCATAACCACAATTTACAAAATGTTAGACTTTTACGAGACAAATGTAACCCATAGGAATCGACCACGTAGTCATCCAGGGTCACTCGTAGAAACAAACCAATTAGACTCTTGGTTCGAGGACAAAATGATTTTTCTTTATTATTAAAAATAGTCATGAATTGGGACTGTGGATATTTTTTATTTTAAAATAAAACAAGTTACGGATTAGGACCGTGACCATTTTATTTTACAGAAAACATGGTAATGGTCAAAATCCGTGACCATGTTTTTTTTAATAAATCTGGTCACGAATTTGGGCCGTGACCATGTTTTGTGGGCACAAAATAGTGGGTCGCATATTTGTACCGTGACCAAGTCCATGACCATCCTAGGTCATGAGAAATAGTGGTGGTCATGGATTTGGGTCGTGTCCACCAAAAATGGTCGAGCCCAAATTGGTCACAGACCAAATTCGTGACCCACCACCAATGGTCACGGATATGGGTCATGACCATGCGTAGTATTTTATGTAATGAGAAGCTTCATACATAGAGAGTCCACTTCTTGAATTCGTCAAACAATTGGTTAGTTGCCTTGTCGGTGAAATCCTTATTGGTGGGTCTTTCTTCCCCATTAAATTCAATAATGAAATCTGCCAGTACATGGCCCTTTATTACACTCATTGGCTGATAGTGGATGTCGAACCTTATAAGTTCCATTTACCATTTTAACATTTGTCCAGATAGATCGACTTTTCTGAGGACTGCCTTAATTAGGAAAGAAGTGATAACTACAACTGAGTGAGCATAAAAGTAATGCTTCAATTTTCATGAAGTAACAACTAGAGAATAGGCTACCTTCTCATGGATAAAGTTGAATTTCTCGATGTTAATGAGCGTCTTGATTACATAATAAATAGGATATTGGTGCCCCTCCTTCTCGCACATCAAAGTCGAGATAATTGCATGACTACACACCATGAGATACAAATAAACTGAATCCATTGAATTTGGGAACACGAGAAGAGATGGTCAGCTTAGGTAGGTTTTGATTTCATCGAGTGCCTTTGATCATTAATCATTCCAGGTTAATATTTTATCTTTCTTCAACTACTAAAAGGACGGTCGACACTTCTCGAAAGATTTAGAGATGAAACAGTTGAGTCCATCTAACATTATCATTACCTTTAGTATATCACAAAGCATCTTTAGAGACTAACATTGTTAATTGCCTCGATCTGGTCGAGGCTTGCTTCGATCTCCCTTTGGATGATTATATACCCCAAGGAACTTCCTAGATTGAAACTTAAAACAACACTTGGTTGTGTTGATCTTCATCGTATAGTATCTTAGTACCTCAAATGTCTTCGCTAAGTCCTACTGGTGGTTGACATTATACTTGTTTTTTTGAATCATATCGTTTATGTAAATTTATATGGTGTTACTCAACTGATCCTTCAACATCTTGGTGACCATTTGTTGCTACTTATCTCTTACATTCTTGAGACTAAGGGGAGTGACTTTGTAACAATACAAACCAAGCGTGGTAATGAATGAGGATTTGTATTGATCGAGCCTTAACATAGGAATATGATGGTACCCTAAGTACGCATTCAAGAAACTCATTCATTCATGATTGTCTTTTGTAATGACCAATTGAGAAAAATTCGGTAAAGGAAAGTTTTCATTGGAGTTAGGCTGGTTGATATTAGTGAAATCCATACACAGTCTTCACTTCCTATTACTCTTTTTTATGACTATTGGTTTTAAGAGACATTTGGATAATTGGACTTATTTCATATACCTTGTCTCTATAAGTTTCTTCACTTCTTCCTCCATAGCCTTTACCCTTTTTAGAGCAGTTATGTGAGCCTTTTGAGTGATCGGTAGGAATATTTGGTCCACGTAAATTCGATGGAACTTGACTTTGGGATCAATCCTGGGCATGTAGTAAGGCTACCAAGAAAAAAAAATGATTCTTTTTAAGGAGAGAAATCAGTTCCTCTCTTTCTTGTTTGGTGAGTGAGTTCTAATTAGAAATTTCCTTTTTGGATGTGAATCATAGAACACTACTTCATGCAATGATTTAATAACCCTACCTTGTTTTTTCCACCCCTAGTCTGCCATACTTTAGTTTTTATTTGGATGGTATGACCCATACTTGTTAGTAACAACGGTGACCTGTATCTCCTTTTTCTTCTCCCACTTAGTCCTGATTATGGCGATAAATTAGTTCCAAGCAACAACCTAATTTCCCCTAATCTCTGTTTTTCCCCAGTCGGTAATGCATTTGATCTTTTGGTGATAAGTGGAAGGGATAACTTGCATAGCGTGTAGACATCGTCTTCCAAGGATAGCATTGTACAGAGAATTAATGTCCATGACTAGATATTCAATTAATTTTGGGATATTCCTAGTTCGGACGAAGAGATCCACCTTCCTTAGTGGCAAGGTTATCTTTGCAACAAAGCCTACCAAAGGGAAGGTCGCTTGCTTCAAATCCTCCATCTTCAGATTAAATTAGTTGCACAACTTCAGATATATAACCTTCGAAGAGCTTCCCTGATTAACTAGTAACTTATCCACATCCCAGCTTATAATCCTGAGTGTGATTAATAGGGCATCATGATGCAGGATTCTAACTCCGATCAGGTCATCCTCTCTAAAGACTATGTGATTGTTATATTTAATGTCTTCCAGACATCTATTCTTACATGCCTGACTCTTAGCGCGATTGATCCGGAAGGCTTCCATCAACATTGTGACTTTCTTTAACTCCATTCGAATAGTGTTGCCTTGAATATTTTTTGGGCATGAAGCACTGTGGAAGACTAAACACATGTGACTTACTTACTCATCTTCCTGAACATTATTAGTTAAATTGTTTTAAACCATGTTTAAGCCATAAGAAATGACTGTAAACTCGTGTCCTATCCCTCTAGGACATTATCGGGCTTTTGTTCAGATCAATGATGGATTTAGTGCCCTTGTTATTCATGCAATCACTCATATAGACAACCTTGGTTAATTCTTCCAAATGGAACTTCAAGGCCTTGCAGTTATCCATTTTGTGCCTGTTCTCTTTGCGATACGTGTAATTAAGTGCATTATTTCTCTTCGTTGGGCCTTCCCCCATTTTCTTTGGCCACATAAGTAATTGTTGATACTTGATTTTACTTAACATCTTGTATATTTATTCCTTGAAAATGGTGTTTATAACCTGAAAATCCTTGGCCGAATTTGTCTTGTCTCCATTCTTCGGTCCTCTATTTTTCTTCTTACTTCCTCTCTTGGGGGCATATCCTTAATTTTCACAATATTATTCTATTTCTTTGTTGGTAAATTCACTTCAACTATCACTCCCTATATGCTGGAGGGTAACTCCCTTTTCATTTTGAACACATTTATAAAAAATTACAAAGATGTTATATGTTTAATAATTATTAGATAAAAAAACACCCAAAAAAATAAAGATTAATCATCAACAATGATAAATGCATATACCTTGTTGTTTATGCTAGCAACATGATTTGGATCAAATAAATCAAGATGGATGAGTTCAAGAGGTCTACTGGAGGTTATATACACTTTCCTTTTTTGTAGTAAGAGTAGCAAAACCCCGACAATTTTTATTGAATAAAATGATAGAGAGCCTCTCCTATGTGGCATTGTTAAACACTAAGGAGAACTTAAAGCAAATGAAACTTGGAAATTTATACTATGCCCATTACATCAAAGTGAGAAAATTAGAAAATTAAAATAATCTAACATTTGGGAGACCTTGTCTGTCTAGATTTAAGAGATCGTTAAAAAGAATAAGGAGAACAATAAAGACTGAAGAATCTTAGACAAACCACTAGAGGGATAAATGTTGGCTAGACTATCAACCATTATGTTATTCTGGCACCGAATATGGATAATGGAATATTGATTTGAGCATAACAAAGATGAAATTTCCAGAATGCATACTTTATTTTTCCATAGAGGTTTCCAAATATCTTTAACCATTTTTACTAAATCCAAATAATCGGATTCAACACACAAATTTTCAATACTAAGATTCTTACATAATAGAAGACCTCCCTTGAGCGCCATAACCTCTGCCATAAAACTAACATTATGACCAATGTGCGAATAAAAAGATGAAATAAATAAACTATCATGCCTCTAATAATTGTAACACCCCGTGTTTTTGACGATTTAAATAATTAAGTGATTAATTATTATTATGAGAAATAATGTGCGATTAATTATTAATGTTGGATTAATTAAATTAAAATATGAGAAATTAATTTGTTATTAATCCGAATTAAAAATAATTATTAACTAGCGTGCCAAGGGTTAATACTTATTGTTGAGAATTTTTGAATATTACTGTGTGATATGTAATATGGAGTTATGTTATTTGATAAATTGTCGGAAGTGAGAAGTACGGTGGTTTGGTAATTTAAGTCTGACACGCGTGTGAGTCATGTCGGGACTAATTGAATAGAATTAAAAGAGAATTTAATTTTATTAACTCGTATGGTCATTTCAAGTGCGACATTGAGTCTGGAAGGGTCGAGATAGTCAGAATTGTATACTCGGGTGTTTAGTTTGGGTCCCGGGGCGATTTTAGGCCTAACCGGCGTCCCAAGAGGGCATTATGGTAAATTGTATTTATGGGTTTAATTAATGGACCAAAATTGGGATTTATTATATCAACTAAGGAAAGTCCTTTATGGTGGGGAGACACATAATGAAAAGAATGGCCATGGAGGGTGTGAGAGAGAACCAAATTTCAAGAGAGAAGACTCATTTGGCATCACCTTGCACAACCGTGATCACCTACGCGTAGATCGAGAAGAGAGGAACGCTTATATACAAACATCACCAAGGGATCAGACCGTCATATTCGAGGCAACTGTTTATTACTTGATTTATTTAGCAATAATCATACTCATGTTAGTATAGATGAATTTAATCCTTGATTTACAAGTTAATTGGGTGAAAATTGGAGGATAAATGATGATTAGAGGTTGGGATAATTAGTTGTTAATATTTTGTCATGAATGTAGAGGATGAACTACGGAATTTGAATTATATATTGATGAACAAATCTGGGTTGATTAGGTTCTTTAATCGAAATTTTGGGAACTAGGGTTCATGTGAATTAATTTGGGGGTTTTATATATTTATTGTGATTTAGGATGAATTAATGATCCTAGGAGATTAGGAATGATTTATAACATGTTAGGTGTTGATGGGTATTGATGATGAGTTGTCGGGAATTGAATCTTAGAGGTTTTTAGGTTCAAAAATGGTGAAAAACGCAGAATTCCGGGGAAGAAGACAAGCAGTGAAATCTCGCGCGATCTCGTGCGATGTCGTTCGAGCGAGAATGCATCTCGCTCGAAGTCGCTCGAATGACACATGGAAGTCGTTCAAATGACAACCTTTCTGGTTCGAGCGATAGAGGGAATTTTTGGGGATTTTTCTCAAAGTCTAGTTTTGAGGTTGCCGCTTTATTGGAGTGAGAGAAACTGCCAAATAGTAAATGTAAATAAAATGGAATTTCGAGAAAGTATGTGAGAATAAATACTTTAATTATTTCGGTATAGAGATTGAGTATACCTTGGAGACTACGAGAAATATAGTAATCTAAATATTTATACTGTACGTAGAGATGATATTAAAATATGTATGAAGAGTATATATGTAGGTTGGACAAATACCTATAATTAATAATAGGATGTGTGTATGCCTTTTATGTGATATTATTGTAAGAGCACTAATGGGTGATAACCCGGGGGTGCAAGAACCTTAAAGTTAAGAGCACTAATGAGTGATAACTCGAGGGTGCATAAACTCTATTGATAAGTTTACTAATGGGTGATAACCCGGGGGTACAAGGATGATTATTGTTAGGCGCACTAATGGGTGATAACCTGGGGGTGCTGGATTAATATTGATAGGTGCATTAATGGGTGCTAACCCGGGAATGCAATATTCTATGGTTAGGTGCCCTAATGGGTGATAACCCGGGGGTGCTGAATTATTATTGATAGGTGAATTAATGGGTGATAACTCGGGGATGCATGATTTTCTGCATATGTGCACTAATGGGACTTAACTGGGGGTGCAGGATTAGTGCATATATATGTATAGGGATGATGTGACTATATATATATATATATATATATATATATATATATATATATGGACTTGTGAATATTGCTACAGTGTGAAATTAGTAGACTTGGTAATAATAATAATCATACGTGATGATACGAGAAATTGGCCACGAGGCGTTCTCCTACCAGCAACTCAAGAGTCAAGTGTGTAATAAACAAGTAAAGAAAATAAATAGAGAGAAGACAAGATATAGAGTGGTTCGGCCCCCAAAATGGGCCTACGTCCACTGTGTTGCTCCATTCTCATTATGTGCGTTGCATTGTACAATATTATCATGCCTAAAGAGGCGTACAAGTATGAGAATAAGGGTGAATACATGGCAGTATTGGAGATCCCGGTGAGCCCGGGAGGTGGCTGTGATGTAGATTGTGTCTCCAAGAGGTATGTTGAGGTTGTGTAGAGAGAATATGTATTGTAGATCCTGCCCCGGATGGGTATGGAATCGATCCCCCTTACCTTCTAGGTGTGGTCCTCTATTTATGAGGAAATGCCTTGAGTCACATGCCCTGAGCACGTGGCATATACCAAGTCTGCAACATTTGTGGATGAGTGTGGTGCCGCACACCATATGGTGGAGTTCCACGGCCTATAATGGACAGGGCCACACCTTGTGCCATCTGGTCCTGAAAGGATCACACCGAGTGAGTTATGGCTGCGCCCTGAGTGAGGTTTGGCCGCGGCCTGTATGACCTAAGGCCTGCGAACTGAGAAGAATACATTCCGCGACAGGGTGCTATATTTGTACTATCAATAAGCCCCCAAGCCGTAGTGCCAAGGGAGATCAATTGGGACTGCGACTCAGTAACCTAGGTGCTACGGTGCTTCCAAAGCGACGATTCGTCTTCCGCGCTCTTTTATATAAATTGTTTCTGGCCGTGGACTTCATTACGTTTACAAAATTTTTGAGAGCACATCGAGAGCGAAACTCTGCACTTTCTCTCTTGCATATTCTGGTAACCTTCCGAGGCGGTGTGCAGCGGATCAAGGTGGTCTGAAGCTGATCATTGCAAGCTTCTCATTTCTAGGTGACTTTTCAACCACGATACTCTTGTAAAAGCCTTTGAAATTTACAATTTTCTTCCCTTTTGATATGATTTTGCTTTTTTTTGATTCATTTGCTAGAAATCTAGGGTTTTGTTTGTGCGTTTTGTCCATTCCCACGTATGCTACATATAAAATACATACATCTGTTCTTGGTGTTCATAATCGAACTCTTCGTATTCTGTGAGTTTGATCCTAAAAATTATTAGAATTTAGATAATCAACTATTTAGGATATATTCCGCAGCATGATAGGATTTTGATACCCATTCCCGTGAATTGGTATGGTCCTTCTACGTCATACCGTGCCAAATGGCCGCGGTCCCTCAAATTATCATCCGCGGCATCAAATCACCATCATTGTAGTCTCGAGCATCCTTCAAACTTCCATGAACCCAAGACACATCCATGTTAAATAACTGTAATTGCTAGTAGATCGAATTGACTCTGAAAATTTAGGAATGGCCGTGGCAAGGAATCCCTTAAAGCAATTCTATCTTCTTACCGCGACAGCTTATGTTCCACTAATATGGATGTGGTTGCGGCTAGTTGGGACAGTACGATCCCATAAGTAATAGAGCTTGCCCATTAATAACTGTTAGGGAAATAATGACGGATGCATTTTTAATACTTAAAAATACCCTTATGCGTCTTCTTGAAGTCTTTTCCAAACCATATTGGCTGCGGCGCCTAACTACAAACTCTGCTTTTTAGATACTGCTACATCCATATGAGCTTTGACCCAGATGAGTTCCTGAGTCTTTTGGGCAAAGCATTTTGGGACCTCTCCCCTCAAGCTTACTTTTGTGCCCCCTTTAAGATCAAAAGTGCCTTGCAAACTAAAAGATTGCCCAAACTGCGTGATAATCGACTCATACTCCGTGAACTCTGCATCTGGGAAGGATTTCTAATCTTCGTCGATGGAAGAGGAAGCCAACTCAAGTACTCATCCAATGGGTGTAGGAGATAGTGCCGCGGCTGTTAGAAATAACCCAGGAGGTATAGCTGAGAGACCCTTGGCCGAACTCGATATCCGCGGCTCGATGACCCAAGAATGGGTTGAGTAGGTGGCTGAGGCCTTCAAATTTCCAAAAAATTTGACATGCTCAGCCCCTTCCGCAAAGCAAAGACCGTGCACGGTTCTATCCGATGATGGAATTTGCTTCCCTCTGTAAGCCTTCATTTACGGGCTGCGGCTACCTGTTCCAGTTCCTATCTGCCTTCTTTTTCAGGCAATGAACCTGGCCCCAGCACAGTTGGACCCTAATGACTGGAGAGCCATTCTCACCGCAGTTATCCTTTGGGAAAACTTGTTCAAAAAGGACATCACGCTCGCGGAGTTCTTTCACTTCTACCATCCAAAGGAGAACTCAGTAAAGTTCGCGGGCTACTACTACCTCTCTAGTCGTGGCATGGACGAGACCCTTTACACTAGGAGACCGACCAGTGTGAAAAATCGGAAGGGGAAATATTTCTACATCTTCGACGAAGGCTGGGAGATGCACCCCGAGGTGAATGAAAGAGAAAATACATATAGAATGCCGCGGCAGTGGGGGTCTCCCTCAAAATTAGGTATAAGACTATAGCCGCGTCCTTTTATTTCACATGTAACTTCCACTAACCTTTGAATGGCCTTTTCTTTCTGCAGCCCTTGACAATCTGTACTTGAACAAGCGGTAGGAAAAAAGAGTTGCTGAGGTCGCGAATGTTCCTGCTGAACACAAGAAGTTCAGCACACTTGTAACGTCAGCAACCATATTTGAAGCAGGTTTTTTCCCAAACAAATCCATTCCTCAACAAATGGGCGCGGAAGGTAATTAACTGCGCCATGACCTTTACTCCGCGGACATTTATTCTCTTGAACTCGAACTCATTCTATTCCTTTTCAGGTGAAGAAATTGATAGGGAACTGCTAGTGGCGCAGCTAGCGGAGATGGATGAGGACGCAATTATCCTAAATAATACAGCGCAGAGCAGAAAGAGGAAGAGGTCCAAGGCCAAGGGGCCTGCCGCGGCCCCCTCCGGTGAAAATAATATTTCCCCTGCCGTGGCCCCTGGCGAAAACACTACTGAACCTGCAGTGGATCAAATGGTTAATGAGAACCTTCCGCATGACCATTTTGATGACGACATAGAGGAAAACCTGTCCATGACGGGCTTGATGTCAACCGATGTGCCTCTTCACTCATCCTCTCCTTCGTCGCCCAATGCTGTGGTGGTTAATGCGAACTTGCCACCTCCTCAATTCCGCAGAGAGTATGGGCCTGATGGTAGACCAAGGCCCCAATTGAGGAAGCCCGACCCTAATTCTTCTTGGGACACTACCACAAGCGAGCCTTGGATGCCGCGGACCTTGATAGGCTAGTGGGAGAAGATCATGAAGATCTGGAGGACTGTGGCCTCCATAGCCTTCTGAGGGTATGTACGAGTTGTCATTTAACTTTTGCATCTTATATTTTTCCATGTTTTTTCTAACATCTTTTATTTCAGGCCGCGGATGTGATTGTGGTCCAGAAGAGGAAGTACGAGGCCTTGTACAGGTTAAAGGAGGCCGAGAAGATTGCCCACACCTCGGACTTGCAAGCTGCATGGACTTCTTCTTTTGAGGCAGGGAAGAAGTCTGCTACCGCGGCTCTTCAGGCAGCCTACATGGACCTTGAGAAAGCAACTAAGTCCAGAGAGGAAGCGGAGGAGAATTTTAAGCAAGTCGCGGGATCTATAAAATCCTCCCAGACCTAGACTGTCGAAGCTGCCCGTGTCACAGAGATTTCAAATGCCAAGCTTGCCCAACTCCAGCAGAAATATGAAGAGCTGGAAGTCAAGTCCGCCCAAAAAGATGAAGATCATGCCGCGACAGTAAAAAAGTTAGAACTTGATCACGGTGACGCCCTCCAGCTAGCCATAGATCATGTCGTGGAGTCATTCAAAGGCTCCAAGGACTTCTTCCTTATCAATAACAGGGCCTATCTCCGCGGCTACCAGGAGCTGCGTCAAAGATTTATTAAGAGGTTCCCTGAGGACAAGGAAGAGGTTCTTGCCTGGAAGTGAAGTGATGCCGAACATCAAGAGTGCATCGCTGAACTTAAGGCTGCGGCAGAAGAGAGAGCAAGGCTCAGGGCTGAGGCAGAGGTTGAGGCAGTGGCTGCGGATGGAGAGACAGAGACTCCCGCGGGCGGAGAAGAGGCTGATGATGATGATGATGATGATGTAGTCTCTTAATCTTTTAATTTCTGTATCATTAATATAGGGTTGCGTCCCTCCTTTTTGTAATCTAACTTCTGTTGTGGTTGCGGCCTTCATCCTGTAACCTTTGGCTATTAATACCAAGGTTGCGGCCATGTTTTTACCACTGATTGACTGCTTGGTATTCCTTGATTTTTTTTGCATTGCATTTTTTACATTGCTTCCATAATAAATGTTGTGCGTAACTGCCTCATTTTTTAAAATGCATCCGTGCCTCGATAGACATAACGTTTTAAGTCCGCGGACAAAGATCCATTGCTTCGTAGTATGATTATTTATCAGCGTCCGCGCCCACATAAATGGTGCCATTTTACTCCCGTAGGATCTACTGCATCACAAAGCCGCTGTGTGCAAGCCGCGGCCCTTCATTATGCCGCGTCATGTAAACATCTTCACTTGATTGCTGTGGCCTTGATTTCAAGGCTGGGACTTGATCATTGCACCTGGTTGTCTGAACCGTTTATCTTTTGTCATCCCATAACCAACATGGAACATGTTGAGAAAACCTTTCCTTAGACTTGGCACAATTGATATGAGGCATGTATTCTTCTCCACCGTGGCATTTGACGCTGTGGCAGGTGTTGTGGTTTTTTCATGCTTCATGAGGTTAGTGCCTCAGCACTTTCATGAAAGAATGGCTCCTAGAGTTCTACAACCGTATCGGTGGGATGCGACACATTTCTGGTTCAGACATACATTGATATTTCCAAGCCTTCTCGGGCTGGGTCATGTTGCCAGGACCTAATATGCGAGACACTATCAAGCCTTTCCAGGCTGGGTTATGTTATTAAGCCACCCGCAGCTAATATGCGAGACAGTATCAAGCCTCTCCAGGCTGGGTTATGTTATCAAGCCACCCACAGCTAATATGCAAGACACTATCAAGCCTCTCCAGGTTGGGTTATGTTATCAAGCCACCCACAGCTAATATGTGAGACACTATCAAGACTCTCCAGGATGGGTTATGTTATTAAGCCACCCACGGCTAATATGCGAGACACTATCAAACCTCTCCAGGTTGGGTTATGTTATTAAGCCACCCAAAACTGATATGCGAGACACTATTAAGCCTCTCCAGGATGGGTTATGTTATTAAGCCACCCACAGCTGCCGATATATATAAAGCCATCCCTGGCTAGATATTATAAACCTCCCGGCTCGATGACGCATCCCGAAAGCTACGAGCGAGCATTATAAGCCCCCGTGGCTAATAGAAGCTCCTTGAATCCTCCGATGCTTTCATGAACATGATCATCAGAAAATAAGATACAGTTGCACCTTGTGAGAGGAACTTTTGAGCTGATTAAGATTGCAATCCCTCCATAAGTGCATCCTGAAGTAAAATAATCCTTCGAGATAATTTTATTATTATTCCTCTGGAATCTGCTTGAGACAAAAGGTCTTTTTTTGAGATAACAGATTATGAGACCAAGAAAGATATCAGATATGGCAAAATTTGCTAATTCATATATTTATATATGCATGTTTCAGCTAATGACTTTGTTAACAAAACATAAAGTCTTGAGTATTAAGGCTCTAATGAGCTTCATAAAACATAAACGGAAATAGTTGAAATTGGAAAGACTAAGGTTGAGGTGCGGCATGCAGCCTCTGTCAGGTCCGGCTGGGTCCTTTATGCATTCTTCAGGAATCGCTGCAGCATCCCTTGCCCAATTAGCCTTTCAACTTCATCTTTCAGAGCATAGAATTTCTCTGTGTTATGGCCATGGTCCTGATGGAATTTGCACCAGGTAGCTTTGTTACTCTTATGGGGTGGAGCTCTCAGCTTTTCTGGCCACCTCAAAAGCTTGTCCTCTTTGATGAACTCAAAAATCTCTTCAACCGGGAAAATCAACGAAGTATAGACACCCGATTTCTTTTCTGATTTCTCTGTTCTCCTTTTCTGACTTCTACTGGTTGATTCCGTAGCTTCTTTAACTGCCGCGACATGCAAGGCTGGTTGAGTTTTTTCCTCTGCCCCCGCGCCTATATTTTGAGAGGCCGCGGCCTCTAGCATTAGCACTCTCTGAGTTAGGTAATTGATCTGGGTCTGAAGTGAGGCATGGCTGTCATAGAGGTGACTAAGGTGATTGTACAGTTGCACAATCTCATCCTTGACTTCTGCACTCCGGCTGGATTCTCCTTCTATTTCTGCTCTTGTTAGTCTTTATAAATTATATAGAATCTGAGACTAAACTAACAGAAGTGAGTGATCACAGGAATATTGGGAAGGGAAACTTGAACTACTCCATGATATGCTGAGGAGGTCGCGTCAAGTATGGCACACAAGTGTACTGCCGCAGCCCTTTAAAGTTATTCACCAAGGTCAATCCGAAGGCCACTTAAGTCCATCCCACGGTGATTTTGAACTGTCGTAATAGATCCGCACTAGTAGGGGTCGCGGCATGAGATATTGTTGGACTTACAGGCCGCACCCCTCTCTAGGCAGTGGAGAGATCCCAAGATAGGAGCCCAGGAACTGATATGTTCTCCCCCAATACGCGAAGAAAACCTACTAGGGTCCATTGATGAGAGAATTCCCTTACGGTGCGCAATACGACACAACTTCAATGATATCCCCGAGATCATAGGTATATGGCAACAAAAATGGGAGTAAATATAGCCTTTACCTAATCATCCTCCTTTTCGGGACTAAAGTCCACCATGCCTTTCAGCATTATCTAGATGGAGTGATATCACAGGGGTATGTAAAATAGATCCAAAGTCATCAAATGAAGATCCAAAGACATATCCAGAAATATGAAATACCCATTAAAGGGGTGAATGTAAAGCGGAGCCTAATAACCAGTAACCGACCCATGAGAAGATGATCTATAGGACCCTCAGGGGTCGAATAAGGTGTTTAAAAACTCATATGTGTAGAGAAACAATATTGAAATACCTCGTTTCCCACAGACGGCGCCAATCTGATGATACGAGAAATTGGCCACGAGGCGTTCTCCTACCAGTAACTCAAGAGCCAAGTGTGTAATAAACAAGTAAAGAAAATAAATAGAGTGAAGACAAGATATAGAGTGGTTCGCCCCCCAAAATGGGCCTACGTCCACTATGTTTCTCCATTCTCATTATGTGCGTTGCATTGTACAATATAATCATGCCTAAAGAGGCGTACAAGTATGAGAATAAGGGTGAATACATGGCAGTATTGGAGATCCCGGTGAGCCCGGGAGGTGGCTGTGATGTAGATTGTGTCTCCAAGAAGTATGTTGAGGTTGTGTAGAGAGAATCTGTATTGTAGAGCCTGCCCCGGATGGGTATGGAATCGATCCCCCTTACCTTCTAGGTGTGGTCCTCTATTTATGAGGAAATGCGTTGAGTCACATGCCCTGAGCACGTGGCGTATACCAAGTTTGCAGCAGTTGTGGATGAGGGGGGTGCCACACACCATATGGTGGAGTGATGCGGCCAATAATGGACAGGGCTTCACCCTGTGCCATCTGGTCCTGAAAGGATCACGCCAAGTGAGTTCTGGCCGCGCCCTGATGGAGGTTTGGTCGCGGCCTGTATGACCTAAGGCCTGCAAACTGAGAAGAATACATTTCGCGGTAGGGTGCTATATTTGTACTATTAATACGTTGCACCTAGTGGTCTTAACCTAAAAGTGCAGGATTAGTGTGTATATATATGGATAATGAGACTATGTATATGTATAACTGTACTTCGATAACTTTCTACTTTGTGAGACTAGTAGATAAAATGAAAATGAGAAGTAAGATAATCTTAGTGAATAAAAGATTAACCATTCAAACGATGAATAATGAAACTTAGTATGCGAGATAAACTATCCAAATAGGGTATTGTATGGGCGATACAGGAATACTACTAGTGAGCATAGTTAGTATTAGTATGGTTTCTGACTATTTAGATTGGGAGGTATAACTACGGGGAGATTAGATGTACGTTAGGCGTGCACAATAGACGAGAGGTGAGAAAGTCATGTGAGAGTTCGATAACTAACATGCGTATAAGACTTGTTTTAAGAACCGGTTTTAAATACTTGCTAAATCATTTTTACACATCGGGATCTGACCCGTTTCCTATATCTCTTCTCTCTTTTGCTATATATATATATATATATATATATATATATATATATATATATATATATATATATATATATATATATATATATATATATCATCAGGTGCTCAGCCACAGGAGTATCAGATTTAGAGATTTGGATTACTTGACGTGCTGCAACTATTGTGGAAGTTGTAGGTCCTTGCAATAGACGCATCTATCCTTTCCATTCAGTTTCATCTAGACTTCTTGTTTAGGGAATATGTTGCCCACTTCTAGTTCTTTCATCAGGGATATTGTATTCAGTTTATTGTATGGTTTGGAGTTTTGAACTAGGAGGTTTTATCCAGTCTTGTTTATTTCAGTACTTGATTTATGTTCAGTATTTATTTACATTCCTATGTGTGTTGAATGGTTTATATTTTAAGACGGAAAGAAATGTAAGTTAATTGTATTTAATAAATTGGAAATGTTTTGACACCTAGCTTAATTTTATATTAGGTGATTAATATGTTAAAAAGTTTTTAACAGTGATACTGAGAATGAACCAACTGAATATCCTGTTTTAAATTGGTAGAGGACTGATCACCCTATATTTAATTGGGCGGGGTGTCACAGGTGGTATCAGAGCATCAGGTTCTAGTGTCCTTAGGATCTGTGCGGCTTATTACGTATCAACACATCATTCTTTAATGTAGAGCATTATGATAGGATTGTTGTGTTCCCTTACGTATGGGACTTACGTTCTCATGCTACGAATTATAATGGATGTGACTCATTATATGAAATTCAGTGTGATTCCAACACCGAACATTTTAGCACGACCAACGAGGGTCGTAAGAAAAATTACGGGAGAAGAGGATCAACAGAAGACATAGAGTAATCGAGTAAGAGTGATTGGGACAAAAATCACCACGAGAATTACTTAAGTAAGAGATAGTAAAATCGTCACTCAAAAACTGTGGGTTCCCACGACACAGTCGTAGACAATGGTGGAGTGATTTCAGGACCACCTAACATAGTCGATAAAGGGGAAATCAGAGGGACTGTTTTAAAAACCCATCGGTGAAGATGCAATAAAAGAAAATGAGAATGTGTAACAGGCCAGCGGAGGTAGAAAATCCGAAGGCAATTGTGTATAGTGGGGCGTGAAGCCACTTAGAAATTTAAAAGTTGTAGCTCTTAGGAGCATCATGTAGTGATTAGGGACAATCACCGTACATGAAGAAGCGTGTTTGAAATTTAGAGAAAAAAATTTAGGTATGATTTGACTGTGAAGTTTTCCATTCGATGAGGTAAAAAAATGCGAGTGAAATTTTGATGTTTAGCACAATGGGTAAGATAGAAACCGATCGTGAGGGAAAGGTTGAATTGCATAATGAACGTCGTACCTAGCAGAGGGGTATAATTTATCCAAAGGGTTTATAGTTGATAAAGGACCCATGAGTAGAATACAAGTATGGATGAGAAATATAGCTAGGATGACTAAGTTGATGTCATCAAAGTTATACGGTTGCTAGTGATTGCAGTCCTTCCTAGAGAAGGGGGTAAAGAGGGTTAGAGAACCTGTCTGAAGGGCAGAATTGAACATAACGGTGTTAGTAAACAACCACATAGGAGTATACCGAATAGGGAACTCGATTAGATGATTTTAGGTGATTAACTTCAAGAGGACGATGAAGTCAATCAGGGTGTAGAGGCCAACCATAGTTCCGAATGGCCAATGTAGCCAAAGGGACAACGAAAGAACAATTGTGAGTTGAGTCTGTCGGTCCGAAAGAAGGACATTCCCAAAATGGTCAGTGGGACCAGTGATGGGGAAATGGTTCGTGAATTTTCTTTATGTGAAGGAAGTAGAACTACAAGTGTTGAATGGGTCCACAATTGAGAAGTGAGACCGAAGAGATTATAAATGGTAAACCATGCTAGTTAGGCATAACGACTGGAGGAGAGAGACTTCGAGCGAAAGAATTTGGGGTCAAGAGAATTAGGCCGAGGAAGTTTATAACCCGAGAATGATGGGTTCAGGCTGGACCAGTAGGGTCCTCGTTAATAGTAACATACAGTATGTCAGGGTCTATGGGGCCTGGGATGTAAATGAGAGTTCAGTAAAGCTATAATTGAGGCCTAGAGAGTTGGGCCAACGTTTTAATAATGGGCGTGAAATCCACAAGATGGAATAAATTGTCCATGGTGAGAGGGGACCACTATAGGATGAACCCTAGGATGTATGACAATTAGAGATGTTCATGGGTCGTGATGGCAGCCACGTGCTGAGACCCTATGATTTGGCGAGACTGGTGAGGTTTTGCTTCTTCCTTGTGAATAAAGGATAGATTCTAGTGTAAAGGATAGATTCTAGTGACATGTGTGTTCCACAACCTTTATGTATATTGGAAACCCTAAACTTCGCGTGCGGGTTGAGTTTAGTGGGAACATTAGTTTTAACAGTCTTGTTAAAAACGTATTTCTCATTGTTAGCAGGGCATTTTGATGATTTCCCGTGAGTGAACCGGGTGGGCCCTAAGAATATGTTTTGTTGTTATAATTTACTACCGCATTGAGTCAGCTTTAGTAGAGTTTATTATGGTAATGTGTAGTGATTAATTACCGTATGGTTAAACGATAGTATAAATGTAGTGATATGACTGTCATGTCGGATACTCCGGGAGGAGTGATCCTTATTTTGTGCGGCGCCACCTGAAATAGGGTTGGGCCCAGATATGAGTATATATGAAACTTTCATGGTATTATAGACCTCAGCGAGTATAGTATTTAATTATATGTGATTCCCGAGCATAGGAATTTATTTGTCTGTTAAGACTTAGAATACATTGTGTTCTTATCGAGCGGAAAAATATAGCTCGTTATATATTTATTACGCCAAGTTCTTGGGTTAGTAAGAACGCCATGCTTCATGTTACATTTTTTATGTACATGAGAGTGGACGGGTAAACTTTTATGTCACAATGCGTAGATTGTGGGAAAGTACATAGTATGTATCAGAGGCTTTACGGACCTCGACAACCGGCTAGGTTAGATAGTAGTGTATCGGGGGGGGGGGAGTTCCTAGTTTGGATTTCGCTTTGTGAGACATCCCACTCATGAAACTAGCGAACGTCGGGAGTTGGAGAGAAGTTTGGCCGATAGTACATAAGTTTTGTATCTTGGTTATTGTACCTATAGGAGGATATAAATGAGAGTTAATAATTAATTTATGACTTAAGGCCGATAGAGTAGCCTAGCCTTAGTATTATTCGGAATAGAGCAATGGTGCCATTGAAGGATTGATTAAGTTATGGTTAGTGGGGCGGTTGAGTGCACCCCTACCACATCAGCATACTGAGTGTGCAAGAATTGAGGTAAGAAAATTTTATGTCTTTTGTATAATGATGCGTGAGGCATAGGGTGTATGGGCACCCTAAGGGATTGAATCAAACGGTGGATTATGATTATCTTGTGAATTCGATAACATGTAGTCGGGTAAGCCGAAGATTACCCGTAAGATTTTTTAGAGACTTACGTCTCAAAATAAACTAAAATTTTTTAGCGAGAGAAGAGACATGTGTCACACGGTACGACAAAGTCACACGCATCACGATTAGAAGTACATTAAAGAGAGTATAAAATGTATCAGAATACAAATAACAGTGGTAATGAGTTTAACATGGAGTAATCTTCAAAGTTACTCTTGCAGTGGGTCAACTGACTGTTAGAAAAATAGTGGACAATTCGAAACCAGTAGGGGATTATTCCACTAGATAATGGAAGAGTATCTCTAAGGATCTTCACATGTAGTTGAGATGGTGAGATTATAAGTACTAAGATGTGATTGAGTACGACCTAATACTCACAGAGGGGTGGGAAGGACAAGAGGTCTAATCGGATGCGGGAAAGAAAATTTTATGTGGACCCTGAGATCTTAGAGGAGGACGGGAGCAGTACCTTACACTAGTGGAGTTGGGTCCAGCTAAATCCCATAAGTTCACGTTCGGGTAGAGTGTCAGTAAAAGTATGGCATGATAAACTTTGTTGTTTTCCTACTTAATAGTTAAAGGTAGGAGACCAGTTATGATTACAAATATTGGAGAAGAATCGATATTATCCTATATATTGTGTGTGAAATTTATATTGCGCAGCGAATTCACTGATATGCACGACACGAGAAGGAGTCGTATGTATATGAAAAGAGGATAAATCAGCTATGGTGCAAATAGTAGAAGACTAGATAGTGAATATCTAAAATAAAGTTGAAGTTATGAAACTTAAGCAGAAAGGCTTGGGCAAGAGCCTATATGACAGGGTAACCTGGAGTTTAAAGCAAACATGTGAAGTGTTCATTATTAAGGGTGTTCGATAGCGTACTATATGAGTGGTACGGAGTATCTTACTTGTGAGCGCAAGGATGCGATGCGCAATGTTTTTACAACGTTGTCTGTACCTGGTATACTTTTTCCGAATTTCGGGACGAAATTCCATTGTAAGGGGGGAAGTATGTAACACCCCGTATTTTTGACGACTTAAATAATTATGTGATTAATTATTATTATGAGAAATAGTATGCAATTAATTATTGATGTTGGATTAATTAAATTGAAATGTGAGAAATTAATTTGTTATTAATCCGAATTAAAAATAATTATTAACTAGCGTGCCAAGGGTTAATACTTATTTTTGAGAATTATTGAATATTACTGTGTGATATGTAATATGGACTTATGTTATTTGATAAATTGTCGGAAGTGAGAAATACGGCAGTTTGGTAATTTAAGTCTGACTCGCGTGTGAGTCGTGTCGGGACTAATTGAATAGAATAAAAAGAGAATTTATTTTTATTAACTCTTATGGTCATTTCGAGTGAGCCATTGAGTCCGGAAGGGTCAATATAGTCAGAATAGTATATCCGGGTGTTTAGTTTGGGTCCCAGGGCGATTTTAGGCCTAACCGGCGTCCCGAGAGGGCATTATGGTAAATTGTATTTTTGGGTTCAATTAATGGACGAAAATTGGGATTTATTATTCAGCTAAGGAAAGTCCTTTAGGGTGGGGAGACACAGAATGAAAAGAATGGCCATGGAGGGTGTGAGAGAGAACCAAATTTCAAGAGAGAAGACTCATATGGCATCACCTTGCACAACCGTGACCACCTACGCGTAGATCGAGAAGAGAGGAACGCTTATATACCACCATCACTAAGGGATCAGACCGCCATATTCAAGGCAAGTGTTTATTACTTGATTTCTTTAGCAATAATCATACTCATGTTACAATAGGTGAATTTAATCCTTGATTTACATGTTAACTGGGTGACAATTGGAGAATAAATGATGATTATGGGTTAGGATAATTAGTTGTTAATATTCTGTCATGAATGTAGAGGATGAAATACTGAATTTGAATTATATATTGATGAACGAATCTGGGTTGATTAGGTTCTTTAATTGAAAGTTTGGGAACTAGGGTTCATGTGAATTAATTTGGGGTTTTCATCTATTTATGGTGATTTATGATGAATTAATGATCCTAGGAGATTAGGAATTATTTATAACCGGTTAGGTGTTGATGGGTATTGATGATGAGTTGTTGGGAATTGAATCTTAGAGGTTTTTAGGTTCAAAAATGGTGGAAAACGTAAACTTTTGGGGAAGAAGACGAGCAGTGAAATCTCGCGCGATCTCACGCGATGTTGTTCGAGCGAGAATGCATCTCGCGCGAAGTCGCTCGAACGACACGTGGAAGTCCTTCAAATGACAACCTTTCTGGTTCGAGCGACATAGGGAATTTTTGGGGATTTTTCTTAAAGTCTAGTTTTGAGGTTGCCGATTTATTGGAGTGAGAGAAACTGCCAAATAGTAAATTTAAATAAGATGGAATTTCAAGAAAGTATGTGAGAATAAATACTTTAATTATTTCGGTATATAGAGAGAGTATACCTTGGAGATTATGAGAGAGATAGTAATCTAAATATTTATACTATACGTAGCGATGATATTAAAATACGTATGAGGAGTATATATGTAGGTTGGAGAAATACCTATAATTTATAATAGGATATGTGTATGCCTATTATGTGATATTATTGTAAGAGCACTAATGGGTGATAACCCGGGGGTGCAAGAACCTTATAGTTAAGAGCACTAATGAGTGATAACTCGAGGGTGCAGAAACTCTATTGATAAGTTTACTAATGGGTGATAACCCGGGGGTATAAGGATGATTATTGTTAGGCGTACTAATGGGTGGTAACATGGAGGTGCTGGATTAATATTGATAGGTGCATTAATGGGTGCTAACCCGAGGATGCAAGATTCTATGGTTAGGCGCACTAATGGGTGATAACCCGGGGGGGCTGAATTATTATTGATAGGTGCATTAATGGGTGATAACCCAGGGATGCATGATTTTCTGGATATGTGCACTAATGGGACTTAGCCGGGGGTGCAGGATTAGTATATATATATGTATAGGGATGATGTGACTATATATATATATATATGGACTTGTGAATATTGCTGCAGTGTGAAATTAGTAGACTTGGTAATAATAATAATCATACGTTGCACCAGGTGGTCTTAACCTAAGAGTGCAGGATTAGTGTGTATATATAGGGATAATGAGACTATATATATGTATGAGTGTACTTGTGTAACTTTCTACTTTGTGAAACTAGTAGATAAAATGAAAATGAGAAGTAAGATAATCTTAGTAAATAAAAGATTAACCATTCAAACGATGAATAATGAAACTTAGTATGTGAGATAAACTATCTGAATAGCGTATTGTATGGGCAATACGGGAATACTACTAGTGAGCATAGTTAGTATTAGTATGGTTTCTGACTAGTTAGACTGGGAGGTATAACTAGGGGGAGATTAGACGTACGTTAGGCGTGCACAATAGACGAGAGGTGAGAAATTCATGTGAGAGTTCGATAACTAACATGCGTATAAGACTTGTTTTAAGAACCAGTTATAAATACTTGCTAAATCATTTTTACACATCAGGCTCTGACCCGTTTCCTTTATCTCTTCTCTCTTTTGCTATATATATATATATCATCAGTTGCTCAGCCACAGGAGTATCATATTTAGAGATTTGGATTGCTTGACGTGCTGCAGCTCTTGTGGAAGCTGTAGGTCATTGCAGTAGATGCATCTGTCCTTTCCATTCAGTTTCATCTAGACTTCTTGTTTAGGGCATATGTCGCCCACTTCTAGTTCTTTCATCAGGGATATTGTATTCAGTTTATATTATGGTTTGGAGTTTTGAACTAGGAGGTTTTATCCAATCTTATTTATTTCAGTACTTGATTTATGTTCAGTATTTATTTACATTCCTATGTGTGGTGAATGGTTTATATTTTAAGACGAAAAGAAATGGAAGTTAATTGGTTTTAATAAATTGGAAATGTTTTGACACCTAGATTAATTTTATATTAGGTGATTAATATGTTAAAAAGTTTTCGACAGTGATGCTGAGAATGAACCAACTCAATATCCTATTTTAAATTGGTAGAGGACTGATCACCCTATATTTAATTTGGTGGGGGTGTCACGGGTGGTATCAGAGCATCAGGTTCTAGTGTCCTTAGGATCTGTGTGGCTTGTTACATTTATGCGCATCGTTCTTTGATGTAGAGCCTTATGATAGGATTGTTGTGTTCCCTTACGTATGCGACTTACGTTCTCCTGCTACAAATTATAATCGATGTAACTCATTATGCGAAATTCAGTGTGATTCGAACACCGAACGTTTTAGCACGACCAGCGAGGGTCGTAAGAAGAACTGCGGGAGAAGAGGCTCAACAGAAGACATAGAGTAGTCGGGTAAGAGTGATTGGGACAAAAATCACCACGAGACTGATAATCTGACTAGCACACATTTTTTATAATCTGACTAGCACACATTTGAGAGATCTCAACTACAGAAAAGAAATGAGCCTAAATGGACTGATCAATCTCACTGTCTAAAAAAATATGCTGATTATGATAGTAGTGGCACTTAGAGACTGATAGGTTTGCTTTTTGGTATATGTAAACCTCCTCTAATCAAAACTCTCAATTACCTACAAAAATATATAACAAACTAGAATATAGTGGTAAGTGAGGTATCAATCCAAATCAAAGGAGTGAAACGAGAGGAAGACTAATGTAATTAATTTTTATTTAATTTCTTTTTGGAATTTTTTCTTTTTATATTTTTTTATGCTTTTTTCAATATTAAAACAATTTGGAGATGAGGCGAAATAAGACTACACTAAATGAAAGATCTAATTACTAACTAGAAAGTAAGAGAAGAAACTAAGTAAATCTAACTAAATAAAAATCTAAAATATGAGATGAGTGAGGGAATAAAAGTGAGGACTAACAAGGGATAGGATGGCACCATATATTCTAGTTAATCAAAATTAATTAATTCAGTAAAATTAATTATTCCAAGTTAGTATCAAATCACAAACCAACTCTCGTTGAAAATGTTATTTTAATAATAACACTTAAAAAAATTAAATTTAACACTCCTACGACTCTAAAAAAAGTATATTTAAACACCATTTAACAAATCACTCACTAGGATCTATTTATCAAATTAGTTTAAATCATAAAAGTAAGCTTAGATTTGAAATTAAAGGAATAATACAACACTTGAGAAACCCCCGTCTCTAGTTCGAATCTAAAATGGGTATTATAACTAGAATTTTGATTTTCTCTCGAAAATCATTTACCCTCTCTAGAGGCGTAAATTAAAATGTAAGAGTATAAAGTTAATCATGAAAGGGACATTTAATTTAAATTAATTAATTAAATTAGAATTAACATCAAATAATGGGTCATTCCACCCCTTAAAAGGGGATTTAGCCTAACATGATATCAAACATGATAAACAAACATTCAATATGCATTTAATATAAAAGCGTAGAGAGAAGAACAATCAAATCAATATTTCGAATTCAATTGACTTCAACACTTGAATGAGAAGCATACAAACCTCCAAGTGAGTGATCAACAAAAATAAAAAATAAAAATTCACTCAACCTGAATCTCACAAATTTAATTTCACACTAATCTCTAAAATAAAAGAAAATAAAAATTAAAATAAAAACTACTCTAAAAAATAAAAAGTATTTCTCTCTAAAACCCTAGATGATCCCCCAAATGAGCTTTGGGTCTTCATTTATAGTGTGGCACATGGAGCTAGGGGTAATTTGGGTAAGAAAATGTTAGGGGTGAGGACATGTGGTTTTGATGAGGTAACAAAATTTTATTGTGGAGATGAGGGTATGAGGGTTATTTTTAGAAAAAGGGATAAGTGGTTAGTTGGGGGTATTTTGGGAAATAAGGGGTAAAGGGTTGAAACACATGGGGGGTTGTTTTGTTAGTTGGTTTATTTGACTTTTGGTCTTATTTGGCTTTGCAAGTAATAAATCGTGTAAGGCTTAGAGGTTGTGGGGAATGGGATTGGAAGGTGTAGGTGGGTCGGATGGGTTGAGAAAGATGGAGGTAGGGGTCGAGATTATTTTTGGGTAGGGGGGATCGCCGGAATAGGAGCGGGGCAAGTGCGGTTCATTCGGAGTAGGGTTGTTGGTTTGAACCGAGGCCAAGTATTGGATAGATGAGATTTGGGGTGTGGGTTTGCAGGTTGATTAATGGGCGACGGGTTGTGGATTGACCCGGCCGGAATTTGAGCAGGTGTGGGAGCTCGAATTTTGTGGATCGCCCGAATCGGGTTTGGCAAACAGGGCCGTGGGTGGTCGAAGGTGAATCGGATTGGGTATGGGCTTTGTACGCAGTTGGGTATCAATAGAAGCGGGTATGGGTCACTTGGTTGGGTATGATCGATGGGTTATGGCTAAGGAGTTTTGTGGAGAGAGAGAAGGGATAAGGTACAAGAAGAAGGTGGAGAAGATAAAGTGGGTGATGTTTTGGTGTGTGAGGGTTTATGGTAGGTAGTGTGTGTACTAACTTTTACCTAAAAAACAGAAAATAAAATTAATAAAACTAAAAAAGTAAAATCCTAATCTATAAAAAAAACTCAAATAATATAAAAGAAATAAAAACAAAAACTAAAAATCTAATAAAAATAAAAACTAAAGACCAGAAAAAAATCAAATAAGACTAAAAATAAACTCCAAAAAACTAGTCCTAATAAAATAAAATAAAATAAAGATAAAAAACTAACAACTAATAAAAATTAAAAAAAAAATTAAAATACACTAATAAAATAAAGGAAATAGAAAATTGGAAAACAAAACCTAGAAAATTCTAAATAAATAGATAAAAAAACTAAAAATAAAACGACTCAAAATAAAAATATAAAAATAGTAAAAGTACAAACACAACACACACATGGGGTTCGGTGATGGATTAGGCTAGACCACGGGGTAACTTAGGGTTACGAAATAAGTTTAGCTCCTTTTTACCGCATTTTGACGGGATTTAAGCATTTGAACTCCACAAACGGCAATTGACATACAAAATAAACAATAAAGCACATTGATATGCCCCAAGTATAACCTCGGCCCAGAGACACCAACCTCGGCCCGATATGATGGCCGAGGTTGATCAACCCTAGATAAGCCGTGGTCCCACGATGTCATCCCTCGGCCGAACCAGGGTCGGCCCAGGCCGACACTATCACCTACATTTCCAAGGGACACTACGCGCATCACACGCATCAATATCACTCTCGTACCTGGGTATGGTAACCTCGGACGAGTCTAGGCCGAGGTGACAGGGGAGCCTTGGCAACCTTCAGCATGGAACCAGTCCAACCTCGGCTTGGGCCGAGGTCTAAAGAAGCCTTAGTAATCATCAGCATGGAATCATTCCGACCTCAGCTGGGGCCGACCCCAGCATAATGTCTCGGCTGAGATCAGGCCGAGACTCCCTATGACACAACTCGGATCGAACAAATATCAAGCCTTTACAGCTCGGACTCTCCCAGGCCGAGGTCATCCACCAACATGGCGGCGGAGCATCTGTTGAACATTTGGATAAGGACATATGGGCATAAATCAGTTGTGACAAGATTATTCTCCACATGGGGGGGGAATATTTCATCATCATTACTTACATGTGACAGTGACAGATGGCACACCCACATTGGTGAGGCTACCACACACATGCTCATTACATGCATGGGGGGTACATTAGACCCCCTAGGCACTATATATAGGGATCATCCCCTACCTTGCAAAAGGATCCCAGTTATTCAACCCTAGCAAAAACTCTGTCTAAATATACAGTAGAGAGAGAAAGCTTGAGAGATTGTATCCATGGCCATTAGTGCCTTCATTCAGTGATACTACTCACACACTCACAGTGGACGTAGGCCAGATTGGCTGAACCACTTATATTCCGGTGTTGATTCCTCTTATCCTCACCTCATTCTCTTATCTCTCTATATAACTGTGCTGCCATTGTTGTACTTATATTGAGCTTGGAAACACCTTATCTGGTGGTGCTGATTCCAACATCATCATTTTGGCTCCGTTTGTGGGAAGGAGAAGCTATATCTTCCTCTTTTTCTGCTTAACCTCATTGGAGACTCTGGTGGTGAACCAGGAACCACCCCTAGTGTGGAGATGTTTCACCATTGAAAGAGGTCCTTTAAGGTATTAAGCTCACTTGCTACTCAAGCTCTATACAGTTAACATATGGCACCAGACTTGCCACTGCCTCTTTTGCCGCCCGGGGGTGGAGGGGCTAGTTCCAGTCAGGCTCCTCCCCAGTCCGAAATGGCGGAGGTAGCAGCAGCCTTGAAGTCTTTGACTGTAACACAACAAGCCATGAAGGAGCAATTTGCCCAGCTCAGTCAAACCATGATGATGAGGCCACCTGGAGTCTCACCGGACATGATCACTTCGGCGACAGTTTAACCTCATCCTGACGTCAGGGGACCACCCCAGGCACCGATGAAGGACCAGCCTGCACCCCAGCGGAGAAGGGACGTTGCTGACCCTAGGCGCTTGCGCCTGGGGAGGCAAGGAAACCCTTGCCCAGAGGATAAGTATGATGATCTAGGAGCTGAAGAGGCCCCAGAAGACTGTTGGGAGCCGTATGAGGTGTCAGATAACACCATACGACCTCTTAGGCAGAGTCAGGGATGTGTCGGTCGAAGAAGAGAAGAGGCCCAACAAAGAGGGTTGGCCTTTGACAGGTTGAGTAGAGGGTCGGCCTTCGAGAGGCTGGGCCCAGTCAATGACCTAAGATAGAGGCTATCGAGGTCAAGGAGCGCGGCAGGCTCCCAAAAAGGGGATAGGCAGGCTCGTCCAGACCAAGGCCGACCCTGTGAGAGAAGAGCCAGGGACAGGAAGAGGTCAACAGCCAACGGGTCGTGGCTGGGGAACCCTCTGTCCATCTCAGGGAGGTGGCAGGGGATAACCTCGGCAAAGTTGATGACAGAAGACCCTGGAATGATTCCATCCAACGTCTCGAAGAGAAGATAGGAGACCTCATTAAAAGCAGGGACCCATTACAGAGGGGTTACTCAGAGGGTTCCCCATTTGTGGCTAGGATAGTGGGATTCCCGACCCCAGCCAAGTTCAAGCCTCCTATAGTGACTCCTAAGTATGATGGAAGCACTAACCCTGTGCACCATATCGAGATGTACCAGTCGGCGACAGACATTTACTCGATACCCGATGAGATGAAGTGTAGGGCCTTCTCGGGAACCTTGACAGGGGCAGCACACAGCTGGTTCACCTCTCTTCCGAAGAACTCGATCGAGAACTTCAAAGGCTTGGCAGAGTAGTTCATCCACAACTTCTGCTTTGGGGTAAGACCTCAAAAGAAGACTACCCACTTGCTGTATGTCAAACAGGCCAAGGGAGAAAGCCTAAGAGACTATATAGCAAGATTCAATAAAGAAAAGTTGGAGGTGGAAGACTATGAAGAGAGCATAGCTATGACCGACCTTATAGGAGGCCTCTAGAAGGGGAAACTATTGTGGAAAATGGTAGAAGACCCTCCTAGGTCTATGGCGGAGCTGCTGGAAACCGCAGGGAAAGTGATGAATACGGAAGAGGCAATGGCAGCCAAGTATGAGGAGGAGAACCGCGGCAGCACTAGGAGGTCCCAGGGTAAGAAAGAGGGGAAGAAGAGGTCAGGAGATGACAAGTTCGCTCATTACACTCCTCTGACTGTGAGCTGTGAGCACATCCTTAATTAGATTAAGACTGACCGGACTTTGAGGTGGCCAGAAAAGCTGAAGTCCCCACCACATAAGAGGAACAAAAACCTCTAGTGTGAGTTCCATCAGGATCATGGCCACATCACAGATAGATGCTTCGCTTTAAAGGATGAGATTGAGAAGATGCTGAAGTCCGAAAAGCTGAGGAAGTATGTGGATGGCAAAGATCCAAAGGGTGGAAGAGAAGACCCTAAGAAAAGAAGGAATGACAGATGCCATGGCGATGTCCCGGCCAGAAGCGACGACGATTCAGAGGGAGATGATGAAGACGACCCAGATCTTCCGCCAAGGATGACAACACCCCCGTAAAGAGGGTCGGAATGATCTCCTTTGGTGTTAGCACCATCTGTGGGGGATTTGTAGGAGGTGGCTCTGAGGTAGCCGACAGGAAGGCTCATGTAGTGGAGGCCAGGTCAGTGGCCAAGCCCGAGGTTGTGAATCTAACGTCTTCTGATGCAGTGCAGAAGAGGAAGAAGGTAGACATGGACACCCTCGTAGTGGGGTTCTCCAGACTCGACTTCAAGGGCATCTTAGCCCCCCATGATGACCCTTTGGTTATAACAACAAGGGTGCATGGGTGCGAGGTAGGGAGAATCCTCATAGACGGGGGAAGCTCAGTAGATGTGATGTTCTGGCCTTGTTTTAAGAGCCTGGGTCTTAGCAGGGCGAGGCTGGTGCCCTATCATCACCCATTGATAGGCTTCAGTGGAGAAAAGGTGTACCCCTTAGGCATGTATGAAATGGATGTATGGATGGGGGATGAGTGGCCTAAGAGGTTGACCAAGAAGATAAACTTTTTTGTTATGGATGAAAATGTCTTCTCGGCCTACAACCTCATCATCGAAAGAGTGGCCCTCAAAGAGTTTGAAGCCGTGCCGTCGGCGGTCCATCAGATGCTAAAATTCCCGACTCCTTATGGAGTAGGGGAAGTGCAAGGGGACCAGACCACGGCATGGGAGTCTTACTTCAACTCGGCCGAAGAGAGAGAGGCCCATAAGAGAGCAACCACCACTCACAACGTTGACACTCTTGACCCAAGAGATGAAATAAAATTGAAGAAGGGCGAGGCCGCGAAAGAGGTAGAATCCATCGTCCTCATTGAGAACGAACCGGAAAAAACCGTCCAGGTCGGTAAGGCCCTAGAGCTAGGGATCAGGGAAGAGCTGGTAAAATTCCTCAGAAGGAGACAGAGTATCTTCGCATGGAGCCACGCAGAAATGCCTGGTATCGACCCTGAGGTCATGAGCCACAAGCTCAATGTAGATAGAGATGCCAAGCCGATTAAGCAGAGGCGAAGAGTGTACTCCAGGGAGAACTATGACATAATCCGGGAAGAGGTGAAAAAGTTGGAAGAGGCTGAGTTCATGAGAGAGGTCACCTACCCGGAGTGGCTCTTAAATGCAGTCATCGTGCCTAAGGCCAATGGAAAGTGGCGAATGTGTGTAGATTTCACCGATCTGAACAGGTTTTGCCCGAAAGATAGCTATCCCTTGCCTAGGATAGATCAGATGGTGGACGCAACGGCAGGGCACGAGCTCATGAGCTTCATGGATGCTTATTCAGGATACAACCAAATCTTTATGGATGCTGAAGACTCTGAGAAGACAGCCTTCATTACTGACAAAGGGACATACTGCTACAAGGTGATGCCCTTCGGCCTGAAAAATGCGGGGGAAAAGTATCAACGTCTTGTCAATAAGATGTTTGAGGAGCAAATAGGTAAGACCATGGAGGTGTATGTGGATTATATGCTAACGAAGAGCCTGAAAGCATGTACGCACGTAGCGGACCTTGAGAAGACCTTTGACGTCATGGACTTGTATAGAATGAAGCTCAACCCAACGAAGTGTGTCTTTGGGGTAGGAACCGGGAAGTTCCTGGGGTTCATCGTTAATCAGAGGGGGATTGAAGCAAACCCTGAGAAGATCAAGGCCCTGCTCGACATGAAGACTCCTAGGAGTATCAAGGACGTCCAGAGACTCACAGGAAGAGTGTCCGCCCTTAACAGGTTTGTCTCTAGGGCAACGAACAAGTGTCTTCCATTATTTAAAGTTCTAAGAAAGGCCTTCCAGTGGGACGAAGAGTGTGAAAAATCTTTCAACCAACTCAAGTCCTACTTGGGGTCTCCCTTGCTGCTGTCTCGGCCCATCACGGGGGAAAGGTTGTTTGTGTATCTGGCAGTCTTTAAATCAGCCATCAGCGTAGCCATTATACGAGAAGAGGATGGAATCCAGAGGCCTATGTACTTCAATATTAAGGCCCTTCAAGGGTCTGAACAAAACTATCCCCGCATGGAGAAGTTAGCCTATGCCCTTATCCATGCCTCAAGGAAAATGGAGCCTTACTTCCAAGCTCACTCCATGGTAGTCCTTACTGACTCCCCACTAAGGCAGGTTCTGCACAAACTAGAGAAGTTCATAAGATTGATTACCTGGGACATCGAGCTAGGAGAGTATGACCTTACCTACCAGCCCAGGACAGTCATCAAGGGGCAGGCCCTCGCAGACTTCATCGTAGAGTTCACTTGGGAAGAGACCGATAGAGGTTTGGAAGAGGCTGAGACAGAGAAAGGTTTAGGTGACGGTGAAGAGACGAATCGTAGTGTCTTCCGAGATTCGGAAGAGACTGCACCGAACGTCTTCAGAGGCCGAGAAGAGGTCATTCCAGGCAAAACCCGGTGCAAAGTAAAAGAAAATTAAGAGGATTGATACCTCTTCGAGAAAGGGGTTATGAGAGAAGGGGTCTTCTCATCAGATGCAGACGTCTGGAGTCTCTTCATTGATGGCTCATCTTGTGACAATGGAAGCGGCGCGGGGCTAATACTCTCGGCTCCAGATGGAGCCAACATTGAATACGCCTTGAGATTCAACTTCCAGGCTTCAAACAACGAGTCTGAGTATGAGGCCATGATAGCAGGACTCTTATTAGCAATAACTCTTCTAGTAAGGTGAATCCTACTCCATAGAAACTCAAGGTTGGTTGTCAATCAAGTGTTGGGGGTATACGAGGCCAAAGATGAAAGGATGGCCAAATACTTAAAGAAGGTAAGAGGGTTGCTAGAGTATTTTGAAGAAGAAAAGCTGAAGAGAGTGCCTCGGCTGAGCAACAACCACGCCGATGCATTGGCAAGGCTGGCCTCGATAATGAAAACAGATTTGGGAAGGACCATCCCAATCGAGGTCTTAGGAAAAGCAAGCATCGAGGAGGACGAGGTATGTAGCCCTTGTCACAATGTGAACCTAGGAGACTCATGGATCGACCCGCTCGTCAAGTACCTAAGAGAGGGAGAGCTACCTGAGTCGAAGATGGAAAGGAGAAAGTTGAGATACAGGGCTATAAAGTTCTCATTGGTAGGAGATGTCTTGTACAAAAAAGGGTTTCTCTTGCCCCTCCTCAGATGTGTGCATCCCATGGAGGTACCCCGGGTCTTACAGGAGGTTCATGAGGGTTCTTGATCTAGCCACATTGGGGGGAGGCCCTTAGCCAAGAGGATCATCACTCAGGGATACTGGTGGCCTACCTTGTCTAAGGACGTTGCAGACTATGTGAAGAGGTGCGACAAATGTCAAAGGTTCGCCACTATCCCTCATCAACCCCATCAGCCTATGACGTCAATCTCTTCTCCATGGCCATTTACGGTATGGGGAATTGACCTGGTAGGACCTTTGCCAAGAGTTGTCAACAACTATAGATTCTTGATAGTTGCCATTGACTACTTTTCAAAGTGGGTGGAGGCAGAACCAATGATAACAATTACAGAGCGAAAGACCTCCCAGTTCATTTGGAAGAACATCATATGTAGATATGGCCTCCCAAACATGCTTATCTTTGATAATGGGACCCAGTTCAAGAACTCCTCCTTAGAGAAGTATTGCCAAAGTGTGGGGATTAAACAATTCTTCTCATCTCCTGGTCGACCTCAGGAAAATGGCCAAACCGAGGTCACAAACAGAATCATCTTGGATGGAATCAAAAAGAGGTTAGAAGACGCGAAGGGGAGATGGACAGAAGAGGTCTACGCAGTGTTGTGGGCCTACAGAACTACGGCCAGGACACCAACAGGAGAAACCCCATTCATGCTAGCATATGGCTCAGAGGCTGTCATACCAACAGAAGTAGGACTACCAACTCATCGGATTCAGACCTACAACCCTGACAACAATAGGGAAAAGAGGAGGCTAGACCTGGATCTTATCGAAGAGAGAAGAGAAGACGCAGAGGTCGAGAAAGCAGCCTACCAGCAGAGGGAAGCGAGATTCTACAACCAGAGGGTGAAGTCAAGACCCATTGCAGTGGGAGACCTAGTGCTAAAGAAGACCCTACAGAAGGCAAACAAGCTACACCAAAACTGGCATGGACCCTACAAAGTAACGAAAGAGGTTGTGCCTGGCACTTACAGGCTAGAAAACCTAGAAGGAGAACCTTTTACTAACCCATGGAATGCAGACCATCTCAAGAGATATTACATATGATGTTGCATGAAATTTTATGTAAATGTACTATCTTACTGAAAAGAGGTTATTAATAAAGATCCGCTTCCATATCAGTTCTTGCTTCATTCTTAGATAAAAAATTTAAGTAAGTGTACCATCTTATGGGGATAACCTCTTAGGTGATGACCTCAGACCCTCATAACATCACTCGGTGGTGACGAGGTCTGAACTCAAACACCTTAGCAGAGGACCTCAGGCCCTTAACATCATTAGCTTGGTGATATTATTATGGGGATAACCTCTTAGGTGATGACCTCAGACCCTCATAACATCACTCGATGGTGATGAGGTCTGAGCTCAGACACCTTAGCAGAGGGCCTCAGACCCTTAACATCATTAGCTTGGTGATATTATTATGGGGATAACCTCTTAGGTGATGACCTCAGACCCTCATAACATTACTCGGTGGTGACGAGGTCTGAGCTCAGACACCTTAGCAGAGGACCTCAGACTCTTAACATCATTATCTTGGTGATATTATTATGGGGATAACCTCTTAGGTGATGACTTCAGACCCTCATAACATCACTCGGTGGTGACGAGGTCTGAGCTCAGACACCTTAGCAGAGGACCTCAGACTCTTAACATCATTAATTTGGTGATATTATTATGGGGATAACCTCTTAGGTGATGACCTCAGACCCTCATAACATCACTCGGTGGTGACGAGGTCTGAGCTCAGACACCTTAGCAGAGGACATCAGAGTCTTAACATCATTAGCTTGGTGATATTATTATGGGGATAACCTCTTAGGTGATGACCTCAGACCCTTATAACATCACTCGGTGGTGACGAGGTCTGAGCTCAGACACCTTAGCAGAGGACCTCAGACTCTTAACATCATTAATTTGGTGATATTATTATGGGGATAACCTCTTAGGTGAAGACCTCAGACCCTCATAACATCACTCGGTGGTGACGAGGTCTGAGCTCAGACACCTTAGCAGAGGACCTCAGACTCTTAACATCATTAATTTGGTGATATTATTATGGGGATAACCTCTTAGGTTATGACCTCAGACCCTCATAACATCACTCGGTGGTGACGAGGTCTGAGGTCAGACACCTTAGCATAGGACCTCAGACTCTTAACATCATTAATTTGGTGAAAACTATGATGAGGAGAGCATATTATGAAATGACTTCAGAGCCTAATAGCAATTCAGTAGTGAGATAAGAATTATTGATAATATAAACAAGAACACCACAACAAAATAAGAGAAGAGATTGCCATTCATAAAAAGGAAGAGATCATATAGCATTCAGAGGTGTTACAAATTACAAGTTCAGTTACAAGCTACAAGTTAAAAGTTATAAGTAACAAAATACAAATTTGTTACAAGTTAAAGGTCTGAGGGGGGAGCATTGACAGTCTCGGCTAGGTTGACTTGATCAGCGTTGGTCACCTCGGCCACATCATCAGCATGGTCAGTCCCTCCGAGCTCAGTCCCTCCCAGAGTTGCAGTCTCGGCTGTAGCAGCAGCCTCGTCTTCTACCTCTTGAAGGGCATGTGAGAACTGAGGGTCAGCAAAGCCAAGACCCACAAAATCAGAGACGTTTAGAGTGCCAGCCTCCTTCTCTCGGACTTCAGCCCATCTGGTAGTGTCCTTGATACCTCTTTCAAGATATTCAAAGCGAAAACCAATGAACTCGTCTGAGCCTTTATATTCAGAAATTATTTTAGGAGTGGCATCTTCAAGGGCAGCTTTGACAGCCGCGCTGACCTTCTGCTGAAGGGCGTCATCTTTTGCCTTCAGGGCTCTTGCATGGTCCTTGACGAGCAGATACATGTCCTTTTCCAACCCCTTAGCCTTATTTTTAGAGTTATGCAACTCTGACTTTAGGCGGTCAACCTCAGCATTCGGGGCACTCTCAACCTTCTCGGCCTCCTAGCCCAGTTAGACAATTGATACATGGTATTCACTCCCTGCACATTTAATGAAGAGGTTAAGTGGGAGAAAAGTCAGATGTTGCACTTATAAAATTGACAAAGGAACAAGTCATACCTGGACGACTCTGTGAAGGCCGAACTCAACCATCACGGGGGTGTCCATGGATTTATAGAAATGCTTGTCTGCCTCGGTCATTATAGAGGCGAGTGCGTCCATGTCCTGTCTGCTATTGTCGACCACGCTGTCCGTTAACTTTAGCTGCTCTAGACGAGCCGTTAGGATGTCGGCCGAAGAAATTGGAAGTGCAGCATCTGAGGCCTTATTTTGCCTCACTGTCGGACTCTGATCCTCAGAGGGATGGGCTTCAGGGGCCCTCTTCTTTGAAGCCTGGGATTTGGATGTAGTGGGAGCTGGGGGAGGAGCGTTCAAACCAACCTTTTGTGCAAGCCTCGCCAAGCTCGGAGTTGCCATCTCCCACAGTTCGTCTGGGACACCTGGTGGTCGCTCTGCAAAAGTTAAAAGATAAGGGTTAGAGATCAGATATGAATGAGGTCAGAGGTTAGACTTGAAAATAAAAATTCTTGCCAAAATCAACAAGGGGACTTCCACCAAGGCTCGTCCCCGAGAGATATTGGGGGATCAGTAAATGTTCAAACTTTACAAACATACCAAGTGCCCCTTGGTCTTGCAGGACCTTCACCTTCTGCATATTCTGAAGACTTAGACTAGGATCGGCCCTTGCAGACATGGTGACCTTACCCCATCTGAGGGGTATCCTCGTCCCGAGAGTGGAAGAGGGAACAGATGAGCCGAATTTCCATGGCCCTGAAGCGAAAACATATCGGGGCTTCCAATTGTGATTTGAGGTCTGAGTCACCTGGAGCATCTTCTTCTCAAGCCTCCGAGCCACGAAATGATAGTATCTCGGATGGTTTTTGGCCGAGGTTGGGACATAGCAACCAACAAAGACCTGAACTGGGAGGTCAGAGTGGTGGACTGCCCTCTACAAGATAATGGCCCCTATAATGACTCTCCAAGCATTGGGAGAGAGATGCGAGGGGGCCAAGTTGATAAAAGAGAGAATGGATCTGATGATGGGATGAATGGGTAGACAAAACCCTAACCTAAACATCTGCTCGTACAAGCAAATTTCCCCATCTCGGCCATGGTAGGCCGTCTCTTCCCTCAGAGGTCTCCTTAATTTGATGGAAAGACTGATGGAGTACAAGTATCTGAAGCACAAAAGATCAACCTCAGTGACTATGCTCTCGAACTCGGCCGCCTCAGAGGTATCAGTATCGCTTTCAGCATCCTCGTCATCATCAAGCTCAGCAGATGTAGCTGGGTTACTAGGGAATCTCTGAGCAAACTCTTCCCCTGTGACGGCCGACAGGGGGATGGCATCAAGAATGGGTGGCACAACCACACTCGACTCAAGTACTTCAACCTCTGAAGAAGAGGCTGAGGTGCTGGACCCATCATGGGATGAAGCTCGGCTGGATACCTTGGCCTGGTCAGGGGCCTGGTCAGGCTGATGTGTGAAATCCATGGCTTCCTGGAAGGAGTCCACTGACATGGGGTCTAAGGTAGAAGCTTCAGACTCAGACATAGGAGTTGGATCAGCAGGCACCCCTGTAAAATAGAAGTTCTCCGGGGGGTCAGGATATATAACGCTCAGAGGTGGTGGAAACAAGGGTCTAATAGGAAACTCTTATGACCTACGAGCTTCCTCTTGAGCTCTCTCTATTTGCCTAATTTTTTCTAGAGTCTTCTCTCTAAGAGAGGGGAAATCCTCAAGAAGCTGGTATAAAGGTCTGAGCATCAGGGGACGACCCTAAACTTGGGAAAAACTCCTAAAACTACAAACACGATTGACTTGAAATATAAAGGAGTTTAAAGATCAAACTTGGAAGTTTAAGGCAAACCCAGTTCGCCCCTGATCAGAATAGAGCTCGCCGGAAAACCTAAAAGCTCGCCTGAAAGCTTAAAAGCTCTCCGAAAAACTCAAAAACTTGTCGAAAAATTAATACCAAATACCAGAAATAAAGGAAGTGGAAAGGAAGAAGTACCTGAAGATGAATCGATGAACGAAATGAGGAAAACTTACAAGAAAACTCTGCAGAGGAGCGCTGATTGAAGAAGCTGTAGAGAGATAAAATCGCAAGGAGAAATCGCAAGAAATGTGTGCGCGGGAGAGGAAATGAAGAAGAAAGAGAAAAGGAAGGGTTTAAACCCTTAAATACTTGGGCACACTTCCCAAGGCCCATCATTGCCTTGGGAAACCCAAAGGACGGATGACAGCACACGCCAGCCAAGTACGCATGCTCTAGCTTGGGACAGGTGTCATGACGGTATTATCTTGGGGTGGACAGGCCTCGGAGGTGTAGTAATCCCTCAGCCACTTGCTCTCTCATATGACTAAGGGTTGGGGGGTGATTGATATGCCCCAAGTATAACCTCGGCCCAGAGACACCAACCTCGGCCCGATATGATGGCCGAAGTTGATCAACCGTAGATAAGTTGTGGTCCCACGATGTCATCCCTCGGCCGGACCAGTGTCGGCCCTGGCCGACACTATCACCTACATTTCCAAGGGACACTACGCTCATCACAGGCATCAACAGCACTCTCGTACCTGGGTATGGTAACCTTGGCCGAGTCTAGGCCGAGGTGACAGGGGAGCCTTGGCAACCTTCAGCATGGAACCAGTCCAACCTCGGCTTGGACCGAGGTCTAAAGAAGCCTTAGTAATCGTCAGCATGAAATCATTCCTACCTCGACTGGGGACGACCCCAGCATAATGTCTCGGCTGAGATCAGGCCGAGACTCCCTATGACACAACTCGAATTGAACAAATATCAAGCCTTTACAGCTCGGCTTCTCCCAGGCCGAGGTCATCCACCAACATGGCGACCGAGCATCTATTGAACATTTGGATAACGACACATGGGCATAAATCAGTTGTAACAAGATTATTCTCCACATGGGGGGAGAATATTTCATCATCATTACTTACACGTGACAGTGACAGATGGCACACCCACATTGGTGAGGCTACCACACACATGCTCATTACATGCATGGGGGGTACATTACACCCCCTAGGCACTATATATAGGGATCATCCCCTACCTTGCAAAGGGATCCCAGTTATTCAACCCTAGAAAAACTCTGTCTAAATATACAGTAGAGAGAGAAAGCTTGAGAGATTGTATCCATGGCCATTAATGCCTTCATTCAGTGATACTGCTCACACACTCACAGTGGACGTAGGCCAGATTGGCTCAACCACTTATATTCCGGTGTTGATTCCTTTTATCCTCACCTCATTCTCTTATCTCTCTATATAACTGTGCTGCCATTGTTGTACTTATATTGAGCTTGGAAACATCTTATCTGGTGGTGCTGATTCCAGCATCATCACACATAAGACCTAATTTTGCCGAGATTTAGCAACTAAAGTATGTATATTCGAGGTATAAAATATACACTTTTGGGTGCTTATCACACCACCCCCAAATAGAATATTGCTAGTCCTCGAGCAAAATATAGAGAGAAAGAAAGATAAGAAAACAAAAGTGTACCACTTTCACGGGTACTTGTGATTGCACTTAGCATGTGCAACAAGCCTTTAAACCTATAGGTTGCCTACAGGATGAGTTTTGTCTCGTGAGGGTATTGCAGGGAGTATACCCACAAAATTCTTTATTTGCAAATGGTAGTCATTCTCTTATTAGACGTAGAATAATCGTACAATCTATCACGAGAAACATTCTTTGAGAAATGCAAGCTAAAGTGTAGAAAAAGATTTAGATAAGTAAATACTCAAGGTACATCCTTCCTAGAACTCAATGCGTATGTGTGTGTGTGTGAATTAGTCAAAACGGGTAGAGTATCATAAGAGTAATTCCTAGATCGCCTTTTTGGATTCAATGCTTCAACTTCAAATCTCACTCGATACATCTCTCTCAAACGAACTCACGAGATTTGGGTAAGTGTATCTCTCTTGTGTTTGAGGAGGAAAGTAAATGTAAGAAAGGTCAAACGTCTCACACACATATAAGAAAGAACGAACATGTAGAAATAAAATGATCTCATGAAAGAATGCTAATCATTATAGTGAGAACGTCGAGTTATTCACCACGTTGAATTTCATTTGCCCGAACACCTATGGGAAATATGGATGTTTATGGGTGAAGGGGAAATGAGATGGTAAGGATGATATTAGGTGAAGTAGGATAGGATGGATGGATAATGGATGTGTATGCGAGAAGAGTGTATGATACTTTGAGCACAAATATCTTTATTACATAAAAACTAACTACAAACTTTCTTTTTCTTTCCTTTTCTCTCTTTTCTTTTTTCTTTTCTTTTCTTTTCTTTTCTTTTTTTACTTCTTCTTTTTTCTATTTTTCTATTTTTTTTCTTTTCCTTTTTTTTCCTTTTATACTCTCAACATGGAAGACATTTTACATTTGGGAAAACACTATTTTTCTCAAAATGATGGATGATATAAGACTGGAGATGATAAATGGACGGTGAGGGGAATATGGAAGAATATGGGTGAAGTGAATGGTAAATGGTAGGTGTATGGATGAAAATATTATGATCTGGATAAATTTCAAAACACGTGTTTATTACAACTCGAAAGTGGCATCATTCTCAGTGATCAAGCCAAAAATTTAGTGAAGAATAATGAGTTCATACATAGATTTAAAGTGAGACCCAAAAGAAGTTGAATCAACTTCTGACTCAGAGATTGTTTAAAACACTCTAAAAGGGTGAAAGTTACGAATCTCACAAGCTAATGTCTCCACTAGTGATCCTTAAGGTTCTCTTGAGAATTGTAGTACTCTTCAACTCTAAATCGTAGTGACTTGATAAGTGCGCAAATTTTGTTGAGTCTAGAAATTCATAGTGCAACATGCCTTGTTATGTATTACAAAAGCTCTTTATAAAAAAATAAATCCTCTATCTTGATTCCTAGACTTAAAGGATGAATGATATAAAATTCACATCAATGAGTGAGATGAAAGAAACTGCATGAAATGTTTTTAAAAAAATCAGGTTTTGAAATTTTTTCAAAAGAGATACAATTTTGATAAAATTCCCCACCCCAAAACAAAAAGGAACATCGTCCTCGATGTTAGGTAAAATGATTTTTAGAATTGAGAGCAGAAGGGAGGAAAAATATTACCATAATCAACCGCTAAAGAAGTGGACACATGAAGCCAAAAATAAATCTGAATAAATGATAAGAGAAAAAATGTATACAAGTATATAAACATGGAAAGAATAGGGTTATGTGAAACACCACCCCCAAACAGGATGAGACTCATACAAGAAACAACGAGTTGTCTCTCAATAGCGCTAAGTGTAATGTCTTCACCCAGATCGAGGGGATCTCACCCTAAGGATAAGAAGTAGGAAAGCGTAGGGCGATGGAAAAATGGGTGATGATAATCAACCCCAAACAAGGCTGAAGCATCAGTCTTGCTGGATAAAGGCTAAAGAGGATCAATGCACTTGTATGGAAAAGTGAATCACATGATGAAAATCATCGGTGGACCATGGGCGGGTAGGGAGGAATGTATATGCATGAATGGAAATGGTGAGAGTGGAAAGGCACCAACCTTGGGCCTTATTAAGCTTGAAGGTGAGGGAAACAAGGGCCCTATACGCATGATGCTCAAGATGGATGGGGAGGCTAAAGGGTGCAGAAACAGTGATGGGGTGGGGCTTATCTAAATTTCATGACCGTTCTATAAATGAACGATGATAAAGATCGAGTCATGACACACTAGGGATCTATCGAGAGAAAAATCAAAACCACAAAAGAGTGGCGGGCATAGAGTAACAAGCTCGATGTCACGGAAGTGGAGAGTAGCACCACAAATACTCTCATGTGTTAGGGATGGCTTTAGGTTAGGATCCAAATATATGGTTGGGAACATGCAAGGTACAAGATCTAGATCCAATCTAGGTGACAGGAGGGAAGGGATAATGGGTGGAGGAAGATGATCCAATTCAAGAGTAGGGGACACGCACTCATTGGGATGGACATAATGATACACAATATCCTCCTGAAGAGGGAGTGTGGTATCAAGTGATGGCGAGATCAACTTATCCACCAATGTATCACCATCCAATGCGGTGAAAGGGTCTTATGAGGCATTAAGATTCAAGATAGATGAATCTACATCAATATTAGGCTCAAGGGGAGCCAAATAGGGTAGGATCCATATCAAGAGAGGTGGGAATCATCTCTAATGCTATCTCAGGACATTGATGAGCACTCGTAGTCAAAGCTACCCTAAAATATATGGGCATGTCAGAGGCATATGCAATTGGGGCATAAGTTAAAAGCTCAAGCGTATTTTTGGATATAACGGATAACTCAAGTGTGGGTTCATTTGGATATGATGAGAGCAAATTAGTCTCACTAATGAAAGGTAAGTCAACAAAATTTTCAACTTGGGGCCCGAACCATGGGATTTTTTCAACTTTGAGATTCACGGGAAGATAGGGTTTGTCACACTCAAAATTAGTGGAACAAGACGACGCATCATCACTCCACGTGGGGGCAACAACAGGTTGACTTGGGGTGAAATCCAACTCTCTCTCACGCTAAATTTCATTTAATCTTTGTTCAATCAGTTGGAGAGCTTGATTTTGAATTTGATTGGCTTTCTCTTACTCGAGATTGTTTTTACAAAAGGCTTTCGAGAACGGAGGTGGATGATGGTGGGGTAGTGATGGGCGACAATGGTGGTTGAGGTGGACACAACTCGCTATATACAGGACTATATGGATAATACTCAAAGGAAGTGTGGGGAACGAGTTCAAGTGTGTCATCCACATGAGAAGAATTCTCCGTGAGAGACAAATGATTGATAATCGTGGGTAGGATAGTGAGGGAACTGATCAAAAGGAGGTGCACTAGATAGCCAAGATGACTGTTGGAACGTGTTAGGATCCATAACATAGGGTTGGGATTCGTATTACGTGGGAGGGTGATTAGGCCTCCACGAATAGGTTGGATACTCACACCAGTCAGGATTGGATTTGTCATGATAATAGGCCGAGGTGGGTTCCGAAACAATGTCATATGGATACACTTGGTCCATGGTGAGTTCAAATGATTAAAGAATGTACGGGCACTCATGGGACAAGTGATTGCCTAGAAAACAAGATGTGCACAACGAAGCATTTGACGCGTTGATACTCGTCATCGAAGGCGATCAAATGTGAGATGCGTGTGTGGATGACGCATGAGTATCAATGTCGTGTGTTTGAGAGTTAAACTCATTAAGTAAAGTGGGGAAGTGGGACTCGGGTTCAACTTCAAACATGCTTCGGGAGCATGGGAAATGGCCAAAATACTCTCGTAATGGAAGTTCATCGTCTATAATGAGAAAAAATATATGTTTTTTTATTTTATTTTATTTTTTTGAATTTTTTCAAAAGGAAAGAGTATATTTTTGGATTTTTTTTAGAAAATGAAGGAAAGAAAATTTGTTTTGGATTTTTTTGAAAAATAAAGGAAGAAAATATTTGTGGATTTTTCTGAAAATGAGGAAAGGAAAAGGATTTTTTTATAAAAATAAGGGAAGAAAATATTTTTGGATTCTTTTTTTTGGAAGAAAAGGCGGGGAAAAATATTTGGACTCTTAAATGTTAATCGAACTCACTAAAACCCGACTATCGAAAACTTGAATTGGACACCCACAAGTCAAGGAGGATTCCGAACTTGCACATTTATCTTGAAATTAGGTGAGAGGGTAGTCAAATTTTAATGAAGTTTGCGGGCGATAAAAATAACGAAAATCTTTGTGATCGCCTTTGCAAAAATGTTCTCCTATTGGGCTACCTATTTGATTGATTTTAAATTTAATGATAGCTAAGGTAGCACACAATTAGTAATCTAGTGAGTTGGGTGATGAAATCCCTTCTTGTGAATGACCGGGTGTAGGTCTTATTAATTTAAGTCATCACACCATTCGAAAATAAATACGATAATAAAATCACACAACAACACGTAATCAGACATAAAAATTTACTCGCTGACAAGAGAGGCATGAGGGTTTTAGAAATGTACCTACCATGGTTATTACATCGTGGGGTGATGAACAATTTAAGTCGATCGGGGGGAGATTATGCCCATCACAGTCGGCCCCGGGAGTCCTGTCGACCCAAAGTAGGGAGTTTTCGTTTCCTCACCTTTGGACGCCCTCTCTCTACCTTGTCCGATTTCGCTATCATGCTTTTCTTCTTTTTATTACAAATTTATATGAAAAAATGGTGTCTCCAAGCACCGCAATACAAGAAAAATAATATAATCCTAATACAAGCCTTCTAATATAATGAAAAATGGTACTAAAAAGGAAAAAAAGGAAAACAAATATGGAACAAATGAACTGCACACCAAAATCTTCGCAAGTGCTTCAAACTTCAAAAATCGACAACAGCATCATTTGATAGATTAGCTTTTTGGTATATGTCGTTGTGTAAAGCTCCTCTAATAAAAAATCTCAATTACCTACAAAAATATATAACAAACTAGAATATAGTGGTAAGTGAGGTATCAATCCAAATCAAAGGAGTGAAACGAGAGGAAGACTAATGTAATTCATTTCTATTTAATTTCCTTTTGGACTTTTTGCCTTTTCTGTTTTTTATGCTTTTTTCAGAACAAAATCAATTTGGAGATGAGGTGAAATAAGACTGCACTAAATGAAAGATCTAATTACTAACTAGAAAGTAACAGAAGAAACTAAGTAAATCTAACTAAATAAAAATCTAAAATATGAGATGAGTGAGGAAATAAAAGTAAGGACTAACAAGGGATAGGATGACACCATATATTCTAGTTAATAAAAATCAATTAATTCATTAAAATTAATTATCCAAGAAAATAAAATTAATAAAAGTAAAAAAGTAAAATTCGAATCTATAAAAAAAACTCAAATAATAAAATAAAAACTAAAAATATAATAAAAATAAAAACTAAAGACATAAAAAAATAAAATCTAATAAGACTAAAAATAAACTCCTAAAACCTAATCCTAATAAAATAAAATAAAATAAAATAAAGATTAAAAACTAACAACAAATAAAAATCGAAATAAAAAATTAAAATACACTAATAAAAAAAGGAAATCAAAAAATAGAAAATAAAACCTAGAAAGTTCTAAATAAATGTAAAATAAAACCTAAAAATAAAATGAATCAAAATAAAAATCTAAAAATAGTAAAAGTACAAACACAACACACACATGGGGTTCGGTGATGGATTAGGCTAGGCTACAAGGTAAGTTAAGGTTACAGAATAGGTTTAACTCCTTTTGGCCATATTTTGATGGGATTAAAGCATTTAAACTTCGCAAACGACAATTGACCTACAAAATAAACAATAAAGCACATAAGACCTAATTCCGCCGAGATTCAGCAATTAAAATACGTCTATTCAAGGTATAAAAATACACTTTTGGGTACTTATCAGAGACATTTGATTCTAATTCTTTGATTTTGGTCATAAAGAAGGATTGAACCATGTAAAAGCTTCAAAATAAAAACTAAAATCTTAAGAGGAAAATGAGGAAACCAAATGAATTTTCAGGATTAACGAATATAACTGGAGGACCTGCATAGCCAATAAGAAGAATTGAATGTAAAATCCCTAGTGGAAGAGGGAGTCTAAGATTGCGCATGAAATAATTGACCAATTTATGTAATTAAATGCCCCAACACACAAACCAATTTTTAATCAAATTTTAATCTTCAATTAATTATGATGTGCATGTGAATTGTGTCCAATTATACATTTGTAATTTTCAATCCAAACATGTCAAAATACACGAGATGAGGAAAAATCCCTTTACACGGCAAAACCTTTTATTCATCACTATTAGAAGTTTATGAATATGGACGACTTACAGGACACTTAGCTACACTAAGTTAGATACATAGATCTTTAAAAACTCAAACAGATAGGACTCATCTCCAGAACTGTCCACATGTAGCAGTCTACCCTCGGTATCCATCGATTCAGCCTTTTTCTTCAGCAGTGAAACCTTGTTTCACAAAATCAGCCGTAGAGAAAAGCCTTTACAACAGAGTATCACACGAAACCTTCTTGATGATGGTAATAGTGATCTTGAATATATCTCGAGGGTGAGGAGTATAATATGAGATTTTTTATCACAAAAGAGAACTTAAAAACATGATCTTGACTTTTAAAAAGAGTCTTAGAATATCTAATTCCATTCATCCTTTTTGTAAGATGGTTGGATAAAAAGGATAAACTTAAAAAGATTTGGGCAGATATTCATTAAAAAATCTTATCAGCGCCCAATCATTCGAATAAAATAGCAGGTTGTTCGAAGGACACTGCATCTCGTTAGAACGATATTTGAAAGTATGCTTCTAATAAGATGTTAGTACAACCCAAAAAGTTCCTGGTTAGAAAATTTGTCTGCACGTCAATCAAATGACAGTAAAAACTCATTTGAATGACAAAGAACCTCATTCATATGAGGCGTTGAATTTTTGAAAAAAAAATTCTTAAAACATTTTGAGTTCTTATAAGTAAAACATCGCCTCTTAAAATATGACTATACCCAGAAAATACTTAGCAACATTCTGCCACTCATGATCACATACTTCTTCCAAGGATTGTTGAGATGACCAAATCTTCTAAACTTTAGAAATTTTTAACCAAGTCTTCAAGCACCGAGAGGTAGTGACGGCGATGTGTTTAGGTGTCGTGATTGTATAATGGGATACCCTAAACAAAGATAAATAAAAACACCAATAATTATAAAACTTTCTCTTACAGATCGCCCACTTTGGTTATTCCGATACAAAACATAAACCTAAGCCAAATTGTATCCTAACGACTTAATACACAACTATTCTCCCAAAATACAAATGAAAATGGAATGTAGAATATGTGCAAGTTTTCATCTTGAAACTGGATCATTCCTTTGTCTCGTATTGTCTTCATCTTTTGTCGGTCCAATTGTCCATCATCCAGGCAGACTGTCCTACACACATGAGACAAACAAAGGTACCGTGATGCATAGAGTTCTAAACGGAAAAAAAAATCTCCCCCTCAATTTATTCTCCCTGTTTTTCTCTGTAATAGACAAAGGAGTCAAAACTAAGCATAAAATAAAGGCATCACATGAAGAAGTAAGATATCAACAAAAGTATAATAAAGTAAAGCATAGATGATGATAATCTCAAAGGCAACTAACTAACTATTTTTGAAAATTTTCATTTTTTAAATAAAAAAATATATTTATAAAGTATAAAACAACACCATGGAATAACGCTAAAATATTTGAATCATGGATGAAGAATGTACGGGTATGAACACTTTTCATATGTAAATCATCATATATATTCATAACATCTATGCACAAAGTTTTGATACACTTCTAATGAAAGATCTCAAAGTCTACCTTTCGTGTAAAATTTGTGAACTCAAGTGAAATTGACTCAACTTATCAACATGTCATGAATATAAATGATTATCACACCAATAATGTCAAACTATGTAATATTTTTGCGAGACATTTTAGTTTGTGCAAACCCATTGATCTATGACTTGAACTCCCGCACATTCTCACATATATGATGATAAACTCTTAATGATTTTTGAAGTATTTAATGCTCAAATGTAACAAAGCATCAATTAATCCAAAATCGGCTAGTCGGCATGGTGTAGGGGGTGCCATTCGGCAGTGGCATGGACTTTTGGACTGCCTCAAGAAGGTAAAGGGGTAGTGCCGATCGGTATGTGGTGGGTTCGCCTCATTTTTTACAGCTTCTTGCCTTCTCTCTTTCTGTGATTTTCTTTTGCGAATTGCTCTATCATTCCAGTCTCTAAAAAATGGCCGCTTTCGTGAGTACTGTAGTACACAGGGAGTGGTTGGCTGTTGACGACTGGGAAATCGTGGAGTGGAGGTCCAGGGAGCCTCTTGCTTTGGCGAGTAAGAACTCTTTTGATGTGTTTGAGACGGTTCTGGATGAGCGAAGTTTGCTATCGGAGCCGTCCTATCATCAATCTTCGAGGGTGGTGAACCCCGACGATTACATAAGTAAAATGTCTTTTGGCATTATTTTTTGGTGGTTTTTCCTTTTTTCATAGATTTTGACAAGGTTTTTCTCTTTTGGCAGTCTGAGGTTTTCTTCTCATTTATGCGTGCCCACGGGATGACCGGGCTTAAGGATGTCTTGAAGCATCTTCCACCTGTGGTGCATTGTGTGGTATCCCCAGCAGGCTTTGGAAGGTTGGCATCTATGCTGGACGAGAAACCTCGTTCGACGACGGTCTTATGCGCTCTGGGGATAGGTGGTAGGACACTACCCACACATTTCATTTTGGTTTCGAGGAGATGACCGTGACTCCCATAGACGTTCAGCAGCTTCTGGGGATGGATTGTGATGAAGAGCAGATAAAGGTTGATCGCTCTCTACGGGTGAGGCTAAAGGCGGTTCCCACGACACTTGTTGATGTTGGGAGGATAGTGTCTAGGGATTCCATTCGTCTGTCACTGCTGAAGGATGTTTTATTGGGCAGGGTGATTGATGTGGAGGACGGGCTCCAGGTGAGGCAGATGGATAGAATATTCATTTTGTTGGTTCTTGGGGGATTTCTAGTGGCGTCGAGCGGGGATATCGTCCACTTATGATTTTCACCATATCTGAGGATGTTTTATAACATCCTTCTCTATGATTGTGGGAACCTGACTTTGGTGACCCTTTATTTTTCCTTGGATGCATTCAGCCGGTGCTGCTAGTAAACTTTCATTAGAGCTACGTATCTTCTTGAGGTATTATTAATTTGTGGATTTTCCTTTCATGCATTTGCATTTTCCTTATGCACCTTTTTTAATTGTAAATTTATTGTCTTTGGAAGATGTGGTTCTATGAGGTGATTGGGTGTAATACCTAGATGATTGCTTTGAAGGATGAGACCGTTGGGGATTTTTATCGGTTGTATCGATGGCGAAAGGCCAATCGGCAGTCGAGGAGGTCTCTCTCTCTGGAGGCGGTGCGTCAGGTTTTGAATGGCCTGACTAGTGATAGAGTACGACTCTTTTCCTCTTCAATTTAAAATCTTTGGGTGCTCTAATTCCATATTTCCTTATATTTTGCTGGGGATTTTTTAGGTGACTTTTTATCCTTGGGAGACGACCATTCAAGATGGGGTTGACTGGGGTGAATGCGCAGATGAGGCATTTGTTGGCGCATGAGTTTGGACACTCTTGGTATCTTAGTGAGAGGGTAGTCCGACAAATTGCTGAGGAGGAGTTGGTGTTGCCACCTGCGAGGACCCTTATGTCTATGAGGCGGGAGCGTCTGCTGCCAGAGGATGCGAGGATCGCAGTGATGCTTGGTGAGTCCTACCTGCTGTACACCAATACAGCTGTGTCGTATGATTATATGGACTTTATGACGAGTTGGCTGATGGCGCCCAGCATATATGATGCACTGCCCTTCCCTCCTGTGGGTTCAAGTAGGCTAGTGGGTTCCTCCCACAACGATGGAGGTTCATCGTCATCTGCGGTGATGGCAACTTCAGAGGTCCCCTTTGTGAGGTTGCATACCCCTTTATACAACATTCGGCGGGCTGATGGAGGGATGCTGCCTATGTTGCATCATCCTCATGCGATGGACCCGGAGGGGTTGGGCTTGACAGATAAAGTGCTTCGTCCTAAGGTATATCTTTATGTTCTTCTCCTTTGGTTTCTTTTGATCTTTTTTCCTTAATACCGATTCTGCGTTTTCTTACAGCACGTCCGGGTGTCCACCACCTGGCTGAGGGATATTAGGGACTCTATATCTTCGGCGACTTCCCATATTCGGGACGCGGATCCTGTTCCTTCTTGCTTAGTTCCATTAGCCTCATCTGGGGAGGAGTCTGGTTCGGGTAGCGGTGGTGCATCATCTCATCGCAGGGGAAAGAGAGCGCGTCATAGAGGTGGAAGCTCTTAGAGAGAGGGGGAAGGGTAAGTGTGAGAGAGAGAGAAATGTGGGTTCAGGCTGAGTCCCGTTGTTTTTGTTTTTCTTTATTTCCTGCAAAATAATGTAACATAGAAATATATCTATGCAGTGCAATGAGGTTTTTTTATTATCTTCTCTTAATGATGAATGAATAAATGCATGCACATGCGCTTTTTACTTTGCTGCTAAGACCGTAAAAAGAAATATTTTTGGAAGTTTTAAAAGGAAGTTTATTCACAGCGAGGAACTATATAGAGATGAAAAATGGAATTTGAAATTCTGTTTGAGAATATCAATTAATTTTTATTGAGTTTTCTGAATTTGACAAAAGAGGAAAAAGGAAAATTTCCAATAGTAGGGGGTTTCCGATCGGCAAGCACCTTGTTCTACCTATCTGCAGGTCAGTCCAGTCCCATCAATTTAATGCATTGATTGGTACCCTCTTCAACCCTTGGTACCTTATGGGGCAGGACTTCCTCCGATTTCTATAGGGGTTATGCCTTTTGTGAGGGTTTTCAAGTATAAAAAGAGGTAAGGGTGGAGTGTTTTCCTCACACCTACACATTCTATCTTTCTTATTATGTGAGACGACTCTCCCTGGTAGCATTGAGTTTGCCAACTACCTCGAGACTTTATAGGCGATGTGCTCCTATAACGTCGACTACGATGCTTACAACATGCATCGAGTTTTTTATGGCATAATCGGCCCATAGAGTGGAATATGCTCATGGCGGTTGTCGAGTTTTGGTACCCTGAGGAACATGTATTCTGCTTCGGGTTAGATGAGATTTTTCCTACTTATGAGGAATTTTCTGTCACGCTGGGGAAAAACTACCTGAGTTTTCCCATTCTCCCAGGGATTTGTAGTTCGAGTTTCTTTGTATTTTGTCCTCGGTGGCCTGATTACTGGTGGTTGGAGGTATGATCTCCCTTTCGGCGGTGCTGTAGTCCGTGTATTTACAGGAGGTTGGTGATGTTGGATATGCTGGAGCCATCATTCTGGGCTTAGTTTCAAAATTACTGCTGGTGGACCCACAACTTGCAGCTATTAGTTAATGGATGTCCTATCATCGCAATCCTGCGGCGGTGATACTGGCGGAGACTCTAAATGGCCTGGATGCCTGGAGAGAAGGTCGTTCTAACTTTTTGAAGGGTAGCCCTCTGATGTTGTTCATGTGGTTGTCTGAAAGATTCTGCCTGGTGACTCCTCCGGAATAACCTTTGTCGGTTGTACCCAACTTCTTTTCTTGCATTTCATCAGTGTGGGTTTGGATATTGCGAGCTGGGAGAGCTGGTTCGTGGAGAATGGGGCTCTAAATCTGTACTAGTTAGTGCCTTGGTGGGGGAAGTTGCTACCTATTCTGGAACTGGGAGAATACTCGTACACCGACCTCTTTATATTTCCCTTGGAGGCTTCTACACTAATTTGGATGGGAGAAGATCGTACCACCTCGAACACTGGACTTCTTTCTGGTAGAAGATTAGACAGGGCGTCTGCGCATGCGGCTTGGCTCTTTGTGGGAAAGTCGGTGTTCGTCGATCCATCTCTCTCAGTCTGCTGGGAGAGTTTGGCACATACTTAAGGAATATATGAAGTGGTTGTGGAGAAGAGTAGTCATCAAGATGTTGGCAGTGGAGACTGAACAAAGGTGGTTTATTTTATGTGATAACATGGATGGAGGTGTGGTAGGTTTTCTGAGTCTGGTTTGAGCTTATCGGTCCATGGAGCATCCACGACATTCCATTCAGGTAGGGGAAGCTTGGGGACCCTAGGATATAGATGATGATGATGGAGCGGGCTCCTCTGATAGCTGTGGGTAGGGCTCTTGGAGAGTTTGTTTTTGGGAATTTATTTGGCTTTTTAAGAAGGTAAGTGGAAGGGAGTTATCCGTTCCTTTATGTAATTTTACTATAATTTCTTATTAGTTAAATAAACAAGTTTTTGATCATCTGGCTGTGCCTTTTGATGAATTTTGTATTTGAATTATCTATACCAATCACTAAGGAATACATAATCCTTTTGTTCAAGTATATGTTAGGATAAACTATTGTTCTCAGAAATAAGGAAAGAATAGTTTTTAATGAAAAAGAAAGGGTCATGCTCATGTAAGATGTATGAGCTGCCTACGTACCTTTGGGGTTTTTTTGAAAATTTAAATTTTTTCGAGAATGATTTTTGCAGAGGATTAGTCCCACGTAGTTCTGGGTAGAGGGAAATGAAGATTTTTTTTAGAATGGAAGTCGTAGCACGCCGAGATTTCAGACTAGGGGTAGAAATTTTTGAGACTGTTTAGGTTGAATGGACAAGTCATCTCTTCTCCATCTAGGTCGGTGAGTATGGCGTCACCGTCGGACAAAATTTTCTTGACGATGTATGGGCCACTCCAATTGGGCTTGAATTTCCCTATGGGGTCCCAGATGGGCTCTACTATTTCTTTTAGGGCTAAATTCCCTTCTCGGAGACCGCGGTCCTTAACTCTCTTATTAAATGAACGCGGTGTTTGGCGATTGTACCCTTGTATGTGATACAAAACTTTTAATCTCCTTTCGTCCAAGAGTGATAGCTTTGATGCCATTCCTCCTCACTAACCTTGCTTTTAAGCGTGGTACGTAACGAGGGTATTTCAAGCTTCATAGGTAGGATTGCTTCCATGCCGGAGACTAGAGAGTAATGGTTAGCCCCAGTAGATGTTCAAATTGAGGTTCGGTAGCCCCAGAGAGTGTATGGGATTCGATCGGCCCAATCTCAAAAACTTTTGGTTATCTTGCTGATGATGGCTTTGAGGTTTTTATTGGTGGCTTCGACTACACCATTGGTCTGAGGACGATAGGGAGAAGATTTGTGTCTCTGAATCCAATACTAATTAACCACTTATGTGACTTCTCCCTCGAAATGCAACCCGTTATCTAACACTATCTTGTGCGGAACCCCTTATCAGCAGATGATGTTTTTCTTGATGAACTTAGCCACTTTCTTAGCGTTCAGGACTGCGTATGATTCGACATAGACCCATTTGGTGAATTAATCAATGGAAACCAGGACGAACGCATGCCCATTGGGGGCCTTGGGTGTCACTTTCCCTATGATGTCGATGCCCCAGGTGGAGAACGTCCAGGGAGAAGTCATGTTATATAATTCATGCGGAGGCAGGTGTTAAAGGTTGGAGAACTGTTAGCATTTGAGGCATCTCCTGACATAGGTGGTGCAATCCTGGATCATGGTGGTCCAGTAATAGCCTTATCGCATGATATTCTTGGAAAGCATGTGACCGTTCATGTGGGGACCGCATTCCCCACTGTGGATTTTCTGCATTACCTCTTCAATGTCAACCCCTGTGATGCAGTGTAAATGGGTTCCACCGAAGTTTCTCTTGAACAGTGCTTTATGATAGATGATGTACTGGGCAGCTAGTCTTCAGAGGGTCGCCCGATCTTTCTTGTTGGAACCCTCGAGATACTTACCATGCTTGAGGAGGTGCCACATATCATAATACCAATAATTATCTATCTCGGGATCTTCTTTGGTGATGAGCTCAATGTGGTAGCAGTGGGTTGATTTATATTTCTTTTGGACCAGGAAGGGGGCCATTGTTATTCCTTCAGGCATGTCGACCATGGAGGCTAGTGTAGCAAGGGCATCGGCTAGGTTATTCTTTGCTCGAGGTAGATAGTGGAAGATGATGTCTTGGAATTGGGAGGCTAGTTCTTCTAAGTGGGCATGGAAGGGTTGGAGTTTCTCGTCCTTGACTTTCCATTTTCTGAGCACTTTACCAATGATGAGGGAAGAATCCCCATAGACATCTAGGCATTGGATACCTTTTTGGAGAGAAACTTTGAGGCCTACCATACACGTCATGTATTCAGTCATGTTATTGGTGCAAGGGAGATCTAATTTGATGGCGATGGGAGTGTGGGAATCATCTGGGGGTGATCAGAAGTATCCTAATTCCATATCCCTTTTTGTTGGTAGCACCATCAAAGAACACTTTCCATCGTAGGTCGTCGTGAGAAGTGCATATGATGTTTTCATCTGGGAATTCGAAAATGCAATCATAAGCCTCTTCCATGGGGTAGTCAACGAGGTAGTCAAAGATCGATCTTACTTTCATGGCTTTTTGTGTAACTAACACGATATCAAACTCAGCTAAGGGCATTAACCAATGGGACATTAGATTGAATAAGGCGGGTTTCTTAAGCAGGTACTTGATGGGGTCCATTCGGGATACAATCTTAATGGGGAAGGCGATCATGTAGTGTTGCAACTTTTGGGTGACCCAGACAAGCGCAACACATGCTTTTTCTAAAGCAGTGTAGTTGATTTCATACCCGACCAGTTTGTGACTGGCGTAATAGATGGATTTTTCTTTACGGGAATCCTCAAGTTATTGGGCTAGTAAAGACCCATCTACAGTGTCAGTTATGGTGAGGTATAGAATAAAGGGGAAACCAGGCTATGGTGGCATGAGTATCGTAGGTTGAGTCAGGTATTGCTTCATTTGGTCAAAAGCTTCTTGGCATGCCTCATTCCAAACTTTGGTTGAATCCTTTCGAAGGAGTTTAAAAATTGATTCACAGATGAAGGTTAGCTGGATGATGAACTCGCTGATGTATTGTAATTTCCCAAGGAAACCACGAACTTCTTTCTTCATTTGGGGACATGGCATACCATGTATGGCTTTTAGCTTGGCAGGATCTGCTTCTATCCCCTTCTCACTGACCAAAAATCCTAAGAGTTTTCCCTTTGTAATGCCGAAGACACATTTTTATGGATTAAGTCTTATCTGATACTGTCCAGTTGTTCGAAGAACTTTCGGAGAGGGGGAACATAACCTTCTCTAGTTTTGAATCTAATTATCATATCATCCGCATAGACATCGACTTCTTTATGAATTATATCGTGAAGGATGGTTGTGTCAACCCTCTGGTAGGTAGCCCCAGCATTCTTGATACCAAATGGCATAACAATGTAGCAAAACATTCCCCATGGGGTGATGAACACATTTTTTTCTTGATGATCTGGGTGCATTTTGATTTGGTTGTATCTGGTAAACCCGTCGATGAATGACTTGAGAGCATGACTGGTTGTGTTGTCCATGATCATGTCGATATTGGGTAGCGGCTTGTCATCCTTTGGATAGGCTTTGTTCAAGTCTTGATAGTCTACACACATTCGAACTTTCCCTCCTAATTTCGTCACATGCACTATGTTGGCTAGCCATGTGGGGTGTTCGATCACACAAATGAAGCCCATGTTTAGCTGTTTAACCACCTCTTCTTTAACTTGAGTGAACATTCGATACATAGCTTTCTCATCTTTTGCTTAACTGTCTTGTAATCTAAAAGAGTGGGGATCTCATGTTAAGCAATTTCGGTATCGATGATGGGCATATTGTCATAGGACCATGCGAAGACATCCACGAATTCCTTCAATAATTCTTCTAGTTGTGCGCGCTCATGCTCATCAAGGGTAGCCCCTATCCTAATCTCGCTCAGTTGGCTACTAGAATCGAGGTTATCAATAATAGTCTCTTCTTTATTAAATTGAACGCGGTTATGTTATTTGTTATTAACCTTATTTAGATCACTTAAGAATTGTTCATTTGCAAAGTCATCATCATCATCAAAAGTTTGATTATAATTTAAACAATTAATGTAACGCACAACAAGATACTCAAAATCTTCATTTATTTCATTGATAGGAAAAACAGCATTAAGAACCTCATCAATGGAGGTCTCGATTACATTTGAGCAAGGATAGATAACAGAAGGAGAAATGGGGTAAACATTAGGATTAGGTGGGATTTCAACAGGTATAACTGGCGCAGCATGCCAGTTGAGGAGAGGTGTATCAGCAGCTTTAATCTGGTGGGAGGGAACCAGTGATGTAGTGCTTTAATGAACCATGCAGAGTGTAAGCCCCAGTGTCTATAAGTTTAAGGAGTCTTCGGAGTCACCTTCCTCAGTCTCTTCGGTATTTTTGGTTGTACATGGTGTTGGGAACTTTCGATCAGTGGGTAGCTATCTTGGAAAAAAGATCTCCATTCTAGGCTTCATCTTCTTGTCTGTATTATCATACCATGGTTCTGAAAAGCCACAAAAGGGGAAGTCTTTTCCCTCTTTAATGAATCGTTCATTCAAGGAGTCATCTGGGATAGTCTGGATGAAGTCTAGTCTTCTCTTTGGTAGAGACTAGAGTATCATTTTGAGCTCTTGTTCTGATGGTTAATACCCCAAACCACAAGGAGGGAAAGCTTTCTTCAGTTCAATGGGCTCAAGTATCCCTTGTTGTCTTTGCCCTAGCCCTAGACCATGTATGAAGTGCATGTTTTTGAACATCTGAATCATTGACGTTGCCATGAGGTTCGTATTCTAGACAAACCCTTTCTTTGAAATTATCCCCTACCGAGAGTAGAAGTGGCTCAACTCGGAATCCTGATAGGATCATATCATTTGACCAGTGTTCTATCTCAAGGATTAGGTTACTGGTGTTTGCACCCTCAGCATTGTCGTTATCGCCCAAAATGGTGATGACTCATCCGTCCGCGAAGAATTTCAATTTCTGATGGAGCGAAGAAGAAACACCCTTGATACTGTGGAGATAAGGTTGTCCTAGTAATAGGTTGAAATAAGATGGTATGTCAATAACATGGAATTCAATGATAGGGTTTATAGGTCCAGCCCCTATTATAAGTTTTATGGATCCCATCACCTCTCGATGGGTATTATCATAGGCACGTACATCAGCGGAATTTGGAGTGAGGTCACTTTCTTTCAGGCCTAAGCATTTGAAGGTTCTTAATGGGTAGACATTTTGGGCGGATCCTTTATCGACAAGAGAGAGTGGTACGATCTTCCTCATAACTTAGAGGGAGATGTTGAGTGCATGATTGTGTTTCTGACCAATTTTGGGGATTTTTTCTTCAGAAAAGGATAGTATTCGGGTAGAGGTCAAGGGTCCGACTAAATTTATCGCTTATTCTGGTGTAGTAGAAGGAGGGACTGTGGGTCCAGTGAGAAACTTGATCAAAGCATTTATGTGCAGCTGGGAAGATATGAAAATCCCCCATAGAGTGATGTTAGCTTAAGTTTTCTTTAGTTGATCGAGGATCTTGTATTCCTCGAGGGTCATTTATGCCATAATAAGGTTTTTAACGCCATTACCTTTGTCATTGGCTGGTAGTGAGCTTGATAGCTAGTAATGCCTCCCTGATTTGGTCATGTGATTTACTGAAGAAGGGAAGAACATGAACCCTGTTTCTTCGTCGATCTTAGGTTATTTTTCCACTTTGTTTATTTCTCTGAGGATCTCCTTAAATGACATCATCCCACATATGTCGGCTACCAGGCTAGTTTTCTCGAAAGCTTCCCTTCATTCGAATCTTAGAATTCTTCCCTGCCCCATCCAGTGGAAACAATTATGTCTTTCCATGTAAAGTGAATGCATTCCACAACTTTAATGTCTTCTTCATAAATGTCTTCCTATTCTGTGGGGATATGTAAGGGTGAAGGGACCGGACACCCTTTTAACTTCAGAGTATCAAGTAACTCGGTCATACTGCAAATATCATTAGTTTTCCTGAATGATTCTGCCATGATCTGGACAACGTCATCTAGGCTGACTTCATCGATTGGTACCACCCAACTGTCTAATTTTCGGGCCCATTTCCATGCTTCCAAGAATAGCTGACTGAACCTTTGGTAATCAATGATCATCTGTGAGGGAAATTTCAGCCCGAACTCTAAGAATTGGTTTAACACTTCTGATAATTCCATACTTCCCTCTTCAGAATGGGTACAGACAACGATGCATGCTCTGGTGAGGAAACAAGGTGTAGGAGGAAATATGGGCAAATTTGGAGAGGCTTGGGAGAGTGTATGGGTGTGATTTGAGTTGAGGGATCAAATTGTGGGTCCATTTCGAAGAAGATAGCATTGGTATGATTTGGGAGTGGGTTATGACTAGTGTTTGGCTTAAGATTGACTGGTGGGGCAATGGTACCCTAGTCAATTAGACCTTGGATTATGTTTCGAAGGTGAAAGCATTGGTTGGTGGTATGGCCAACAGTTTGGTGAAAGGCGCAATGGGAATCTGCCTTGAAGTTTATTGGAAGTGGATTTGGCAATGGACGGGGGTCCAAGGGTTTGATGAGGTTTCATCTTAACAGGGCTTGATAAACATTGGAGAGGGGAGCATGGAGCTCGGTGTATTCCTTTCAGACTGGGACTGGGCGATTTTCTAGTGCCCACGAGGTGGTTGGTTGAGAGATGTTGTTGATGGTTGAGACTGCAGCACTGGCAGGTTTGTCATATTTTCTGGGGATGAACAGTCCGAAAATCTTTTTTGGTTCAACCTCTGTTTTAGTAAGACCTTCCTCGATTTATACTCTTCCTTTCTGAGGGCTCAGAAGTAGGGATAGTATTGTCCTCCCATGGTTTCTCGGACATGGTGTAAGAAATTATTCTTCACTATGTTGACTTGTTCTTCATCGGATGGACGATTGGTCATAGTGGCTTCCTTTTCCCTCCATCGGGCTATGAAGTTACTAACTGATTCCCCAGAGTTCTATTTAAGTAGTTCTAAGTCACGGCATGTGACCTCAAGCTCTTCGTTGTACGTGTACAGCGAAAGGAATTCATGGGCCACATCCTCCCAACTATAAATTCTGGACTCCTTGAGAGATAAAAATCATCGGAGGGTGCTATCTTTCAAAGTTTGCTAAAACAATTGGTCCATCACTTCTTCAGAATCCCCTAGGAGAGTCATGGAATGGTGATAACTACGAATGTGAACAATCGGTAGTCCACTTCCTCTGAATTTCTCGATATTTGGCATCTTGAACTTCTCGAGTAACCTTGCCTTAGGATAAGGAGACATGTGGGTGTAGTCCATGTAATTTCCATAGATTTGGACTTGGTCGAACTTCTTAATTAGCATCTCGAGATCTTCTTTGATCTTGCTCAATTCCTACTCTTTCGGATAAATAATCATAGGGAAGTTAGCCCCAGGCTGGGCAAGGTTTGGCATAAGAAGCTGGGCAGGCGACAACCCATTAGCCGAAGGGGAATGCGGAGCGTGTTAATATTCTTCGGTAACCTAGATAGGCTCGGGTGGGCCCATATCATGAGGAAATTTGGCCTCGAGATCTTGAGGAATAGGATCCTGATTTCATTGCATCTCTCAAACCTCGGTCTGAAGGTTGTCAATCTTCGACACGAGCTGAGCTAAAACTGCCGTCAGATCTGGGTGCACAACTGGTACATGGTCTATGTTCTCCATGGAAAATGTATGGATACCGAACTTAAAAGAGGTAGCAGGGGAACGGACGAAGCCCTGGGGTGATTTAACTGAAGATCGAAGACAATAAGGACCAGGCCAAGGGCATGTGATCGACCTGAGAAGGCGTAAAATGGGATTTATTTTTGTGAAGAAAGAAGGAAAATATTTTTAACATTTTTTTCTTTTTGAGATTGAAAGACAAAATATTTTTGGATTTTTGATAAAGACAAGAGAAATATTTTTGAATTTTTGATGAAGAATGGAGAAATATTTTTGGATTTTTGATAAAGATTGGAGGAATGTTTTGGGAGACAGGTCTCAGTATGATTATTATTATTATGCTTTCACTTGTGTTAAATTCTCCTAATGAAAAAATGAAATGACGGACGGGAATCGAGCCTAGAAAAGTTGGGTTTGTAAGATATGAAAAACTATGGCTGAACTTGTGACCAGGCTCACGAGCAGATTCCAATTTCAAACTGCGCAAAAATTTGGGCGACAGGCCGACCCAAAATTTTGACAGAGTTTCGGGTTAAAACCGACAATCTAACATGTGTGTCCTAGGCTTGACACCTATATGTGGGTATGCAGCTGGTTGGGTGAATCGGAAAGGGTTCCCCCCCTTTGGCGTGGATTCCATGATATACGTCTTGATTTTAAGGGAAATCGGTACGTGTGGACAAGCCATTTGATATACCTGAGTGTACGTGAATTGCCTAACTATATACCTCATCGGGACGGTACATGTGAGAGGGAATTCAATATACTCAGCGTACGTGAACAAGTTCCCTAAGATATATCTCACGTCATGACTTTGGTCAAACGGTACTATACGATAGAAACGTTCCATATACGTCGAAGGTACTTGGCCAGTGGAAGGTGAGAGTAATATCGCTTAGGTTAACTGCGCCCTGCCGGACTAGCGTCCATCATGAAGTGACCCTCCAATTACTGGACAAACTTTGGTCAATCACAATGCTCTTTGGTGATATCGTGTAAATCATGCATGATTCTCTTATTAGTATCTTATGAGAGTATCTTTCTTGATCATGCCCAATAGGGACCAAAGTATGAGTACCAATGGTATACGAAGTATGGATGGGTGATGCATGCAACATGTGGATATATGTGATCCTAGGTGAATGTGGTGTGAAGTGTACATGGAGAATTTTCTGCAAGTGTGTGAATAGAAGTATAAGCATGAGGTATGCATGAATAGTAAAAGGGAACATGCAAAATAGGGGAAAATATAAACAGATATAACACCCATGTAAATAAAGTCTAGCCCTCAAAATAAACTGTCCCCAGCGGAGTCGCCACTGTGGCCATCCCTTCCGAGGGAGAGACGAAGAAGAGGGGATGGGGGGGGTGTCCCCTTCATCTCGAGAGAATCTTGGTCCCGCCCATCCCTCTCGGGAGCGCTTCGACCGGCGTCGATGATGAGGTGGAAAATGTAGAGAGATAAAGTCTCCAGTCTATTTTACTTAAAACAGATAAAAGAAAAGGGATCCATCCCTAAAGACAACATCCAAAGACATACTGATACATACGAAAAAAAAATGATTCGAAAAGGGTTCGGAGGCTAAGTTACGAAATGGGAAGGTCTTAAGCGCCCATTCTGCCCTTACTGTCTCTCATGGGTTATTGCTATTTTCCTTATTTCCCTGTGATATGTGTGCATGTCTATATGTAGTGGAGATAAGAATCATCAACTTGTATCATGGAAGAGATAAAGGGAGTCATCCGTAGGAATGTTCTCAAAAGTAATATTAGAAAAATAGGATTTACGTGATTATCCTAACATTGATCATTATAAGGGGATGATAATGCATGCGGGATAATACGCTACTAAGAACAAACATGTGTATGTAGAGAATCTAAGAGAGTTAAGTTTAAAGAATATAGGAAAAATAAAATAAAAAAAAAGAGTAGGAAAAGGACTCGAGTCTCGGATTTTATCCCGATACGCCTATCTAGCCTATAGAGGCATCAAAGTCCACGTATTTCGTATGCAAAAATGAGGGATGGGATTTATGCCACAAATCCAATCGGGGGCTTCTCTTATATGTGTGTGTGTGTGTGTGTGTGTGTGTGTAAAAAAGTGTTTTAGTTGTGAGAAAAGTGTGAGAATTCCCATTTGGAATTTATGAGCAAACCCTCTTTTTCTTGTTTTTTGGGTTTTATTTATATGAAAATAAGAGGTGTGCAATAATACTAGACAAAAAAGTATATTAGGATATGTGAGATGAGAGAATAAAAGTGCTAAGTAATAAAACAATTTAATGCGAATTTAGGAGAATTTAAGGAGAGAGTGGAGAAAGTTGGACCTTCTTGAAGATCTTGAGCTTGATCTTGGATATTAGAGAGCAGCCCTTGCACTTGGGTAATTATGGAGGGTAGTTAATTCACCAATTTTTATGAAAAAGGTGATCAAAAGTGAAGGTTGGAAAGGGATTTGGATATGAAAATCACGCTAACTTCGAGAGGGGTTTTCGGAACTTGTCGAGAGTGATAGGTTTCAGATCTTCCTCCTCCTTGAAATGAGATCAGGCCCTAATATTTATAGGCCTAGGGCATTATCGATCGGCATAGCCCTAGTCCTGCCAATCGGCAGGTGTGTTTAGGCACACTATCGATAGGTAGGACTTGAAATCCACCATTTGGCAGTCACTTTCAGGTTCCTTCGAAAAATTGGTCATCGAGCGTGAACTGTTGATCTGAATCGCGCATGGGGAGAGCCGTTGGAAAGGTAATTCATAGACCTTTGAAAGTATTTGGACTGATCGAGAGTCCGGGAGTTGACTTTGGGTCAAATGTGGCTCAGAAGCATTCGTCGGTCCTTTGGACGGGGGATTGTCGAACACAAACGGATCGTTCGTCTGCATGGTAAGTCAGAATCGCGCACGGGGCGGACTATTGGAAAGGTTAGTATATTTACTTCTACATTCCAAAGAGTTTGACTCAGTTCGGGGAGTTAACTTTGGTCAACCAGGTCCTGGAAGCGTTCAGTGACCTTTCAGAGTAGAAAAAATCGTTCGTCTTTATCGTAAGTCAAAATCGCGCATCGGGCGGACCGTTTGAAAGGGTTTTTAGTGCCCTTCAAAGATTCATTCAGTCTCGGTTGATATATGAAGAGTTGACTTTGGTCAAATGGGGCCTAGGAGCATCCGATGACCTCCTGATCAAGTTTTGAGGGAAAACGGGTCGTTCATTCACACCGTAAGTCAGAATTGCACACAGGGCAGACTGTTGGAAAGGGGTTTCAGTGCTCTTCAAAGATTCATTCAGTCTCATTGGAGGTAAGGAGTTTGACTTTTGGTCAAACGGGGTCTGGGAGTGCTCGATGGCCTTTAGGTTAGTACCCGGGGGGTGACTTAAGTTTGAATTGATGAAGGGAGGTGCTAGGGACCTTAGGAGAATTTAGGGTGTATTAGAATGGGGTGTCTACAATAGGGATCCTCCTTCCAATCATTAATTTCATTTACCATCTCCGCAAAAATAGTATTAGTTGTATTGCAGTTACAATACATCTATAAAACTACAACAACAACTTGGGTGTCCGCACTCATATCCGCTATCACCGCGAGAAATTTAATGATCATGCATAACACCACAACTCCATCATAACAAGTTGACCGAAAAACCTGATGGATTAATACCTCCATCATCACAGGGAGGCAGAATCCCCCCCCCCCCCACATACCAGTGGTTGAGCAGTAAATGAAGAAATATAAGGCAACTCACCCAATGCTTCCCTTGGTGAATGGGAAAATTTAGGCATTATGGAAGTTATATGAGGGTGAATACCCATCATAGTAGAGAATTTCCCATAGGTTGGAAACACTTCGTCCATCCCAAAATGGAACATGTGGTTCTCAGGGTACTTAAAATACAGATTCGTCTATAGAATAATCGAGCTAATTGAACAGTTGTTCCATAAAGTGACTAGGCACAGGTTGAATGTAGAGTTGTTAAAGTTGTGCACGCACATAGCTTCTAAATCTTTGAGGTAGGAAAAATATGCTTCAGACATGGGAATAGCCATTAGAAGAAATTGAGGTGATTACAAAGAACGATTCTTAAACCTCCGTTTTATTGCCAAATTTCTCCCACAAAATGTTAGGGCACCCGATCTACCACCACTAATGGAAGAATCAAATGACCAAAGTTGCACCAAAAGAGTACCAAGGCTGAAAAACCAAGTATCAGCACTAACATGTGACCTTGTGTTTAGGGAAAAACCATTTTTATATTCCTTTTCACAAACAAGTCCCCCAAATAAATGTGTTTTTAAGAAAAATGTCTCCCGAAAATTTCTTTACTAAAAAATCCAAAATATTGAATATTGAAAATACACTACATACTTTTTCAAAATATCACAAAAAATTCTCAGTGGAAAATCAGTAAGTGCGTGGAGAATAAGCCTTTAAATCTAGATAACCAAATAAAATGAAACATTTTATATATTTTTAGCGACACAACATATAAAAAAAATAAAAAGTAATGAGAAAAAAGAAATAAAATCATGTAATGTGCAACCCAGACTTTCTTCTTAATCCTAATCAAATCTAATAGGGACATCAATGAACATGATAAGGACACTTCACATTACAACAAGAAGTACATGCCCCATTCCCAGGGCTAGAGGAAGAGATGAAATCATCTGTAACCACTGGAGGAGCAAAACAAGCATCAGCCATCACATGAATCTACTCAATTGTTGAAGCCATTCAATCTCAATTATCCCGTATCCAAAAGCTCCCCATGATATTATTTGCTAAACAAAAACTGAGAAAGAACAACAAAATTAGAGAATGCAAAAACATATCAAAATTAGCGAACACAAAGAGAGGTCAACACAGATGGATGTCGAAGGTGTCCCTACTAGCATAGCCCATATTCTAAATAAATTTATAAACATTTTCATAAAACAAAAACAATAAATCAAATCCGAAACAAAAAATTTAAAATAAGATTTAAAAAAAAAAGAAATAGAACTTACATAACCGATAGGGTTCTTCACAAAGTCAGCATGAGGTGTCTATGGCTTTCTCAAAAGAACTCGTTCATCTAACACCTGCTTAGTTCCATGCTACTCATTCTCCGCCCCCATAAGGATCTCCCCGTGACTTACCCATTCAATGTTGGCCCAATTATCAACATGTGTTGCATTATCGAAATTCATTACTTCGAAAAAATCTCATAAAATAGCTCACAACAATCTCTCTCTCACTCTGAGAGAGAGAGAGAGGGGAGTGAAGAATGAGTTATACCTCACCCTCTTTATATAGGGGTAAGGGCATGCCAACCATCACCACCTAGGGTTTCTTTACTGCAAGTACCCCTTGGGATCCCACGAGACTCTTATAATCTATGCCCTTTCTAATAGGCATAGACTGGGACCTACTTGTAGGCACCCCCTCCAATTTCGTTACACAAATTATTTAAAAATGCTTTGAAAATCCTATAAAACAAATCAAGAAAATTCCATAAAAAATTGAAAATTTATTATAAAAATCATCAAAACAAAAACATTCAGAATTTTTCAAAAATAATAAAATCTCTCTATAAAATTTGAAATCTTCCAAAAACTTCCAATATCGTCAGATGCCCTTTGCAAAGCTATCGTATACTTTGTAGGTGTTCATAATCGACCTTGGCCCTCAGATTTTGGCCTCAATATCCTTTTTGGTCACACAAACTCTTACGTTTTAAAATTACACCTTGGATTTTAGAATTATGTTGTGATCCTAGTATTATTCGCATACACTACTTAGGTCCTCAAAATTAGATCGTATACCTCACAACTAGGATATAATTTCTATGTGATCCCCACATTGGTAACACACACTCATTAGTTCCACGAAATTAGGTCTTGATCCTCATATTGGTCTCATACACATTTTTGTTCTCAAAATTGATCGAAGCCCTCAAAATTAGGTTGTGTTCCCCATAATGGTCGTATACACTATTTAGTTTCTCGTAATTGACCTAAGTCCTGAGAATTGACCTTCTAGCCCTTCGAATTATGCTTCATTCTTCATACACCTTATAACGAGGCTATAACCCTTGCATGCGCCATCTTGGTCCTTATAATTAGTCCTCATTCCTCAAAATCAGGCCTCTGACCTCGAATTATTATAACTTATAGTAGGTCCTTAATAAATCTCCAACTATTAAATCCCCACCAGAGGTCCAATGCATAGGGACTCAACACTCAAAATATTTATTTAGGTGTCAATCTTTCAATGACCTTTCATTTATTCTAAGCTCTCCCATTCATGTTCTCTATAGAATAACACCCACACACTCTTCCATAGGGTACAAATAAATTCCCTTCAATACTGGACCCTTAGTCCCCCTTTAAACCCTAACTAGAGAATAATCATTCTCTTTGAGAACCACATTTGACCTCGGTCAACATTTTAACATGGGAGTCTCCTCACACATAATTGTAGATCTCAAAACAATCTTTACAACAATTCTAGTGGTGTGCTAATCGGACTTATAATTCAAATTTTATTTCCAAAAAATGATTTCTACCTTCCTATAGGTAGGACACCTCACCTGATTACTTGCATATGGGGGCTTACTTGGACAACATGTGTGACCACCATACTGATTAGTAGGACATGAACCATGATGGCCTAAATGTCCTCGTGGGAAGCTTTGTTTTTATCCTCTTTTGAGATCTCCTCTTCAAGGAAACCCTAAACTCAAGGTGACCTTGATTTCGGTGCGACAACTTTTCTCTAAATTAGCACACGTTATTTCACCACATTCCCTTAAATCACTTTTGCCTCACCTTTAGCCACCACTCTAACACCATCATTTACACTATAAAATTAGACCACAAAAATGGAATTCAAAAGATCTTAAAGGTCCAGACTTAGTTCCATTTCAGTTGCTTAATAAATCACATTTCATATAATTTAGTGTTCTTAAAATATTATAAGCGTGTTTTATTGATTTCCACACTAATTTCAACCATTTTATTATGTATACATCTTCGAGTCTATTTTGTAAATCAAAAAACTCAAAAATGATAGTTTACAACATAGATCTATCTCACTTTTTCTTACACTTTCATCATATTTCACACTTCCCGTATGAAAAAAAAATACTCTCGATTCAGATGATGGGTTAAACCCGAACCTTATCCTTATTATAAGCTATGTTGACTTTGATGCCATATTTTGATATGGAGGCCTCCCAAAGTTATTTTTGTATTCAAGGTCTTTCTTACTTGTTTTATTTAGTTCACATCCACATATACGCCTTTTGTGCATATATTTAGCATTCGTATCCATGTAATTAATTTTCTTTTTAATATTACCTATTTACAACTCCCATATGCACTTATTCACTCTTACATACTCACATTACTATCTTGGGGTTTTTCTCACATTTTAGCCATTTTCACATATTTATTTCATTAGCTTATTTAATATTATCTAACTTGTAAACATAAAAGGATTCATTCTCATCTATCCAATGAGATGAATATGGTGACTTTGCTCCGCACACAAATACATGCACTTTATATTTCCACTTTGCACACTTCGTATATAGGACACATTTTTACCTAAAAAAATGTTCATACATTTAGGAGAAGGATAACATTTTATATCCCATGACACACCGAAAGGGAGGAGTGGAAACCTAACACTTACTAGCTTTATAAAATAGTCTTCGAGCCCATATGTTATTTGATTTCACATGCACTAGTTGTCTTTTATGCAATGTATTTGGAGGTGTCTACCACTTTTGCTTATTTTGATTAAAACTAGTTATTCCCACAAGTGTTGCACGAGTGGGTAAGTCCAGATATTCAACTGGATGACATGAATAATTGAGTATTATATGTGAATTAATAAAATGTTCATGTAAAGCATAAAACCTATAACAAAGTCTCTAAAGGTATTGAAGTAAAGAAAATCATTGTGCGAAAAACATTGTATCAGCAATGACATAAGAAGAAATGAAATATGGTAAAATAGGAAAATTCCATAATAATGAATCCGACTTACTAAAAAGTAAAAATGCAGAGGAAGAGAAATATTGTTTGGGGAATAAATAAGATAACAACATTGTGTAATTACAAGATATGAAACCCAAATCGTCAAATATATTGCTTTAGATGTTTGTTATGGTTCGATGTGTCTTCTTCATCTTCAACGTTATGAGCGACAAAATATGCAAGGTTTTGATCAGAATCTCTATGTGATTTCCCTTTAATGTATAGTTTGTAGATTTTTCCCATGCACGTATATAACTTCTGAATATAGTCTAGGTGTATTATCCCCTGTGGAATAAATTAACATATATGAAGACTAAGTATGTGTAATTAATATAGAACATATAGAATTTATGTATAAAGAGGAAGTGCTAATATGAATGATATTACCTTGTCATTAGAAGCGATGAAAGTTGGAATGTTGCAGCCAATGAAAAACTCTACTTCCGAACAGTGTGACATATGCTCTTTCATCCTCGTTGTCATCATCTTGGACAATGAATTTAAGTAAGTACCATATGCTTGGTTAAAGAACGAGTAAAAGTTTGATATGTGAGATACGTCGAATATTTAGCAAAGATTGTGAATTTTTGGATTCTACCTCACGGTGTAATTTGCATTTGAGGAAGCTCAATTTAAGCATGTTCCAGTTCCATTCTTAATAGCGGCTTTCTTGTTGCAGACATTGCAATCATCGTACTAGGGATTTTCTTTATCTCTAACCTCCATAATCATAGAGATGAAAGATTTTGTGGTATGGGCATACATAAAACAAAACAAATGTTTATAAGGCATACAAGGCATTCTATTCGACATATAGATAAAATAATAGAGTTAAAATAAATAAGGAAAATAAAAATAGTTTTTAAGGACTTCATTTTTATAAGTGTTTGCAGTAAACATAAACTCCGGTGCCTAACTTATATTGGAAAAAGAAACCAAATGTGAAATTAAATGAAACAGTCTGAAAATATTTTATACCAAAGTTGTTCAAAGATCGAAATTAACATCATCTTTTGTTGGAGATTGTATATCAAATGGAAGCTCAAGGACTGCATACCAGCGGTAGACAAAGAGTTTTATGTAGTTTATAATCATTAGTTCTTCTGACATCTCATAAAGTATAAGCTTATGTGAAAGTGTAATAAAATGCATGATCAAATAGTTTTGACTTGCATATTCAAGTATTGGGTATCGATTACACAACTGGAGAAGTGGGGGTTTGGGTTCCCATGTAATTATTATGTCGTTAACAACTATTTCTATTTGATAATTGATGCGCTACACATGGTTGTACATGAAATCGAATATATTTTATAGATTATTTTTCTTGTCAGTATCACCGAAATTTGAATTTGGAAACTGTTCATATTAGGATTGTGTTCATCTTATAGCCTAATCAGTTATAAGCCCCTCATAAACTTAAAAATTATTTTTATATTTACTCACATATTCGATCAAAAATTTCAAACAACAATGGTAGACCAAACATTTCAGTAATGTTATAAAAACTTGTAAACTCATAATAGAATACTATTATATCAATGAAAAAAAATCCTAGATTACTGCTCTCTATCTTGAAGTTGGAATTGGAGAAGATAAATTCAATAAAATAACAAACCGATGTGTGGTAAATATCGATTTTCACCCACCTAAATGAAAGTTGAACACCCATAATCAAAATGGTGACAACAAAAACATCATTAATCTACTGGTTGTTCAAATGTGATTTATAATCAAAATTATTGTCTTAGTTTGGGACATATATTGGAAAACTTCTTTAGTTATTTTGGAATTTTTATTCTTTTCTCTTTTTGTCAATGATGTTTTGCAGCTTAATAAATTTCCGAAATTAGAGTTAATGACAGACCCAAGAGACTTTAGTTACAAGTAGCTCATATTGTCTACTAAAGGATCTCATTCTAGTAGGATTATAAAGCAAATAACGTTTGGGACTGTTTACAAGGCATTTTTAATGAGTCTGGGAGTATTGAGTGGTGAAAACATTGAAATTTTACCATGAGGGGAAAATGGAATTTCTAGCGTAAGTATCGACAATTACTTGTTTGAGGAAGAAAAAATCGAATTTCAAATCAAACACATTAGACTTCAAACATGGGTGGTAACACGGTTGAGATCCTATTAATGATTTTTGAACAAACCAGAATTGCTAACATATACTGTTATCTCTTGTGTTTTTCTATCTTGTATAGTTAATCAAAGCTCCAATTTTTAATCCTATATGTTAGTGATCATGTTTATGCTAAAAACTGAAAAAATTACAAGTATTGCAATGATCATCCTTATACCTACGTAAGCTATAAGGTATGTTCCGCTCGTAAATTACTTGTAACTTTTTAATTTTGTTTTCCATTTGTATTTTAATACTTATTAAACAATCAATTGTCAAATGTGTAAATTCTCCTTTTAAACATCACTTTGTGAAAATTGATATGGTATCAATGTTTTTAGCTAACAAATGGTATTTCATGCTTTTCGTGGATGTAGAGCCTAATAGACCTTCCATTCCTAACAACAATAAGAGAACCTACTAATACGGACAAACTCCCACTACACAAGGTGTATAATGTTATATGATTACTATAAATGGTTCTACTAAAATTCCATACTTCCAGCAACTAATTGGTTTGATAAAAGTGTACTGCTATGGTATTCTAGTACATATTTCCAATTTTATCTTTGATATTAGATTACTTGTTAATCCACCACAATCCCATTATTATAAACTATCTCTAATGAAAGACAGGAGACCAAGCTAATCTACATTCTTTAACGTTCTATTCTATATATCCTCATTTACATCATTAGGGAAAACTAATTTTAATATGGTCTTCAATTAAGAGACGGAATTTACGTGAACTTTAGCAATGTTTTAGATTCACATGAAAGTTGTGTTGGAAGCCAAAATAACCTATTTTATGTGGGAAGTATTTCGCTATGGCCATTATGCCTATTAAGTAATAATAGGGTTGTTCATATTATTGAGTTAGATTACCAAAAGAGATCGACAAGCTTAATTTAGAGATAATTAATTATAGTCATAATAGAATTAAAGGCTTCATTCCACAAAACAATCCTCAATATCTCAACAATGAAATCCTTTGAACTTTATTTCATTCACTTCTCGGGACATTTTCAATCGAATGTGGGAATTTGACTCACAAATTTAGAAAAACATTATATAAGAAGTAATGAACTTAGACGAATAATTCCAAACTCTATATGCAAGGCTTCTAAGCATACCATCCTTGACATGGCCAATAACTCGTTTACTTGATTGATACCAAATGCGCTTGGTAATTTAAGAAACTTGCAATGGCTTTTCCTTGTGAATAAATCTCACTAGTGAATCTTCTATGCAAGAGATGAGAATTTTCTTTTCTTTAACATACTACAATAATTGCAAGTGTTGATAGTATCGCTTAATCAACTAAATGGCATCCTCCCAACATCAATTAGGAATCTCTCTATGTATCTTCGATGGTTTGACGCAGTCGGATATGAAATTAAAGCAACATCCCCATTGGAAGTGGAAGCTTAAGAAGGTTAGAAATTATAAGTTTCAATAAAAATGAGTTGCCCAACAATAATCGCTAGATTAAGACATTTGGAAGATTTAAGACTTTAGCACAATAAACTGAATAGGTCCATCCCAGTTGATCTGTCCCATTTAACAAGCATGACTAAAATTTATTTGAGTGATAATATGCTTTATGGATTGATACCGGTGTGCTTGGGAGAGATCAAATATGTAAGATGGTTGTATTTAGACACTAATAGATTGACTTCCATAATACTGTCATCTTTGTGGAGCCTTAAAGATCATGTGGGTCTGAAACTACCTTCAAATTTTCTAAGTGCTGATATACCATCAAATCTTGATAGCCTGAAGGTCATTTAACAAATAGAATTATGGTGGAACTAATTATCAGGTGATATCCCAGGCACCATTGGTGGCGGTCAATTCACACATAAAGTAGAGATAAAATTGGAAGTCATGGAAAATACAAAATGACCCTTTGATTCTATCATCTTTTTGCATAAGCATACAATAAGCACGGTTGTATTCTTGCTACAATATTTTAAATATAACTTGTATACAACTAAAAATAGTAATTTTGAAGGTAATTTATGATCAGTCGGTGATTAGGCACATATTCTTCATATTTATCCCCTTAATTTCGGTATTTTTATGATCCCGTGCAGTGTAAATAGCTTGAATTTGTCTCTTATTTATGCTACAAACCACTTTTGGCAAGTATTCTGTGCTTTTTGTATTTATCATTTGCTTTATAGTTATTTCATGAAAGTTAGTGCGAAGGAGAACTCAAAATAGTGAAAGTAAGTAGGAAATGTGAAGTTCAAGGGCATTTTCGTAATTTTGCAGCCTTAGTCCGGAGGTGGGTCCAATTGGAAAGTTGAAGATATTCTAATTACAAGAACACTATAAAAACGACACCTCAATCCGAGCTACGGTGAAGAAGGTACGATGTTTTGAAGTTGCGAGATAATGAAGAGTCAGTTTTAGAAATGAAGAGTCATTTTCATAACTGAAGAGTCAAAACTCTTGAAATTTCTTGTTTAATTCATTTTTATTAGTTGTAAAACGTGGGGAGGCAAGGGAAGAGTCAAATTTAGGTATTATAAAAGGGAAAACCCTATTAGGAAGTGGGGAGAGTTGTTTTTATCAAGTTGTAGGAGGCTAGTAGTTAATTTTTAGAGGATTCTTGTAACCAAGAACCCTAGTTTTGAAGTTTGGCTACTATTCAAGATTCAAGGTTCTATTCAAGATTCATCATTCATCCATTGCAAGTAATTTTAATTTATTATCTTTACCGCTTTCCTAGTTAGTTTAATTAATTGTTGTTTTCTAGTTTTCCAAACCCAATTCAAGTCATGTCCTCAATTTTCTAGATTTAGTTATGAATTCCTGCACTTTCACTTTTAAGTTTTCTTTTAATTTAATCATGTTAAGCAAAGTTTTTAAGGGTGGGGATGCATGAACCAAACCCGATGTGGTATGCATAGATATAAAATGTGTCCTCTAAATTAAACAAGTGATTAGAACATGTTGTATAGTTTCACAACAATTGTAGACCTTTTGGCCTCGTTTGCCCTAGGTAATCGGGGTGCTTAAGGATGCAACACGCATGAACTATTGCGATACTGCTTTACTCATTCTTTGATTATGTATGATGCGGGCTTTAACCTCATATATGTAATGCTTTGTAGTACTAAAGACTGGGTCTGATCAATTATCTAATTTATGGCTAATTTTGTACCGGCATACACACTAGGGTTTGGGGGAGTGTATTCTTAACCCATTTCTTCATTCACATTAATTCCTTCTTAGTTAGTTAATTTTGCATGTGTAGGTTAATTTAATTGAATTTAGTTAATTCATAGTTAAAATCCAAAAATTAATCATCTTTTTATTTTCTTTTATTTTAACATCAACTTTAGGATTAAACTACCTTACCTTTGTCATCACGTTCACACGTCCTAACTCCTGTGGATTCGATACCCAGACTCACCACTATACTCCTTAAGAGTGTAGTTACAAGTTTAGGTTATTTGTATTGAGGTTGGAAGCCGATAACAACGACTAGCGTATTACACGGACGCTTGGTTTTTCCACTTGACCAAAATGGCGCCGTTTCCAGGGAATTAGGTTGACTTTAGGTTAGGTTGGTTAATCCTGAATTTGACCTTAAAAAAATCAGAAATATGTGTGTCACATCTTTTAATTGCCCAGTTTGAAATGTCTTACTTTCACTCTTTTGGTGGTTTTAATTGTTATGATAATAGTGAGGAGGAGGCGCTCAAGACTTATGAACATTGGATCAATATCACTAAAGATGAGTCTCATAAATACAAACCCAGTGCTAAGGCCATCCAAATTTATCAAAATGAATTGCTTGAAGAAGAAAGACTTGAAAAATAATATCGAGAAAAAAATCGTTATTGGGAGCAAGAGTTAGATGCATTATTTAAACCCAATGAGGATTTTTCTTCCGATATTTTTGAAGTTAAAGAATGTTTTCAACCAAATGAGGAATCCGAGGTGCTAGAACAAAGGAAGCCTACTTTGGAAGAACTCTTGATTATTATCAAAAAGCAATCTGAGGACCTTGCTACTACAGAGTTGAAAATTAGAGCAACTTGCAAGGAGTTTAATGATTATTTGGACAACTTAGAGAAGGTCGAGACTTGCGCTTCACCTAACACTTTTGAGGATGAAATCATTGAGAGTGATCCAAGATCTTTTGAGTATCAACCTCTTATAAATATTTAAAAATATAATGAGGTTGAAGATCATTTGTCTCCTTGGGTACCCACTATTATCGAACCATTAAATCCATCACAATAACTACATGAATGTCTTGAGGACGTTGATCCGATTCTTGTATGGAAATGTTTTTTTGAGATGCTTCATCTTACGGGCCATACACTTAGATGTGTCACTCCACCAGCTCCAGTTGAAAATTTTAGGGGAGAAGATTTTGAGGACAAGGACTCTATGCTTGAGTTATTTTCTAAGATGGACTCTTTCTATTTGTGTGCCCCACTTCCCATACCACTTGAAAAATTTATGGGAGGTGATTCTATTTTTCTTGGATCCTAATGGGACTTGTCCTCCTATGCACCCAAATCCTTCATTATCCCCCTAATTTTTTTAATAGGTGATGGTTCATTTCTTCCGAATTGCACATGCCTCCCGTTTTTCAAACGAAATTCTTATTTTTCGGGAGGCATGCTTTCTAGTGAGGGTACACCATTAATCGCTCAAATTCAAATTGTATTTTGGGTGGACCCTCAAATTTTTCGACTTCTAGTGTATAACTTATTAGAATTTCAAATCGTAGGTTGTACATAATTAGCTATTTCTTTTTCCTTTTTTTTTTGTAGTTTAGAGTAATTAGTTAAAGTTTTTGTTATTCTTTTTGTTATGCTTGGTTCTAACATGTTTTGTAGATTCAATGGACTCGCACTCATCGGGGATCGCTCCATTTGGGTAATATGTTTCTTTTCCTCTATGTTATGTTCTTGATTCGCATTGAGGACAATGCAACATTTAAGTTAGGGGGTATGGTATGTTCTTCCCGTTTATTATTTAGATTCATTGATTCGATCACATGTTCTTTCCAAGTGTATTTTTTTTATAGAAAATTTCACAAATTTCAAAAAAGTTGAAAAAAGCCAAAAATATTTTTGTTTAAAATAAATAAAAATTGGAATTTAAATTTTTCAAAAATATCACCTTTATTCTATTTAAACTCTCAAATTGTTAACAATCAAAATGCACTAAGCCAAAATTGATCGAAGATGGAAATTGAAAGAAAATTGACGACTTAACGAATAAGTGTGGAGATTGATCAAACTCGGTGAGATTTCGAGCCTTTCAATTTTTATGAGTTTTTAAATCAATCCGAGTTTATGATTAACTCAAAGTCCTTTTCAGCGTTTTAATAAGTCATTGATGATCTCAATACTTTGTTTTGATTGATTATGGGAAATGTGTGAAACGTTGTCTCGAAATTCGTGCTAAATATATCTCTAAACTTAATTAATCTCGAGATGCACATGGTAATGTGATTAGCAATTTAGACAATGAAGTAGGCTCTCTTTTGTTTAACCCAAAAATATTAGCCATAATAAAATTGTGAAAAAATTATCCATTTGCAACCCACTTTGAGCCTAATATAATATTTCCCTTTCGTTTGATAACCCAAAAAATCCAAATAGCCCGAAATTGTGAAAAATTAGAAAGTCATCAAGTAAGTCCAAAGTGTGTAATAAAAAAAGGGCAAGAAAAGAAAAATAGCAAGAAAAAAAAACATGAAAAAAAAAGGAAAAAAATGAAAAGAGAAAAATGAGCAAATGCCCGAAAAAGCACTAATGGACGTCATAAGGACATTTTCCAATTCTGAACAATCCGTCTATTCCCATTTTTACCCTTTACACTTTTTAACCCAAAAAGTCCTAACCGAGTCTGAATAGCGAAATTAATTACTGCATGGAGAGATAAGTTATGAAAAGATAGTAAAAGAGATTAAAATGGTGTGATTAAGAGATGATGTTTCCCGTTTCCTAATAATCCTATTCTGATGATGAGATCTTCTCACCATCTATTTCCTTCTTTTCAATTTTGTATGCGTGAATTTGTGTCCATTATATTTACTCTTTATATCATGCATACCGAGAGAAAATATCCACAATCCGAGTGATTCATTTGTGAGTGCATCCGTAAGAATTTGAATCAAAACGAAGTTTCAGAAAGTAACGTAATGCTCAATCGGTGTAAGTTTGAGGTTTAATTTCTGGCTTTGCACACACACACACTATGGTTTGAGACATTTGTATATGAAGTTATGGTGACTATTTTTCGAAAAGTTTAAATTGTACAATTTTTAAGTATTTTGATATTTATTTGGGCCAATAAAGAATTTTGTGGGTATATTCACTGCAAACCCTCACGAGACAAAACTCGTCCTACTAGGGTAACCTAGGGGTTTAAAGGCTTGTTGCATATTCTCAATGCAATATCTTGCCTGAGAAAGTTGAATTTTATTTTAATAAAGGAATTTTCAAGAGTGGAATTTTGGTTACATTCATTTACATTGCTCGGGACGCACAAAGTTCTAAATTAGGGGGTGTGATTAGGCACATATTCTTCATATTTATCCCCTTAATTTCGGTATTTTTATGATCCTGTGCAGTGTAAATAGCTTGAATTTGTCTCTTATTTATGCTACTAACCACTTTTGGCAAGTATTCTGTGCTTTTTGTATTTCTCATGTGCTTTATAGTTATTTCATGCAAGTTAGTGCGAAGGAGAACTCAAAATAGTGAAAGTAAGTAGGAAATGTGAAGTTCAAGGGCATTTTCATAATTTTGCAGCCTTAGTCCGGAGGTGGGTCCAATTGGATAGTTGAAGATATTCTAATTACAAGAACACTATAAAAAACGGCACCTCAATCCGAGCTACGGTGAAGAAGTTACGATGTTTTGAAGTTGCGAGATAATGAAGAGTCAGTTTTAGAAATGAAGAGTCATTTTCATAACTGAAGAGTCAAAACTCTTGAAATTTCTTGTTTAATTCATTTGTATTAGTTGTAAAACATGGGGAGGCAAGGGAAGAGTCAAATTTAGGTATTATAAAAGGGCAAACCCTATTAGTAAGTGGGGAGAGTTGTTTTTATCAAGTTGTAGGAGGCTAGTAGTTAATTTTTAGAGGATTCTTGTAACCAAGAACCCTAGTTTTGAAGTTTGGCTACTATTCAAGATTCAAGGTTCTATTCAAGATTCATCATTCATCCATTGCAAGTAATTTTAATTTATTATCTTTACTGATTTCCTAGATAGTTTAATTAATTGTTGTTTTCTAGTTTTCCAAACCCAATTCAAGTCATGTTCTCAATTTTCTAGATTTAGTTATGAATTCCTGCACTTTCACTTTTAAGTTTTCTTTTACTTTAATCATGTTAAGATAAGTTTTTAAGGGTGGGGATGCATGAACCAAACCCGATGTGGTATGCATAGATATAAAATGTGTCCTCTAAATTAAACAAGTGATTAGATCGTGTTGTATAGTTTCACAACAATTGTAGACCTTTTGGCCTCGTTTGCCCTAGGTAACCGGGGTGCTTAAGGATGCAACAGGCATGAACTATTGCGATACTTCTTTACTCATTCTTTGATTATGTATGATGCGGGATTGAACCTCATATATGTAATGCTTTGTAGTACTAAAGACTGGGTCTGATCAATTATCTAATTTATGGCTAGTTTTGTACCGGCATACACACTAGGGTTTGGGGGAGTGTATTCTTAACCCATTTCATCATTCACATTAATTCCTTCTTAGTTAGTTAATTTTGCATGTGTAGGTTAATTTATTTGAATTTAGTTAATTCATAGTTAAAATTAAAAAATTAATCATCTTTTTATTTTCTTTTATTTTAACATCAACTTTAGGATTAAACTACCTTACCTTCGTCATCACGTTCACACGTCCTAACTCCCTGTGGATTCGATACCCAAACTCACCACTATAATACTTAAGAGTGTAGTTACAAGTTTAGGTTATTTGTATTGAGGTTGGAAGCCGATAACAACGACTAGCGTATTACACGGACGCTCGGTTTTTCCACTTGACCAAAATGGCGCCGTTGCCGGGGAATTAGGTTGACTTTAGGTTAGGTCGGTTAATCCTGAATTTGACCTTAAAAAAATCAGAAATATGTGTGTCACATCTTTTAATTGCCCAATTTGAAATGTCTTACTTTCACTCTTTTGGTGGTTTTAATTGTTATGATAATAGTGAGGAGGAGGCGCTCAAGACTTATGAACATTGGATCAATATCACTAAAGATGAGTCTCATAAATACAAACCCAGTGCTAAGGCCATACAAATTTATCAAAATGAATTGCTTGAAGAAGAAAGACTTGAAAAATAATATCGAGAAAAAAATCGTTATTGGGAGCAAGAGTTAGATGCATTATTTGAACCCAATGAGGATTTTTCTTCCGATATTTTTGAAGTTAAAGAATGTTTTCAACCAAATGAGGAATCCGAGGTGCTAGAACCAAGGAAGCCTACTTTGGAAGAACTCTTGATTATTTTCAAAAAGCAATATGAGGACCTTGCTGCTACAGAGTTGAAAATTAGAGCAACTTGCAAGGAGTTTAATGATTATTTGGACAACTTAGAGAAGGTCGAGACTTGCACTTCACCTAACACTTTTGAGGATGAAATCATTGAGTGTGATCCAAGATCTTTTGAGTATCAAACTCTTATAAATATTTAAAAATATAATGAGGTTGAAGATCATTTGTCTCCTTGTGTACCCACTATTATCGAACCATTAAATCCCTCACAATAACTACATGAATGTCTTGAGGACGTTGATTCGATTCATGTATGGAAATGTTTTTTTGAGATGCTTCATCTTACGGGCCATACACTTTGATGTGTCACTCCACCAGATCCAGTTGAAAATTTTAGGGGAGAAGATTTTGAGGACAAGGACTCTATGCTTGAGTTATTTTCTAAGATGGACTCTTTCTATTTGTGTGCCCCACTTCCCATACCACTTGAAAAATTTATGGGAGGTGATTCTATTTTTCTTGGATCCCAATGGGACTTGTCCTCCTATGCACCCAAATCCTTCATTATCCCCCTAATTTTTTTAATAGGTGATTGTTCATTTCTTCCGAATTGCACATGCCTTCCGTTTTTCAAACGAAATTCTTATTTTTCAGGAGGCATGCTTTCTAGTGAGGGTACACCATTAATCCCTCAAATTCAAATTGTATTTTAGCTGGACCCTCAAATTTTTCGACTTATAGTGTATAACTTATTAGAATTTCAAATCGTAGGTTGTACATAATTATCTTTTTCTTTTTCCTTTTTTTTTGAAGTTTAGAGTAATTAGTTAAAGTTTTTGTTATTCTTTTTGTTATGCTTGGTTCTAACATGTTTTGTAGATTCAATGGACTCGCACTCATCGGGGATCGCTCCATTTGGGTAATATCTTTCTTTTCCTCTATGTTATGTTCTTGATTCGCATTGAGGACAATGCAACATTTAAGTTAGGGGGTATGGTATGTTCTTCCCGTTTATTGTTTAGATTCATTGATTCGATCACATGTTCTTTCCAAGTGTATTTTTTTATAGAAAATTTCACAAATTTCAAAAAAGTTGAAAAAAGCCAAAAATATTTTTGTTTAAAATAAATAAAAATTGGAATTTAAATTTTTCAAAAATATCACCTTTATTCTATTTAAAGTCTCAAATTGTTAACAATCAAAATGCACTAAGCCAAAATTGATCGAAGATGGAAATTGAAAGAAAATTGACGACTTAACGAATAAGTGTGGAGATTGATCAAACTCGGTGAGATTTCGAGCCTTTCAATTTTTTATGAGTTTTTAAATCAATCCGAGTTTATGATTAACTCAAAGTCCTTTTCAGCGTTTTAATAAGTCATTGATGATCTCAATACTTTGTTTTGATTGATTATGGGAAATGTGTGAAATGTTGTCTCGAAATTCGTGCTAAATATATCTCTAAACTTAATTAATCTCGAGATGCACATGGTAATGTGATTAGCAATTTAGACAATGAAGTAGGCTCTCTTTTGTTTAACCCAAAAATATTAGCCATAATAAAATTGTGAAAAAAATATCCATTTGCAACCCACTTTGAGCCTAATATAATATTTCCCTTTCGTTTGATAACCCAAAAAATCCAAATAGCCCGGAATTATGAAAAATTAGAAATTCATCAAGTAAGTCCAAAGTGTGTAATAAAAAAAGGGCAAGAAAAGAAAAATAGCAAGAAAAAAAAACATGAAGAAAAAAGAAAAAAAATGAAAAGAGAAAAAGAAAGAGAAAAATGAGCAAATGCCCGAAAAAGCACTAATGGACGTCATAAGGACATTTTCCAATTCTGAACAATCCGTCTATTCCCATTTTTACCCTTTACACTTTTTAACCCAAAAAGTCCTAACCGAGTCTGAATAGCGAAATTAATTACTGCATGGAGAGATAAGTTATGAAAAGATAGTAAAAGAGATTAAAATGGTGTGATTAAGAGATGATGTTTCCCGTTTCCTAATAATCCTATTCTGATGATGAGATCTTCTCACCATCTATTTCCTTCTTTTCAATTTTGTATGCGTGAATTTGTGTCCATTATATTTACTCTTTATATCATGCATACCGAGAGAAAATATCCACAATCCGAGTGATTCATTTGTGAGTGCATCCGTAAGAATTTGAATCAAAACGAAGTTTCAGAAAGTAACGTAATGCTCAATCGGTGTAAGTTTGAGGTTTAATTTCTGGCTTTGCACACACACACACTATGGTTTGAGACATTTGTATATGAAGTTATGGTGACTATTTTTCGAAAAGTTTAAATTGTACAATTTTTAAGTATTTTGATATTTATTTGGGCCAATAAAGAATTTTGTGGGTATATTCACTGCAAACCCTCACGAGACAAAACTCGTCCTACTAGGGTAACCTAGGGGTTTAAAGGCTTGTTGCATATTCTCAATGCAATATCTTGCCTGAGAAAGTTGAATTTTATTTTAATAAAGGAATTTTCAAGAGTGGAATTTTGGTTACATTCATTTACATTGCTCGGGACGCACAAAGTTCTAAATTAGGGGGTGTGATTAGGCACATATTCTTCATATTTATCCCCTTAATTTCGGTATTTTTATGATCCTGTGCAGTGTAAATAGCTTGAATTTGTCTCTTATTTATGCTACTAACCACTTTTGGCAAGTATTCTGTGCTTTTTGTATTTCTCATGTGCTTTATAGTTATTTCATGCAAGTTAGTGCGAAGGAGAACTCAAAATAGTGAAAGTAAGTAGGAAATGTGAAGTTCAAGGGCATTTTCATAATTTTGCAGCCTTAGTCCGGAGGTGGGTCCAATTGGATAGTTGAAGATATTCTAATTAAAAGAACACTATAAAAAACGGCACCTCAATCCGAGCTACGGTGAAGAAGTTACGATGTTTTGAAGTTGCGAGATAATGAAGAGTCAGTTTTAGAAATGAAGAGTCATTTTCATAACTGAAGAGTCAAAACTCTTGAAATTTCTTGTTTAATTCATTTTTATTAGTTGTAAAACATGGGGAGGCAAGGGAAGAGTCAAATTTAGGTATTATAAAAGGGCAAACCCTATTAGTAAGTGGGGAGAGTTGTTTTTATCAAGTTGTAGGAGGCTAGTAGTTAATTTTTAGAGGATTCTTGTAACCAAGAACCCTAGTTTTGAAGTTTGGCTACTATTCAAGATTCAAGGTTCTATTCAAGATTCATCATTCATCCATTGCAAGTAATTTTAATTTATTATCTTTACTGATTTCCTAGATAGTTTAATTAATTGTTGTTTTCTAGTTTTCCAAACCCAATTCAAGTCATGTTCTCAATTTTCTAGATTTAGTTATGAATTCCTGCACTTTCACTTTTAAGTTTTCTTTTACTTTAATCATGTTAAGATAAGTTTTTAAGGGTGGGGATGCATGAACCAAACCCGATGTGGTATGCATAGATATAAAATGTGTCCTCTAAATTAAACAAGTGATTAGATCGTGTTGTATAGTTTCACAACAATTGTAGACCTTTTGGCCTCGTTTGCCCTAGGTAACCGGGGTGCTTAAGGATGCAACAGGCATGAACTATTGCGATACTTCTTTACTCATTCTTTGATTATGTATGATGCGGGATTGAACCTCATATATGTAATGCTTTGTAGTACTAAAGACTGGGTCTGATCAATTATCTAATTTATGGCTAGTTTTGTACCGGCATACACACTAGGGTTTGGGGGAGTGTATTCTTAACCCATTTCATCATTCACATTAATTCCTTCTTAGTTAGTTAATTTTGCATGTGTAGGTTAATTTATTTGAATTTAGTTAATTCATAGTTAAAATTAAAAAATTAATCATCTTTTTATTTTCTTTTATTTTAACATCAACTTTAGGATTAAACTACCTTACCTTCGTCATCACGTTCACACGTCCTAACTCCCTGTGGATTCGATACCCAAACTCACCACTATAATACTTAAGAGTGTAGTTACAAGTTTAGGTTATTTGTATTGAGGTTGGAAGCCGATAACAACGACTAGCGTATTACACGGACGCTCGGTTTTTCCACTTGACCAAAATGGCGCCGTTGCCGGGGAATTAGGTTGACTTTAGGTTAGGTTGGTTAATCCTGAATTTGACCTTAAAAAAATCAGAAATATGTGTGTCACATCTTTTAATTGCCCAATTTGAAATGTCTTACTTTCACTCTTTTGGTGGTTTTAATTGTTATGATAATAGTGAGGAGGAGGCGCTCAAGACTTATGAACATTGGATCAATATCACTAAAGATGAGTCTCATAAATACAAACCCAGTGCTAAGGCCATCCAAATTTATCAAAATGAATTGCTTGAAGAAGAAAGACTTGAAAAATAATATCGAGAAAAAAATCGTTATTGGGAGCAAGAGTTAGATGCATTATTTGAACCCAATGAGGATTTTTCTTCCGATATTTTTGAAGTTAAAGAATGTTTTCAACCAAATGAGGAATCCGAGGTGCTAGAACCAAGGAAGCCTACTTTGGAAGAACTCTTGATTATTTTCAAAAAGCAATCTGAGGACCTTGCTGCTACAGAGTTGAAAATTAGAGCAACTTGCAAGGAGTTTAATGATTATTTGGACAACTTAGAGAAGGTCGAGACTTGCACTTCACCTAACACTTTTGAGGATGAAATCATTGAGTGTGATCCAAGATCTTTTGAGTATCAAACTCTTATAAATATTTAAAAATATAATGAGGTTGAAGATCATTTGTCTCCTTGTGTACCCACTATTATCGAACCATTAAATCCCTCACAATAACTACATGAATGTCTTGAGGACGTTGATTCGATTCATGTATGGAAATGTTTTTTTGAGATGCTTCATCTTACGGGCCATACACTTTGATGTGTCACTCCACCAGATCCAGTTGAAAATTTTAGGGGAGAAGATTTTGAGGACAAGGACTCTATGCTTGAGTTATTTTCTAAGATGGACTCTTTCTATTTGTGTGCCCCACTTCCCATACCACTTGAAAAATTTATGGGAGGTGATTCTATTTTTCTTGGATCCCAATGGGACTTGTCCTCCTATGCACCCAAATCCTTCATTATCCCCCTAATTTTTTTAATAGGTGATGGTTCATTTCTTCCGAATTGCACATGCCTTCCGTTTTTCAAACGAAATTCTTATTTTTCAGGAGGCATGCTTTCTAGTGAGGGTACACCATTAATCCCTCAAATTCAAATTGTATTTTAGCTGGACCCTCAAATTTTTCGACTTATAGTGTATAACTTATTAGAATTTCAAATCGTAGGTTGTACATAATTATCTTTTTCTTTTTCCTTTTTTTTTGAAGTTTAGAGTAATTAGTTAAAGTTTTTGTTATTCTTTTTGTTATGCTTGGTTCTAACATGTTTTGTAGATTCAATGGACTCGCACTCATCGGGGATCGCTCCATTTGGGTAATATCTTTCTTTTCCTCTATGTTATGTTCTTGATTCGCATTGAGGACAATGCAACATTTAAGTTAGGGGGTATGGTATGTTCTTCCCGTTTATTGTTTAGATTCATTGATTCGATCACATGTTCTTTCCAAGTGTATTTTTTTATAGAAAATTTCACAAATTTCAAAAAAGTTGAAAAAAGCCAAAAATATTTTTGTTTAAAATAAATAAAAATTGGAATTTAAATTTTTCAAAAATATCACCTTTATTCTATTTAAAGTCTCAAATTGTTAACAATCAAAATGCACTAAGCCAAAATTGATCGAAGATGGAAATTGAAAGAAAATTGACGACTTAACGAATAAGTGTGGAGATTGATCAAACTCGGTGAGATTTCGAGCCTTTCAATTTTTTATGAGTTTTTAAATCAATCCGAGTTTATGATTAACTCAAAGTCCGTTTCAGCGTTTTAATAAGTCATTGATGATCTCAATACTTTGTTTTGATTGATTATGGGAAATGTGTGAAATGTTGTCTCGAAATTCGTGCTAAATATATCTCTAAACTTAATTAATCTCGAGATGCACATGGTAATGTGATTAGCAATTTAGACAATGAAGTAGGCTCTCTTTTGTTTAACCCAAAAATATTAGCCATAATAAAATTGTGAAAAAAATATCCATTTGCAACCCACTTTGAGCCTAATATAATATTTCCCTTTCGTTTGATAACCCAAAAAATCCAAATAGCCCGGAATTATGAAAAATTAGAAATTCATCAAGTAAGTCCAAAGTGTGTAATAAAAAAAGGGCAAGAAAAGAAAAATAGCAAGAAAAAAAAACATGAAGAAAAAAGAAAAAAAATGAAAAGAGAAAAAGAAAGAGAAAAATGAGCAAATGCCCGAAAAAGCACTAATGGACGTCATAAGGACATTTTCCAATTCTGAACAATCCGTCTATTCCCATTTTTACCCTTTACACTTTTTAACCCAAAAAGTCCTAACCGAGTCTGAATAGCGAAATTAATTACTGCATGGAGAGATAAGTTATGAAAAGATAGTAAAAGAGATTAAAATGGTGTGATTAAGAGATGATGTTTCCCATTTCCTAATAATCCTATTCTGATGATGAGATCTTCTCACCATCTATTTCCTTCTTTTCAATTTTGTATGCGTGAATTTGTGTCCATTATATTTACTCTTTATATCATGCATACCGAGAGAAAATAGCCACAATCCGAGTGATTCATTTGTGAGTGCATCCGTAAGAATTTGAATCAAAACGAATTTTCAGAAAGTAACGTAATGCTCAATCGGTGTAAGTTTGAGGTTAATTTCTGGCTTTGCACACACACACACTATGGTTTGAGACAATTGTATATGAAGTTATGGTGACTATTTTTCGAAAAGTTTAAATTGTACAATTTTTAAGTATTTTGATATTTATTTGAGCCAATAAAGAATTTTGTGGGTATATTCACTGCAAACCCTCACGAGACAAAACTCGTCCTACTAGGGTAACCTAGGGGTTTAAAGGCTTGTTGCATATGCTCAATGCAATCTCTTGCCTGCGAAAGTAGAATTTTATTTTAATAAAGGAATTTTCAAGAGTGGAATTTTGGTTAGATTCGTTTACATTGCTCGGGACGCACAAAGTTCTAAATTAGGGGGTGTGATTAGGCACATATTTATCCCCTTAATTTCGGTATTTTTACGATCCCGTGCAGTGTAACTAGCTTGAATTTGTCTCTTATTTATGCTACTAACCACTTTTGGCAAGTATTCTGTGCTTTTTGTATTTCTCATGTGCTTTATAGTTATTTCATGCAAGTTAGTGCGAAGGAGAACTCAAAATAGTGAAAGTAAGTAGGAAATGTGAAGTTCAAGGGCATTTTCGTAATTTTGCAGCCTTAGTCCGGAGGTGGGTCCAATTGGAAAGTTGAAGATATTCTAATTACAAGAACACTATAAAAAACGGCACCTCAATCCGAGCTACGGTGAAGAAGTTACGATGTTTTGAAGTTGCGAGATAATGAAGAGTCAGTTTCAGAAATGAAGAGTCATTTTCATAACTGAAGAGTCAAAACTCTTGAAATTTCTTGTTTAATTCATTTTTATTAGTTGTAAAACGTGGGGAGGCAAGGGAAGAGTCAAATTTAGGTATTATAAAAGGGCAAACCCTATTAGAAAGTGGGGAGAGTTGTTTTTATCAAGTTGTAGGAGGCTAGTAGTTAATTTTTAGAGGATTCTTGTAACCAAGAACCCTAGTTTTGAAGTTTGGCTACTATTCAAGATTCAAGGTTCTATTCAAGATTCATCATTCATCCATTGCAAGTAATTTTAATTTACTATTTTTACTGAATTCCTAGTTAGTTTAATTAATTGTTGTTTTCTAGTTTTCCAAACCCAATTCAAGTCTTGTTCTTAATTTTCTAGATTTAGTTATGAATTCCTGCACTTTCACTTTTAAGTTTTCTTTTACTTTAATCATGTTAAGATAAGTTTTTAAGGATGGGTATGCATGAACCAAACCCGATGTGGTATGCATAGATATAAAATGTGTCCTCTAAATTAAACAAGTGATTAGATCGTGTTGTATAGTTTCACAACAATTGTAGACCTTTTGGCCTCGTTTGCCCTAGGTAACCGGGGTGCTTAAGGATGCAACACGCATGAACTATTGCGATACTGCTTTACTCATTCTTTGATTATGTATGATGCGGGCTTGAACCTCATATATGCAATGCTTTGTAGTACTAAAGACTGGGTCAGATCAATTATCTAATTTATGGCTAATTTTGTACCGGCATACACACTAGGGTTTGGGGGAGTGTATTCTTAACCCATTTCTTCAATCACATTAATTCCTTATTAGTTAGTTAATTTTGCATGTGTAGGTTAATTTAATTGAATTTAGTTAATTCATAGTTAAAATCCAAAAATTAATCATCTTTTTATTTTCTTTTATTTTAACATCAACTTTAGGATTAAACTACCTTACCTTCGTCATCACGTTCACACGTCCTAACTCCCTGTGGATTCGATACCCAGACTCACCACTATACTCCTTAAGAGTGTAGTTACAAGTTTAGGTTATTTGTATTGAGGTTGGAAGCCGATAACAACGACTAGCGTATTACACGGACGCTCGGTTTTTCCACTTGACCAAAATGGCGCCGTTGCCGGGGAATTAGGTTGACTTTAGGTTAGGTTGGTTAATCCTGAATTTGACCTTAAAAAAATCAGAAATATGTGTGTCACATCTTTTAATTGCCCAATTTGAAATGTCTTACTTTCACTCTTTTGGTGGTTTTAATTGTTATGATAATAGTGAGGAGGAGGCGCTCAAGACTTATGAACATTGGATCAATATCACTAAAGATGAGTCTCATAAATACAAACCCAGTGCTAAGGCCATCCAAATTTATCAAAATGAATTGCTTGAAGAAGAAAGACTTGAAAAATAATATCGAGAAAAAAATCGTTATTGGGAGCAAGAGTTAGATGCATTATTTGAACCCAATGAGGATTTTTCTTCCAATATTTTTGAAGTTAAAGAATGTTTTCAACCAAATGAGGAATCCGAGGTGCTAGAACCAAGGAAGCCTACTTTGGAAGAACTCTTGATTATTATCAAAAAGCAATCTGAGGACCTTGCTGCTACAGAGTTGAAAATTAGAGCAACTTGCAAGGAGTTTAATGATTATTTGGACAACTTAGAGAAGGTCGAGACTTGCGCTTCACCTAACACTTTTGAGGATGAAATCATTGAGAGTGATCCAAGATCTTTTGAGTATCAACCTCTTATAAATATTTAAAAATATAATGAGGTTGAAGATCATTTGTCTCCTTGTGTACCCACTATTATCGAACCATTAAATCCATCACAATAACTACATGAATGTCTTGAGGACGTTGATCCGATTCTTGTATGGAAATGTTTTTTTGAGATGCTTCATCTTACGGGCCATACACTTAGATGTGTCACTCCACCAGCTCCAGTTGAAAATTTTAGGGGAGAAGATTTTGAGGACAAGGACTCTATGCTTGAGTTATTTTCTAAGATGGACTCTTTCTATTTGTGTGCCCCACTTCCCATACCACTTGAAAAATTTATGGGAGGTGATTCTATTTTTCTTGGATCCCAATGGGACTTGTCCTCCTATGCACCCAAATCCTTCATTATCCCCCTAAATTTTTTAATAGGTGATGGTTCATTTCTTCCGAATTGCACATGCCTTCCGTTTTTCAAACGAAATTCTTTTTTTTCGGGAGGCATGCTTTCTAGTGAGGGTACACCATTAATCCCTCAAATTAAAATTGTATTTTGGGTGGACCCTTAAATTTTTCGACTTCTAGTGTATAACTTATTAGAATTTCAAATCGTAGGTTGTACATAATTATCTTTTTCTTTTTCCTTTTTTTTGTAGTTTAGAGTAATTAGTTAAAGTTTTTGTTATTCTTTTTGTTATGCTTGGTTCTAACATGTTTTGTAGATTCAATGGACTCGCACTCATCGGGGATCGCTCCATTTGGGTAATATCTTTCTTTTCCTCTATGTTATGTTCTTGATTCGCATTGAGGACAATGCAACATTTAAGTTAGGGGGTATGGTATGTTCTTCCCGTTTATTGTTTAGATTCATTGATTCGATCACCTGTTCTTTCCAAGTGTATTTTTTTTATAGAAAATTTCACAAATTTAAAAAAAGTTGAAAAAAGCCAAAAATATTTTTGTTTAAAATAAATAAAAATTGGAATTTAAATTTTTCAAAAATATCACCTTTATTCTATTTTAAGTCTCAAATTGTTAACAATCAAAATGCACTAAGCCAAAATTGATCGAAGATGGAAATTGAAAGAAAATTGACGACTTAACGAATAAGTGTGGAGATTGATCAAACTTGGTGAGATTTCGAGCCTTTAAATTTTTTATGAGTTTTTAAATCAATCCGAGTTTATGATTAACTCAAAGTCCTTTTCAGCGTTTTAATAAGTCATTGATGATCTCAATACTTTGTTTTGATTGATTATGGGAAATGTGTGAAATGTTGTCTCAAAATTCGTGCTAAATATATCTCTAAACTTAATTAATCTCGAGATGCACATGGTAATGTGATTAGCAATTTAGACAATGAAGTAGGCTCTCTTTTGTTTAACCCAAAAATATTAGCCATAATAAAATTGTGAAAAAATTATCCATTTGCAACCCACTTTGTGCCTAATATAATATTTCCCTTTCGTTTGATAATCCAAATAGCCCGGAATTGTGAAAAATTAGAAATTCATCAAGTAAGTCCAAAGTGTGTAATAAAAAAAAGGCAAGAAAAGAAAAATAGCAAGAAAAAAAACATGAAAAAAAAAGAAAAAAATGAAAAGAGAAAAATGAGCAAATGCCCGAAAAAGCACTAATGGACGTCATAAGGACATTTTCCAATTCTGAACAATCCGTCTATTCCCATTTTTATCCTTTACACTTTTTAACCCAAAAAGTCCTAACCGAGTCTGAATAGCGAAATTAATTACTGCATGGAGAGATAAGTTATGAAAATATAGTAAAAGATATTAAAATGGTGTGATTAAGAGATGATGTTTCCCGTTTCCTAATAATCCTATTCTGATGAGGAGATCTTCTCACCATCTATTTCCTTCTTTTCAATTTTGTATGCGTGAATTTGTGTCCATTATATTTACTCTTTATATCATGCATACCGAGAGAAAATAGCCACAATCCGAGTGATTCATTTGTGAGTGCATCCGTAAGAATTTGAATCAAAACGAATTTTCAGAAAGTAACGTAATGCTCAATCGGTGTAAGTTTGAGGTTTAATTTCTGGCTTTGCACACACACACTATGGTTTGAGACATTTTATATGAAGTTATGGTGACTATTTTTCGAAAAGTTTAAATTGTACAATTTTTAAGTATTTTGATATTTATTTGGGCCAATAAAGAATTTTGTGGGTATATTCACTGCAAACCCTCACGAGACAAAACTCGTCCTACTAGGGTAACCTGGGGGTTTAAAGGCTTGTTGCATATTCTCAATGAAATCTCTTGCCTGCGAAAGTTGAATTTTATTTTAATAAAGGAATTTTCAAGAGTGGAATTTTGGTTAGATTCATTTACATTGCTCGGGACGCACAAACTTCTAAATTAGGGGGTGTGATTAGGCACATATTCTTCATATTTATCCCCTTAATTTCGGTATTTTTATGATCCCGTGCAGTGTAAATAGCTTGAATTTGTCTCTTATTTATGCTACTAACCACTTTTGGCAAGTATTCAGTGCTTTTTGTATTTCTCATGTGCTTTATAGTTATTTCATGCAAGTTAGTGCGAAGGAGAACTCAAAATAGTGAAAGTAAGTAGGAAATGTGAAGTTCAAGGGCATTTTCGTAATTTTGCAGCCTTAGTCCGGAGGTGGGTCAAATTGGAAAGTTGAAGATATTATAATTACAAGAACACTATAAAAAACGGCACCTCAATCCGAGCTACGGTGAAGAAGTTACGATGTTTTGAAGTTGCGAGATAATGAAGAGTCAGTTTCAGAAATGAAGAGTCATTTTCATAACTGAAGAGTCAAAACTCTTGAAATTTCTTGTTTAATTCATTTTTATTAGTTGTAAAACGTGGGGAGGCAAGGGAAGAGTCAAATTTAGGTATTATAAAAGGGCAAACCCTATTAGGAAGTGGGGAGAGTTGTTTTTATCAAGTTGTAGGAGGCTAGTAGTTAATTTTTAGAGGATTCTTGTAACCAAGAACCCAAGTTTTGAAGTTTGGCTACTATTCAAGATTCAAGGTTCTATTCAAGATTCATCATTCATCCATTGCAAGTAATTTTAATTTATTATCTTTACTGATTTCCTAGATAATTTAATTAATTGTTGTTTTCTAGTTTTCCAAACCCAATTCAAGTCATGTTCTCAATTTTCTAGATTTAGTTATGGATTCCTGCACTTTCACTTTTAAGTTTTCTTTTACTTTAATCATGTTAAGATAAGTTTTTAAGGGTGGGGATGCATGAACCAAACCCGATGTGGTATGCATAGATATAAAATGTGTCCTCTAAATTAAACAAGTGATTAGATCGTGTTGTATAGTTTCACAACAATTGTAGACCTTTTGGCCTCGTTTGCCCTAGGTAACCGGGGTGCTTAAGGATGCAACAGGCATGAACTATTGCGATACTTTTTTACTCATTCTTTGATTATGTATGATGCGGGATTGAACCTCATATATGTAATGCTTTGTAGTACTAAAGACTGGGTCTGATCAATTATCTAATTTATGGCTAATTTTGTACCGGCATACACACTAGGGTTTGGGGGAGTGTATTCTTAACCCATTTCATCATTCACATTAATTCCTTCTTAGTTAGTTAATTTTGCATGTGTAGGTTAATTTATTTGAATTTAGTTAATTCATAGTTAAAATTCAAAAATTAATCATCTTTTTATTTTCTTTTATTTTAACATCAACTTTAGGATTAAACTACCTTACCTTTGTCATCACGTTCACACGTCCTAACTCCCTGTGGATTCGATACCCAGACTCACCACTATACTACTTAATGGTGTAGTTACAAGTTTAGTTAATTTGTATTGAGGTTGGATGCCGATAACAACGACTAGCGTATTACACGGACGTTCGGTTTTTCCACTTGACCAAAATGGCGCCGTTGCCGGGGAATTAGGTTGACTTTAGGTTAGGTTGGTTAATCCTGAATTTGGCCTTAAAAAAATCAGAAATATGTGTGTCACATCTTTTAATTGCCCAATTTGAAATGTCTTACTTTCACTCTTTTGGTGGTTTTAATTGTTATGATAATAGTGAGGAGGAGGCGCTCAAGACTTATGAACATTGGATCAATATCACTAAAGATGAGTCTCATAAATACAAACCCAGTGCTAAGGCCATCCAAATTTATCAAAATGAATTGCTTGAAGAAGAAAGACTTGAAAAATAATATCGAGAAAAAAATCGTTATTGGGAGCAAGAGTTAGATGCATTATTTGAACCCAATGAGGATTGTTCTTCAGATATTTTTGAAGTTAAAGAATGTTTTCAACCAAATGAGGAATCCAAGGTGCTAGAACCAAGGAATCCTACTTTGGAAGAACTCTTGATTATTATCAAAAAGCAATCTGAGGACCTTGCTGCTACAGAGTTGAAAATTAGAGCAACTTGCAAGGAGTTTAATGATTATTTGGACAACTTAGAGAAGGTCGAGACTTGCACTTCACCTAACACTTTTGAGGATGAAATCATTGAGAGTGATCCAAGATCTTTTGAGTATCAACCTCTTATAAATATTTAAAAATATAATGAGGTTGAAGATCATTTGTCTCCTTGTGTACCCACTATTATCGAACCATTAAATCCATCACAATAACTACATGAATGTCTTGAGGACGTTGATACGATTCTTGTATGGAAATGTTTTTTTGAGATGCTTCATCTTACGGGCCATACACTTAGATGTGTCACTCCACCAGATCCAGTTGAAAATTTTAGGGGAGAAGATTTTGAGGACAAGGACTCTATGCTTGAGTTATTTTCTAAGATGGACTCTTTCTATTTGTGTGCCCCACTTCCCATACCACTTGAAAAATTTATGGGAGGTGATTCTATTTTTCTTGGATCCCAATGGGACTTGTCCTCCTATGCACCCAAATCCTTCATTATCCCCCAAATTTTTTTAATAGGTGATGGTTCATTTCTTCCGAATTGCACATGCCTTCCGTTTTTCAAACGAAATTCTTATTTTTCGGGAGGCATGCTTTCTAGTGAGGGTACACCATTAATCGCTCAAATTAAAATTATATTTTGGGTGGACCCTCAAATTTTTCGACTTCTAGTGTATAACTTATTAGAATTTCAAATCGTAGGTTGTACATAATTATCTTTTTCTTTTTCCTTTTTTTTGTAGTTTAGAGTAATTAGTTAAAGTTTTTGTTATTCTTTTTGTTATGCTTGGTTCTAACATGTTTTGTAGATTCAATGGACTCGCACTCATCGGGGATTGCTCCATTTGGGTAGTATCTTTCTTTTCCTCTATGTTATGTTCTTGATTCGCATTGAGGACAATGCAACATTTAAGTTAGGGGGTATGGTATGTTCTTCCCGTTTATTGTTTAGATTCATTGATTCGATCACATGTTCTTTCCAAGTGTATTTTTTTATAGAAAATTTCACAAATTTCAAAAAAGTTCAAAAAAGCCAAAAATATTTTTGTTTAAAATAAATAAAAATTGGAATTTAAATTTTTCAAAAATATCACCTTGATTCTATTTAAAGTCTCAAATTGTTAACAATCAAAATGCACTAAGCCAAAATTGATCGAAGATTGAAATTGAAAGAAAATTGACGACTTAACGAAGAAGTGTGGAGATTGATCAAACCCGGTGAGATTTCGAGCCTTTCAATTTTTTATGAGTTTTTAAATCAATCCTAGGGGTTTAAAGGCTTGTTGCATATTCTCAATGCAATCTCTTGCGTGCGAAAGTTGAATTTTATTTTAATAAAGGAATTTTCAAGAGTGGAATTTTGGTTAGATTCGTTTACATTGCTGGGGACGCACAAAGTTCTAAATTTGGGGGTGTGATTAGGCACATATTCTTCATATTTATCCCCTTAATTTCCGAATTTTTATGATCCCGTGCGGTGTAAATAGATTGTATTTGTCTTGTATTTATGATACTAACCTCTTTTGGCAAGTATTCCGTGTTTTGTGTATTTATCATGTGCTTTATAAGTATTTCATGCAAGTTAATGCGAAGGAGAACTCAAAACAGTGAAAGAAAGCAAGAAATGTGAAGTTTAAGGTCATTTTTGTAATTTTACAGCCTTAGTCTGGAGGTCGTTCCAATTGGAAAGTTGAAGATATTCCAATTACAAGAACACTGGAATAAACGGCACCTCAATCCGAGCTACGGTGAAGAAGTTACGATGTTTTAAAGTTGCGAGATAATGAAGAGTCATTTTCAGAAATGAAGAGTCATTTTAAGAACTGAAGAGTCAAAACTCTTGAAATTTCTTGTTTATTTCATTTTTATTAGTTTTAAAACGTGGGGAGGCAAGGGAAGATTCAAATTTAGGCATTATAAAAGGGAAAACCCTATTAGGAAGTGGGGAGAGTTGTTTTTATCAAGTTGTAGGAGGCTAGTAGTTAATTTTTAGAGGATTCTTGTAACCAAGAACCCTAGTTTTGAAGTTTGGCTACTACTCAAGATTCAAGGTTCTATTCAAGATTCATCATTCATCCATTTCAAGTAATTTTAATTTATTATCTTTACTACTTTCCTAGTTAGTTTAATTAATTGTTGCTTTGTATTTTTCCAATCCCAATTCAAGTCATGTTCTCAATTTTCTAGATTTAGTTATGAATTCCTGCACTTTCACTTTTAAGTTTTCTTTTATTTTAATCATATTAATCTAAGTTTTTAAGGGTGGGGATGCATGAACCCAAACCGATGTGGTATGCATAGATATAAAATGTGTCCTCTAAATTAAATAAGTCATTAGATCGTGTTGTATAGTTTCACAACCATTGTAGACCTTTTGACCTCGTTTGCCCTAGGTAATCGGGGTGCTTAAGGATGCAACGCGTGTGAACTATTGGGACACTGCTTTACTCATTCTTTGATTATGTATGATGCGGGCTTGAACCTCATATATGTAATGCTTTGGAGTACTAAAGACTGGGTCTGATCAATTTTCTAATTTATGACTAATTTTGTACCAGCATACACACTAGGGTTTGGGGGAGTGTATTCTTAACCCATTTCTTCATTCACATTAATTCCTTCATAGTTAGTTAATTTCTCATGCGTAGGTTAGTTTAATTGAATTTAGTTAATTCATAGGTAAAATCCAAAAATTAATCATCTTTTTATTTTCTTTTATGTTGACATCAACTTTAGGATTAAACTACCTTACCTTTGTCATCACGTTCACACGTCCTAACTCCCTGTGGATTCGATACCCAGACTCACCACTATACTCCTTAAGAGTGTAGTTACAAGTTTAGGTTATTTGTATTGAGGTTGGAAGCCGATAATAACGACTAGCGTATTACACGGACGCTTGGTTTTTCCACTTGATCAGCCTGCCTATATGTTAACGTTGTCATGGAAGGTGCTCGATGATTGAGGAAAGTTGATGCCAAAACCTACTGAAACTATGCAACACTTACATCATCTCTTGAAAAGATATACTGCGTTATTCCTCACATCCAACATTTCATCAACTAAATTAAAAGATCTTCACCTTCAGTGAACTCAAATCAGCAACAAGGAACTTTCGTCCTAACAGTGTATTAGGAGAAGTAGGGCTGTAAATCAGGGAGTGAGTGGGTATTGGGTTTCTCAGGCTTGGCTCGAATTATCCTACCCAATATCAAGCCCGAGCTCAGCTCGAACTATATTTTTTCACCTAATCCCAAACTTAGGTCATAAATATTAGGGGTTTCGGGACCGATTTCGTGTTGACCCGATTTCAATTTTTCTAGTTAAAAAAGTTTGAATTAGTGTTTTTTCCCCTTGTATTTCCATCATGAAGATATTGTACACACTAAAATGTAATTGATATTTCATAAAGTAAAATATATAATTATGAAATGTATTAAATTAAAAAAGAAGGAAATAAGAGTGAATATCTCCAAATGCCAATTAAATTTCATATATATAGGATTATTTGATCACTAACTTAGCCCTATTATGATCGGAGAAATTAATAAACCAGATGTCCACAATGAGATTAATAGTAAAATCATAAAATAAAAAACCACTTGTAATCTAATGGATCATGACAAATGAACATTTAAAAAATAGTAAATGAAATAAAATAATGAAACCTAATTGAAAATTGTTAACATAAATGTGTTATATTAAATAAAATTATTTATTTATTTATATATTCAAATTTTGAGCTTCGGGCCCAATTCGGGCTTGACAAGGTTTGAATCAGGCTGGCTAAAAATTCATTCGGACTTGAAATTTTGTCTCGGGCTTGGCTCAGATCAAACTCAAATAAAGCTTAGTCCGAAAATAACAGGCCAAACAGGCGCGCTTCGATCTTGACTGGCTCAATTTACAGGCCTAAGGAGAAGGTGTGTTCGGTTTGGTTTTCAATGGGTGGGTTGAGGAGAAATTTCTTTCAGCATCAAAGATAGGGACTAGGATGGTGGTTCTTATGATTATCTAAACAAGACAGATTCGAAGGGCACATGGAGTGGTTGGTTAGTAGAAATTCATTTTCCCCTTTTTTAAATTTAAAAAAAAAATGAATTTTTGTTAATTGATTCATTTGTTTTATGGTATTTTACCAGCCTACATTACCCTAGATGCAAATTTTGAAACCATCTACAACAACGCATGAAAAATGCCAAAATACATTTTATCATGCTTGTCGAGATACAAAATGATAAGGTATATGCCTGGCATATGGAGGAAATTCATATTGCAACTCGCAATTTAAGTGCCATGGCATCTTTCAATTGTCGCATGATAGTTCAGTTTTCTGGATTGTTGTGGGTTTCATTAATGGATTAAAGTCTCGGCCCAATAAATTCAATATCGACCTAGTTGACTCCATATCACAAGGATGCAAGGTGATTTCGATGCACGTTCCAAAAAATATAATGATTCGATGAATAACGGTTTATAACGCTAAGAAATCAGAAATACTTATTTATAACGCCAAGATATTGGACGATACAAGCGTGGTTGTCAAGATAGTGGTGATATTTTCCTTCAAGACAAGATTTTAATCTTGGTTTGAGATTTAAGAATTGTGAAGGTAAGTCTTTACATGGATTGAGTGTTCTCAATTAGAGGACCCTTTGTCATAGGCAAGGGTGAATAGTAGAGATAGACAATTTAAAGTTTTAGGTATTAGTTTTCTTCATAAAAGGGGATTTGCCAAATTTTTATTGTCTAAATACTGTAGACTAAAACACCCATGTTTAGTGGAAGGTAGTATGATATCCAATATTTAGAAAATAATAATTACAAACATTTCACATAAGTACATGATCTACTAAATAAGGAAATGGGAAGGGGATCTTATTACAAAATGAGTGATTACATTTGATTCTAAAGTATCTTCATTTCGGAAGGAAAATTGGGAGTTGAATTATACTGTTTTATCTAATTTGGTGTCTAGTGATATTATTCTTAAGCTGACAAACATTAAAAGGATGTATCATTTGAATGAAGATCATTTAGTTTGAACATAACATAAAATGGTGATTTTTCATTATCTCCTACTCGGAATGTTACAACAAAACCTAAGCCAATGAGTTTGTAGCCTTTTTTTCCAATCCGATAAACCTAATGAGGGCGGTCTAACTAAAGTAGATTCACATCCTCTAATACATTTTCTTCAAGATATATTAGGTTGATTAAATAATTGATAAACAAGGAAGAAGAGGAAACTTGTTTCTTAAGACAACATATCACAATGAAACACATATCAAATAAATCACCTTAAATATAGTAGTAATATCAACATTCAAAGTCAATAACAGTGGTACATTAATCAATTAAAATTACCTCCTAATGAAACGAAAAATTCCTTCACTCTCAGATTCACAAGCTAAGATTTCAGAAACAATTTTGGCAATATCCTAGAAAGTTTCAGAGTAAATATATGAGCGTATAAAATATAAATTATAGTCCAAGATTCCATAACCAATTTTGGCAATATCCTACAATGTTTCAAGGGAAATATATGAGATTATAAATTATAAATTATAGAAAACATTTTAAATATGGCATTAAATACTTAACATAACACAACAACCAAAATTCTATCTACCAAATTAATGTATGTTTATAGCTTGCACACACGTAAGAACTATATCAATATATAATGTTTGAAGATATTTGGCGCATGTTTAGGATCTCACTGGAAGGATCCAAACACAAATCAACAAAACACATATCAATTAAAACACATTAAAAATTATTCTACTATCAACAAACGGTTGATGACAATGCAATAATTGATATGTATTTTATTAAATTTCGAAAATGAATTAAAAACCCAAAAAAAATCTCATTACCTGTCTATAAAGTTTTTTCAAGCCAATGTCCCACCATTATATTTTCTTCAATATTCTAGTGTAGTCATCCCAAAATATCTATTAATCCACTGCACCACTATTATATATTATTGAATGATTTGGGGGAAAATAAATAAATATTGGCGTTCCTTAAAATTATCACAACAAATAGCTTCATACATGAAATAAATAAAAGGATGCTGAAAAACAAAAAAAAATTTATATAAACATTTTATTTGAATTCCATTTATTAAAATTACAAATGGTACATATTTGCATTCGAATTAACATTTTTTTGGCTAAAAGAAAACATTAATACAAGCGTGTAATAATTTAAAAAACATAATTTCAAATACATTACTATTGTAGATGATTAATAATTCCATATTCATCCATTGGTTGAAATTATAAATGAGATAAATATTCATTGTAATTATCCTTGATGTATGAAAATAAAAATACAAATTACAAATGAGGGAATAATAAAGTGTTATGAACCTAGATTTTTGGAGAAAGAAACAATACGAACGCAATATACAATTGAGTTTCAAATAAATAGTCTAAATGGAAAAAAACTTACGATGTCAATTGATCTCGTGATGTTTCACCTGCCATTGATGTCAATTGATCTCCCAGTGTTTCTACTACCATTATAACTGTTGGTTGGAGTACATGTTGGGAAGTCTAGTAGGAATTAAACCTTTCATCAGTAGTAACTGAGGAGCTGAAGTGAGGAAGGTCAGGAACCCGAATTAATTTATGAGAATAGAAATGAAGGATATTATGGGGTTTGTAGAGTGTATGAGGGTAAATTTGTCAAAATACCATTATAGTCAAACTCCCCTCTTTTTAGGTAGTATATATAAAATGTTGAATATGATCACTCAAATTAACACACCTCACATAAATGACAATGGTCATTTTTAAGTACTTTTAGGAGCCCGCAATCCACTTGAGTGGAGAGAAAGGGATTGGGACTGCCACAAGTAGCTTAGCTCTCAAATCTCCTTCACTTAATTCTTAGAATGATAGTCTAGGCTAATTAAGTTATCACTTTTAATAGAGATATTGTAAGGACATATTTTACATAGTCCTATTTATATTAGAGTATGTTAGTCATGTATCAAGACGGATCCAAATATCAACACTCTTCAAAAATCAAGCCTCAGTGAGATAGATTTTGGTAAGGTTGTGTTTAAGTTCCTTAATGATTCATTTAAAGTGTTTGGATAAATTTTGGAAATTGTTTTTAAACATCCGAGGCGTCATTTTTTGTCAGAAGAATCTTTTCTGAGTGTTGAGGCGGAGTTTTAATATAGTTTATTTTTCACTGATGTCGTTCAAATGACATGTCAATGTCATTCAAATGACATGACAAAGTTTTTCAAATGACAACCTGAAGCAACAGGCTACGTCGCGTGAAGTCTCGTTTGAAGTTTGCTTAAAGAGGTTTATCAAATAACATGCTACTGTTTTACTTTTCTAAGCTCGTTCGATATGTCGTGAGAACAGGTATCTAACTACATTTAATGCTGTTCGAGCGACATAAGGATCTCGTTCGAGAGAGAATGCCAATTACCTGAGGTTTTAGATACACAAAAACTACAAATTGCAGAATTATGTTGTCTTCTTCTTTTATGGTTTAAAACATTTTTTAAAATTCGTAAAAATCCCAATAGGTTAGTGAATTATTTTGGAACCCAAGATACGATCTTGTTAAAGTTTCGCTTGTAGAAAGGGTAAATATACAACTAAGGACTACATGTCATTAGGAGTATTTGTGGGTGTTCCTAGTTAATTCAGAGCTACGTGTTCCTGTGGGTTCACTGCGGTTGATCCATTGCTGACTCTTGGTCGCATGTCTATGTGAGTGTTTGAATACATTCATCGCATATTTCATTATGTATGTAAGTTGCGATTTACCTTTCCATAGTGATATAAAAAGTTTTTATTTTTTATTTTTTTTCTAAAATCTGTTTGTCAGCAATTTATTTATGATGGCTTGATTTACCCACCTAGGTGTATGTTTTAGCTCTTAATTAAAATTGATTTAAAATTAAATCCAATTAAATAAGTTTATAAACTGAGAATTTGCGAATTTGGTTAAACCGATATCACATAGCGTAAGAGCATTCAGAAATTCGTATCAGAGATTTTTAAGAGATCTTAACTTCTACAAATTGGTATTAGAGCAGGTTTCATTAATTAGTATGAGATCCTTTTTCGAATTTTTTTTGTGATATTGATTTTTTTTTAAAAATTTAATTTTGAGATTTCGCAATGTTTTCGAATGAAAACTTATATAATAGGTTGCCAATTTTTGATGGGTCCAATAATGCCTATTGGAAAGCCCATATGAAATCTCATTTAAAATAAATAGATGAGTGAGTTTGGGTTGTTTGTGAAAGAGGGTGGACTCCTCCCACTATCACCGCTAATAATGTGACCAATCTTAAATCGGTGAATGACTAGACTGAGGATGAGTTCAAATGGAGAACTTTTAATTCTCGAGGGCTAAGTGTGATTTCTAGAGTCGTCACCTATGAAAAGTCTGATATATTATGACATGCACTACGTGAAAAGAAGCGTGGGTTGTTTTACAACTTGCCCATGAAGGCGGTCAAAATGTCTAAATTACAAAATTTAACTACTTAATTTGAAACAATTACCATGCTTGAATATGAGTGTTTTGATGACTTTATTTCACATATGTCTGATATTTTCAACACTAGTTTCAATCTTGGAGAGCACATTCGTGATGCACGAGTGGTTAAAAAGATTTTGAGATCATTTCCTAAATGTTTTATCCCAAAGGTAACTGGTTTGAATTCCTTAGGGTATTTGAGTAATCTCAAGTTAGAAGAACTGGTAGGAGACCTCCACACATATGAAATTGACATGTTTCCTGACACTGTCAAGCCTAGATTTTGATATGGCCATGCTTGCTAAAGTGTTTAAAAAGTTTCTTCAATTTTCCAAAAAAAATTCTCCCGATAATTTTTCTTTTGGGAAAAGTAAAAAGAAATATGAGGCCAAAGAGACCGGTGAGAAAGAGGAAGAGGAAGAGGAAGAGGAAGAATATATATGTTTTAAATGTGAGGGTAAGGGCATAAGGCGTTTGAGTGTCCCACTAGTCTAAAAAGAAAAGGCAAGAAATTTTCCATGACAGCCACTGTTAGCGATAGTGAGGAAGAGGTGAAGGATTCAAGGGATGAATCTTTACATAGGATATGTGTTGCATTTTTATCTAGTCATGTGAGCACACCTAGTTTTTCTGGTGACGATTAGGATAATTGTGCACGTGAGAGCCCCGATGATGATATGAGTGTTTCGAGTGAGGGTTAAACTGAGTGAATCTGGTCTTGATGATCGACAATGTTGGGTAGTAGTGTATCGGGGGGTTTCCTTCTTTGGATTTCACTTAGCGAGAAGTCCCACGCATGAAACTTAGTGCAACGCTGGAAGTGGGGAAATGTGTGTTCATTAGGACATGGGTTTAGTACCTTGGTTAATATAGACATATGTGATTATAATTGTAATTTGAAAGTTATATTACAATTTATGTCTAGTAGAGTCGGGTAACATTCATGGAGATAAGCATGGGAACAGGGCGTACAGGGACCCTAGGTAATTAATTTAATTTTAATATAATTCACGATTATAAGCACTAGGGATATGTTTAGCGATCTTAGGGGCATGTGAGTAAGGTTGTATTCAAGTCTTGGACTACTGGACTCATCCTCATTTCGAGCAAAAAATTCATTTGTAAGGGGGGAAGTACGTAACACTCCATATTTTTGAGTATTTAGAATTTTATTAGTTCGATTATATAGGAATTAATTTATCTGGAGGATTTAATTACATTAGTGAATTAAAGATTTAATTCATTTGGGTTATATTTTTTTAAATTTACATGTCTCGTATATTGAGGTCGAGGATGGAGATTTTAGAGAAGTGGCTCGGATGGCGATTCTGAGTGTACGGTTGATTATGAATAGGTTGAGATAGCTGGAAAAGAGTGCTCGGGAGTAATAATTGGGTCTCGGTGCATTTTTAGGCTTAACCAGGCTAACACGGGGGTGTTTGGGTAATTTTAATTTCGCACAAAAACTTAATTTCAAGATTAGTGATATAAAAACTAAGTAGGGGATTCGGTGGTAGACACAAATCAATAAGAAAACCCTAGTTTTGTAAAGGAGAAATTGGAGTGTTCTTCGTCAAAACCTTTGTCTACAACAATGAAATTCAGACCCTATAAATTTATTCAGGTGAGTGGTTAACTTTCTTTCATTTAAATTGCGGTATTGCAGTTCATATCATTGTGGGTGTAAACCATATTCATTTTGGGATGCGTTATTATATCAAAATTTGTTTTGGGTGGGTTCTAATACAAAAAAGAGTCTTTGGATGAATTAATCATGTTGTATAGATTCAATGGAAAATTGATGATGCTATATGATTCTCGGTTGTACGAATATGAATCTTATGATAAATCCAGTAGAGATTGATGTATAATTTTGGGTCACAAAACGAAATTTATAACTGATTGAATGGAACTCGGATAAAAACCCAACTTAGAAGTTAAATGATTGTGATTGAAATCAATAGTGTTTAAAGGTTTTGATGACGTTTAGAACTTGATATGGAGGTGTATTTAGGTTGAGAATAATCGAATTTAGGTTTGGGGTAGAACCAAAAAGCTTAGAATTTTGTTAATGGAGGAAAAATGAGATAGAGAAGAAAATGGTTCACGAATATGGTACCGAAAATCGGTTCGGTTTTTATGCTGAACCAATTTGATTTACCTATTTGTTAAAAATGAAATTTGTAGATCTTTTCATTACGATCGCGAGGGCTCCGACTTCATATTTTTTATCTTTTTTAATTAGTTATGATTTTCTACGGAAGGGTGTCTGAAATTGAAATCCTTTGTGAGAAATTAAATCTGGATTATTTAGGGATTTTCGTAGATGAGAGTAGGACCCTGGAAAATATTAAGGAACACTATTTCCACCTTAAAATTGGGTGGGAATGAATTCAGGGTATCTATTTAGAGTGTTTAACATGAACAACACTCGAAAATATATGAACAGATTCGAATGGAAATTTCACATGAAATCAAGATATGAGTTGGATTGAGTTGTTCTTAGTATATTAAAATAAAATTATGAATGTAAGTTAATACTTATGGAATTAAGAGTTGAGGTTGTGACTCAGATATTTTGAGGCGGAGTGCTATGGGAGTTAGGAACGGGGCACCCAATTTAATTTATTATAGAGATATATAATAAATTATTGAATATTAAAATTAATTGGGAGTGTTAAACTTGATAGTGGGACTTTGTGTAACAAATTCTAAGAGATGATGATATGAACCAACTGAGGTAGTCTGGGTATTATAGTTGGGTGACAAAACATGATGAAAAGTAATTAATGTGTGATTAATTAAATTACAAGTCGGGATATAGACTTGGGTATTTTTGGGCTAGTGCTATGGGTGTTAGGCACGGGTTAGTCGGAATTTATAAAATATATGTATACAATTAGTGTGATAGTGTATATATATATATATATATATATATATATATATTTGTGCATTATAGATTTCGATCTGAATCATATTTATAGGAATACATAGCCTTATAGTGCTACCATATAAGGTTAAGGGATGTGGGTGAATCCTCTGGCTTGATAAGCAAGGAGAGTATAGTCCCAAGGTCATATTGTCCAGGATTTTTATTGTGTGATTTATTTATGAGGTGAGGCATATTATGTATGATTCGATCTCACTCTCGAGGAAATATGTCCGCCTCCACTAAGTTTGTGATATATTACCTAATTTCATCACGAGTTAGCCCGACTTATGGTAACTGGGTTAGAGAGAGCATGCCTGGGATGATAGCGTCGAAGAGAAAGCATCTGTTGAGTTATTACTCGTTAATGGATGGCTATTATATACAACATGTGTGTGAATGTGTAGTATACTATTACATATATAATATGAGTAGATAATTATATATGAGTTTAATTTTAAGTGTGAACATTTTTGTTATATAACGAGTGTAAAACTTATATCATTTAAAAGGTTGATTTCTTATATAACTAGTGTGAAAGTTATATGATTTAAAAAGTAATTTCTTACATAACTAGTGTGAAAGTTATATGAATTGAAAATGGGGTTTCCTATATACTAGTGTGAATGTTGTATGATTTAAAATAGTTGTATTAATAAGTTAATGGGAAATAACTTAATAATCAAAGTAAGAGTACTCGGGTTAGAGTAGTTCGGTAGAAAGAGGTATGATACGGCTAGTTGGGTGGGGTAGCTTAACTAGGAAGGTTAGCATGCAAGCGTTAGGTTTTCACATTAGAAGAGGGGTGAGCTATACCTAAAGGGAGTGAGACGCTAGCTTTAATATGAAGAGTGTGCATGCATATTTAATTATTGCAATTACATACTTGCTAAATATTTTTAAAATATTTTACTTGGTCTCTGACCCATGTAAAAATATTTTTCAGAACCTTTTACGTGTCCAGCCACAAGGACGACCAGTTTGAGGATTCTATCCACGGATGCGCTACTGCAACTCATGTGGAAATTGTAGGACTTGGTTATAGAGGATTAATTCATTCATTCCCGGTGTTGATGCAAAAAACTGGACCGAATCCCATTTTTATGATCACAAATAAATAGATAAAAGCAATCCAATCAAGCACATGAGAGACAAAGATTTTTAAAGTGGTTCGGCTGTAAGGAAAAGCCTACGTTGACTGTTATTTTATTCCTAGGGGTTTACAATAGCACAATGTGGTGTAGAGAGAAAAAGGTGTGGATCTTGTGTATGGTGTCTCTCATCCTTGTCGGATCTCTTCTCTCTTTTGGCTAAGGGAATACATGTATTTATAGTGATGGGAGATAAACAGATTCATTGTATGTAGACATTTATACATTATGTCTACATTCAACGAATCTAATTGTTGAATTGCTTGGTATGCTATGTGTTGTCATCTACAGTATAAATGTACATTAATGCTCATTAAATGCATAGTCATCTTCATTAATGCACATTAAATGCATAGTTATCCCTTGATCTTCCTGGTTGGTATGCCGACCAACTCTCCTCGGGTGACGACTAACTCTCCTCGGGGGCCGACCAATTCTCCTCGGGTGCCGACTAACACTCCTCGGTGTCGAATATTGCCACGTAGGATGACGTGTGTCCTTTTCTGATTGGTCCTCGTAGATGGAGAATTTTTACATTGACAGAAGCCCCCAATGCTCCATGCTTGATGGTTTACTTGAAAGGATGGAGTATTTATTCTGCAGTGTTGCTCAGTGCTCGTGAAATTCTTGATCTACCTTCTTGATTTGTTCAACATAAAGTGCATTATCTCCTGGATGACATATTGCAGGATGATCGACGGTCGCTAATCTTTATTTTGAGGAACTCCATGTGCTATGTATCACCCCTAGGAATTTGGATGCAGCCATGCCATAGTATGCAGCTTGTAGCTTGTCATAATCTTCAATTATGTTGATTGGTTCGCTAGCCAACCAACTGCTTCCTGTGCCGAGCCACTAAGTGATAACTTCACGTGCTTGATTCTTCTGATTTATGATCCTATGAATACTTTGTCGAGTAACATACTAGATTTTGAACCCAACTCTTCAATCTGATTAGTACCAAGCTAGTGGTGGACTTCGAAACATTTTCATACAACTTCTTCTTCAATATTAGTCGGGATAGTAGTAGTAAAGATCTCAGTGCTGTAGATGCTAAATTTGACTTCTGAACTTCAATAGTATGTGCATAATAACTCCTGAATATGCCTCCTGAACTTCTGAATGCACCTCCTGAACTTTTGAATACGCCTCTGTGTGAGTTTGTGAAGTTGAATTTGGTGCTCGACTACATGATGTTATAAGAATGTACCACCAAATGAATAAATATATCTGTAATAGAAGCCCCCAAATGAACAAATACTTTATCGAGCACCTCCTAGATCGACCATCCGTGATGAATATCAGGATGCTCAAAGATCTTAACTTCATAAATTCTCCTCTTGCTTTAAATGATCCGCCTGCTGGCGAGGAACCTGTTTCAAAAGCAGAGGGGACGAAACCAATAGAATGGGAATATTGATGTAATAAATTTGTATTTCATTCCTGATGTATTTTGTTTTTGATTTTAATGAAAGACTATCATTTTTGTTCGCAATCTTAATTACTATTGTCTTGTAAAATACTTTACATCTGTGCATATGTATCTGTTAAAAAGATAACAATATTGTATTGTTTGTCGATCAACTTATTGTCGACTAGTTTGAATTTGTGGTAACCATTTGATAAAAAATGATGTTTTGTTTGTCGACCAACTTAGTAAAAAAGTTACAAGTATAAAAAATGTTGCTCGATCACTTAATAATAAAGTGACGAGTGTAAAAATGTTTAAAATGTTTCCAACCAGCCAAGGTTGTTAAATTCTGCTTGTCGACCAACTACGGTTAGTGAGATTTATCCCCGACTAACCATACTTGGTAAATTTTTGTCTTTTTCATAAAATGTGTCCGACCAACCAAGGTCGATAAATTCTCCTTGTCGAACAACTACAGTTAGTGGGTTTTTATCCCCGACTAAACATACTTGGTAAATTTTTGTCTTTTTCATAAAATGTGTCCGACCAACCAAGGTCGATAAATTCTCCTCATCGACCAACTACAGTTAGTGGGTTTTTATCCCTGACCAACCATACTTGGTACAGTTTGGAATATTTCTCCTCGTCGACCAACTACAGTTAGTGGGTTTTTATCCCCGACCAACCATACTTGGTACAGTTTGGAATATTTCTCCTCGTCGACCAACTACAGTTAGTGGGTTTTTATCCCCGACCAACCATACTTGGTACAGTTTGGAATATTTCTCCTCGTCGACCAACTACAGTTAGTGGGTTTTTATCCCCGACCAACCGTACTTGGTACAGTTTGGAATATTTTGTTAAGTAGTCTGCCGAGCTTTGCCGAGTAGTGCATAGCACTAGTATTCCCCGAAAATTTTTCAATAAACAGAGAGACTTGCAGAATATTTTTATTTTATTCATATTTTAAATAAAAACCGATCCACTAATTTAATAAAATCGTGATTTGCAATATTCTGCAGATTTGATAAATGAAAAATTGGAGAACTAATTTACGTTTATAATCATAAAAAGCATGACTGAATCAAAAGATGTATGTACAACATATAATTGATTATTCATATATCGATAAAATTGATTGTATCTACACAATTACATAATATGATTATTTGTGTAGAGAACATTATTTTCTTGAAGAGAGAGAAAATGGGTCTGATTCAATTCATGTTAATATCGGAATGGAAAATACATAATCGTTCTTAATGCTTATCCCTATCCTAACATATTTGTTCAGAAAATCTTCAAGTGGATCCATAGATGCATATATTTGTATAATATTTATGAGTCTAAAATTCACCAGATCCCCAAATTGAAATCGATCACACAGTTAGTGCATATAAAAATTATGACTATATTAAAAGATTTCCAAATGAATCAAATTTCTATATACTCATATAAAAGAGATTTATGAATATAGAGAAATTATTTTATCTCCTTAAAGAAGAAATAATATAATATTTACACAAATTTCTCAAACTTTGTGATTATGAAATGTACATTTATGCAGATTTGTAAAATTAGATTCAACAATCTGTGAATATAAAATCATGATTGAATTAAAAGTTGTATGCACAATATATAATTGATTTGATCTCTAATTTTATGGATATAAACATATGAGAATCATGATTTGAACAAAAATATAATGGGAATTTGAATAGTCATCAAAGATCTTTCACAAATTATTTCAAAATCAACAAAGAAAATTATCAAATCTTATCATCATCGTATATATTGGTATATTTAATCATTTAAAATATTTATTCCATGATATAAAATTGAAAGTTGAGAATCAAGAAAAAAGTTATGATTTATGAAATCCATTATTTTTCAGATTTCTAAATAAGAATTAATCTAACAGTTATGATTTTAAAATCATGATATGCAATATTTTGCAAATAATAATTGGACAATTAATTTATTTATATAAACATAAAAATCATGATTGAATCAAAAGATGTATGTATAATTGATTATACGTAGAGAAAATAAAAACTTAGCTTTTGATGGAGAACAATGCTTGTAACACGTTCCCACAGACGGCGCCAATCTGTTGATGCAAAAAACTGGACCGAATCCCATTTTTATGATCACATATAAATAGATAAAAGCAATCCAATCAAGCACATGAGAGACAAAGATTTTTAAAGTGGTTCGGCTATAAGGAAAAAGCGTACATCCACTGTTATTTTATTCCTAGGGGTTTACAATAGCACAATGTGGTGTAGAGAGAAAAAGGTGTGGATCTTATGTATGGCGTCTCTCATCCTTGTCGGATCTCTTCTCTCTTTTGGCTAAGGGAATACATGTATTTATAGTGATGGGAGATAAACAGATTCATTTTATGTAGACATTTATACATTATGTCTACATTCAAAGAATCTAATTGTTGAATTGCTTGGTATGCTATGTGTTGTCATCTACAGTATAAATGTACATTAATGCTCATTAAATGCATAGTCATCTTCATTAATGCACATTAAATGCATAGTTATCCCTTGATCTTCCTGGTTGGTATGCCGACCAACTCTCCTCGGGTGTCGACTAACTCTCCTCGGGGGCCGACCAACCCTCCTCGGGTGCCGACTAATTCTCCTCGGGTGCCGACTAACACTCCTCGGTGTCGAATATTGCCACGTAGGATGACGTGTGTCCTTTTCTGATTGGTCCTCGTAGATGGAGAATTTTTACGTTAACACCTGGTATAAGAAGTTTTCTTTAGTACTCACTTGGGCATGTCACCCTCAGATTTAGTATTTAGTTGCTTATTGGACTTTATGTATTCAGATTATTATTTGAGTTACTGTTCTATTTTATTGTTGAGCTAATAGTTGATTCGGCTATCTTTATTTATATTATTCATTTGTGTTAGATTCAGTTACCAGGTTGTGTGGATGATTTTATTATTATTTTTTTCCACATGTTGTTAATTAATGAAAGATACAATTTGGCACAAGTCTATTTAAATTACTAGGTGGTTAGTAACTTTAAAAGTTTTCGACAGTGATGCTTTGAATGAGTCGTGTGAGATCAACAATTTATTTTGATCACGGGCTAGCCACCCGATATTATAATAGGCAGGGTGTCACAAAATTCCTACCCAGTGGCGGTGGATTCAGTTAGGACAGTTAAGACCATCAACGAGTCCTATTGGGGCCAGTGGAACCAATGGGACGATGGGGTAGCAGTAAGGGTCAAAACTACTAGGTCTGCGAGAAGGATAACCCCGACATGGCTAGTGTGGCCAGAGAAAGGGGAATGACATGGATAGGTGTCTTATGTGTAAACAGTAGGCCCTCATGTCTTAATATTGCCTGCAATGAATTGGGGGACATGAATGGGATGACCAGTAAGTGAAATAGTTATTAGAAGTTTTGGTTTTGTTAGGACGAGGGTGTTATGCCCAGAAACCATTTGACCCGCAAATTCTATTGGAAATTCAAAGTATGAGTTTTATCCCATGGTGATTGGGGTCTGTTTTGTGTGGCACGGGCAAGTCACAGTGATTTACTAGTACTAGATTCACATGTGAAATGGTATCGTTAATATCACTATATTGTGTGTATATTTACCGTGGAGTAGCGGGGAACTCTTTAGTTCCATCTATAGGGTAGCGAGGGAAGATACTGAGAGGATATATATTTTATGAGGATAACTCATTTTGAAAAGTGATTTTCGAGGTATGGTTTTATCCTGGGTACAAACTGTTGAGCGATGGTGGGCAGTTATAGTAAGACTATCGTGTTCATTGTTTCGAGACATGATGTGTATTTTTGCGATGTCTCACTTGAAAAAGTGTCAAGATAATGGAGAGTTCTTTAGGTATTAGACTTCAGAGAGTACGGTTGTTTAAGTATATTGTATCCCAATGTGTGGGGACTTTTATTGATATGATTCAGGGTATATCGGGTTCACTGTTGGGCGAAGAGTTTTTAACTCATTGTTGTTTACGTACTGTGAACTTAGTGATGGTGATAGCATCGTATTATGTGACTCCTTAAGAGACTTGGGCGTACATGATTTGATTGATGTGTTGCGATACATAATTTTTGATATCTTAGATATGTGCTTTGGACCCACGAATTTTGATGATAAAAAATGCTAGGAGTTAGTGCATTGGGGAAAGTAGTTTAGGTTTTGTTGTGGGATGTTACACGCATGGACCTTAATAAATGTTGGGAGTAGTGAGACGTTATTGGATGCTAGTTCATCCATTTTAAAATGTTACTTTATTGAATGTGTAAAGGAAACACTTTAACCTAAGAGTTTTTACCATATATGTCTAGTGGAGCCGGGTAGTGCGGCGAATGAAGCACTGAGAAAACTTTTGTACCACAAGTTAAAGGGTGGAGAAGTAACGAGAAAAATCAAACTGCAAATTTTGGTGTAATCGAGAATACCTGTATGATATAGCCACGCCGAGAGTGAGGAGATGAGCTTGAAATAAGTATGTCACATACGAGACGTTAGTGATATTTATGTTGGCATGTTTGGGCTATCGTATATAGTATTGTCAGACTTTGTGTTCTTTGTTCCAAGATATGATTTACTTGTGATAGTTATCACCAAAAAGAGGGTCTAGTCTATATATAACTATATGTATGTTATTGTGTGTTTCATAATAGACTTATGAGAAAATGTTTGTATTGTTATATTTAACCCCGGGGAGTAACGACGATTTCTGATGGGATTTAGGGTGGATTGTTTTATTATCGAACAGGGAGATATAGCTCATGATTGATTCGTGATA